>JAMWYP010000218.1:817485-1417485 GCA_025563575.1 Acacia pycnantha
TTTAGTTTTATTGCTTCACTGTCATTTACAGAGTCTCCAACAAGCCACCTCCTCTCATAATTCATCCTACTCTATACATCTTTTTGCCCCAACAGGCTATTGCTTCAAGCCCAAGTTATTGTTACTCAATGCGACGGTACTAAATCTGAACGATAACGACTCCTATTATGACATTTCTGTCCACTCCGTCAGCCAAACTACATGGACGCTTATTTATGAAAGTGAGAGAACAAGTGAGCATGGTCCCCGAAATGCAGAAGCAAACAATCATGTACCATATATAACCATATATCATCAAATTACTTCAACTGCTCCTTTCTTAATTTGGCAGAATATAAATCAATGAAGGCAGTTTGAACGACCCCCATCTTGTTCATTAAAACAAGTGAGAAGATGTCTAATAAGGATCACACCAACTCCAACAAACCCGAGCACCCACTTCTTTTTTATTTCCCCGCCTAGTAAATGACCTTCAATTGTGGACTTTGAGGTTGCCTGATGAAAAGTCATTGCCCTATACATAGATTCATTTCTTCCCTCAAAGTCCCTACAAGATTCATCAAGCACGCGTATTATAATTTAAACTTTTACGCTGTCTTTTTCATATTTGCTACGCTACCATGATCGCGCACAAGCTGATCTTCAAGGCATTGTAAAACTGCTCTGCCATTATTAAGATTCCAAATTTGATGCATATATAAAGTGATAAGGTTTCTAATAATTGAGTTGCATTCCAAATTACCACTATTACAGACGCGTATAAGGGCCGTATTGAATATATGGCGACCAGGGGACAATCATGTAGACAAATATGACATCGCATCATTTGGACTTGGAGCACGAGACTCACAAGTCCAAACCCTAACTCTAAGGTATATTCTACAATAGGAGTTAAACACTAAAATACACACATTCTACCCTCTCTAGCTATTTACGATTTAGCCGTCACAGAGCACACACACCACCCCTTTGGCTAAACGCCCCCAGTATCTTCGAACTACGTGGACTTTGATCCCTCTACGAGGAGTACGTAGCCCTAGGCATTGTTCCTAGGTCAAGTCCGATACACTCGATATCAACATACTAACCCATTAGGGCTAGATATCGAGTTTTACACCGAAGAACTACTATGAGGATTTAGTGCATTCTATATTGAAGATATGGACACGGTGTACATTACAATTGTAGTGCAAAATCATTGTTTCCACCTGTTTTCCATAAATGCCCCTCATCAGATCTGCAACCTCTTGCCCTTCTACTTTTGGATTTGGCTTTGGTCCGATGCAAAGGACCGTCCGCTGCGCTTTTTTGCACTTAATAATTTATCGCGGGCGGTACTAATTTATAGGCAAAAAGCGCGACGGATGATCCTGCATCGGACCAAAGCCAAATCCTCTACTTTATGTATCTCAACTTACATGGAAGTGAACTACTTTCTTTTGTAGACTATTTCTTCTGTAGACTACTGAATCACATATTCTTCATAATTTCTAAACTCACATGAGGAGGCATAGCAAGGATTTTCCTGTGCCTAGATATTCTTTAAAAAAAAAAATGGAAACTCAGACGGTAACCATATTCATGGAATATTTAACTTGACCAAGTTAACCGAGGTGAAAAAAATTTTTAGGGAGCAGCAAAAGAGAAAACTAATGCTGATTCACAAGAACACGCCCATTCAGAAACTGGAAGCTGCATTAACTCCAAACCTACAAAATTATGTCTGTGCCATCACAAGCTTCACTTGTGTTCTGCGTTTCACCGGTTAGCAATTACTCCATCGTGGAAATTGAACCGCCCAGCCTGGATTTCTCTTGCCCCAGCTACCAATTCAAGCAATGTGCTAAAGTGCCATCAATTATGAATGGCCTTGAGGATAATCGTATGAACAACAGATAACACTTGTTATCCTAAACAAGCATATTGAGGATTATTCTTCAATAGAGGGCAGTCCTATACTGGATTTTATTCTCTTGACTTGTATATTGATAAAAGGGGAAAAAGTATGGATACCAGAGTAAAACTAATCGTATGTGGAACAAAATATCGTACGGAAAGATAATAACAAAGATTACATTAAAAGTTATTTAAATGCTAAAGATGTACTTGTAAGAAGGTCAAGTTTAAGAATGGAATGAAATGACAGAGATTGAAAATATCTTCAAGAGATTATTTGCTAAAGTCACGTGTCTAGTTCAGTATATTTTTTTTATATGAAAGATGGCAATCAGTATATAATATAATGTGAAAATTAGAAATTAATTGGCTTTCAAATGTCACGGCTGGGTTACGGTCTTGTGGATGTCCTTAGGCCCAAACCCTTTACTTTACTTGAGCAAAAAAAAACCCTTTACTTTAGGAAAAGTTGTCATGTAGCGCTAATGTTATACAACAAAACTACCAAAATGGGTGCGGAATGGCCTGCCAGCTGCTACAACGATTGACTTGAAACTTGTGTGTAATTCAATTAACTCATAATGAACTTGTGATGTTAAACAGCAAATTTTTGCGTCCCATTGTCTTCCTATGGCGTCTTAGATTTTTTTTTTTCTATACACTTGACATAAACGTTTAATCAAGAAGGTAGGGAAGGGCAGAGAAGGAAGGAACAGAGGAATAAAGCTGCTACTTAATCCGTGAGGAGTAGTACTACTCAGAATGGAGGAACTCTTCCTCTAAGACTTTACGAACAAATGAGACTCGAGTTTTCTTCATGTGCTTACAGCAGCTAAGGTTGCCGTTCAGAAGCTGAACAACCTGCACCAATGTCTCAATTGCTAAATCAACTTCTGTGTAAAAGTTTTAGACTTGCTCATAACTCATTGCTACAATACTGGCCAATACTGAATTGAAGAAAGTCTATATTATGAGTTGAAATTTGTGGAGAACGTGCCTGTCTCATGGAGGGCCGACGAATTGCGGATTGTTGGATGCATACAGAAACTACCAAGAGCACCAAATGAATCTGACCAGAGTCATAGTCTTGGCCTAGTGAAGGGTCAACCAACTCCCTAATCTCATTCTTTTTCAGTAGTGGTCTTGCCTGACAACAAAAAACATACTGATGCAATCAATATTCTATCAGCCCTGTGCGAAGAGGGGGATTTGTGTTGAAAAACTAGATAACATGCATACCCATAAAACAAGGCTTTGCTGTGAATAATCAAGCGCTCGCCGCCCAGTGACCAATTCTAAAAGCAATACACCGAAGGCATATACGTCTGTTTTCTCGTCTACTATGCCATGAAGCAAGTATTCTGGAGCGAGGTAGCTGCGACAATCCATATTGGAATTTTCTTAATTTAAAAATCATGTTTTGTAACGGGGTATAGAGTAATTCGGAAGGTCACTAACCCAAAAGTCCCTTCAAATTTTGAAACGGTGTGGTGAGTCCAATTCTCTGGCAGCCATTTTGCCAGCCCAAAATCACAAATCTGCAATATAATTTCGTAACATCCCAATCAGATTCTGGAAGTTTACTGAAGATGGACTATACATTAAACTATAGCAGTACCGTTTTTATGCGAGCTGCGTTGATTCAAGAGTAAAATATAGAAATAAAGCACGTGCCTGAGGTTCAAAGTCCTTGGAGAGCAAGATATTTGCAGCCTTTATATCTCTGTGGATAATTCTCCTATGACAGCCCTCGTGAAGATAAAGTATACCTTTGGCCGTTCCCAACGCAATTTTGTGCCTTGCACACCATGGTAGTTTCTCTTTCGAACCTTTCGTAAAATCCCAAAATATAAACAAATTGAAATTAAAGAGGTAAGGTTAACGAATTTGGGTTTGGGTCTAAGATTTGGTACCATAAAGCAAGGAAGTTAAGCTCCCCTTTTCAGACAATTCAAGGACAAGATGCATTCCTCCTTCCACTCCATAGCCAACCAACTTAGAAGTATTGGGGTGGTTCACATGCGCCATTATGCCCAGTTCTGATAAAAAATCCCCCATCATCTCATCTTGGGTTCCTCGAGTTAGCCGTTTAATTGCTACCAGCTGACCATTTCGCAAACATCCTTTGTAAACTTCAGCATAACCCCCTTTTCCAATCAAATTCTCTGCACCAAATGTCGTACAATTTTAAAGGAGTGTTTCGTATTATTAACAAGTATAATTCATAAGCAAGTTACATACTCTGGCTGAAATGATTAGTTGCCATCTGAATGTCACGCTGGGTAAAGATCTTGCAGGATGATCTGTGGAGGGTCGAATCTGCATCAATGTGATGATTTGGCAGAATAGTCTCCTTTGTTCCGCGACTGAATCTCTTGGAGAACTTGAGGGCAATCAAAGAATGCAATGGGGCAATATGTTTCTTTGATCTGGTCCGCAACAATTGAAGGAAACCGGGCCATCCAGAGGCAGGTTTTGACTTATCATCTTCAGAGCCAGAACCCACCGTGGGATCTTTGGAATTGGAACAACTAGTTTCTGACTCTGTACTTCCAAAATAGTCCTCCAGAACTCCAACAGGAGAATCTACCTTCTCTTTCATTTTTTCCCCCGGAGACCAAAAGGTCAAGGTTAAAATACAAAGGCAACGAAAGAATACGTCTAAAGAGACAGGGAACAGAGGATACTGAAATATCAAAGAAATGATGTAGAAGTAGAGAGAAATAGAGAGGAACAGGGGAGGGCAAGCCAGTGAAAGCAGAGGAGAGAATCAAAGACGCAGACGTGATAAGTTCATTGCTTGCCCTTCCCGCTTCAACCAACAACAATCACTCTCCTTTTCAATGTCGCTCAGTCTCACAAAGTCACAGCTTGTTGCCAAACATGTAAAAAGGAATCATTTTGGTTAATTAGATGGAGGCGTGTCAGAGAAAATGGTGAGTTACGTTTTGTGATTGAAGAGGGGGTTACGGATTAGCGTCGGCGGAAACAGAGAATTAGGAAGGAAAATGGAGTTGGATGGTGGTGAGGTCATAAATGTGGGTTAAGTGTCCGAGCAGGGGTGGCTGTGTGTGTTTCATTGCGAGAAAGTACGGTGCTTCGTTATATTGCTGACGCTTGGCTTCATCTCTCAACATGTGTCCTCTCCACATCTCCCGCCCCATTCAATCACCATCAGTAGAAGGGGACCAACAAGGATTTGAATTTCTCGTTTTTTAATCGTGAATGTAGGGGACTGATTTACCTATGCACGTACATCGAGCAGAGACAAGAATTTTCAGAACCATGCATGCACATGTTAATTTGGTCCCAAAAGGAAAAAACAAATGCCCAACTCGTGGACTTAAGGTGCACTTAAACAGAGATTATTGTTGAAGTCCAAATTCAATTTATCAGATTTTATTTATTGGTGAATCTGCCCACAAACAACGTAACGTGTATGTATATTTAATTTCCCATACCAATCGTCCTATCCCACCATGTTTTAAATATCGATGCTTCAATTTAATTCGTTAGCGGGTTTCATAACGCAGTCGCTATATGCAAAGCCCAAACTGAAATTAACTTACTAAGGGGGACTAAAGTTAATCGCACTGATCAAATGATCATATGCCTACACCATATATAAGTCTCCTTTTCTCGTCATCTAATTGTGTCTACCTTTCTTTATGGGTGGAGGGTACGTGGTGTCATTTTCATGCACACGTTAACATAGAAGATAGGTTGAGATCACTTTCATTTAGAAACTATAAAGTCACGACC
The DNA here is from genome assembly GCA_025563575.1 of Acacia pycnantha. Taxonomy (NCBI): domain Eukaryota; kingdom Viridiplantae; phylum Streptophyta; class Magnoliopsida; order Fabales; family Fabaceae; genus Acacia; species Acacia pycnantha. The sequence goes on from JAMWYP010000218.1 coordinate 823,144, forward strand.
TCCAACATATAATATGACGTCGGATAGATTGGTGTTTAAGCGCATTGTCAGTATTCATTTGGTATTTTGGTGCTGGTTGGTGGTTCTTACCCTCTCAAAACACACAGACAAAAAGAGCCAGATTTTCTTGTGTTCAGTACCATGATCTTGCTCGCCACCTAATCCCTTTAGCTTTCTTCTTCTCTCTTTAGTGTCAAAGTTGGTTGACGTTCTCCATCAGACTTAACACAACGCTTAACGGTTTAACGACCAGTACAATGACTGGATTCCTGTTTTAATATTTCCCTTTGCCAATGAACTTTGCAGTTGTGAATTTTAATCGAAATAGGAAAAAGTCTTGATTTTTTCGATAATGGTTTTTTTTTTTCTTAATAATTTGTTGAGAGACGAAACACAAGGGTTTAATTTATAGACAACAAACTGATTAGATAAGTTTAACCGAAAGCCAATAAAACGTACTGCTAATGAATTAAATTATAGTTAATGACGCATACGAGCACTGGGGTATGGAAGGGCAAGAATGGAGGATCGGATGTGCTTTCCTGTAGTTGGTAGGAGTGCAGAAACAGGGGCTGGGTCAGCTTTATGCAGGGCTTGTAATTGTTTGGGTTCATGGTCGAAACCAGATTAGTTTAGTTAAAACAAAACTTCTCTCATAAATTAAAAACAGCTAAAGCAGTTTGATCAAATCAGACATATTTGGGCTTCGAGATGCAGCTTTTCTCACCGTCGTCAGGTCAACCTATGGTCCATTGTTTAATTCTACGTCTTTTTTTTTTTTTTTTTTTTGATATAAGGCGAGGGGAGGGGATCAAACTAAGGACCCTGGGGAGGAAACAATTTAATACCACCGCACTACTAGTAGTGCAGGTAATTCTACGTCTTGAAATGAGTATATATAACATCATCTGAAGTTGGAGGGGGCTGGCCCATTGAAATGTTAATGGGCCTGTTTCATCCCTTTACTTACTCGGTTTATTGTGCACTTAACAAAACACTTAACTACCCCTTGTTCTACCAATGTGAGTTGGCTTAGATGGTAAGGGATCCAGGATTAAACCCTTGGGTCGTGGGTTCGATCCCCTCTGCCGTCGCTGGGACTCATTTGGTAGGCGATCTCGTAAGTCCCAGTAAGTGCTCATAGAGCCGCGCCGTGCCCTGGCCTTGGTGGGGGACTGATGCCGAACCCCTCCAAAACTTTTTTTTATCAAAAAAAAAAAAAACTACCCCTTGTTCTTATCAACATGTGGTTGGTCCAGCGGAATGTGGTGCTGGATTTCCTTAAGAGGTCTAGGGTTCGAGCTGCGGTAAAACCACTCGTAATCCGCCTTGTATGGAGCTACCACTGTTGGGAGGGTCGTCATTGCCACTGCAAAACCCGGAGTGATTGCACACTTGCCACCATTTTATTATATCAAAAAAAAAAAAAAAACTACCCCTTGTTCTTGAGTTTAACTGGTAAAGGGATTTGACATTCTCACCAAAAGAGAGGGAGTTTGATCCTGAAGTTGGTCAAGGTGTTAGGGGAGGCATCTTAGGGGTCTACGAAGCAACGGTAACCTAGACTAAGGTGGAGACATGTGTACTCTTAGTCCTAAATTCTTTGCGAAGTGGGCTCCAAGCGCCCTGCTCTTAGATTGTGGGTGAACCAACCCCTCTCCTAAAATTTTCTTAACCAAAAAAAAAAAAAACAACACTTAACTCAACTAACACACCAACATCCCTTGAGAGCAAGTGGTAAGGGACTTACTCTCTCACCATCATGTCCTTGGTTCGAGACATGAGAATGAAAAAAATGGTGTTGGGAGCTTTTTCCTCACGATCATGGGCCCAACGCGGATCAAAATCCGAATTAGTCAGAACCAAAGGTTCTGGTAAACCAGTTGGGATACCAAAAAAAAAAAAAAAAACTCAACTAACACCTATATATCCACACACACACAAAACCTTGTTTTTGGGTTCAACTGATAAAGGGGTCAGACACTCTTATCAAAAAGAGGGGGTTCGATCCTGGAGTTGGTCAAGGCGCTGGGAAAGGCATTCTAGGTGATATGAACTTATGGAAACGCAAATTGAGGTAGAGGTATGTGTACGCATTAGACTATAGGAGAGCCCAACCTCTCTCCTAAAATTTATATATATATATAAATAAATAAAAAAAAAAAAAACCTCACCTAACACCTTATCATACACTTTCTCTTCATTTCAAGTTACTCAATTAACTTGAATGCATTAGAGAAATAAAATAAGTTGGCTTATTTGACAAAATGTGACTCTATCTGCCTAAAATATACACATGTAACATTTGATTATATATAAATTCATAAGTTGAGTAAGTTATTTTGAAAAAAGACAATAAATATAAGAGATAAAATGGATTAATATTTTATATTTTGAAAAATATATAAACTAACTTTTATATTAGAGACAGGAGGGAGTAAAAACTAATGAGTTGATACTCATTTTATAGCTTATACTCCCTGACCCAAGATGTAAAACTTATTTATTTAGCTGGATTAGATTAAAAGTTTAATTAATGTGACTTTTTTTTTTTTTTGTAAAGCAAGCTAATCATATTTGTTAGTTCCCTCAATCTTTCTCTTATTATTGTTAATAGAGCATCAACAGGGGTAATATTTTGAATTAAAATCAACTCCCTAATAGATATATAATAATGGATTCCATCTTAGTTTGGTAGACAGATGACCATTCTGGACAAGGGAAATTTACAATGACAAAGTATACATTTACAAATGACAAAGTATAGATTTACAAAACAAAATTTGAAAACGAGTTTTTTCCATTTTGACTTCGAGGCTATTTACAACAGACAAAGTATAAATTTACAAATGACAAAGTATAGATTTACAACAAAATTTGAAAACGAGTTTTTTTTTCTTCCATTTTTGACTTCCGAGGCTATTTACAACATGACAAAGTATAAATTTACAACAGACAAAGTATAGATTTACAACAAAATTTGAAAATGAGATTTTTCATTTTTGACTTCCAGAGGCTATCTACAACAGACAAAGTATAAATTTACAACAGACAAAGTATAGATTTACAACAAAATTTGAAAACGAGATTTTTCTATTTTTGACTTCCAGAGGCTATTTACAACAGACAAAGTATAGATTTACAAGACAAAGTATAGATTTACAATAAAATTTGAAAACGAGATTTTTCCATTTTTGACTTCCGAAGCTATTTACAACAGATAAAGTATAAATTTATAATAGACAAAGTATAGATTTACAACAAAATTTGAAAACGATATCAGAAGCAAAATCAGGTTTGTCTTCAATTTCGCCTGCCAAGTGTTCGCTATTGAGTTGTTGTTTTTCTCTGGTTCCTACCTTTTTTTTTATAAGTAAATCGTTTTATTCCTACCTAAAAATGCAAAATTTGGCTTACTCTTTTGGATTGAGAGAGAGGAATTGGAAGGAAGGTCAAATTGGTAATTGTACATTCACAAATAATTACAACCAGGTCCCTTGGGACTTCTGTGTAATGTGAATTCTTGTTGGGACCTAATTGTATTTTTGTCATCCTTGGGACCTGTGTGTGATTCTCCCATTATTATTATGAATTTTCATTGGTTATTCGACCACTCCCTTATCATTATCATTATTAAAAACTTGAGTCTGTGAGATGAACGGACATGAAACCTACATCCCTTTGTCATGCTTATAAAATCAAAGGAATGGTGGAATACAGAACTTGTAGACGAGTCCCTCGTCCACATAGCTACGCAATCATTTTTTTTCAAGGGAAAAGGTCCGTTTAAATCACAGTAGACTAATTTTCTAGTCCTGGGTCACGGTCCAAGCACACTACAATTATTCCCACCATAACATGCCAACATTTTTTAATATGGGTGTGGTGGTGCCCTGAGAGACTGCAAGGGATTGTGGTTAGCAGGTTTTACCAAAATGATCGATATTTGCAGTGCCTCTATAGCAAAGGAATGAGCTATTTTCGAAGGTTTAATCATGTCCTGGGACTTGGGATTCAAGAAAGTAGTGTTAGAGTCCAATGCTTTTGACCTTGTATCTGTTTTGCTGATGATAATTTTTCTTCTGGCAGCGATCGAATCAAAAATTTGCTTCTTAGGGACTGGCAAGTTTCTATTCGTCATATTCCTAGGAAATTTAACAGAGTTGCAGATACGTTTGCTAAGGTAAGTCTATCTAAGTCTGATATTTTGAGAGACTGCCCTTTGTTTCTAAAGGCTTGGATAGATCAAGAGTGTTTGAGATTCATTCCCCTTTCTATGTAATTTATTATTTCTGGCTTCTAGCCTTTATATATATATAAAAGGTTAAGGTGCGGATTTGCCAACGAACTATTACCCGAGGAGCATCTAGCACAAAAAACAATTGAGGGGACCAAATTGGCCAACAAACTATTAAAAGGTGAAGAAAAACACAATTTGGAGCAGATTCGCCAACAAACTATTACCTCGTCACTGTCTTTGTGTCTCCGTCTTCCATTGACTGTCACAGTATCGGCGACATCAGCGTCTCCAAAGCTTTCATTGTTGTTGGGTGTTCCACTCACCCTCTTGAACTCATCCAGCAGTCTACAGCTTTTGACTGACACACGCCTTACACTCTGGTTGCATCCTTCCGATGCCACAAGCAACAACCACCGTTGCCACAACGCCTGCTCGCATGGGTTTTATCTTTGTTTGTGTTTACCTTATCCAACAAGAAGGCGTAACCGTTTTTTTCTCCAACGTCTCCGCCACCATCCTACCCAGTACCTCATATTTTAACGTAATTATGATAGTTGTTTTTCTTAATAGTTATTTGGTACCTTTTTTTTTTTTTTTCGTTGTTACAAGAACTACTCGTTTAAAACCCATAAATATTGGCACAAAGGGCTATTTGGTGCAGCCCTGAAAATGGACTCAGGGTCAGACTACAAATTCAAGACCATCTTGTTATTTGTTTTTCCCTATTTCTTAAGTGACTTACTTCTAAATGACTGAATATTTTATTCTTTATTGAAGATGAAGACTTAAAAATATTTAATTTTGAATTTTAAATATAGAATTTAAGATTTTTTAAATTTATTCTGATTTTTTCCAGAATATTTAAATATTATTATTTAACACCTGTGTTATTCAGCATGGAAATTATAATTTGGTTCTTTTAAATATTCATTGTGTCTGATTATGAACGTGAGGCGCGAACTCACAAACATAATGAGCCGATCCGTGATTTTGCCACCACTTAATTATAATATTCAGTAGGGGCAGGGGGACCCCAAAGGGCATATTCTGCTATAATATTAGAGAACGTGCAGACTTTCTCTGATTTAAGCTGCAACTAGGAACAAAAGTCCACACGCGCTCAGAGATCATCACGTTATAATGATTCAACTTTTTTGGTCTTCTCATTTATAGCACATATTATTGTCTGCACTCTGTATAGTAAATTTTTATTTATTTATTTATTTATTTATTGTTGTTGCTCAAGCTGTATAGTGAACTTTCATCGTCTAGTAATATTTATCTGGTAAGAAAACCTAATAATCCCCGTCACAGTTGATGGTTATACGAGGCTAATTTAGGTGACAAGTCTTAAAAATAAATCTGAACAATCTAACTTCATCCAATTTTAATTGAATTTTGGTATCTACGTCAAGCTGTTTTGGAAATGTTTGGATGGTGTTGGAGATATGAATTGAATTTGAATTATTATTTTGATTATTTGAATTTGACTTAGTGTTAGTATTTAAATTTGAATTATTATTATTAGATGAGAATAAATTATCTAGAAAAGTGGAATATTTGAAAGGTTGTTACCTACTATTGTATTTCGGTTGTTAACTTTTATTTGTATAAATTTATCTTATTCAATAAGAAAATATAAACGGATAAATGAATGAATGAAAAAGAGGAAATATTCTTAAATTGAATTTTAATAGATGGGGAGTGCCAAGCGGAAGGACAAGGACCACCCTGTTGTTTTGGGAGCGTGCGATCCAATTGGGCGAGTTGGAAGAATTCATGATTACGAATTCAAATAGATGACTCCATCACAACACGACCAAAAAGAAAAGCAAAATCGCTTTTATTTGACTGCAATCTATACCACTAGAGATAATTCAACCCCGACACTAAAATGAATATGAGAGGGACTTAATTAACTAACGTGTACCACGCGTTGGTATTTATTTATGCGGTGTAACAATCTTGTTGGAGAGCCAAGAAATCAGAGAGGGACATTGCCGTAACCAGTTTCCTAGTTTATCCTTTTACAGGGAGTTTGGCGGGTCAAAATGAGATCATAATCGATTTATTTTAAAAAAAAAAATTATTTTGATCAGTAAATAATTTAAAATAAATATAATGTCTTAACTAGTATTTTAAAAAATAATAATAATTTTATTTAAAAACCCTTCAATAAGAAAAATTAAATCTGCCTCCCCCTGACTGGTTCGGACATTGCTTGTCAAGGCGGGTTGCTCTGTCATGAAAATAAATTAGTCTCAAGCTTCCTTGAACTTGAGTCTATCCTTTTAGTTCTGCCACTTTTTGCCATTTATCCCATTACAGGGATCAAGCACGTAGATATTACTTACAGAAGCAGAGATGGGAATCAGAGATGACGTGGAGATTACAGATCCACTGATGAGGGAAGCCAAGCTTGAGGCTAATGAAGGTCGGAGTGAGACTGCGCTTAAACGCACTGGGCAGCCATGGATGGTGTACTTGGGTACCGTTGTCGCAGTCTGTGGATCCTACGAATTTGGAGCTTGCGTATGTGCTTACTGCTTACTACTCAACTGATGAGCTTTTTACCCGAATACGGAAGAAAACTCTTCAACCAGAAATTGAGCACTGATTGAGATGTTTTGGCATGTATTGCACTCATATATGATTGTTTGTATGCTTGCAGGCTGGTTATTCATCGCCTGTTCAAGATGAGATCATAGAGGACCTCAATCTGTCTTTGGCAGAGGTAAGCCAGTAAGTTGAGAGTGAGGATGAACACAGCCAAACTGTAAGCTTTTTCAGAATTGGAATCAATTTCATTTGCAATAAGCTTGGAGGCGAAGCTAAATTCTTTAGTTGCTGCCCATAATAAGTTCAGTGCTGGAAGTGTTCTAACTCTGCTCTCTGGACACTGATTGGTTGCAGTATTCACTGTTCGGATCCATCCTGACTTTCGGCGCAATGATAGGTGCAATAACTAGTGGGCCCATTGCTGATTTTATTGGACGTAAAGGGGTAAGTGCATTGATACTTAATTGCTGCTGTAATTACATTTACGTGTACTGGAACCCTTTCAAACGAGATTAAAGTAAAACATTGAATGCATGCAGGCAATGAGAGCGTCAAGTGCATTCTGTGTTGCGGGGTGGCTTGCTATTTACTTCTCTGAGGTTCTTTCTTAGGGCCAATACTCTTTATTCTTTCACCTAAAGTACTACTACTAGTTGTCTTTATGGCCTAATACTTTATCTCTTCCATAACTATAGGGGCCATGGTCACTGGATATCGGGAGGCTGGCAACAGGATATGGAATGGGGGTATTTTCCTATGTGGTACGTTACTATATTCTGGTTTTATTTAATGAAACAATTCAGAGAATGTCATAAGACTACGAAACTTATACTTTTATTTTTGAAAGACTAATAACTAGGTCTTTGATGACAATAAGGTACCGGTCTTCATAGCAGAAATTGCTCCAAAACAACTCCGAGGAAGGCTCACTACTCTAAATCAGGTAGTTCTTTAAAAAAGGGGACGATGTAGTAACTTTCTGGATCATTGCAACCATATCAACAATTAAAATATCTGAAGGAGCAAATAAAGGCAGTAGTTAACATCAAAACTCTTGTTTTTTTGTCGCTGCAGTTCATGGTTTGCGCAGCAGTATCTGTGTCGTTTATCATTGGAACAGTAATTTCATGGAGGACTTTAGCATTAGCTGGTGAAATTTCTGCTCAGTTTTAAATTCATTCATAACAAGAAAAAAGAAAAAGAAAATATACTTGCAAAATTGCATTTCCAACTGAATGACAGTTAGCCAAAGGACTCACTAGGGAAGTGACTGCAGGCCTTATTCCCTGTGCTATACTGCTTTTTGGTCTCTTCTTTATTCCGGAGTCTCCTAGATGGCTGGTAAGAAGGGGTTGACTGATCCATGATAGCAAAAGTAGGTTTTGTTAACATAGATCCATAACATAGAATATACCAAATGATGACTGCAGGCCAAGAAAGGAAGAGAAAATGAATTTGTGTCTGCACTGAAAAGATTTCGTGGCAAGGACGCTGACATATCTGAAGAGGCAGAGGAAATTCAGGTTTCGATATAGTCTAATACTATATAATATTTTATGATTGTGTTATTAATCAAAATTTCAAAGACAAGGGGCATTTTTCTTAAAAAAGATAATGTGATTAAGTGGGCGTTTATGTCTCCCTAATCCACAGGATTACATAGCAACTCTAGATCGACTACCAAAACCCAAGCTGCTGGAATTGTTTCAGAGTAGATACTTGCGTTCGGTCACTGTAATTATACCTTCCCTTAATCTAATCTATGATCATAAATGTGTAACACTAATTTCAATTTCCTAGAAAGTCAACAAAATATTACTTCATAACTAATGAGCAGATAGGAATCGGGCTAATGGTCTGCCAACAATTTGGGGGAATCAATGGAGTTTGCTTTTATGTCAGCAGTATTTTTGAACAAGCAGGTATGGTAAGATTTGCCCACAATCATCACCTTCTGCAGTGATAACATGTTAGACAATTTATGCTTCAAGGAAATTCATATTTTAATTTTGTTTTGGTTTTGATACCTGTGGATCATGCAATTACGTGACAGGATTTTCTTCTAGCATTGGGTCTACAATATATGCTATTCTTCAGGTTTTTAACTCTAACTTCACTAATTTGGACAATCTTTGATGATTATGTTTCCTGTACACAAAATTCATCCAAAATTTTGTTTTGCAGCTTCCAGTCACTGCCATTGGAGCAGTCTTGATTGATAAGGTTGGAAGGAAGCCCCTGTTACTGGTAAGTTCCACAAAATAAATATTTCACCTCTAAATTATTGCTTGTTTCTCATCATTGTCGCTCTTAATTTGTGGTTTATTTAGGTTTCTGGATCAGGAGTGGCCGTAGGTTGTCTAATCACTGCAGTGGCGTTCTATTTTAAGGTAAGATTCTTAACTGAAAATTGAAAAACCTAAGAGCTTTGAGTTTCAAGTCCTGATTTTTATATATCATTGTACGACTCAGGTTCATGACGTGTTCCTTGACGCAGTGCCGGGACTTGCCGTAACGGGCATTCTGGTTTGATCATCTACTGTTCCTTTTTAATGACACAATGTACTTCATTACACGTAATGTGACACCGAACTGTTTCTGATGACACCATTATATTATTACAGGTTTATATAGCAGCATTTTCTGTGGGGATGGGAGCAATTCCTTGGGTTATAATGTCAGAGGTAGTCATTTATTTTTCTTGTTCATATTTTCTGGTGATAAGTAATTTTTTTGACAGAGAGAGAGCAAAATGATGCATAGAATTTACTTTCTGTTGTAGATATTTCCAATTAACATCAAAGGACAGGCGGGGAGCCTAGCAACGTTAACAAATTGGTTTGGTGCATGGTTATGTTCTTACAGTTTCAACTTTCTGATGAGTTGGAGCTCTTATGGTGAGCACCAGCTAATACTTTTCATATTTATATATCATTCAGAGAATTAATGATTAACATCATTAGATAATAAAAAAGTTTCCTAGTCGAGCTTATAAAAATGTACAAGACCACCCGTTTAACATGTATAATTATATATAGAGCAGTAAAATTCAAAAGGGTTCATTGCCTTGCAGGAACCTTTGTCCTTTATGCTGCAATCAATGCACTGGCTGTGTTATTTATAGTTGTAGCAGTGCCGGAAACTAAAGGGGAAAGTCTGGAACAATTACAAGCAGCCATCAACAAGTAGGAAGTTGGCCTTTGCAGTCAAAGATATCAATATTTGACGGGATTGAAGAAAGAATGACCATTCCCATCATGCCTTAGCCTCTATATTCATATAATTCCCCCAAAAAAAAAAAAAAGAGGCTCTTCAGATTTTCTGTACGTTTCATTTAGACATTAGGGAGCTCGAGGACAATCGTATTTAATAATTTAAAGAGTTGGCTCAAGGGGAACGTTAGGCAACCTCATGCAAGTATACATTTGCCTCCGGACAACTCAATCTTTCAATTAACGCTCCTTTGTAGTATAAAAGCACTAAGCACCTTTTTGTACATTATATCACTAAATGTGATCAGATCGATATCGTCATTTACACAACTTAATAGAATTCCAGATGGGATGGGAATAAATGAAGTGGTAGTGTCGTAGTCGAGGCCATTCACTAATTATCAGACATCCAAAGATACAGTCACAAGGGCTAAACTTCCCAAGAGTTTGGCGTTTCCGATTCGAATAATCTTAGGCGGTTTATATTGACTAGCCGGTGCTCCGTTCTTAATAGCTACTTCGATAACCTGTCAAAAGCTCCAGGCCTTAGGATGAACATCAACAATGGCCCTACCTCACCTTTATCCCTCTGCACGCTGTACATAGCTCCCAAGTCCGTTTCAAGAGAAGAACTGTACCTTTGAAAAGTTGCAACTGATTCTTTCCAAATTACCACTATTACGGACCTGTATAAGGCCCATATTCAATATATGGCCCAACAAGGGACAATCTATGTAGCACAAATATGACATCGCATCATTTGGACTTGGAGGCACAGAGACTCACAAGTCCAAACCCTAACTCTAAGGTATATTCTACAAATAGGAGTTAAACCCTAAAGGTACACACATTCTACCCTCTCTAGCTATTTACGATTTAGCCGTCACAGAGCACACACACCACCCCTTTGGCTAAACGCCCCCAGTATCTTCGAACTACGTGGACTTTGATCCCTCACAGAGGCACGTAGCCCTAGGCATTGTTCCTAGGTCAAGTCCGATACACTCAATATCAACATACTAACCCATTAGGGCTAGATATCTGAGTTTTACACCAGAAGAACTACTATGAGGATTTAGTCTGTTACTGTTACAGATATGGACCTGGTGTACATTACAATTGTAGTGCAAAATCATTGTTTCCACCTGTTTTCCATAAATGCCCCTCATCAGATCTGCAACCTCTTGCCCTTCTACTTTTGGATTTGGCTTTGGTCCGATGCAAAGGACCGTCACGCGCTTTTGCACTTAATAATTTATCGCGGGCGGTACTAATTTATAGGCAAAAAAGCGCAGCGGACGGTCCTTTGCATCGGACCAAAGCCAAATCCTCTACTTTTATGTATCTCAACTTACATGGAAGTGAACTACTTTCTTCTGTAGACTATTTCTTCTGTAGACTACTGAATCACATATTCTTCATAATTTCTAAACTCACATGAGGAGGCATAGCAAGGATTTTCCTGTGCCTAGATATTCTTTAAAAAAAAAAAAAGGAAACTCAGACGGTAACCATATTCATGGAATATTTAACTTGACCAAGTTAACCGAGGTGAAAAAATTTTTTAGGGAGCAGCAAAAGAGAAAACTAATGCTGATTCACAAGAACACGCCCATTCAGAAACTGGAAGCTGCATTAACTCCAAACCTACAAAATTATGTCTGTGCCATCACAAGCTTCACTTGTGTTCTGCGTTTCACCGGTTAGCAATTACTCCATCGTGGAAATTGAACCGCCCAGCCTGGATTTCTCTTGCCCCAGCTACCAATTCAAGCAATGTGCTAAAGTGCCATCAATTATGAATGGCCTTGAGGATAATCGTATGAACAACAGATAACACTTGTTATCCTAAACAAGCATATTGAGGATTATTCTTCAATAGAGGGCAGTCCTATACTGGATTTTATTCTCTTGACTTGTGTATATTGATAAAAGGGGAAAAAGTATGGATACCAGAGTAAAACTAATCGTATGTGGAACAAAATATCGTACGGAAAGATAATAACAAAGATTACATTAAAAGTTATTTAAATGCTAAAGATGTACTTGTAAGAAGGTCAAGTTTAAGAATGGAATGAAATGACAGAGATTGAAAATATCTTCAAGAGATTATTTGCTAAAGTCACGTGTCTAGTTCAGTATATTTTTTTTATATGAAAGATGGCAATCAGTATATAATATAATGTGAAAATTAGAAATTAATTGGCTTTCAAATGTCACGGCTGGGTTACGGTCTTGTGGATGTCCTTAGGCCCAAACCCTTTACTTTACTTGAGCAAAAAAAAAAAACCCTTTACTTTAGGAAAAGTTGTCATGTAGCGCTAATGTTATACAACAAAACTACCAAAATGGGTGCGGAATGGCCTGCCAGCTGCTACAACGATTGACTTGAAACTTGTGTGTAATTCAATTAACTCATAATGAACTTGTGATGTTAAACAGCAAATTTTTGCGTCCCATTGTCTTCCTATGGCGTCTTAGATTTTTTTTTCTATACACTTGACATAAACGTTTAATCAAGAAGGTAGGGAAGGGCAGAGAAGGAAGGAACAGAGGAATAAAGCTGCTACTTAATCCGTGAGGAGTAGTACTACTCAGAATGGAGGAACTCTTCCTCTAAGACTTTACGAACAAATGAGACTCGAGTTTTCTTCATGTGCTTACAGCAGCTAAGGTTGCCGTTCAGAAGCTGAACAACCTGCACCAATGTCTCAATTGCTAAATCAACTTCTGTGTAAAAGTTTTAGACTTGCTCATAACTCATTGCTACAATACTGGCCAATACTGAATTGAAGAAAGTCTATATTATGAGTTGAAATTTGTGGAGAACGTGCCTGTCTCATGGAGGGCCGACGAATTGCGGATTGTTGGATGCATACAGAAACTACCAAGAGCACCAAATGAATCTGACCAGAGTCATAGTCTTGGCCTAGTGAAGGGTCAACCAACTCCCTAATCTCATTCTTTTTCAGTAGTGGTCTTGCCTGACAACAAAAAACATACTGATGCAATCAATATTCTATCAGCCCTGTGCGCAGAGGGGGATTTGTGTTGAAAAACTAGATAACATGCATACCCATAAAACAAGGCTTTGCTGTGAATAATCAAGCGCTCGCCGCCCAGTGACCAATTCTAAAAGCAATACACCGAAGGCATATACGTCTGTTTTCTCGTCTACTATGCCATGAAGCAAGTATTCTGGAGCGAGGTAGCTGCGACAATCCATATTGGAATTTTCTTAATTTAAAAATCATGTTTTGTAACGGGGTATAGAGTAATTCGGAAGGTCACTAACCCAAAAGTCCCTTCAAATTTTGAAACGGTGTGGTGAGTCCAATTCTCTGGCAGCCATTTTGCCAGCCCAAAATCACAAATCTGCAATATAATTTCGTAACATCCCAATCAGATTCTGGAAGTTTACTGAAGATGGACTATACATTAAACTATAGCAGTACCGTTTTTTTATGCGAGCTGCGTTGATTCAAGAGTAAAATATAGAAATAAAGCACGTGCCTGAGGTTCAAAGTCCTTGGAGAGCAAGATATTTGCAGCCTTTATATCTCTGTGGATAATTCTCCTATGACAGCCCTCGTGAAGATAAAGTATACCTTTGGCCGTTCCCAACGCAATTTTGTGCCTTGCACACCATGGTAGTTTCTCTTTCGAACCTTTCGTAAAATCCCAAAATATAAACAAATTGAAATTAAAGAGGTAAGGTTAACGAATTTGGGTTTGGGTCTAAGATTTGGTACCATAAAGCAAGGAAGTTAAGCTCCCTTTTCAGACAATTCAAGGACAAGATGCATTCCTCCTTCCACTCCATAGCCAACCAACTTAGAAGTATTGGGGTGGTTCACATGCGCCATTATGCCCAGTTCTGATAAAAAATCCCCCATCATCTCATCTTGGGTTCCTCGAGTTAGCCGTTTAATTGCTACCAGCTGACCATTTCGCAAACATCCTTTGTAAACTTCAGCATAACCCCCTTTTCCAATCAAATTCTCTGCACCAAATGTCGTACAATTTTAAAGGAGTGTTTCGTATTATTAACAAGTATAATTCATAAGCAAGTTACATACTCTGGCTGAAATGATTAGTTGCCATCTGAATGTCACGCTGGGTAAAGATCTTGCAGGATGATCTGTGGAGGGTCGAATCTGCATCAATGTGATGATTTGGCAGAATAGTCTCCTTTGTTCCGCGACTGAATCTCTTGGAGAACTTGAGGGCAATCAAAGAATGCAATGGGGCAATATGTTTCTTTGATCTGGTCTGCAACAATTGAAGGAAACCGGGCCATCCAGAGGCAGGTTTTGACTTATCATCTTCAGAGCCAGAACCCACCGTGGGATCTTTGGAATTGGAACAACTAGTTTCTGACTCTGTACTTCCAAAATAGTCCTCCAGAACTCCAACAGGAGAATCTACCTTCTCTTTCATTTTTTCCCCCGGAGACCAAAAGGTCAAGGTTAAAATACAAAGGCAACAAAAGAATACGTCTAAAGAGACAGGGAACAGAGGATACTGAAATATCAAAGAAATGATGTAGAAGTAGAGAGAAATAGAGAGGAACAGGGGAGGGCAAGCCAGTGAAAGCAGAGGAGAGAATCAAAGACGCAGACGTGATAAGTTCATTGCTTGCCCTTCCCGCTTCAACCAACAACAATCACTCTCCTTTTCAATGTCGCTCAGTCTCACAAAGTCACAGCTTGTTGCCAAACATGTAAAAAGGAATCATTTTGGTTAATTAGATGGAGGCGTGTCAGAGAAAAATGGTGAGTTACGTTTTGTGATTGAAGAGGGGGTTACGGATTAGCGTCGGCGGAAACAGAGAATTAGGAAGGAAAATGGAGTTGGATGGTGGTGAGGTCATAAATGTGGGTTAAGTGTCCGAGCAGGGGTGGCTGTGTGTGTTTCATTGCGAGAAAGTACGGTGCTTCGTTATATTGCTGACGCTTGGCTTCATCTCTCAACATGTGTCCTCTCCACATCTCCCGCCCCATTCAATCACCATCAGTAGAAGGGGACCAACAAGGATTTGAATTTCTCGTTTTTTAATCGTGAATGTAGGGGACTGATTTACCTATGCACGTACATCGAGCAGAGACAAGAATTTTCAGAACCATGCATGCACATGTTTGGTCCCAAAAGGAAAAAACAAATGCCCAACTCTTGGACTTAAGGCATGCACTAAAACAGAGATTATTGTTGAAGTCCAAATTCAATTTATCAGATTTTACTTATTGGTGAATCTGCCCACAAACAACGTAACGTATATGTATATTTAATTTCCCATACCAATCGTCCTATCCCACCATGTTTTAAATATCGATGCTTCAATTTAATTCGTTAGCGGGTTTCATAACGCAGTCGCTATATGCAAAGCCCAAACTGAAATTAACTTACTAAGGGGGACTAAAGTTAATCGCACTGATCAAATGATCATATGCCTACACCATATATAAGTCTCCTTTTCTCGTCATCTAATTGTGTCTACCTTTCTTTATGGGTGGAGGGTACGTGGTGTCATTTTCATGCACACGTTAACATAGAAGATAGGTTGAGATCACTTTCATTTAGAAACTATAAAGTCACGACCTCCAACATATAATATGACGTCGGATAGATTGGTGTTTAAGCGCATTGTCAGTATTCATTTGGTATTTTGGTGCTGGTTGGTGGTTCTTACCCTCTCAACACACACAGACAAAAAGAGCCAGATTTTCTTGTGTTCAGTACCATGATCTTGCTCGCCACCTAATCCCTTTAGCTTTCTTCTTCTCTCTTTAGTGTCAAAGTTGGTTGACGTTCTCCATCAGACTTAACACAACGCTTAACGGTTTAACGACCAGTACAATGACTGGATTCCTGTTTTAATATTTCCCTTTGCCAATGAACTTTGCAGTTGTGAATTTTAATCGAAATAGGAAAAAGTCTTGATTTTTTCGATAATGGTTTTTTTTTTTCTTAATAATTTGTTGAGAGACGAAACACAAGGGTTTAATTTATAGACAACAAACTGATTAGATAAGTTTAACCGAAAGCCAATAAAACGTACTGCTAATGAATTAAATTATAGTTAATGACGCATACGAGCACTGGGGTATGGAAGGGCAAGAATGGAGGATCGGATGTGCTTTCCTGTAGTTGGTAGGAGTGCAGAAACAGGGGCTGGGTCAGCTTTATGCAGGGCTTGTAATTGTTTGGGTTCATGGTCGAAACCAGATTAGTTTAGTTAAAACAAAACTTCTCTCATAAATTAAAAACAGCTAAAGCAGTTTGATCAAATCAGACATATTTGGGCTTCGAGATGCAGCTTTTCTCACCGTCGTCAGGTCAACCTATGGTCCATTGTTTAATTCTACGTCTTTTTTTTTTTTTTGTTGATATAAGGCGAGGGGAGGGGATCAAACTAAGGACCTAAGGGGAGGAAACAATTCCCAATACCACTGCACTACTAGTAGTGCAGGTAATTCTACGTCTTGAAATGAGTATATATAACATCATCTGAAGTTGGAGGGGGCTGGCCCATTGAAATGTTAATGGGCCTGTTTCATCCCTTTACTTACTCGGTTTATTGTGCACTTAACAAAACACTTAACTACCCCTTGTTCTACCAATGTGAGTTGGCTTAGATGGTAAGGGATCCAGGATTAAACCCTGGGTCGTGGGTTCGATCCTCTCGCCGTCGCCGGGACTCATTTGGTAGGCGATCTCGTAAGTCCCCGAAGTGCTCATAGAGCCCGGCCGTGCCCGGCCTTGGTGGGGACCGATGCCGAACCCTCCAAAACTTTTTCTTATCAAAAAAAAAAAACTACCCCTTGTTCTTATCAACATGTGGTTGGTCCAGCGGAATGTGGTGCTGGATTTCCTTAAGAGGTCTAGGGTTCGAGCTGCGGTAAAACCACTCGTAATCCGCCTTGTATGGAGCTACCACTGTTGGGAGGGTCGTCATTGCCACTGCAAAACCCGGAGTGATTGCACACTTGCCACCATTTTATTATATCAAAAAAAAAAAAACTACCCCTTGTTCTTGAGTTTAACTGGTAAAGGGATTTGACATTCTCACCAAAAGAGAGGAGTTTGATCCTGAAGTTGGTCAAGGTGTTAGAGGAGGCATCTTAGGGGTCTACGAAGCAACGGTAACCTAGACTAAGGTGGAGACATGTGTACTCTTAGTCCTAAATTCTTTGCGAAGTGGGCTCCAAGCGCCCTGCTCTTAGATTGTGGGTGAACCCAACCCCTCTCCTAAAATTTTCTTAACCAAAAAAAAAAAACAACACTTAACTCAACTAACACACCAACATCCCTTGAGAGCAAGTGGTAAGGGACTTACTCTCTCACCATCATGTCCTTGGTTCGAGACATGAGAATGAAAAAAATGGTGTTGGGAGCTTTTTCCCTCACGATCATGGGCCCAACGCGGATCAAAATCCGAATTAGTCAGAACCAAAGGTTCTGGTAAACCAGTTGGGATACCAAAAAAAAAAAAAAAAAAACTCAACTAACACCTATATATCCACACACACACACAAAACCTTGTTTTTGGGTTCAACTGATAAAGGGGTCAGACACTCTTATCAAAAAGAGGGGGTTCGATCCTGGAGTTGGTCAAGGCGCTGGGAAAGACATTCTAGGTGATATGAACTTATGGAAACGCAAATTGAGGTAGAGGTATGTGTACGCATTAGACTATAGGAGAGCCCAACCTCTCTCCTAAAATTTATATATATATATATAAAAAAAAAAAAAAAAAAACCTCACCTAACACCTTATCATACACTTTCTCTTCATTTCAAGTTACTCAATTAACTTGAATGCATTAGAGAAATAAAATAAGTTGGCTTATTTGACAAAATGTGACTCTATCTGCCTAAAATATACACATGTAACATTTGATTATATATAAATTCATAAGTTGAGTAAGTTATTTTGAAAAAAGACAATAAATATAAGAGATAAAATGGATTAATATTTTATATTTTGAAAAATATATAAACTAACTTTTATATTAGAGACAGGAGGGAGTAAAAACTAATGAGTTGATACTCATTTTATAGCTTATACTCCCTGACCCAAGATGTAAAACTTATTTATTTAGCTGGATTAGATTAAAAAGTTTAATTAATGTGACTTTTTTTTTTTTTTTTGTAAAGCAAGCTAATCATATTTGTTAGTTCCCTCAATCTTTCTCTTATTATTGTTAATAGAGCATCAACAGGGGTAATATTTTGAATTAAAATCAACTCCCTAATAGATATATAATAATGGATTCCATCTCGTTTGGTAGACAGTAGGGCCCGATTAGGACGAAAGCGTAGAAAATCTTCACCCTTTAATTTGGTGGCCCGACTCCATCTTCATTTTGCTTCTACGATTTTATTAGGAGAATTACACACAGTCCCAAGGATGACAAAAATACAATTAGGTCCCAACAAGAATTCACATTTACGAAGTCCCTAGGGACTTCGTGTAATTATATGTGAATGTAAAATGACCATTTCGGACAAGGGAAATTTACAAATGACAAAGTATAAATTTACAAATGACAAAGTATAGATTTACAACAAAATTTTAAAACGAGTTTTTTTCCATTTTTGACTTCCGAAGCTATTTACAATGAGATAAAGTATAAATTTACAAAGACAAAGTATAGATTTACAACAAAATTTGAAAACGAGATTTTTCCATTTTTGACTTCCGAGGCTATCTACAACAGACAAAGTATAAATTTACAACGAGACAAAGTATAGATTTACAACAAAATTTGAAAACGAGATTTTTCCATTTTGACTTCCAGAGGCTATCTACAACAGACAAAGTATAAATTTACAACAGACAAAGTATAGATTTACAACAAAATTTGAAAACGAGATTTTTCTATTTTTGACTTCCAGAGGCTATTTACAACAGACAAAGTATAGATTTACAATAAAATTTGAAAACGAGATTTTTCCATTTTTGACTTCCAGATGCTATTTACAACAGATAAAGTATAAATTTATAATAGACAAAGTATAGATTTACAACAAAATTTGAAAACGATATCATAAGCAAAATCAGGTTTGTCTTCAATTTCGCCTGCCAAGTGTTCGCTATTGAGTTGTTGTTTTTCTCTGGTTCCTACCTTTTTTTTTATAAGTAAATCGTTTTATTCCTACCTAAGAATGCAAAATTTGGCTTACTCTTTTGGATTGAGAGAGAGGAGAGAGAGAGAGGAGAACGGAGAGAGAGGAGAGAGAGAGAGGAGAACGGAGAGAGAGGAATTGGAAGGAAGGTCAAATTGGTAATTGTACATTCACAAATAATTACAACCAGGTCCCTTGGGACTTCTGTGTAATGTGAATTCTTGTTGGGACCTAATTGTATTTTTTTGTCATCCTTGGGACCTGTGTGTAATTCTCCCATTTTATTATGAATTTTCATTGGTTATTCGACCACTCCCTTATCATTATCATTATTAAAAAACTTGAGTCTGTGAGATGAACGGACATGAAACCTACATCCCTTTGTCATGCTTATAAAATCAAAGGAATGGTGGAATACAGAACTTGTAGACGAGTCCCTCGTCCACATAGCTACGCAATCATTTTTTTTCAAGGGAAAAGGTCCGTTTAAATCACAGTAGACTAATTTTCTAGTCCTGGGTCACGGTCCAAGCACACTACAATTATTCCCACCATAACATGCCAACATTTTTTAATATGGGTGTGGTGGTGCCCTGAGAGACTGCAAGGGATTGTGGTTAGCAGGTTTTACCAAAATGATCGATATTTGCAGTGCCTCTATAGCAAAGGAATGAGCTATTTTCGAAGGTTTAATCATGTCCTGGGACTTGGGATTCAAGAAAGTAGTGTTAGAGTCCAATGCTTTTGACCTTGTATCTGTTTTGCTGATGATAATTTTTCTTCTGGCAGCGATCGAATCAAAAATTTGCTTCTTAGGGACTGGCAAGTTTCTATTCGTCATATTCCTAGGAAATTTAACAGAGTTGCAGATACGTTTGCTAAGGTAAGTCTATCTAAGTCTGATATTTTGAGAGACTGCCCTTTGTTTCTAAAGGCTTGGATAGATCAAGAGTGTTTGAGATTCATTCCCTTTTCTATGTAATTTATTATTTCTGGCTTCTAGCCTTTATATATATATATAAAAGGTTAAGGTGCGGATTTGCCAACGAACTATTACCCGAGGAGCATCTAGCACAAAAAACAATTGAGGGGACCAAATTGGCCAACAAACTATTAAAAGGTGAAGAAAAACACAATTTGGAGCAGATTCGCCAACAAACTATTACCTCGTCATTTGTCTTGGTGTCTCCGTCTTCCATTGGATCGTCACAAGATCGACGACATCGCGTCTCCAAAGCTTCCATTGTTGTTGGGTGTTCCACTCACCCTCTTGAACTCATCCAGCAGCTCTGACTTTTGACTGACACACGCCTTACACTCTGGTTGCATCCTTCCGATGCCACAAGCAACAACCACCGTTGCCACAACGCCTGCTCGCATGGGTTTTATCTTTGTTTGTGTTTACCTTATCCAACAAGAAGGCGTAACCGTTTTTTTCTCCAACGTCTCCGCCACCATCCTACCCAGTACCTCATATTTTAACGTAATTATGATAGTTGTTTTTCTTAATAGTTATTTGGTACCTTTTTTTTTTTTTTTACTTTTTAATAGTTCGTTGGCCAAAGAACTACTCGTTTAAAACCCATAAATATTGGCACAAAGGGCTATTTGGTGCAGCCCTGAAAATGGACTCAGGGTCAGACTACAAATTCAAGACCATCTTGTTGTTTGTTTTTCCCTATTTCTTAAGTGACTTACTTCTAAATGACTGAATATTTTATTCTTTATTGAAGATGAAGACTTAAAAATATTTAATTTTGAATTTTAAATATAGAATTTAAGATTTTTAAAATTTATTCTGATTTTTTCCAGAATATTTAAATATTATTATTTAACACCTGTGTTATTCAGCATGGAAATTATAATTTGGTTCTTTTAAATATTCATTGTGTCTGATTATGAACGTGAGGCGCGAACTCACAAACATAATGAGCCGATCCGTGATTTTGCCACCACTTAATTATAATATTCAGTAGGGGCAGGGGGACCCCAAAGGGCATATTCTGCTATAATATTAGAGAACGTGCAGACTTTCTCTGATTTAAGCTGCAACTAGGAACAAAAGTCCACACGCGCTCAGAGATCATCACGTTATAATGATTCAACTTTTTTGGTCTTCTCATTTATAGCACATATTATTGTCTGCACTCTGTATAGTAAATTTTTTTTTTTTTTTTTTTTTTGTTGTTGCTCAAGCTGTATAGTGAAATTTCATCGTCTAGTAATATTTATCTGGTAAGAAAACCTAATAATCCCCGTCACAGTTGATGGTTATACGAGGCTAATTTAGGTGACAAGTCTTGAAAATAAATCTGAACAATCTAACTTCATCCAATTTTAATTGAATTTTGGTATCTACGTCAAGCTGTTTTGGAAATGTTTGGATGGTGTTGGAGATATGAATTGAATTTGAATTATTATTTTGATTATTTGAATTTGACTTAGTGTTAGTATTTAAATTTGAATTATTATTATTAGATGAGAATAAATTATCTAGAAAAGTGGAATATTTGAAAGGTTGTTACCTACTATTGTATTCAGGTTGTTAACTTTTGTTTGTATAAATTTATCTTATTCAATAAGAAAATATAAACGGATAAATATAAATGAATGAAAAAGAGGAAATATTCTTCTAAATTGAATTTTAATAGATGGGGAGTGCCAAGCGGAAGGACAAGGACCACCCTGTTGTTTTGGGAGCGTGCGATCCAATTGGGCGAGTTGGAAGAATTCATGATTACGAATTCAAATAGATGACTCCATCACAACACGACCAAAAAGAAAAGCAAAATCGCTTTTATTTGACTGCAATCTATACCACTAGAGATAATTCAACCCCCGACACTAAAATGAATATGAGAGGGACTTAATTAACTAACGTGTACCACGCGTTGGTATTTATTTATGCGGTGTAACAATCTTGTTGGAGAGCCAAGAAATCAGAGAGGGACATTGCCGTAACCAATTTCCTAGTTTATCCTTTTACAGGGAGTTTGGCGGGTCAAAATGAGATCATAATCGATCTATTTTTTTTAAAAAAATTATTTTGATCAGTAAATAATTTAAAATAAATATAATCTCTTAACTAGTATTTTAAAAAATAATAATAATTTTATTTAAAAACCCTTCAATAAAAAAAATTAAATCTGCCTCCTCCTGACTGGTTCGGACATTGCTTGTCAAGGCGGGTTGCTCTGTCATGAAAATAAATTAGTCTCAAGCTTCCTTGAACTTGAGTCTATCCTTTTAGTTCTGCCACTTTTTGCCATTTATCCCATTACAGGGATCAAGCACGTAGATATTACTTACAGAAGCAGAGATGGGAATCAGAGATGACGTGGAGATTACAGATCCACTGATGAGGGAAGCCAAGCTTGAGGCTAATGAAGATCGGAGTGAGACTGCGCTTAAACGCACTGGGCAGCCATGGATGGTGTACTTGGGTACCGTTGTCGCAGTCTGTGGATCCTACGAATTTGGAGCTTGCGTATGTGCTTACTGCTTACTACTCAACTGATGAGCTTTTTACCCGAATACGGAAGAAAACTCTTCAACCAGAAATTGAGTACTGATTGAGATGTTTTGGCATGTATTGCACTCATATATGATTGTTTGTATGCTTGCAGGCCGGTTATTCATCGCCTGTTCAAGATGAGATCATAGAGGACCTCAATCTGTCTTTGGCAGAGGTAAGCCAGTAAGTTGAGAGTGAGGATGAACACAGCCAAACTGTAAGCTTTTTCAGAATTGGAATCAATTTCATTTGCAATAAGCTTGGAGGCGAAGCTAAATTCTTTAGTTGCTGCCCATAATAAGTTCAGTGCTGGAAGTGTTCTAACTCTGCTCTCTGGACACTGATTGGTTGCAGTATTCACTGTTCGGATCCATCCTGACTTTCGGCGCAATGATAGGTGCAATAACTAGTGGGCCCATTGCTGATTTTATTGGACGTAAAGGGGTAAGTGCATTAATACTTAATTGCTGCTGTAATTACATTTACGTGTACTGGAACCCTTTCAAACGAGATTAAAGTAAAACATTGAATGCATGCAGGCAATGAGAGCGTCAAGTGCATTCTGTGTTGCGGGGTGGCTTGCTATTTACTTCTCTGAGGTTCTTTCTTAGGGCCAATACTCTTTATTCTTTCACCTAAAGTACTACCAGTTGTCTTTATGGCCTAATACCTTATCTCTTCCATAACTATAGGGGCCATGGTCACTGGATATCGGGAGGCTGGCAACAGGATATGGAATGGGGGTATTTTCCTATGTGGTACGTTACTATATTCTGGTTTTATTTAATGAAACAATTCAGAGAATGCCATAAGACTACGAAACTTATACTTTTATTTTTGAAAGACTAATAACTAGGTCTTTGATGACAATAAGGTACCGGTCTTCATAGCAGAAATTGCTCCAAAACAACTCCGAGGAAGGCTCACTACTCTAAATCAGGTAGTTCTTTAAAAAAGGGGGACGATGTAGTAACTTTCTGGATCATTGCAACCATATTAACAATTAAAATATCTGAAGGAGCAAATAAAGGCAGTAGTTAACATCAAAACTCTTGTTTTTTTGTCGCTGCAGTTCATGGTTTGCGCAGCAGTATCTGTGTCGTTTATCATTGGAACAGTAATTTCATGGAGGACTTTAGCATTAGCTGGTGAAATTCTGCTCAGTTTTAAATTCATTCATAACAAGAAAAATGAAAATGAAAATATACTTGCAAAATTGCATTTCCAACTGAATGACAGTTAGCCAAAGGACTCACTAGGGAAGTGACTGCAGGCCTTATTCCCTGTGCTATACTGCTTTTTGGTCTCTTCTTTATTCCGGAGTCTCCTAGATGGCTGGTGAGAAGGGGTTTACTGATCCATGATAGCAAAAGTAGGTTTTGTTAACATAGATCCATAACATAGAATATACCAAATGATGACTGCAGGCCAAGAAAGGAAGAGAAAATGAATTTGTGTCTGCACTGAAAAGATTTCGTGGCAAGGACGCTGACATATCTGAAGAGGCAGAGGAAATTCAGGTTTCGATATGGTCTAATACTATATAATATTTTATGATTGTGTTATTAATCAAAATTTCAAAGACAAGAGGCATTTTTCTTAAAAAAGATAATGTGATTAAGTGGGCGTTTATGTCTCCCTAATCCACAGGATTACATAGCAACTCTAGATCGACTACCAAAACCCAAGCTGCTGGAATTGTTTCAGAGTAGATACTTGCGTTCGGTCACTGTAATTATACCTTCCCTTAATCTAATCTATGATCATAAATGTGTAACACTAATTTCAATTTCCTAGAAAGTCAACAAAATATTACTTCATAACTAATGAGCAGATAGGAATCGGGCTAATGGTCTGCCAACAATTTGGGGGAATCAATGGAGTTTGCTTTTATGTCAGCAGTATTTTTGAACAAGCAGGTATGGTAAGATTTGCCCACAATTATCACCTTCTGCAGTGATAACATGTTAGACAATTTATACTTCAAGGAAATTCATATTTTAATTTTGTTTTGGTTTTGATACCTGTGGATCATGCAATTACGTGACAGGATTTTCTTCTAGCATTGGGTCTACAATATATGCTATTCTTCAGGTTTTTAACTCTAACTTCACTAATTTGGACAATCTTTGATGATTATGTTTCCTGTACACAAAATTCATCCAAAATTTTGTTTTGCAGCTTCCAGTCACTGCCATTGGAGCAGTCTTGATTGATAAGGTTGGAAGGAAGCCCCTGTTACTGGTAAGTTCCACAAAATAAATATTTCACCTCTAAATTATTGCTTGTTTCTCATCATTGTCGCTCTTAATTTGTGGTTTATTTAGGTTTCTGGATCAGGAGTGGCCGTAGGTTGTCTAATCACTGCAGTGGCGTTCTATTTTAAGGTAAGATTCTTAACTGAGAATTGAAAAACCTAACAGCTTTGAGTTTCAAGTCCTGATTTTTATATATCATTGTACGACTCAGGTTCATGACGTGTTCCTTGACGCAGTGCCGGGACTTGCCGTAACGGGCATTCTGGTTTGATCATCTACTGTTCCTTTTTAATGACACAATGTACTTCATTGCACGTAATGTGACACCGAACTGTTTCTGATGACACCATTATGTTATTACAGGTTTATATAGCAGCATTTTCTGTGGGGATGGGAGCAATTCCTTGGGTTATAATGTCAGAGGTAGTCATTTATTTTTCTTGTTCATATTTTCTGGCGATGAGTAATTTTTTTGACAAAGAGAGAGAACAAAATGATGCATAGAATTTGCTTTTCTGTTGTAGATATTTCCAATTAACATCAAAGGACAGGCGGGAAGCCTAGCAACGTTAACAAATTGGTTTGGTGCATGGTTATGTTCTTACAGTTTCAACTTTCTGATGAGTTGGAGCTCTTATGGTGAGCACTAGCTAATACTTTTCATATTTATATATCATTCAGAGGATTAATGATTAACATCATTGGATAATAAAAAAGTTTCACTAGTCGAGCTTATAAAAATGTACAAGACCACCCGTTTAACATGTATAATTATATATAGAGCAGTAAAATTCAAAAGGGTGCATTGCCTTGCAGGAACCTTTGTCCTTTATGCTGCAATCAATGCACTGGCTGTGTTATTTATAGTTGTAGCAGTGCCGGAAACTAAAGGGGAAAGTCTGGAACAATTACAAGCAGCCATCAACAAGTAGGAAGTTGGCCTTTGCAGTCAAAGATATTAATATTTGACGGGATTGAAGAAAGAATGACCATTACCATCATGCCTTAGCCTCTATATTCATATAATCCCCCAAAAAAAAAAAAAAAAGAGGCTCTTCAGATTTTCTGTACGTTTCATAGACATTAGGGAGCTCGAGGACAATCGTATTAAATAATTTAAAGAGTTGGCTCAAGGGGAACGTTAGGCAACCTCATGCAAGTATACATTTGCCTCCGGAGAACTCAATCTTTCAATTAACGCTCCTTTGTAGTATAAAAGCACCTAAGCACCTTTTTGTACATTATAGCACTAAATGTGATCAGATCGATATCGTCATTTACACAACTTAATAGAATTCCAGATGGGATGGGAATAAATGAAGTGGTAGTGTCGTAGTCGAGTCCATTCACTAATTATCAGACATCCAAAGATACAGTCACAAGGGCTAAACTTCCCAAGAGTTTGGCAATTTCCCGATTCCGAATAATCTTAGGCGGTTTATATTGACTAGCTGGTGCTCCGTTCTTAATAGCTACTTCTGATAACCTGTCAAAAGCTCCAGGCCTTAGGATGAACATCAACAATGGCCCTACCTCACCTTTATCCCTCTGCACGCTGTACATAGCTCCCAAGTCCGTTTCAAGAGAAGAACTGTACCTTTGAAAAGTTGCAACTGATTCTTTCCATTTATCCTGCACAATTGTATTTGTATGGCCCTCTTTAACTTCTACAAATAGCTTCAACTGCTTTGGCTTCAACTCATCATCCAAGAAACTTGAAAATTCAACAATCTCTATACCCACAGCATTTCTGAGCGCAAGTTGAAAGTTTTCAACCGCCAAGATCAAGTCTTTCTCAGTCACAATCTCAGAATGACTTTTAGGCGCTCTCATAACAAATTCCACAAGCGGAGATGAGTTATGGAAACCAACAACTCTTACTATATCACCCAAACGATAGCGGTAGAATCCTCTGTACGTAGTAGCAACAACTTCGTACATCTTCCCTATCTCTACACCACTAAAGTCTACTGTTTCTTCACTACAATCATCACCCTGATTCATGTTGAATGGAAGAAACTCAAAGTAGGCAGCTGTTGGAAGTATTACATATTTGGTTGTTTCAGGGGTTTGGTTTATGTCTGAATTAATACCCACACAGCACTCTGAAGCGAAGTAATCTCCTCCTAAAATAGTTACCTCTCCTGCATAGAACTTAAGCTTCGGGTAGTACTGCTTCATGCTGCCGGTATTAACACACTTAATATAACGTGTGTTAGGCCATAACCTGCTTACAATTCCAGCCCAGTCATTTCCTTCACAAGCTAACCTCACTCTCCTTGACAATTCTGGTTGAGGCCCGTCAAGAATTTTTCTAACCGATTCCCTCATTGACACTTCTGAAATTTCATCACTTGCAAAACCACGGTCAAGATCATCACATAGCTGCTCCCATTTAGACTCTAGGAGATTAAAGGCTCTAATCAAGCCGGCGGCATATGGAGCTCTGATAGCATCTAAAACATTGAAGTTCTTGAGGCTACAAAGAAGGTGGCAATACATTTGCTGCTCAACATTAGATCCAAGAATGACTTCTGGAGGACTAGAACAGGATGCGAGTTGCTGAGAGGTAGCTTCACCACTTTGCAAAGGGAAGGAAGAAGCAGCCATAACTTTCAAGCCACTTTTAGTGGTAGTAATATTGTCGGCGTAGAGAAACCATAGGATCTTGTTGACCGTTGGCCTCGGAGGAAACAGCCTATATGCAGGTTTAAAAACTTGTCATACTAAACAAATATAAATCCTTCAAATCCTAATCAAATTTTAATATGATTTGTTTACCTCTGTAGGATGGATACGCTTCCTCGGTGAGCAATAAAGGAGGCGGCTTTCGAAAGGCTTGAATCAAAGTAAGGGATCAGTTTTGGCTTCATGGAACTTGTTCCGGAGCTGAGAACGCATTATTCGAATTTAAAATCAGTATCCTCAGCTGAGGAACTTTGCTCTGAAGTTCCTGCTTCTGGTCGGTCAATAAGAATGGCGAAGAGAAAACATAATAGAACCATAATACTATTATCCCAAATCATCCCTTTAAAAAAAAAAAAAAAAGTAGCCAATGATAACAACAAAAAGTCAGGGATCGCGATACTGATTTCAAATTTGCAACGACGTTTCTTCTCATCCTCAACCAAAACAGACTTTCATTCCCGCAAAAGGATCGCATAGTATTAGCAAAATGAAGATAATGACGACAATTTGAAGAAACTCAAGTAAAAGATTACACCTTTGGAATCTTCATGAGATTAGAGCATATAAGAAGATGCCTACCTGTAGAAGAAACAGAGAAGAGGATCAACAGAGAGGAGAGGCGTATCACGATCATTCATTCCATCAGCCAGCTGGTTGATATAATCAGCATAATCATCGTAGCAAGACAAGGGCACGCATCGCCTGAAAGTTTCAGCGTTGACCGGCGCATCGGAGCCCCGGAGGTAGGGCTGGAGATAACGTACGCTGCCGTTGTGATCGAGGATGGAGCGGAGAGTCTGCAACTGGTGAAGCTGGGCATTTGTGGTGAAGTCGTGCAGCTTCTGTATAAGTTCGTCGTTTGTCATTTTGAGGTGGCGAACGGAGACGCCGAATGGATTGGTGCGTCCGACACGAGACGAGAAGCGTAGTAATAATGCCGGTTAATCCGGGGTGGATGCTCGATGCAATCGAATTCAAGTTCAACTATTCAAGTGACCAAAAGTCAAAGTCAGGATATTTTTAAGACTCGGAGACGGAGGCCGGAGCTGTCGGTTTTAGATGAAAAGGATTGTCTGGTTTCATCCTCAATCTTTTTTATTAGTCATTGTTTTTATTATTTTCAAAATTAACAAAGAGAGATATAAGATACACCCTCCTCAGCTAGACAAATTTTCAAAATTTGATTAGATTAAAAAAATTTGTTAAATTAATTAATATGATATGTATTTTCTAAAATAACTTAATTATTTTTCTTAATTCTCTCATTCATTTTTCTCTTTAATTATTTTTGAGGAAGTATCAATAAAAATAAATTAGGAAAAAAAATTAACAAATTATATCTTATATTTTGAATTAAGATAAACTCCCCAAATATATATTATATTAAGGACTGTGGGAGTAATGTTAATTAATTTATTAAAGTGAAAAATGCATTTTGATTCTTGAATGAAAATGTAATTAGGGAGGTGCGAAAATCGTGGCTGCACATTTTTTTATTAATTTTCATTGTTAACTTATTTTTATGTTTTGCTTGTATGTTTAATAATGACAAATCTCACAACTCAAATTTGTACTTCTAAATTTCACCTTTTTAAAGAAATTTAAAATCAAACCTTTAAAAGATATAAGCCCCTTCATAGAATAGTTGATAATAAAAAGTTAGGTTAACAACGATATTAAAGGGGTTGGTGGGTGCAAAATTAAGCATAAGCTCTTTTAAATGGGTGAAATTAACAATACCTTGACTCAAGTAAAACTTCCCTTACCTTATATTTATGAGGCCCACAAGTTGGAACTAGTTTCTGTCCTTTACCATTTCCCTCGGCTCCCCTCCTTTGCTCTGAAACGGCATCGTTTTGGCTTAATAAGGGTGCATCTAGCCTCTTTTTTTTAAAAAAAACAAATAATAATAATTTTTAGGGTACTATCAGATACTAAAAAGATGCTTCATGATACTGATCAGTACTGAAAAAATATTTCATGGTCTTAAAAAATGATTTTATGATCCTGAAAAAATATTTTAGAGTACTGAATGATACTAAAAAGATACTTGACGACAATATTTAAATATCTTGAAACATTTTTTCAAGGGAGAAAAAGGGGGAATGGTAGAGGAGAGAAGCCAACTCCACAAGTCACAAGTCAGGTGAACCTTTCTCTCCCTAATCTCAGCTCTCTCACCCGTCCTCTCTCTCTTCTCCCTCTCACACCTGACACCTCACTCTCATCTCCTCCGCTCTAACCCTCCCTCCCTCTCTTCTCTCTCACACCCAACCCCGCTGGCCAGTCACTGGAGTTTTTAAAAACACCTCATGGTTCTGAGCTTAATATACACTGCATTCCGACGCAACATATGGTCAAAAAAAAAAAAACTCCGATGCAACATGGCTTGAAGAGCGGGCGAATGTTATAAGCGGTGGGTGGGGTGGCTCAAGAGTCAAGACTAAGGTGGAACCGGTATAGAGATTAAAAACAAAGAAGGTAGGGGAAATGGTTGTTGGTGGGTGATTCATTACTTTCAATAACTCTGCAACTCTCCACAACCGCCTCTTGAACCGGCATTTTCTGATGAGAGTGAGGGGTCAAGTGTGAGAGGTAGAGGGGAGGGAGGGTGAGAGCGGAGGAGATGAGAGTGAGGTGCGTGAGAGAGGGGGGAGAGAGGGGATGGGTGAGAGAGTTGACATTGATTAGGGGAGAAAAATTCAGCTGACTTATGGGTTTTTTTTTTTTTTTTCCAAAACCCCCCCCCCCCAAACACGTCCCCCACCCCCCCTTCCCCAAACACACATACATCCCCTGTGGTCCCCACCCCTGCTGACATGTCCCCCTGTAGCCCCCACCCCCGACCCCCACCCCCTCCCCCTCCCCCTCCCCCTCCCCCATATACCCAATACACACACGTCCCCCCCAAACAATTTAATAATTATATTTAAATTTATAAATAATATTTAAAATTATAAACAATAATTCTAATTAATAATAAATTATAAAAAGAGTAAATAATAATTTTAATTAATAATTAGTGAATTAATAAAAATATTTTGTGAAATATGTTGTATATTATTATTTAGAGTAAATACACTTTCTGATCTCGATAAAAATACGGACCACATTTTAGTCCCTAGCAAACAAAGCGATCATTATTCGTCCTTTTTATGGATTAAAAATGACATTTTGGAAATTTGTGAGGGATCAAAATGTCCACCAATCGACCCTTATTCGTTAGTCCCTACACGGTTCCTTCAATCAAATTAATTAACCAACCATTCAACTTTCTCCATCAAACTGTTCTGCCTTACGTATTGTATATCACCTTTTTTGAACATGACCCAGTCACAAAATATAAATGTTTTTACATTCGGTCAGGGTGAACAATTTATTTAAAAAAATGTATCTAATTTTTCTATGAAATTAAAAAAGCATTTAGTAGCCCCTCGTCCATTTTTTTATTTTGTTGAAAAACTCGTGTCCCAACATGGACCCCATTTTAGTCCCTAACAAAAAACATGGATCCCATTTTAGTCCCTAACAAAAAACATGGACAAAAAAAGAGGTCATTTTTAATCCATAAAAAGGACGAATAATGGTCGATTGGTGGACATTTTGATCCCTCACAAATTTCCAAAATGTCATTTTTAATCCATAAAAAGGACGAATAAGGATCGCTTTGTTTGCTAGGGACTAAAATGTGGTCCGTGTTTTTTATCAGGGATCAGAAAGAGTATTTACTCTAAATAATAATATACAACATATTTCACAAAATATTTTTATTAATTCACTAATTATTAATTAAAATTATTATTTACTCTTTTTATAATTTATTATTAATTAGAATTATTGTTTATAATTTTAAATATTATTTATAAATTTAAATATAATTATTAAATTGTGGGGGACGTGTGTGTTTTGGGTATATGGGGGAGGGGGTGAGGGGGAGGGGGTGGGGGTGGGGGCCACAGGGGGACATGTCAGCAGGGGTGGGGACCACAGGGGATGTGTGTGTGTTTGGGGAGGGGGCGGGGGACGTGTTTGGGGAGGGGGTTTGGAAAAAAAAAAAAAAGTGGGGGAAAGAGGCGTCAGTTGTCCGAAAAGGCGTCGATTGACCGACGCCTCTGTCGAGGCGTCGATTTCGACGCCGTCGAGGCGTCGATTGATCGACGCCTTTGATCGCTTTATTTTGGTAAAATTTGTTGAAAGTGCTTCGATGACGTATAATTTTTGTTAAAAGTTGCTACTTTGGTGCTTTTCCCTTAAGGTGTAATTTAACAAAGTTTTTTTGGGAAAAGCACCAAAGTAGCAATTTTTAACAAAAATTATACCCAATCGGAGCAATAGGGAAAAATTTTTCCAAACTAATGCAGTCAAAGGCGTCAGTTGACTGACGCCTCTGACGGCGTCAGAAAACTGACGCCTCTGTCAGCATGAGGCGTCAGATCCACCCCCTCCCCCCACCCCCCACAAACACACACACACACAGATCCCCCAGCCCCCCCACCCCAACGTCCCACCCCCCCAAGCCCACCAAACACGTGGCCCCCACCCCCATATACCCAACACACACTTCCCCACAAACAATAATTTAATAATTATATTTAAAATTATAAATAATATTTAAAATTATAAATAATAATTCTAATTAATAATAAATTATAAAAAGAGTAAATAATAATCCTAATTAATAATTAGTGAATTAATAAAAATATTTTGTGAAATATGTTGTATATTCTTATTTAGAGTAAATACTATTTCTGGTCCCTGATAAAATGTCCACCAATCGACCCTTTTTCGTTATTTTTATGGATTAAAAATGACCTCTTTTTTTCAGAAACCAAAATGGGGTCCATGTTTTTTTTAGGGACTAGAAAGGGTATTTACTATATTATATTTCTAGTCCCTAACAAAAAACATGGACCCTATTTTGGTCCCTAAAAAAAAAATCTTTTTTAATCCATAAAAAGGACGAATAAGGGTCGATTGGTGGACATTTTGAACCCTAAAAAATTTCCAAAATGTCATTTTTAGTCCCAAAAAAAGGACGAATAAGGATCGCTTTGTTTGTTAGGGACTAAAATGGGGTCCGTGTTTTTTACCAGGGAAAAAATAATTATTTACTCTTTTTATAATTCATTATTAATTAGAATTACTATTTATAAATTTAAATATAATTATAATTATATTTAAATTTATATTAATTAAAATTATTATTTACTCTATTATATTTCTAGTCCCTAAAAAAACATGGACCCCATTTTGGTTCCTGAAAAAAGAGGTCATTTTTAATCCATAAAAATGACGAATAAAATCGATTGGTGGACATTTTATCGGGAACTGAAATAGTATTTACTCTAAATAAGAATATACAACATATTTCACAAAATATTTTTATTAATTCACTAATTATTAATTAATATTATTATTTACTCTTTTTATAATTTATTATTAATTAGAATTATTATTTATAATTTTAAATATTATTTATAAATTTAAATATAATTATCAAATTATTGTTTGTGGGGAAGTGTGTGTGTTAGGTATATGGGGTGGGGGCCACGTGTTTGGTGGGCTTGGGGGAGGGGGTGGGACGTTGGGGTGGGGGGCTGGGGGGATCTGTGTGTGTGTGTGTTTGTGGGGATGGGAGGGGGAGGGGGTGGAGGCGTCGATTTCGACGCCTCATGCCGAGCAGAGGCGTCGTTTTCGACGCCTGACAGGCGTCGGCCAATCGACGCTTTGACTGCATTAGTTTGGAAAAAAATTTTCCCATTGCTCCGATTGGGTATAATTTTTGTTAAAAATTGCTACTTTGGTGCTTTTCCCAAGTTTTTTTAAAGGGCATCCATCACTAGAAAAAAGTATAAGTGAGGTATATATTAAAGTCTTCGAGCAAAAAAAAAGGTATATATTAAAGTCTTATTAGAGACAAGGGTTAAGGAGCAATTTTACACATGAGCTTTTCCCCCGGGAGCGCCCAGCACCACGAGCTTTTTTCTGGAGCAAAAGTACACACGTGGTTACGTTTTGGGAGCGCCAAAGACCACTGGCAGTTAGTTGACCGTTAGTCAACCGTTAACTTGGATGGAACGCTAACGTGGCGTGACGTGGCGCTTATTTGGACTGACACGCTGACATGGACGCTGACGTGGATGCTGATGTGGACGCTGATGGTATGAAAAAAAGAAAATTACCATTTTGCCCCTTAGTTTTAAATGAAAATTACATTTTTGCCCTTAGTTTTAAATGAAAATTACCCTTTTGCCCTTAGTTTTAAATAATAAAAAAACTAAAAATACCCCTTCCACCACCGGCCCCACCACCGTCGGCCAGCGGCGGCCACCACCGGCGGCGGCCACCACCGCCACCGTCGGCGGTGGTCGGCCGCCGGTGGTGGGCCCACCAAGGAGGGTATTTTTAGTTTTTTTTTAAAAAACTTAGGGCAAAGGGTAATTTTTATTTAAAACTAAGGGCAAAAGTGTAATTTCACCCGAGTTATTGTTCATTTCCATCCAACTTAACAGTTGACTAACGGTCAACTAACTGCCGTGGTGCTGGGCGCTCCCAAAACGTAACCACGTGTGTACTTTTGCTCCAGAAAAAAGCTCGTGGTGCTGAGCGCTCCTAGGGGAAAAGCTCATGTGTAAAATTGCTCCTTAACCCTAGAGACAATACACGACGAATTCTCAGACACATATAAAGATATTTATAAATTGCCGATCAATAAGATGTTTACATCGAAGAAAAATTTTAAACTCATAATGTTGTTGTAAACATATGTAATTAGAGAAGTGAATAGAGAAATAATATGGAGAAGATGAAGATTCTTGTATTATCAACAAAAGAGGAACACCTCCTTACAATGAATAACCCTCCTCTTGGGTAAACTCTAAACAATAGGTAACCCTCTTCTTGGGTAAAATTTAAACCTAGAAGTGGACAATGTTAACTCCTTCTCAACATAATGTGAGGGCTCCACACCAACACTTGCAAATCTCATTAGTTAAGACCCCTTATATAGACTCTAGCTCTAACCAATTCACCAACTAACTAACTAATTCATTAACTAATCAATTAACCACCTATACTTCTAACACCCGCTCCAAGTCGAACACCATTTATCTTAGGGTTAAGGTGCAGATTTGCCAACCAACTATTACCTGAGGAGCGTCTGGCACAAATAACAATTGAGGGGACCAAAATTGTCAATCAACAATTAAAAAGTGAAAAAAAAACCAAATAACTATTAAGAAAAACAACTACCACAATTAAGTTAAAATATGAGGCACTGGCGTAGGACGGTGATGGAAACGCCGGAGAAAAGAGCGGTTAAGCCTTCTTGTTGGATAAGGCAAACACCAACAAAGATGGGACCCATGGGAGCAGGCATTGTGGCAATGGCAGTTGCTACTTGTGACATCGGAGGGATGAAACCAGGGTGCAAGGTGTGTGCCGGTCGAAAGCTGTGGATTGCTGGATGAGTTCAAGAGGGTGAGTAAAACACCCAGCAACAATGGAAGCTTTGGAGACGCCGACGTTGCCAACACTGTGACAGTCAATGGAAGACGGAGACACCAAGACAGTGATGGGGTAATAGTTCGTTGGTGAATCTGCACCAAATTGTGTTTTTTTTTTCACTTTTTAATTGTTGATTGGCAATTTTGGTCCCCTCAATTGTTATTTGTGCCAGACGCTCTTCGGGTAATAGTTGATTGGCAAATCTGCACCTTAACCCTTTATCTTAAATGTGTTCAACTTGAACAATACAAAATAAGGGGTAAGGTGAATTAAAATTGACTAGTTTTCAATCAACAAAACAATACAAAGATTTCTCCATAACAATATTCTTTCATTCTTCTTTGCTTCAATTTGCACAAAAATGATATCTTCATGACACTCTCTTCCATAATGAAGAACAACTTATCAAAATCAGGAACCTCTCCTTCCTTCCAACTTTACTGAATCTCAGTAACTTGGTTTCACTAGACTTGCTTCTTCATTAATGTACTCATCCTCTTTGTCTTCATTGATGCTGCCAAGCGAGCACAATCCACCACATCTCTATCTTCATTAAATCATCCCCTTCTACATTGAGGATATACTAGATTGCAAAACAATGGGTTTCTTTCCCGTGAAGCCAAGCTCCAATAGATGCACAACCTTCCCATCCTTCATTTTGAGAGAAAAACTTTTCTCGTATTGAAGAAGAATATAATCTGATCCTATCACTTTGTTCAGATATACGATAGAGGCTATTTTGAGATACACCCTATTACTGATCTCACCGTTCATTCCCTGTCAAGATTTATCCCATCTGAACCTTGAAAAACAGCTCCTTACAATGAGTAACCCTCCTCTTGAGTAAACTCTAAACAATGGGTAACCCTCTTCTTGGGTAAACTCTAAACCTAAAAGGAGAACATGTTAACTCCCTCTTAACATAATGTGAGGGCTCCACACCCAACACTTACAAATCTCATTAGTTAAGACCCCTTATATAGACTATGGCTCTAACCAATTCACCAACTAACTAACTAATTCATTAACTAATCAATTAACCACCTATACTTCTAATAGTTATAGTCACACAAACTCATAAAAATAGTTTGCTATGATGAATTTACAATGTATTCTTTTCTTTTTTTGGGATAACATTTCCACAGTATAATGGGATGTAAAACCAGATACATACAACGTGAGAAACAAGTGACCGCGTTAAAGGAAAATTAGTTTATCTGCTTAAAAGTTTGTATGCATCATATTTGGCCAAACTATGATGAATATAAACTGGTTTGGCTAAAAGAACGTCCAACATTAAATACTTTTTTTAAATTTAATAATTTTATTTCAATTAAAGGAAAATTATTATTCCTCTAGGTATAATTCCTGGGAAGCCAAATTTTTTCTTATGATTTATCATTTTGGAAAGGAGGATTTATTCAAT
This sequence comes from Acacia pycnantha, assembly GCA_025563575.1. NCBI lineage: Eukaryota > Viridiplantae > Streptophyta > Magnoliopsida > Fabales > Fabaceae > Acacia > Acacia pycnantha. The sequence goes on from JAMWYP010000218.1 coordinate 859,675, forward strand.
AGGTAAAAATGGTAAAAAAATTATTTGCATAATTTATTTTATTTTTCAAAATCCTTATTAAAATTTCTAATTAATAATTGATAAATGAGTATTTATGCATTTGAAATTTGATATTATAAATAATATATTTACTTAAAAATAATTTTAATTTTTTGAAAAATAAATAGTTAAAGAAATAATTCATTTATTCTATAAAAAAATAATTTATTTACTTTGAAAAAGTAAACTTTATAACTATAAGTCTAACATTCTTTGATTTACTTTCATTCGTCATAATAAATAGAAATAACTCATTTATAAGTGCAAATGTTTATATTGCATATTTCTTAATGCAATAAAAATGAAACAGTATTGTTTGGTTTTGATTGAAAAATTATTTAAATAATTTCTAGTTCAATTTGTTAAATAAAAAAATTAAAATTATTTTTAATTAAGTATACTCCCTCCGGTCCTAATTATAGGAATACATTTGAGAGTTGGTCTTGATTCTAATTATAGGACCAAGTTTTAACTTTTGTCAATTTCTTCCTAAAATACCCCCATTGATACTTTCTCAATAATAATTAAACACAATAATAATTTAATAATACACTTATATATTTTATAAAGTAAGTAATGCTTGCAACTTATTAATGTCATATACACTTCAATACTACTGTTTTTTGTTTTTTAATAAAATATTTTTCAGCAATTTTTGTCATATTACCCTTACTAATACTTCCTCAACAATAATTAATTTGGACGTGTTGGTTTTTTATTTTCAAGACAGTTTTTTTTTTTAAAAAAAAATTTATCCCAAAACGACAGGAGATGACAGAAATTATGTTAGTCTTGTGTGTTTAAAATGTTGGGTTGGGATTTGTGATGGATTGACGAGATAAGTGAAGGAATGAGAGGACGCATAAGTAGATATTTTGCTTATGTCATTTTAAGTTTTAAATAATGGTGTTTTAAGAAAATGAATATAATTAACTAATTTAACTACTATCCTTAATCTCTCCAAAAGCTAGTAAATAACTCCTATAATTAGGACCGGAGGGAGTAGTATTTATAATACTAAATTTTCAATGCATAAATACTCATTTATTAATTAGAAAATTTAATAGGGAAAATTATAATAAAGGACCTAAGAAAGATAATATTTATTAAGAATGACCATAAAAGTTGTAATTATTTTGAAGGACCAGAAATTAAAACATTAAAATAAAAAGACTAAATTGCCCTTAGTTAGATTTCATATATTCTTTCTAATTAAATTAGAATATGGAGTGATTAATTTCCATTGGGATTTGATTCTCTCTCTTTTGTTTCTTTCTTCGATTCTTTCCTTTTCTACATCCAGAGATGCATACATACTTTGCACAAACACACACTCTTATCTTCACTTGTATTTTTTGTGTCACCTTTGTGTTCATAACTCTCCTCCCTTCTCCTGTCATCTTTCTTTATCATCATTTTGCTTTTGAGATAAATCCCTAAAAGAGATTTGTTGGGATTTTAAAGCAAGGGAAAAAATAATTAATTAATTAATGTGTGTGTGTGTGTCTCAATTCATACAAGCTTGAACGGTTGTGTTGTTGTTTCTTCTACTCCTTTTCGTGCCTTTCTTCCTTGTAACATTAATTCCTCATGGCTCCTACCTATATTAGAGCCTCCTTCTGTTGCTTTAGGATCATTTCTTTCTCCCTCATTGGCTTCAGCGGTGTGTGGGTATACACCCGTGCACGCAATTTGAGAATTTGCGGACTAGATTGCTTCTAGGTATCTACAAAAATTGGCACGCACGCTTTGTGTTTGGTTTTTGTTGTGTGATTATTATCATGGCACAACTGCCTCCCAAGATCCCAAACATGGCAACCAATTGGCTTGATTTTTCTTCTCATCAAAAGATGCCTTTCTTTGCAAGTTTGTCGCCAAATAATGACGTCGTCGACCATCAAAATCCTTCTTGGGCGGATGAATTCCTCGACTTCCCGTCGGTCCTACAAGGGGCTCACCGTCAATCAATGAGTGACTCCATTGCCTTTATTGAGGCGCCAATGTTGGACAATTGCCATGGTAACCCTGGCGTGATTCCTCCGGCCTAGGGGTGACATTGAGTTCGCTAGATTTGATGATGACCAACTCATTTCCATATTCACTGACGATTTATCTGGGCTCCATCAATCACTCCAGATTTTGATTTAATTAGAGAGAATATAGGAAATCTGGTTAAGGACAATTTAGTCTTTTTATTTTAATGTTTTAATTTTTGGTCCTTTAAAATAATTACCATTTTTATAGTCATTCTTAATAAATATTATTTTTCTTAGGTCCTTTATTATAATTTTTCCAATTTAATAGGGATTTTTAAAAAAAAAAATTATGGAAATAAAAAATTTGACCTTCCAAAAATTATACCCAGATAAATAATAATTCTCCTTTAATTAAAATAAAATTATTAAATTAAAAAAGAAATTGATGTTGGACGTTCTTTTTTCCAAATCACATGTATATATTTGCACATTTAAAAGCCACATTCAATCAGCAAAAAAAATCAACCTTAACAATTAAAGTCAAAGTTAACAGTCAAACGATATTTTTGCACTTAATTTGTAATCACGTGTGTACTTTTACACCTAAAAAAATACTTGATGTTTGACGCTCCTTAGGATAGAGCACATGTGCTAACCCTTTTTTTTTTATATAAAAACAGTAAATATTTCAAGGCTCAAGTCCGATGGTTGCAAGTTTAATCATTTGAGGGGGTCAGAAAGAGGGAGTCCGGCTGGGCTGGGAAGTGAAGCGAAGCGGCTAAAAATGACACCTCGCTACTACTAGATCGAATTACCTGCATTTTACACTATTTACATGATACACTCCAGAAACAATAATTTAAAATCATAATCATAAAAAAATGTTGTGATATCTTCACCAATTTTCGAATGTAGAATTTGCCTTTCAATGATGCTGAAGTTGCAACTGGCAAGAATATGACCGTTAAGGCTGTAATAATGGCCCAAAAACCTTCATGGAATGATTCCTCGAGGCAATGATCATGATATTATCAAGAAAACTTCCACGGCAATAACAACTCTGCTTTGTCTTTCTGGATACGCACCGCTGCTTTTGTATTGCTTCAGTCTCCATAAAAACTTACACGCGCTCATCGATATGCAGGGAAGTCAAACCACACTAGTACTTTAAACCTTGTTAGTCGTTAGTAATCGAAAGGTAGTATACCGTGGGTTTCAGTCTGGTTTGGTGTACTCAAGTAGCATGTGAGGGGACCTATATATCTTCACCAACGTCCAGTATAGCACCTCTTCAACTCCAAGCTCACCCTCGGCCCTTGCTGCATATATATCCTCGCAGATGGCTATCAACCTGCATCAAAAATCAAGCAACAAGTAATATTACCGCATGATAAAGCATCTTTATTAAATGGATGTCAATAATCCCCTGGTGGAATAAATCCTCTAGAATCACGTTTAACTAGTTTGACAATTTTGAAGTGGCAACCAACAAATTTTATCATATCGCGTACGGCCATCTTTAAAAAGAAACTAAACAGTACCTGTCACATGAAGGTAGGTTCTCAAAGGGAATTCTCATCCTTAAGTCAGAGCATTGAAGTCTGATAAAACGGCCAACAGCAAGAACAAAGGTTATGTAGAGCCCCCATATGCTAAATTTGCTTAGTGTGTCACCAAGAATACCCTCTGTAGCAGTATTATGAGATATTTTCAGAAGCATTACCCAAGGAAATAAGTTGGCACTGAAAAACAAAGTATAGACATGTAAAAGTGAGAAAAATCTCGTGGCCAACTTACGTGGTGGTGTTTCCTCAGATACTATAATGGCCATGGGTCCTGTCAAACCTCCACATGCACTAGAATATGATGAATTTATATCATGAAAGGACCACCACTCATATTGCTCATGATTTATCATGAGATCAGCACTCACAGAATTATCCTGAAAGTCAAACTTCAGTTGTCTACTAATATTTTTAGAAGCATTCAGAGGTCAAAACATCTATATATTTTTACAGTCATCAAAGAGGCATGAAACCAATGTAGTTCAACATCAACCCTCTATATCTTCCCTGTTGTCTCATTTAAATTCATTAGTAAATCTCAAATGACACTCCTTGTCCTAAATATAGGACCTAATTTTGGGGTGAATTTTGGTCCTAAATGACAAATATAAGACCTTTTTCCACTTTATCTCTTATATTTATTATTTTTCTCTAAACTAATTTGTCTAACTAATAAACTAAAATATAATATAATGTTAATACAAAAGTATTTTAGAGAGATCATGTCACATATGTTATAATTAAGTAACTCCCTCTGTGCCTATTCATAATATCCTTTTTTTTGAAATGGTTCATCCCCTTTTGTAAGGTCCTCTATGGTTTTGTTTGAATAATAAATGCTTTTTTCTCCATTTTACCCCATACATTTTCTTTTTTTGATACAAGGTGAGGGGAGGGGAGATCGAACTCAGGATCTAAGGGGGGGAAACAATTCCCAATACCACTGCACTACTAGTAGTGCTGGTACCCCATACATTTTCTTTCATCATATTTTTCTCATTATTGCTCTCTCTCTTTTACTTACTCATAAATAAGGGCATATTTGGAGAAAAAAAATATTTCCTACATATTTATTACTTTTAACTGATTTTAACTACTTTCTTGAACAACTCAATTTGATTAATGAACCTTATACATAGGGACAGAGGGAGTAATTTATTTAGCTTCCTTAATTTCCCCAAATTAAGTAAATAAGTCTTACATTAAGGACCAAAGGAGTAATTAATATGTTTCTCTAATAGAAAGGCTCCAATTATTTGCACCATTTTATAAAACCAAACGCAAGTTATGCAACCTAGAAGTGGTATAGGAAACTCACAAAAGTGAGTTAAATAAAGAGAAAAATGCCGATATATAAGCGCTTGAAATATAAAGTTTATAGAAGTTAGTTTAACAAACAAACAAAAAACAGTGATGATAGACAATATATTCTTGGAATATGATTACCTCCACTTCCAGTGGTCGAACATCACCAGAACCAGTCACCCGGAAAAATCTTGGATACACATTATAAATCCTAAAGCTGTTCATAGAGCCATTAAGAACCTTTTGAACATCTGACTCCCTTGGAAGATTTTGTGAATCAACTGGCTTTTCATATTTAACTAATTCTTTCCCTTTCGGCCTGTCCCTCCAGAATAACCAGGTAAAATATATTTCCATATTATTAGATGGTCTATTCCAATCAAGTGAATGGATCAATCTGGTCCGAACAACAGCTGGGACAAGCCACAGTGTACTAGCATCATCTTGGCAGCATATCAATTGGATATCATTCTTATTATATGTATTTAAGTAGCCATGGGGATCAAGATTGGCATCAGACTCCAGATTATCCCATGAGATTTTCTCACATAGGGTAGTTTGATACAAATTCAATCTTCCGCTTACTGTCTTGATATCGACCTGAAAACTGGCATCCTTGATGGGGTTTGCAATGTTTGTTGGGTTACCGCTGCTGTACATCTGTCATCAAAATTAAGATTATAACTGGCACACGTTGTTTAATAGTGTTCTGCTCCCCCGGGGGGGGGGGGGGAGGATAACCAATAGTGTGAACATAATCAGGCATAATTTTGTTTCACATCAAGAATTCCAGTATTATAACTTGTTGTCTAAATGCATAGTTTTCAGTCATTTGCAATAAATAACATAGACATATTTTCTGTTTTGACTTGTCTCTAGGGCTTTAATTCTTCGTTTCGAATCACTTGTAACGTTGAGGTTAGGTCTTGCTATGAGTTTGTTTCTTTTTGCAGGGTCCTTTGTTAGAGGCGAGCTGCTTTGCATTGAGTCTGGTATATGTCAGGTCTGTGTCCTATTCTTTAGGCTTCTCTGCTATAAGTGAGGATATATTGATAAAACATAGAAGTACCGTTCTTCTCCCTTTGAAAAAAGGGCCATAAAGTTGGCATACTCACACCATAAAAGCAAGAAGTGCAAATTAAAACTCATAACAAGAAAACCATTCATGAATGAAACTATTATTCTTCTATAATCAAACTCGATGGTTGAGCGCACGTCAGAAAAATGTTCAGCAAGAAACAAATGCAAAAGCAACAACTACAAAGCCTTATCCCACTAGGTGAGGTAGGTTACATGGATCACACAATGCCATTGTGCTCTATTGAAAACCAAATCTTTAGACAGATTAAGAAACAAATGCAAGCAGTTTTTTTTTTTTTGGGCCAACGCAAGCAAATCATTTTGGCAACAATACAAAGAACATCTCTAATTGCTACAAGAAATTCCATGATATTAGAGGCTAATGAATTTACTTACCAACATAGGAGCCCATATCACACAGATTAATATAAAGAACAGGCATATCCCATTGCAGCATTTGGTCATTTTTGTCTGCTTCTCTCCTTGTTTGTGTGTAGCTCTATTCAATAGTGCGTCACATTTTACAAGGTACAAACTTGCATTTATGTCCTCTAGCTGAAAAGGGCAAGAAAGATGTAATTATAAATTTCACAAAAGGATGAAATGCATTTTTGACTCAAGAATATTCCCAACGAAGCTAGGGTCATTCTAGAGAAAATTGGAAAACAATGTAGCACATAATCTTTCAAAACTGACATAATACAACAACAAAGCCTATATCCCACTAAGTGGGTTCGGAAAAAGCTGTTCAAAACTGACGTAATATTGCTCCTTTTTAACAGTCAATGTTAAGTCAGTGCTGGATGGGAATAAATTAACTTTTGGAAATACTTTCAAGGCAACCCCAGCTAAAAGCAGATTTCTTATCTCCACTATCAGTGTCACTCAATTCAGTATTGCAAGCAGTCAGTTGATATCTTTTAACTTAATTTCCGTGACTGAAATCTGATGTTGAAATTATGAACACTATTGCTACCAGAAATATAATTCAAACAAGAATTTTAGCATGTTATAGTTAAGATTCAATTATCTGAGAGCAGTCATAGCAATAAAACGGTAATACTTATAATAAACCATGGATTATAACAATTTAACAAGATTTCCTTTCAAAAGATGAGTAAATTCAAAAACAAATATGATGACTACATCACATTGTAACAGAGCCTACCTTTAGCCAGTCGTACATGGTCAAAGATGTGGTAGTGCATGACCAGTCAAGCACACATCGTAGTTCATAAAGGAAAGGTAGAGCACGATAAAGTCGATATCCTAAATAATTGATTCGTGAAACTTCACTTGTCAGAAACTGCCGGTACAAAGTGCTCTTGTGAGGGATGCCATGATGAATTTGTACAGCCTGTAGTGCAAGAGAAACTGCTTTTGCAAAATATATGCCACGGAGAGCAAGCCCAGCAGCATGTAGCTGAGAAGGCTCCAATTGCCAGGCATACTCTGTAACTGAATATGTGAAGAGAATGAGGTTGAAAATATAGAAAATCACTTTCCCTGTGGCAAATGAACAGAGGTATATAATACGATCAAGCACAATCAAGAAGAAGATAACCTGCATTGAAAAATTCACTATTGTTAACATGGCAAATCAAGTTGGACCAGTAAATGCAGAATTATGCGGTCATTATAGCTTATATTAATTAAATAAATGAGTGACAAGAGCCATATATATACCGACAGGGGCCAAAGTGGGATAGATAATCCTAAATCCCACCAAGTGATATAGGCTGCTTAACGGATGCTTAACTAAGATGGTTCTCCCGACTCAATAACTAGCTGTAGAAGATCTGATGATTGGAACTAGGAAGCTCTAGAGAGTTCCCCATCAGGCTTAAGTCCCTATCATTTGGTATCAGATCGATTGGAACTACAAAGCTCTAGAAAGAGCCTCCTGCGGAGGATTCTAATGTTTATAGGTAAAGTGTTGTAGGGTGCATCTGGAGCCCATTAACATCACTGGAGCAGCCAACTGATAAGGAATCAAGGTAGTGTGAGATATATAGGTCCACTATAAAGCAATATGGGCTGGTCAATAGACTACTTAATGAAGGTATTTTTCCCAACTCAAATGCCAGCTTATGTGCCTATCATACATAGAGCATTACAGCTCATTTATGTAACTTTAAACCTCCACAAAATTTGTTCTTGGAAAAATATGGGGGGATATAAATGTTAGGGACACATGTCATATTCTAGTTTAGACACCCAAGGGAAGTAAAGAGTAGTTATTTTCTGTTAGTTTCTTATTCTTATCTGTTGTATAGGAAGTTATGGTTTCTTATTCTTATCTGATGTATAGTTATTAAGTCTTATTTGTTTTAGGAAGTTAGTTATCATAGGAAGTTGGTTGTCTAAGAAAGGCTATATAAATATTTGTATTGTGTTTGAGAAGGATTATGAATGAAGATATATGTTTCACCAACGCAACCGGAGCCCAACCAGCAGCCTACTAGCAGCCATACTGCAAGAATCGAACATGATGAATTCAGAGATTAATTCCTTGAAGAAACAAAAGTCACCCATGATGGTTCACGGTGGATCCAGCCATAACAATAAGGAGACTTACAATGATCATGAAGAGGGTGATATGGAGGCACCTTGGTGGAGTAGAAATTCTTCAAAGCGACCTTACTCGAAAGTGGAATTTCCAAAGTATGAAGGAGGGTGTTAGAGCCAGCAAAATATGAAGGTAAAATGAAGTATTACCCACCGTATGACCTCCGATATAAGGGAAAATGAGAGATTACACCAATGGCTTCCTAAACCGTAAAGCTAAAGAACTAATAGCCTAATGACAAAGTGAAGAAATAAAAAGAAAAGAACCGAGACAACCAAAGAAGGTATTCGAGAGACCCGCTCACTCTCCTCACAATTCACTCTCCCTTCCAATATCCATCCTCCTCCTACATAACGCACTCCCACTACCCGACCATTGTCGCTACACCCTATTCCCGAGTGGTCCCCCTTCCTTCCCGCGCATTCTGATCCGAATTGGGCCGTGAGGCTACCTGGGCCTTTTGCTGAGAAACTCTGGCCCTCCGTTGGTAAGTGTTGCCCCAATATTTGTTAGACCCATCATTACTCCCCTCTGCAAGATTCACCTTGTCCTCAAGGTGAAAGTCTGGAAATTGGGCACGAATATCAGCGAGGCTTTCCCAAGTATTCTCATGTTCGGGGAGGTCCTTCCACTTAATTAGCAGCTGTAATTTTCCATCCCGTGATTTGCGTGTGTCCTGAACCAGCTCGGGCTCTACCCGCAATTCCATCTCCTGTGAAGGCCTTTGGGCAAGGGCTGGGCGGTGGCTGAATGCTTGAGGGCCTTCTTAAGCTGGGACACATGAAAAACATCATGAATCTTGGCTGTGGGTGGTAGCTTGAGCTTGTACGCCACCTTCCCTATTCTGGCTGAAACCTCATAAGGGCCATAGAACCGTGGGGATAATTTCTCATTGGGCTTCCGGGCCAGCGACTTGAAGCGATAAGGCTTCAACTTCAAGTAAACAGACTCCCCAACATTAAATTCCAGGTCCCTTCGGTGCTTATCAGCTTGGTTCTTCATGCGAGACTGTGCTCGTTCCAGCTGGTGTTTCAGCTCATCTAACACCTGATTTCTTTCTTGCAGCTGTTGTTCAACTGCCTGCACCCGCGAAGGCTGATCAGCCCACTTTAGGAGATTGGGTGGGTCTCTTCCATACAACGCCTTGAAAGGTGTCATCCCCGTAGCGCCATGGTAGGATGTGTTGTGCCAATACTCAGCCCATGGCAACATTTTAGACCATCTCTTTGGTGTACCACCAGCGAAACACCTCAAGTAAGTCTCAAGGCTCCGGTTTACTACCTCCGTTTGCCCATCAGTCTCTGGGTGGTAAGAGGAGCTAAATTTGAGGGTAGTACCAGCCATAGTGAACAGCTCCTTCCAAAACTGACTAGTAAAGACTCGGTCTCGATCCGATACGATTGAACTAGGGAACCCGTGGAGTCTGATTATTTCCTTAGCAAACAGTTCAGCCACTTCTTTAGCATTGTAGGGGTGTGAGAGGAAATGAAATGAGCATATTTGGTGAGCCTATCTACCACCACTAAGACAAGTGTCAAAGCGATTACTCCGCGGCAATCCACCTATGAAATCCATGCTTATGTCTTCCCAAGTAGCTTGGGGTATTGGCAAAGGTTGAAGCAACCCAGCTGGACTCAAGGATACATACTTGTTCTTTTGGAAAATGTCACAGTCAGCCACGTAGTTCTGCACATCCCGTTTCATTCCAGCCCAATACACTACTGTTGATAACCTTTTATAGGTCCTTAGATACCCTGAGTGACCCCCTAGCAAGGAGTCATGGAACTCCTTAATGAGCTCCCCGTCTTGGGTGACTTGCGAGGTAGAACCAATTTCCTTCAAAAATGTAACCCCTTGTGTATCACGTACCCTTCGGCCCTTCTTGTCCCTCGCACCAATTTTTGCTTGATGGCCCTTAGTTGCTCATCCTTCATAATCTCATCCTCTAAATCGAGGCTCGTCATATTGCCACAAGCGATACCGCATGTAGTTCCACATCTGCCTCCCGTCTCGAAAGTGCATCGCAGCTCTATTCTCCCTTCCGGGTTTGTAGTGGATCTCAAACTTGTATCCCATCAGTTTGGAGACCCACTTTTTCTGGTCTGGAGCGATTATCTTCTGTTCTAATAAGTATTTAAGGGCCTTCTGATCTGTTTTGATGATAAATGCTTGGCTGGCTAAATAGTGCTGCCACTTCTTAACTGCGAGTACGATTGCCATGAGTTCGCGTTCATAGACTGAACATTGTTGGTGCCTTTCTGACAACTTCTGGCTGAAATAAGCGATAGGTTTCCCTCTTGCATTAACACCGCCCCAACCCCCTTGCCTGATGCATCTGCTTCAATTTCAAAGGGAAGGTTAAACTCTGGTACAGCAAGTACTGGTAGGGAAGTCATGGCACTCTTAAGGGCTTCAAATGCTCGTTGAGCCTCGCTGTCCCACTGAAATGCATCCTTTTTGAGTAATCGAGTCAAAGGACCAGCGATCTTTCCATATCCCTTCACAAATTTCCTGTAGTACCCAGTCAATCCAAGGAATCCTCTCAACGCCTTCAGTTGGTTGGCCTTGGCCATTGGAGCATTGCAGAAATTTTTGTGGGATCTGCCTTCACTCCTTCTCGCAGAAATGATATACCCAGATACTCAATTTGAGTCTGTCCCAGCAAGCATTTGCGAGAATTCACCACCAACTGATGCTGTTGTAGTATGCTTAGGGCTGTTCTCAAATGTTCTAGGTGAGTTTTCCTGTCTTTACTATACACAAGTATGTCATCAAAAAACACAAGTACAAACTTCCTTAAATACTCCCTAAATATGTCGTTCATGAGGGATTGAAAAGTAGAAGGAGCATTTGTTAAACCAAAAGGCATCACCTTAAACTCGTAATGTCCGTCATGTGTCCGGAAAGCGGTTTTTGGCTCATCCCCTGCTCTGATTCTGATCTGGTGATAACCCGATTTCAGATCCAGCTTCGAAAAAATCGTCACCCCTCCCAACTCGTCCAGCAATTCGTCAATGGCCGGAATGGGGTACTTATCCGGCACCGTTATCCGATTTAAAGCTCTATAATCTACACAAAACCGCCAGCTACCATCTTTCTTTTTTACCAATAAGACCGGGCTAGAGTATGGGCTTGTGCTTGGTTGGATTATTCCTGCTAGCAACATTTCCTTGACTAACTTCTCTATCTCTGTTTTCTGGGCGTGCCCGTACCGATAAGGGCGAGTGTTCGCTGGTTGAGCTCCCTCCTTGATCAAAATTGCATGGTCCTGAGTTCTTGGAGGCGGCACCCCCTGGACTAACGAGCAAACCTCTGGAAACTCATTGAGAATGTCTGTCATTTCCCCATCGATTTCTAGACGCACTGGTTCTTCTTCCAATGCAGCAACCCAGAGTTCCACCATATACCCACCACCTTCAATCCGTATGTCTTTCTTGAGCGAATGGTAATCGCCTTGAGATTGGGTAAGAGCAGGATTCCCTCTAAGACAGACTCCACCTGTTATCTATTGGAACTTCATGTACAGCTGCCTCCAATTCATCCTCGTCTCCCCAAATGATTCCAAACCATTCGACTCCCATCACCAAGTCCACATTGCTCAGTTTAAACGGGTAGAAGGGTTGTCGAATCTTTTGCCCCTGTATCTCCAGCTCAATTTCAGGGCATTTGAGGTTCGAAATCAACCTCCTTCCATCCCCCACTGTTACTGAGTAACAGAGCACAGTCTCTGTTGGAATGGCAAGCGCCGACACGAGCGACTCAGAGACAAAATTATGCGTAGCCCCGCAGTCTACCAGCACTAGTACTTCTCGGCTACCTATTTTGCCCAAGATCTTCGCCGTATTCCTTCCAAGAAGGCCCACCGCATGGCCACCGAGAGCTCCACTTTTTCGTACAGAACCTCCTCCCGCACTACCAACTGACGACGCCGCTGAAGACGCCGTGCGATTTGGAGCTGTCCTTACCTCCTCGCTCCCCTTTTCCTTCACCTCTTTCGAAGACAATGGGCGGCTATTGCCCTTAGTCGACTCTGCATTACTAAATTTAGGGAATCCAGGTTTAAAATCAGGCCACCGGTGACCGAAATTGACTTCATTTCCCGGTCTTCTTCTCTTCTAATCGCGCCTTCACCGGTTTCGGTCCTCCACCGACTTGCGTATCCCATAGCTCGCTTCAAATCCTTTGGGTGCATTAGTTTGACATCACAAATAATGTGCTCTCTCAACCCGTTCATGAACGCACCTAGGACAATCTCGTCACGCATATCCTTTAATGGCGCTGATAGGAGCTCGAATTGTTCCCTATACTCAGCCACTGTGCCATCCTGTTTGAGAGCAAAAAGCTGCTCATATTCATCTCCCAGCTGTCGACAATGAAACCGGTCAACTACTTCTTTTTTAAACTTAGTCCAAGATGTCACCGGAGTTCGCGTCTCCATCCATTGAAACCACGTTATGGCCTTTCCTCCGGACTAACCACTCCAACATCCAACTTCTCGATTCGGTGATGTTATTAGCCGCAAAATACCGCTCCAATCTAAAAATCCATCCCAATGGATCTTCCCCGAGAACAATGGAAGTTCCGCCTACGGTGCTTTGGTCCCTCGGTTTGCCCCACGTCTTCGCCTCTCTCTATGAAGTCCTCTCGACCGATGGTCATTGGGTGGAGTCCTTGTTGGGTTTGGGTTGCCATTCATCGCGTTGAAGGCTGCCCGGAATTCATTGAGCTGCTCCAAAATGGCATTCACCGTTGTATCCACTCCTGTAAGTTTCTCGGTTGACTCGTCGCCTCCTCTCGTATTTCCTCCACTATTCTCTCTAATTGTTCTACCCTATTCTCCATTCCGGTCCCCGTCATGCCCCAAATCGACCGCTCCGATACCAATGTGTTAGAGCCAAGAAAATATGAAGGTAAAATGAAGTATTACCCACTGTATGACCTCTGATATAAGGGGAAATGAGAGATTACACCAATGGCTTCCTAAACCAGAAAGCTAAAGAACTAATAGCCTAATGACAGTGAAGAAATAAAAAAGAAAAGAACCAGACAACCAGCAAGGTATTCGAGAGACCCGCTCACTCTCCTCACAATTCACTCTCCCTTCCAATATCCATCCTCCTCCTACATAACGCACTCCCACTACCTGACCATTGTCAGTTACACCCTATTCCTGAGTGGTCCCCCTTCCTTCCTGCGCATTCTGATCTGAATTGGGCCGTGAGGCTACCTGGGCCTTTTGCTGAGAAACTCTGGCCCTCCGTTGGTAAGTGTTGCCCCAATATTTGTTAGACCCATCAGAGGGGATCCAAGGGGCTGGATATTGAAAGCGGAAAAATATTTTCGCTATTATCAAACATCAGAAGACTTAAAAATTGATATTGCAGCAATAAACTTGGAGGGTGACTCATTGGATACATTTACCTGGGTATCTTTGGGTAGAACTATAAGATATTGGGAGGAATTAATACAAGTTTTTCAAGAACAATTCGGCCCTACAGAATTTCAGAATCCAGATGTACATTTATGCAGTATTAGGCAAATAGATTCTGTTGGAGATTACAAACAGGAGTTTGTTCGCCGTCAAGCCCAAGTACAAGGATGGCCTGAGCATTGTCTTCTAGGAGTATTTATCAACGGCCTTAAGGAAGAGTTGCAGTTAGACGTGAAGATTCACAAACCCCGTACTATTTATAAGGCTGTAAGTCTTGCACTAGAGTTTGAGTCAAAATTGCATTCTGAGAGTACCCAGCGCTCCATTCAGCAACTCACTAATCCACGTGGCAGCGACTTCAACAGCCGTGAATACCGTTATTCATCCCACAATCAATTCGGTAATTCTAATTTCATAAATCCCGAAAATCAAGCGTCGATTCTGATTCAAAGAATCGGCACAAATAATCGGAAATAATTCACTCGGATATTCAAATGCCGCGAATCTAGGGAAAAATTATTCAGTTAACTTATTCGGCGCTACATCTCAGGGAAATAATCAATTTCCGATTCCTTCCTATCAATCCGGAGCAATCTCGTCGACGGGTTATAGGAATTCAAATTTTGAAAACCAAAGTTCCCAAAAACAAATCCTGACACATCCGTATCCACCTCGCCTTTCGGAAACTGAGAAACAGCATCGGCGTGACAAGGGCTTGTGCTTTCGATGTGGTGACAAATTTACCCCTGGCCATCGCTGTTCATCATCAACTTTGCAAATAATGGAGATTACCGAAGATACAGGGAAGACGGCTGAATTCTCAAAAAATGAGCAACTTACCAACACCAATTTGGCTGAAATCTCCTTATTCCCGCCTTGAGGACAAGGCTGATTTTCAAGGGGAGGGTATTGTTAGGGACACATGTCATATTCTGGTTTAGACACCCAAGGGAAGTAAAGAGTAGTTATTTTCTGTTAGTTTCTTATTCTTATCTGTTGTATAGGAAGTTATGGTTTCTTATTCTTATCTGATGTATAGTTATTAAGTCTTATCTGTTTTAGGAAGTTAGTTATCATAGGAAGTTGGTTGTCTAGGAAAGGCTATATAAATATTTGTATTGTGTTTGAGAAGGATTATGAATGAAGATATATGTTTCAGAATTGTGTTGTGTTGGCTGGAGTTAGATTCTGACTCTAGATTATCTCTCTTTTCCTCTTCTTATCCTAAATTCTTCTAATCCTATCAATAAATGCACCAATCCATTTGGAAATTATGCAAAACTGAATTGTGTTGCTAAAATTCTGTAACGTTTTTTGGTACGAGGGATGTGGGGGGGCTACTTAAGTATTGTCACACTTGACCTGCTTCACTCACCCAAAAAACAGGTTAAACTTGTGCAGACATGATCTAGATTAATCTAAGTTTATAAAGACTAGTGCTGTATATAAATTTCCAAATCAATTGAAAATGTTAAAGAACTGGCATACCATTAAAATAAAGACAAACTCCTTCGGAAACTGATCTTCAAGCTGATAGACGTCGAGGAATTCACTTTTATTTTTTATGACAGACTGATAGAACATGGCAACAAGAAAGAATACAATCAAATCTGCACAAAATATGTAAGCATACAGATCAAGTTCTCTTTTGCCTCCACCAATTACAGACAGGATAGGGTAAGGAAATCCCCATTCTTCCACAAGACCTTCTTGCTGCGCTTCAAGAATTTCCTTAGCTACATCAGCAGCAGGAGTTGAAGACTTGTACCATTCTGCTGAAAAGCACCCCATTAAAGGAGATGCATAGACTACCTCTAAAACAACCAGTGCGACATTGGGATTTTCTAGGCTTCTTTCAATGCTTTGAACATGAACCCTACTAGCAAAAGGGCAGAGATTGGGGTTCTTTTCCTTGCACCGATTGTTGTGGACATTTCTGAGTAACTGATTAATTCCAGATTCAATCCTCTCTGGCTGAATCCCATCTTCAGGCCAGAAATTCGCATCAATAGACACCTGTACAAAATATGGAGGAGATTCTGCTCCTTGAGTCAGTGATTTCCAGTACCTAAAGAAGCTTCTGATTATCAGTTTCACCATATTGGTTAACTGATTTATCAGATTCCGTGCTCTATCATGCCAGTTAAAACTAGTGGTGGCGTCTTTGGTATGGACATCATTTCTGTTAAAAAACTCCAAGTCCGTAGAAGTCATCCATTCACCATCTTTTACAGTTATGGAGCTCTGAATGAGGGTAAATAAGTAGACAAGAAATAGAGGAAATGAACTGACAACAAAGGATGACGTAATTTTATCTGTGGGGAAACCTAATTCAAGCAATAAGTGAGAATTAATTTTCAACCCACAATGTTGGATGATGATTTGGTATAGATACTGAACTAAAATATAAACCTCAGTGTAAATGAGCATGATAATCCAGAAGATGTAACTTGGGCCTGTATTTACACACAAAGCATACAAGAAGAGAGCTGCAAGATAAACCATTGAAAGCAGACTGAAGTTCCATAAGAAAACAAGAACAAAGCAACAGTAACACACAATATCATTATTGGAACGCATCTGAGACCATATATGACGGAAGATCCTTCCTAACTGCAAACTTGCAGCATCAGAACTCTTGTCAGACTGAACAGATGAGGAACGTTCCAAATAATCATGCCGGGTCCTTTGACTCTCCATGTCATCATATATCCCATCCTCCACAGATGTCTGCTCATTCACATCAGATTCTTCCTGTGCAATGTTCAAAAAGTTCACCAGGTTATTGACCGCCTGATTTCCAATGGACTGTACCTGGGAAACACCATCGCCTATCAATTGTACAGCAGATTTTAATGGGTTTTCTTTTGCTTGCCCTTTAATTTTTCCTTCGATTCTAACTCTCTAGAAGTATCATCCTCTATTTCAGTAATCTCACACCTAGACGAATCCACCAAATGCTTCTTATACTCTTCTGCTAATGGAGTTTCCAGATCCATATTAGCAGGTGATTTGTGCTGTTCAATTGGAAAAACGAAATCCTCTCTTATAGTAGGGTCTGGTTTCCCTAGAATATGCTCTTCTTTATCAGGGGTTCTAATGCCATTATTTGAAGTAAGAGAAGCGCTTCTCCTCCTTCTTAAACCTTCATTGCTGTGAGAAAATCCATCAACACAATTAGTGGATGAGTTCATGCTGTGGAGTTGTAATTGGAGGTTGAGCATTTCAGATTTCATCTTTTCCACCTGCATGTTACGCTGGAGTTTTTTCTCCTGAGATTCACGAATTTGTTGTAATTGTTCAGTTTTCCAAGCAGCTTTTTTCTCTTGCTCATGTACAATCGCGCCAATTTGCTCAGCTTCCAGGTAGCGAGACACATAATCAAACTCTTGAGAATAAAACATATACGACTGAAGTGACACCAGCACAAAAATGATAATCTCAACTAACGCAGATCTTGCTGTAATCCGAAAACCATAATCATATTTGTAAAATCCAATGATCTCAAAAATGTAATCCACAGTTGCACATTTCCCAGCACTAAATCCCCCAACAAAAGGAGACTGATAAGCAAGAGAGAGGACAATTAAAACAAAATTATATATGCGCAAGAACTTGAATATTTTATTCTTCTTCTTCAGTATTTCAAGTCTCATGCGAAAAAATACCAGAGCAAAGCCAAGATAACCAAGATGTAGAATGTCATATTCAAGTGTTCCAGTAATCAATATTAGTATTAGCACAAGATCCAGCAGATGGCAATAGCAGTAAAGCCTCAGATAGTCAAGAAATGTCCACATGCTTTTCGTTTCAAAAGAGAGATCCCTCCAAACAAATGTGTTCTTACGTTGAGACATAATCTGACGATAAGTTGAAGAACCTAACAAAACAGGCTGGCGATCAGCACGGAGTTTAAAGCAAGCCAGCATGAAGACCACAAAATAGCTCACAAAGATCCGGGGGTCATCAACAATAAGTCCTAGAAGAAGCAAAGGAAGGAACAGGTCATTCAATTTGAAGGCTTCAATGTGCAAGACAAAAAAAAAACATACATTCATACATACATATTAACGTAATTAACGTAAGTGTGATAAAAAGTACTCCAGATTGTTAGAAAGTGAAACGGATAATTATAGTATCTGAAAAAGATTAAGAACTTATGAGGCCTAATGCTTATAAAGAAAACTTTATAATGCCCTGAAATACTGAACTACTAGAACCACATGCACAGGCATTAGAATTATTCATGAATTACATTTTTAAATATAGAAGAGAGTCCTACCGAGCCAACACCTTTTACAGTAATGGAAATACTTAGTTGAACTTCTCCAGCAGTCATGGCAATGAATCTCACTTGGGACGTGCGAATTCAATTCATCCATCCAGATGACAAAATATTCCAGGATGAGAATGGAAGCAAACAAGAAAATAAATATGGGCCAAACTTTACGTATAATTTGCCGACTCAAAAGAACACAAGCAGCAAGCAGTGCAATATACAAAATTGATATTGCATTCAACAAAGCAAAGCTAGCTAATAGCAATGCTATCATGTTTATCTCAAGACCAAACAAATTAACCATATTCTCCATCCAAAATTTCAGATATATTTTTAAGAGACTCTTCTGTGTTTCAAATCGCTCCTTTCTCAAAGCAACAATCCTCTTGTTCCACTTGTGACTCTCCTTTGTGCTACCCCAGATAAACCCAAATGAATATTTTCTACTAATATTATCAGAACCTCCTGGTTTAGAAGATGCAGCATCAGCTATTTTAGAAAAGCCAGAGGAAAAAATCTGTGATGAATTGTTCAAAACCCCTTCTTGTCTCGAAGATGGTGGATATGAATTGAACAAGGGTTTATTTTCCTCATTGCATGCATTAACATTATTGAATGCATCCTCTGTGGAAACAAATAATGGACAAGGTTCTTCCCACTTTTCTTTGTTTAGAACTGCATTTGGCATCCTCTCCAACCAATGGAAGACATTGTACTGAAGGGTACAAGCTGCAATTACCAGAACTTTTCCTCTCAATCCTGATTCTAAACCCCAAAAGCCTTGCTGGAATACATGGAAACCCAAAAATAGAGAGATATCATAGTGCTTCTGCCCAGGAAACATTTTCACCTGCTTACCCCACATCTGGAAGAGATATTCAGCTGCTACTAGAAACCCTGTGTACGCTAAAAATGATTTGGATGGGATCCTAGAAGTTTTTGGTAAAGTGGAGCATATGACAAGGCCAAGCAGATATAAAAATCCAAATGCACTAACTGGAGAAAAAGATGCATAAAACAATGCAATAAATAAGATCTTCTGGCTGTGCCAAATAAGCAATCGTTTGACAAACCCCACAATCCCTGACTCCAGCTTATCAAAGTCATCCAGTCTGTTAGACCTGCTCTGCCTCCTCTCATAGCTATAAAGTTGCATGACAATTAGGACTGCCAGAGACTCCCAGATATTTCTGAGAGGTGAACCCTTTGAGTCATATCCCAAATAAACGTAGAGATCAATTAATTTAGACAACCACATCTCAAGGCTTGAGAAGCTGCTCAAGCTATATACAAAGATGAACACCAAAATTGCATAAACTTTTAATGGAAACCATAGCCGTCTTTTGGTTCTCTCAACAAGCTGTCTTCCAACAATCCACAGAAGCAGAAGGAATATGTAGCCAAATGTTACACAATTGGGTCTCACCAGGTATACTGTAAGAAGAATAGTCAGGAAAGCAATGTAGGTTCCACATGATCGATAAATAGATAGGAACTTCTGCCCAATTGCACTGAGATATGATGCTATTCTTCTCTCTGTAAAAATAATATATGAAAATGAAACACAGACTGCAATCAAGAATGAAAGCAGTGGCAAAAATGGTAGAAATAAAAAGATTCTTAGTGGTGCGTGGTTTCAAAAATAAGGTGGGGGGGTCAATACTAATGTCTATTTAACTAATTTAACAGCATACATTATTCCTATTGTCCCCTGTTTATATCTCAGAAGAGAAGTTAGCTGAAAGAAAAGATGTTAGCTTCCCTAATTACCTTTAACAATTCTTAACTAACCCCTAAAAGGCAATTAACAAAGTAACAGCTACTTCCTTCCTGACTCTTCTTATCACAGGTATCACTTAACGTTTCTATTCATTGTTCAACATACAATTATATATAATATATGTATGTTAGCGTTGACAGTTTCCTAATTATAAATTCATAATTACATTATTACAACTTTTCCACCATCCAATAAGAGGCCATAAGAATATGAATTGATCCTAGAATAATTTCCCTACTCTCAACCACAAGACCAACAAGAACTTGGCATAAAAAAAGATAATTGTAATTGATGTCACCTATAGTTCACATGCTTGACAACTTTCCAGGTTTTATCTCCTAATACAACACTTAAGAGAATCAGAACATCAATCATATTAATTCAAGAAAAGATAATATTTTTTTATCTACAACTCATTTTCTTGAAATGAAAGGAAAGTTCATCAAAAGTGACAGAAGGATCTCCATTCATTAATTCAACCAGAGTATACAACCATATATGAAGTAGCAGAAGTCACTAAATACTCCATCACTCCAACAAAAGTCAAAGCACAATAATCCATAAATAAATGTAGCTTAAGATTCTCCAAAAAAATGTAC
The DNA here is from genome assembly GCA_025563575.1 of Acacia pycnantha. Lineage (NCBI taxonomy): Eukaryota > Viridiplantae > Streptophyta > Magnoliopsida > Fabales > Fabaceae > Acacia > Acacia pycnantha. Next base: position 880,298 of record JAMWYP010000218.1, read on the forward strand.
CAGAAGAGAAACTGTCATGGCTGTATCTCACAGAAGAGGAGGCATATACAGACAACAGAACTGATTTGTTTAGACCAGCTTTTATGATACTAAATCCAATAGGAGGGCTAGGGGCATGCTGTACAATTGCTGAAAATGAAAACAACATCTCAAAACCATGGTTATGAATTGCACAGAAGCAAGCAAGTAACGTCACTTCCAAGAAATCCCAAGAACTATCTTCTTCAAGGAGACCTGCATCAATTCACAATATGTCCAGTAAGACTTCTCTTTTCCTTATTATTTCACTAGTGGTATGGCAAGTATACAACGCATCAATATAATTTCTGACGAACAAACCCACTGCATACCTAACTGCATAAGGACTTCCATACTGATAGAGCCTTTTTTCTCCAAAGCAGAAGAGATCAAATTAATTTGAAGAATGTACAAAAGTGCAAAGTGAACTTCGCATAGAAGAACCAGAGCCTGCCTCATCTTTCTGCTGATGTTGTGACTCAAAAGATATATCAAGAAAAATATCACTGTATAGTAGACATAACAGAAAGCAATCAGTAAGTTTACATTAAGTCTCATCATATGACATAGTACATTCATCTAGTAGCTTACATGAACAAAAGATAAATGATTTTGTTCCATCAATCAGGAAAATAGGTAATTAAAAAGTGATAAACGGTTTGATAAAACATACTATATACAGCATGGATGAAACCAGGTTTAATGGCAATGAGAAAGATCAATGTCAGCATGATAGCTCGAGAGCTTTTGCGCAGACCCCATGCTATTGTGGCCACAATCAATACCTTAGTCTCACCCTCCACTGTAATTTAAAAAAAAATTAATAATAATAAGGCAACATAATAGAGACATATATAGTTTATATTCAGTTGGCAAAAATTAATTTGGTTAAAAATTTCAGATAATGCAAAATAAACCAACCATAGCAACTGAAGGAAAGAAACAAGCAAGGGTGGTGGATAAGAGTTTAATTAGCCATGTAAGTCGGATTTGCCAGCTAAGACATATTTTAGTAAGTAAATAATCACCGGTACAAAGGAATACTTTCTTCCTTTGCTCTTCTTCTATGAGGATTTACAAGTCTTCTGTTAGGTGTTCATCCCCTAGGCCTCACAGATTCTTTTATGCTACATGTAGCATGCTCACTTGTCTTCCCTTAACCACTTCATACGAGTGTTAGAGGAGTTAATTCTAGCAAGCCAAAAACAATTGAATGCAAAAATGCGTGTATATTTGAGTTCAAAAGGCATAAACAAAATAAAAAGGGGAATTGCTAGGCATGACTATAAACTTGAAAGGGTCATCAAGTTTCTAAGTAACTAGCAGGAAAAGATGGTTAACATTACCATTCTCAGAGGAATATCCATTTGAAGAATTCCCATCCTGGTCTGACAAGCAGAGGAATACAGAGTTGCTCACCAGATTACCCAAGGCAACCAAAATTCCCAGACAAAATTGTGCGAGCAGAAAAAGTCCAGGAATTGGATAGTGCCACAGACCTACCATCTCCCATATTTTCATGTCCTGAACACATGTATCATGGAACAATTATTTAAATATATTTTTGTAGAATCAAATGGAAATTTTCAAAGAGATAATTACCCGTCCAAGTTTCCAATTCAGGAATGCAAATGCAACGTTAAATACATAGGTGCTAACAGCCCACAAGAGAATGAAGACAAGAAGCAGCCCATTAAGTCGGTGCAAATGAAACAAAGAAGGGAAGGCATAGATGATGTAGCCAACATAAGCAAGCAGCCCAAATGCACATAAGCTTGCAAAATGAAAACTCCAAAAGGAAAGAGCAAACAAGGAGACCTGTAAAAAATTCAAGACTTGATTTATGAACCTTGTTCGCCCAAATAAAAAGAAAACTCATACACAAGTTATTTCATAGTAAGTGAATTAAACGCACATTACACTAGAAATCAACAGCTACAAATGCATCAGAGGGATTATCAAACAAGATTATGCACCTCAATAAGCACCTTCATAGCAGAGAAAGAACCAAGAGACAGATGTTTTCTTTAATTATCAGCTAGTGACAGGTCATTTGCTGTTTGATAGGCTTAAGGCAACCAAAATTAATGCATTAGTTCTCATAATATAAAGAGAAACTTTGACCCAATGAAATTTAACATTTTCATGCTGATTATTATTCAGACCTAATTTCAATGTCCATACCTTTTTCATATAAATGAAGCAAATCACAAAATTAGGAAACGAAATGGTTTCATATTTTTATTATACCCAGAAAGTTACAGGTTCTTAAAAATGTTTGCCATTCAAATGAAAATATAAAATCTCCAAATTGTGAGCTTTTTATCATTTTATAGGGCCTAAAAGGGATTAAAATCATTAAGACCACTGCTAGTATATGTATTAGAGTGTTGTAGGATTCGCTTCAGGACCTATGTGAAATTTTGGAAAAATTCGATTTGCAAAAAGCTGCTTTATGTCAGACAATCTAGTGTCTTAAGTGAAATTGTTTGGTTTTGGGTTTCATTAAGAAAATTGCTAGTGGGTTTTATACAACCAAAAGGTAGCAGAAGTAATGTTATATTGAATCCAGAAAAGAGTTTTTTTTTTCAAATTATATATAAAATAAAGCAGGACGAAATTTTCTGCCTACCTTTAGCCAGTCGTACATGGTCAAAGATGTGGTAGTGCATGACCAGTCAAGCACACATCGTAGTTCATAAAGGAAAGGTAGAGCACGATAAAGTCGATATCCTAAATAATTGATTCGTGAAACTTCACTTGTCAGAAACTGCCGGTACAAAGTGCTCTTGTGAGGGATGCCATGATGAATTTGTACAGCCTGTAGTGCAAGAGAAACTGCTTTTGCAAAATATATGCCACGGAGAGCAAGCCCAGCAGCATGTAGCTGAGAAGGCTCCAATTGCCAGGCATACTCTGTAACTGAATATGTGAAGAGAATGAGGTTGAAAATATAGAAAATCACTTTCCTGTGGCAAATGAACAGAGGTATATAATACGATCAAGCACAATCAAGAAGAAGATAACCTGCATTGAAAAATTCACTATTGTTAACATGGCAAATCAAGTTGGACCAGTAAATGCAGAATTATGCGGTCATTATAGCTTATATTAATTAAATAAATGAGTGACAAGAGCCATATATATACCGACAGGGCCAAAGTGGGATAGATAATCCTAAATCCCACCAAGTGATATAGGCTGCTTAACGGATGCTTAACTAAGATGGTTCTCCCGACTCAATAACTAGCTGTAGAAGATCTGATGATTGGAACTAGGAAGCTCTAGAGAGTTCCCCATCAGGCTTAAGTCCCTATCATTTGGTATCAGATCGATTGGAACTACAAAGCTCTAGAAAGAGCCTCCTGCGGAGGATTCTAATGTTTATAGGTAAAGTGTTGTAGGGTGCATCTGGAGCCCATTAACATCACTGGAGCAGCCAACTGATAAGGAATCAAGGTAGTGTGAGATATATAGGTCCACTATAAAGCAATATGGGCTGGTCAATAGACTACTTAATGAAGGTATTTTTCCCAACTCAAATGCCAGCTTATGTGCCTATCATACATAGAGCATTACAGCTCATTTATGTAACTTTAAACCTCCACAAAATTTGTTCTTGGAAAAATATGGGGGGATATAAATGTTAGGGACACATGTCATATTCTAGTTTAGACACCCAAGGGAAGTAAAGAGTAGTTATTTTCTGTTAGTTTCTTATTCTTATCTGTTGTATAGGAAGTTATGGTTTCTTATTCTTATCGATGTATAGTTATTAAGTCTTATTTGTTTTAGGAAGTTAGTTATCATAGGAAGTTGGTTGTCTAAGAAAGGCTATATAAATATTTGTATTGTGTTTGAGAAGGATTATGAATGAAGATATATGTTTCGAATTGTGTTGTGTTGGTGGAGTTAGATTTCGACTCTAGATTATCTCTCTTTTCCCTCTTCTTATCCTAAATTCTTCTAATCCTATCAATTGGTATCGAGCAGAGATCCTTGAGCTCGTCGTTATCATGGTGAACACAAGAAATTTTACATATGAGGGTAATTCACCAATACATCCAAATATGAACCTAAAACCCATCCGTTGCCAATCCCCGGATGATCCCTGCAGGTGATTTTGGTCCAACAGCCTCTACCAACGCAACCGAGCCCAACCAGCAGCTACTAGCAGCCATACTCGCAAGAATCGAACATGATGAATTCAGAGATTAATTCCTTGAAGAAACAAAAGTCACCCATGATGGTTCACGGTGGATCCAGCCATAACAATAAGGAGACTTACAATGATCATGAAGAGGGTGATATGGAGGCACCTTGGTGGAGTAGAAATTCTTCAAAGCGACCTTACTCGAAAGTGGAATTTCCAAAGTATGAAGGAGGGTGTTAGAGCCAGCAAAATATGAAGGTAAAATGAAGTATTACCCACTGTATGACCTCTGATATAAGGGAAAATGAGAGATTACACCAATGGCTTCCTAAACCAGAAAGCTAAAGAACTAATAGCCTAATGACAGTGAAGAAATAAAAAAGAAAAGAACCGGACAACCAAAGAAGGTATTCGAGAGACCGCTCACTCTCCTCACAATTCACTCTCCCTTCCAATATCCATCCTCCTCCTACATAACGCACTCCCACTACTCCGACCATTGTCGGCTACACCCTATTCCTGAGTGGTCCCCCTTCCTTCCTGCGCATTCTGATCTGAATTGGGCCGTGAGGCTACCTGGGCCTTTTGCTAAGAAACTCTGGCCCTCCGTTGGTAAGTGTTGCCCCAATATTTGTTAGACCCATCATTACTCCCCTCTGCAAGATTCACCTTGTCCTCAAGGTGAAAGTCTGGAAATTGGGCACGAATATCAGCGAGGCTTTCCCAAGTATTCTCATGTTCGGGGAGGTCCTTCCACTTAATTAGCAGCTGTAATTTTCCATCCCGTGATTTGCGTGTGTCCTGAACCAGCTCGGGCTCTACCCGCAATTCCATCTCCTCGGTAAGGCCTTTGGGCAAGGGCTGGGCGGTGGCTGAATGCTTGAGGGCCTTCTTAAGCTGGGACACATGAAAAACATCATGAATCTTGGCTGTGGGTGGTAGCTTGAGCTTGTACGCCACCTTCCCTATTCTGGCTGAAACCTCATAAGGGCCATAGAACCGTGGGGATAATTTCTCATTGGGCTTCTGGTGTTTCAGCTCATCTAACACCTGATTTCTTTCTTGCAGCTGTTGTTCAACTGCCTGCACCCGCGAAGGCTGATCAGCCCACTTTAGGAGATTGGGTGGGTCTCTTCCATACAACGCCTTGAAAGGTGTCATCCCTGTAGCGCCATGGTAGGATGTGTTGTACCAATACTCAGCCCATGGCAACATTTTAGACCATCTCTTTGGTGTACCACCAGCGAAACACCTCAAGTAAGTCTCAAGGCTCCGGTTTACTACCTCCGTTTGCCCATCGGGCCTGCGGGTGGTAAGAGGAGCTAAATTTGAGGGTAGTACCACCATAGTGAACAGCTCCTTCCAAAACCGACTAGTAAAGACTCGGTCTCGATCCGATACGATTGAACTAGGGGAACCCGTGGAGTCTGATTATTTCCTTAGCAAACAGTTCAGCCACTTCTTTAGCATTGTAGGGGTGTGAGAGGGAAATGAAATGAGCATATTTGGTGAGCCTATCTACCACCACTAAGACAGTGTCAAAACGATTACTCCGCGGCAATCCACCTATGAAATCCATGCTTATGTCTTCCCAAGTAGCTTGTGGTATTGGCAAAGGTTGCAGCAGCCCAGCTGGACTCAAGGATACATACTTGTTCTTTTGGCAAATGTCACAGCCAGCCACGTAGTTCTGCACATCCCGTTTCATTCCAGCCCAATACACTACTGTTGATAACCTTTTATAGGTCCTTAGATACCCCGAGTGACCCCCTAGCAAGGAATCATGGAACTCCTTAATGAGCTCCCCCGTCTTGGGTGACTTGCGAGGTAGAACCAATTTCCCTTCAAAAAACAGAACCCCCTTGTGTATCACGTACCCCTTCGGCCCTTCTTGTCCCTGCACCAATTTTTGCTTGATGGCCCTTAGTTGCTCATCCTTCATAATCTCATCCTCTAAATCAGAGGCTCCGTCATATTGCCACAGCGATACTGCATGTAGTTCCACATCTGCCTCCTGTCTTGAAAGTGCATCAGCAGCTCTATTCTCCCTTCCGGGTTTGTAGTGGATCTCAAACTTGTATCCCATCAGTTTGGAGACCCACTTTTTCTGGTCTGGAGCGATTATCTTCTGTTCTAATAAGTATTTAAGGGCCTTCTGATCTGTTTTGATGATAAATGCTTGGCTGGCTAAATAGTGCTGCCACTTCTTAACTGCGAGTACGATTGCCATGAGTTCGCGTTCATAGACTGAACATTGTTGGTGCCTTTCTGACAACTTCTGGCTGAAATAAGCGATAGGTTTCCCTCTTTGCATTAACACCGCCCCAACCCCCTTGCCTGATGCATCTGCTTCAATTTCAAAGGGAAGGTTAAACTCTGGTACAGCAAGTACTGGTAGGGAAGTCATGACACTCTTAAGGGCTTCAAATGCTCGTTGAGCCTCGCTGTCCCACTGAAATGCATCCTTTTTGAGTAATCGAGTCAAAGGACCAGCGATCTTTCCATATCCCTTCACAAATTTCCTGTAGTACCCAGTCAATCCGAGGAATCCTCTCAACGCCTTCAAGTTGGTTGGCCTTGGCCATTGGAGCATTGCAGAAATTTTTGTGGGATCTGCCTTCACTCCTTCTGCAGAAATGATATACCCAGATACTCAATTTGAGTCTGTCCCAGCAAGCATTTGCGAGAATTCACCACCAATTGATGCTGTTGTAGTATGCTTAGGGCTGTTCTCAAATGTTCTAGGTAAGTTTTCCTGTCTTTACTATACACAAGTATGTCATCAAAAAACAAGTATAAACTTCCTTAAATACTCCCTAAATATGTCGTTCATGAGGATTGAAAAGTAGAAGGAGCATTTGTTAAACCAAAAGGCATCACCTTAAACTCGTAATGTCCGTCATGTGTTCGGAAGCGGTTTTTGGCTCATCCCCTGCTCTGATTCTGATCTGGTGATAGCCCGATTTCAGATCCAGCTTCGAAAAAATCGTCGCCCCTCCCAACTCGTCCAGCAATTCGTCAATGGCCGGAATGGGGTACTTATCCGGCACCGTTATCCGATTTAAAGCTCTATAATCTACACAAAACCGCCAGCTACCATCTTTCTTTTTACCAACAAGACCGGCTAGAGTATGGGCTTGTGCTTGGTTGGATTATTCCCGCTAGCAACATTTCCTTGACTAACTTCTCTATCTCTGTTTTTCGGGCGTGCCGTCTGATAAGGGCGAGTGTTCGCTGGTTGAGCTCCTCCTTGATCAAAATTGCATGGTCCCGAGTTCTTGGAGCGGCACCCCTGGACTAACGAGCAAACCTCTGGAAACTCATTGAGAATGTCTGTCATTTCCCCATCGATTTCTAGACGCACTGGTTCTTCTTCCAATGCAGCAACCCGAGTTCCACCATATACCCACCACCTTCAATCCGTATGTCTTTCTTGAGCGAATGGTAATCGCCTTGAGATTGGGTAAGAGCAGGATTCCCTCTAAGACAGACCACTTTGTTATCTATTGGAACTTCATGTACAGCTGCCTCCAATTCATCCTCGTCTCCCCCAGCGATTCCAGCCATTCGACTCCCATCACCAAGTCCACATTGCTCAGTTTAAACGGGTAGAAGGGTTGTCGAATCTTTTGCCCTGTATCTCCACTCAATTTCGGGGCATTTGAGGTTCGAAATCAACCTCCTTCCATCCCCCATCATTCTTGAGTAACGAGCACGATCTCTGTTGGAATGGCAAGCGCCGACACGAGCGACTCAGAGACAAAATTATGCGTAGCCCCGCAGTCTACCAGCACTAGTACTTCTCGGCTACCTATTTTGCCCAAGATCTTCGACGTATTCCTTCCAAGAAGGCCCACTGCAGTGGCCACCAGAAACTCCATGGAACGCCGCTGAAGACGCCGTGCGATTTGGAGCTGCCCTTACCTCCTCGCTCCCCTTTTCCTTCGCCTCTTTCGAAGACAATGGGCGACTATTGCCCTTAGTCGATTCTGCATTACTAAATTTAGGGAATCCAGGTTTAAAATCAGGCCACCGGTGACCGAAATTGGACTTCATTTCCCTGGTCTTCTTCTCCTCTAATCGCGCCTTCACCTGGTTTCGGTCCTCCACCTGACTTGCGTATCCCATAGCTCGCTTCAAATCCTTTGGGTGCATTAGTTTGACATCACAGCGAATGTGCTCTCTCAACCCGTTCATGAACGCACCTAGGACAATCTCGTCACGCATATCCTTTAATGGCGCTGATAGGAGCTCGAATTGTTCCCTATACTCAGCCACTGTGCCATCCTGTTTGAGAGCAAAAGCTGCTCATATTCATCTCCCGGTATGCCGACAATGAAACCGGTCAACTACTTCTTTTTTAAACTTAGCCCAAGATGTCACCGGAGTTCGCGTCTCCATCCATTGAAACCACGTTATGGCCTTCCCTCCGGACTAACCACTCCAACATCCAACTTCTCGATTCGGTGATGTTATTAGCCGCAAAATACCGCTCCAATCTAAAAATCCATCCCAATGGATCTTCCCCGAGAACAATGGAAGTTCCGACTACGGTGCTTTGGTCCCTCGGTTTGCCCCACGTCTCGCCTCTCTCTCTATGAAGTCCCTCGACCGATGGTCATTGGGTGGAGTCCTTCTTTGGGTTTGGGTTGCCATTCATCGCGTTGAAGGCTGCCCGGAATTCATTGAGCTGCTCCAAAATGGCATTCACTGTTGTATCCACTCCTGTAAGTTTCTCGGTTGACTCTGTCTGCCTCCTCTGTATTTCCTCCACTATTCTCTCTAATTGTTCTACCCTATTCTCCATTCTGGTCCCCGTCATGCCCCAAATCGACCGCTCTGATACCAATGTGTTAGAGCCAGCAAAATATGAAGGTAAAATGAAGTATTACCCACTGTATGACCTCTGATATAAGGGGAAATGAGAGATTACACCAATGGCTTCCTAAACCAGAAAGCTAAAGAACTAATAGCCTAATGACAGTGAAGAAATAAAAAGAAAAGAACCGGACAACCAGACAAGGTATTCGAGAGACCCGCTCACTCTCCTCGCAATTCACTCTCCCTTCCAATATCCATCCTCCTCCTACATAACGCACTCCCACTACCCGACCATTGTCGGTTACACCCTATTCCCGAGTGGTCCCCCTTCCTTCCTGCGCATTCGATCGAATTGGGCCGTGAGGCTACACAGGCCTTTTCTTTGAGAAACTCTGGCCCTCCGTTGGTAAGTGTTGCCCCAATATTTGTTAGACCCATCAGAGGGGATCCAAGGGGCTGGATATTGAAAGCGGAAAAATATTTTCGCTATTATCAAACATCAGAAGACTTAAAAATTGATATTGCAGCAATAAACTTGGAGGGTGACTCATTGGATACATTTACCTGGGTATCTTTGGGTAGAACTATAAGATATTGGGAGGAATTAATACAAGTTTTTCAAGAACAATTCGGCCCTACAGAATTTCAGAATCCAGATGTACATTTATGCAGTATTAGGCAAATAGATTCTGTTGGAGATTACAAACAGGAGTTTGTTCGCCGTCAAGCCCAAGTACAAGGATGGCCTGAGCATTGTCTTCTAGGAGTATTTATCAACGGCCTTAAGGAAGAGTTGCAGTCAGACGTGAAGATTCACAAACCCCGTACTATTAATAAGGCTGTAAGTCTTGCACTAGAGTTTGAGTCGAAATTGCATTCTGAGAGTACCCAGCGCTCCATTCAGCAACTCACTAATCCACGTGGCAGCGACTTCAACAGCCGTGAATACCGTTATTCATCCCACAATCAATTCGGTAATTCTAATTTCATAAATCCCGAAAATCAAGCGTCGATTCTGATTCTGACAATCGGCACAAATAATCGGGAAATAATTCACTCGGATATTCAAATGCCGCGAATCTAGGGAAAAATTATTCGATTAACTTATTCGGCGCTACATCTCAGGGAAATAATCAATTTCCGATTCCTTCCTATCAATCCGGAGCAATCTCGTCGACGGGTTATAGGAATTCAAATTTCGAAAACCAAAGTTCCCAAAACAAATCCCGACACATCCGTATCCACCTCGCCTTTCGGAAGCGAGAAACAAAGATCGGCGTGACAAGGGCTTGTGCTTTCGATGTGGTGACAAATTTACCCCGGCCATCATTGTTCATCATCAACTTTGCAAATAATGGAGATTACCGAAGATACAGGGAAGACGGCTGAATTCTCAAAAAATGAGCAACTTACCAACACCAATTTGGCTGAAATCTCCTTATTCCCGCCTTGAGGACAAGGCTGATTTTCAAGGGAGGGTATTGTTAGGGACACATGTCATATTCTGGTTTAGACACCCAAGGGAAGTAAAGAGTAGTTATTTTCTGTTAGTTTCTTATTCTTATCTGTTGTATAGGAAGTTATGGTTTCTTATTCTTATCTGATGTATAGTTATTAAGTCTTATCTGTTTTAGGAAGTTAGTTATCATAGGAAGTTGGTTGTCTAGGAAAGGCTATATAAATATTTGTATTGTGTTTGAGAAGGATTATGAATGAAGATATATGTTTCGAATTGTGTTGTGTTGGTGGAGTTAGATTCTGACTCTAGATTATCTCTCTTTTCCCTCTTCTTATCCTAAATTCTTCTAATCCTATCAATAAATGCACCAATCCATTTGGAAATTATGCAAAACTGAATTGTGTTGCTAAAATTCTGTAACGTTTTTTGGTACGAGGGATGTGGGGGGGCTACTTAAGTATTGTCACACTTGACCTGCTTCACTCACCCAAAAAACAGGTTAAACTTGTGCAGACATGATCTAGATTAATCTAAGTTTATAAAGACTAGTGCTGTATATAAATTTCCAAATCAATTGAAAATGTTAAAGAACTGGCATACCATTAAAATAAAGACAAACTCCTTCGGAAACTGATCTTCAAGCTGATAGACATCGAGGAATTCACTTTTATTTTTTATGACAGACTGATAGAACATGGCAACAAGAAAGAATACAATCAAATCTGCACAAAATATGTAAGCATACAGATCAAGTTCTCTTTTGCCTCCACCAATTACAGACAGGATAGGGTAAGGAAATCCCCATTCTTCCACAAGACCTTCTTGCTGCGCTTCAAGAATTTCCTTAGCTACATCAGCAGCAGGAGTTGAAGACTTGTACCATTCTGCTGAAAAGCACCCCATTAAAGGAGATGCATAGACTACCTCTAAAACAACCAGTGCGACATTGGGATTTTCTAGGCTTCTTTCAATGCTTTGAACATGAACCCTACTAGCAAAAGGGCAGAGATTGGGGTTCTTTTCCTTGCACCGATTGTTGTGGACATTTCTGAGTAACTGATTAATTCCAGATTCAATCCTCTCTGGCTGAATCCCATCTTCAGGCCAGAAATTCGCATCAATAGACACCTGTACAAAATATGGAGGAGATTCTGCTCCTTGAGTCAGTGATTTCCAGTACCTAAAGAAGCTTCTGATTATCAGTTTCACCATATTGGTTAACTGATTTATCAGATTCCGTGCTCTATCATGCCAGTTAAAACTAGTGGTGGCGTCTTTGGTATGGACATCATTTCTGTTAAAAAACTCCAAGTCCGTAGAAGTCATCCATTCACCATCTTTTACAGTTATGGAGCTCTGAATGAGGGTAAATAAGTAGACAAGAAATAGAGGAAATGAACTGACAACAAAGGATGACGTAATTTTATCTGTGGGGAAACCTAATTCAAGCAATAAGTGAGAATTAATTTTCAACCCACAATGTTGGATGATGATTTGGTATAGATACTGAACTAAAATATAAACCTCAGTGTAAATGAGCATGATAATCCAGAAGATGTAACTTGGGCCTGTATTTACACACAAAGCATACAAGAAGAGAGCTGCAAGATAAACCATTGAAAGCAGACTGAAGTTCCATAAGAAAACAAGAACAAAGCAACAGTAACACACAATATCATTATTGGAACGCATCTGAGACCATATATGACGGAAGATCCTTCCTAACTGCAAACTTGCAGCATCAGAACTCTTGTCAGACTGAACAGATGAGGAATGTTCCAAATAATCATGCCGGGTCCTTTGACTCTCCATGTCATCATATATCCCATCCTCCACAGATGTCTGCTCATTCACATCAGATTCTTCCTGTGCAATGTTCAAAAAGTTCACCAGGTTATTGACCGCCTGATTTCCAATGGACTGTACCTGGGAAACACCATCGCCTATCAATTGTACAGCAGATTTTAATGGGTTTTCTTTTGCTTGCCCTTTAATTTTTTCCTTTGATTCTAACTCTCTAGAAGTATCATCCTCTATTTCAGTAATCTCACACCTAGACGAATCCACCAAATGCTTCTTATACTCTTCTGCTAATGGAGTTTCCAGATCCATATTAGCAGGTGATTTGTGCTGTTCAATTGGAAAAACGAAATCCTCTCTTATAGTAGGGTCTGGTTTCCCTAGAATATGCTCTTCTTTATCAGGGGTTCTAATGCCATTATTTGAAGTAAGAGAAGCGCTTCTCCTCCTTCTTAAACCTTCATTGCTGTGAGAAAATCCATCAACACAATTAGTGGATGAGTTCATGCTGTGGAGTTGTAATTGGAGGTTGAGCATTTCAGATTTCATCTTTTCCACCTGCATGTTACGCTGGAGTTTTTTCTCCTGAGATTCACGAATTTGTTGTAATTGTTCAGTTTTCCAAGCAGCTTTTTTCTCTTGCTCATGTACAATCGCGCCAATTTGCTCAGCTTCCAGGTAGCGAGACACATAATCAAACTCTTGAGAATAAAACATATACGACTGAAGTGACACCAGCACAAAAATGATAATCTCAACTAACGCAGATCTTGCTGTAATCCGAAAACCATAATCATATTTGTAAAATCCAATGATCTCAAAATGTAATCCACAGTTGCACATTTCCCAGCACTAAATCCCCCAACAAAAGGAGACTGATAAGCAAGAGAGAGGACAATTAAAACAAAATTATATATGCGCAAGAACTTGAATATTTTATTCTTCTTCTTCAGTATTTCAAGTCTCATGCGAAAAAATACCAGAGCAAAGCCAAGATAACCAAGATGTAGAATGTCATATTCAAGTGTTCCAGTAATCAATATTAGTATTAGCACAAGATCCAGCAGATGGCAATAGCAGTAAAGCCTCAGATAGTCAAGAAATGTCCACATGCTTTTCGTTTCAAAAGAGAGATCCCTCCAAACAAATGTGTTCTTACGTTGAGACATAATCTGACGATAAGTTGAAGAACCTAACAAAACAGGCTGGCGATCAGCACGGAGTTTAAAGCAAGCCAGCATGAAGACCACAAAATAGCTCACAAAGATCCGGGGGTCATCAACAATAAGTCCTAGAAGAAGCAAAGGAAGGAACAGGTCATTCAATTTGAAGGCTTCAATGTGCAAGACAAAAAAAAAACATACATTCATACATACATATTAACGTAATTAACGTAAGTGTGATAAAAAGTACTCCAGATTGTTAGAAAGTGAAACGGATAATTATAGTATCTGAAAAGATTAAGAACTTATGAGGCCTAATGCTTATAAAGAAAACTTTATAATGCCCTGAAATACTGAACTACTAGAACCACATGCACAGGCATTAGAATTATTCATGAATTACATTTTTAAATATAGAAGAGAGTCCTACCGAGCCAACACCTTTTACAGTAATGGAAATACTTAGTTGAACTTCTCCAGCAGTCATGGCAATGAATCTCACTTGGGACGTGCGAATTCAATTCATCCATCCAGATGACAAAATATTCCAGGATGAGAATGGAAGCAAACAAGAAAATAAATATGGGCCAAACTTTACGTATAATTTGCCGACTCAAAAGAACACAAGCAGCAAGCAGTGCAATATACAAAATTGATATTGCATTCAACAAAGCAAAGCTAGCTAATAGCAATGCTATCATGTTTATCTCAAGACCAAACAAATTAACCATATTCTCCATCCAAAATTTCAGATATATTTTTAAGAGACTCTTCTGTGTTTCAAATCGCTCCTTTCTCAAAGCAACAATCCTCTTGTTCCACTTGTGACTCTCCTTTGTGCTACCCCAGATAAACCCAAATGAATATTTTCTACTAATATTATCAGAACCTCCTGGTTTAGAAGATGCAGCATCAGCTATTTTAGAAAAGCCAGAGGAAAAAATCTGTGATGAATTGTTCAAAACCCCTTCTTGTCTCGAAGATGGTGGATATGAATTGAACAAGGGTTTATTTTCCTCATTGCATGCATTAACATTATTGAATGCATCCTCTGTGGAAACAAATAATGGACAAGGTTCTTCCCACTTTTCTTTGTTTAGAACTGCATTTGGCATCCTCTCCAACCAATGGAAGACATTGTACTGAAGGGTACAAGCTGCAATTACCAGAACTTTTCCTCTCAATCCTGATTCTAAACCCCAAAAGCCTTGCTGGAATACATGGAAACCCAAAAATAGAGAGATATCATAGTGCTTCTGCCCAGGAAACATTTTCACCTGCTTACCCCACATCTGGAAGAGATATTCAGCTGCTACTAGAAACCCTGTGTACGCTAAAAATGATTTGGATGGGATCCTAGAAGTTTTGGTAAAGTGGAGCATATGACAAGGCCAAGCAGATATAAAAATCCAAATGCACTAACTGGAGAAAAAGATGCATAAAACAATGCAATAAATAAGATCTTCTGGCTGTGCCAAATAAGCAATCGTTTGACAAACCCCACAATCCCTGACTCCAGCTTATCAAAGTCATCCAGTCTGTTAGACCTGCTCTGCCTCCTCTCATAGCTATAAAGTTGCATGACAATTAGGACTGCCAGAGACTCCCAGATATTTCTGAGAGGTGAACCCTTTGAGTCATATCCCAAATAAACGTAGAGATCAATTAATTTAGACAACCACATCTCAAGGCTTGAGAAGCTGCTCAAGCTATATACAAAGATGAACACCAAAATTGCATAAACTTTTAATGGAAACCATAGCCGTCTTTTGGTTCTCTCAACAAGCTGTCTTCCAACAATCCACAGAAGCAGAAGGAATATGTAGCCAAATGTTACACAATTGGGTCTCACCAGGTATACTGTAAGAAGAATAGTCAGGAAAGCAATGTAGGTTCCACATGATCGATAAATAGATAGGAACTTCTGCCCAATTGCACTGAGATATGATGCTATTCTTCTCTCTGTAAAAATAATATATGAAAATGAAACACAGACTGCAATCAAGAATGAAAGCAGTGGCAAAAATGGTAGAAATAAAAAGATTCTTAGTGGTGCGTGGTTTCAAAAATAAGGTGGGGGGGTCAATACTAATGTCTATTTAACTAATTTAACAGCATACATTATTCCTATTGTCCCCTGTTTATATCTCAGAAGAGAAGTTAGCTGAAAGAAAAGATGTTAGCTTCCTAATTACCTTTAACAATTCTTAACTAACCCCTAAAAGGCAATTAACAAAGTAACAGCTACTTCCTTCCTCCTTCCTGACTCTTCTTATCACAGGTATCACTTAGCGTTTCTATTCATTGTTCAACATACAATTATATATAATATATGTATGTTAGCGTTGACAGTTTCCTAATTATGAATTCATAATTACATTATTACAACTTTTCCACCATCCAATAAGAGGCCATAAGAATATGAATTGATCCTAGAATAATTTCCCTACTCTCAACCACAAGACCAACAAGAACTTGGCATAAAAAAAGATAATTGTAATTGATGTCACCTATAGTTCACATGCTTGACAACTTTCCAGGTTTTATTTCCTAATACAACACTTAAGAGAATCAGAACATCAATCATATTAATTCAAGAAAAGATAATATTTTTTTATCTACAACTCATTTTCTTGAAATGAAAGGAAAGTTCATCAAAAGTGACAGAAGGATCTCCATTCATTAATTCAACCAGAGTATACAACCATATATGAAGTAGCAGAAGTCACTAAATACTCCATCACTCCAACAAAAGTCAAAGCACAATAATCCATAAATAAATGTAGCTTAAGATTCTCCAAAAAAATGTACCAGAAGAGAAACTGTCATGGCTGTATCTCACAGAAGAGGAGGCATATACAGACAACAGAACTGATTTGTTTAGACCAGCTTTTATGATACTAAATCCAATAGGAGGGCTAGGGGCATGCTGTACAATTGCTGAAAATGAAAACAACATCTCAAAACCATGGTTATGAATTGCACAGAAGCAAGCAAGTAACGTCACTTCCAAGAAATCCCAAGAACTATCTTCTTCAAGGAGACCTGCATCAATTCACAATATGTCCAGTAAGACTTCTCTTTTCCTTATTACTTTACTAGTGGGATGGCAAGTATACAACGCATCAATATAATTTCTGACGAACAAACCCACTGCATACCTAACTGCATAAGGACTTCCATACTAATAGAGCCTTTTTTTCTCCAAAGCAGAAGAGATCAAATTAATTTGAAGAATGTACAAAAGTGCAAAGTGAACTTCGCATAGAAGAACCAGAGCCTGCCTCATCTTTCTGCTGATGTTGTGACTTAAAAGATATATCAAGAAAAATATCACTGTATAGTAGACATAACAGAAAGCAATCAGTAAGTTTACATTAAGTCTCATCATATGACATAGTACATTCATCTAGTAGCTTACATGAACAAAAGATAAATGATTTTGTTCCATCAATCAGGAAAATAGGTAATTAAAAAGTGATAAACGGTTTGATAAAACATACTATATACAGCATGGATGAAACCAGGTTTAATGGCAATGAGAAAGATCAATGTCAGCATGATAGCTCGAGAGCTTTTGCGCAGACCCCATGCTATTGTGGCCACAATCAATACCTTAGTCTCACCCTCCACTGTAATTTTTAAAAAAAAAAAAATTAATAATAATAAGGCAACATAATAGAGACATATATAGTTTATATTCAGTTGGCAAAAATTAATTTGGTTAAAAATTTCAGATAATGCAAAATAAACCAACCATAGCAACTGAAGGAAAGAAACAAGCAAGGGTGGTGGATAAGAGTTTAATTAGCCATGTAAGTCGGATTTGCCGGCTAAGACATATTTTAGTAAGTAAATAATCACCGGTACAAAGGAATACTTTCTTCCTTTGCTCTTCTTCTATGAGGATTTACAAGTCTTCTGTTAGGTGTTCATCCCCTAGGCCTCACAGATTCTTTTATGCTACATGTAGCATGCTCACTTGTCTTCCCTTAACCACTTCATACGAGTGTTAGAGGAGTTAATTCTAGCAAGCCAAAAACAATTGAATGCAAAAATGCGTGTATATTTGAGTTCAAAAGGCATAAACAAAATAAAAAGGGGAATTGCTAGGCATGACTATAAACTTGAAAGGGTCATCAAGTTTCTAAGTAACTAGCAGGAAAAGATGGTTAACATTACCATTCTCAGAGGAATATCCATTTGAAGAATTCCCATCCTGGTCTGACAAGCAGAGGAATACAGAGTTGCTCACCAGATTACCCAAGGCAACCAAAATTCCCAGACAAAATTGTGCGAGCAGAAAAAGTCCAGGAATTGGATAGTGCCACAGACCTACCATCTCCCATATTTTCATGTCCTGAACACATGTATCATGGAACAATTATTTAAATATATTTTTGTAGAATCAAATGGAAATTTTCAAAGAGATAATTACCCGTCCAAGTTTCCAATTCAGGAATGCAAATGCAACGTTAAATACATAGGTGCTAACAGCCCACAAGAGAATGAAGACAAGAAGCAGCCCATTAAGTCGGTGCAAATGAAACAAAGAAGGGAAGGCATAGATGATGTAGCCAACATAAGCAAGCAGCCCAAATGCACATAAGCTTGCAAAATGAAAACTCCAAAAGGAAAGAGCAAACAAGGAGACCTGTAAAAAATTCAAGACTTGATTTATGAACCTTGTTCGCCCAAATAAAAAGAAAACTCATACACAAGTTATTTCATAGTAAGTGAATTAAACGCACATTACACTAGAAATCAACAGCTACAAATGCATCAGAGGGATTATCAAACAAGATTATGCACCTCAATAAGCACCTTCATAGCAGAGAAAGAACCAAGAGACAGATGTTTTCTTTAATTATCAGCTAGTGACAGGTCATTTGCTGTTTGATAGGCTTAAGGCAACCAAAATTAATGCATTAGTTCTCATAATATAAAGAGAAACTTTGACCCAATGAAATTTAACATTTTCATGCTGATTATTATTCAGACCTAATTTCAATGTCCATACCTTTTTCATATAAATGAAGCAAATCACAAAATTAGGAAACGAAATGGTTTCATATTTTTATTATACCCAGAAAGTTACAGGTTCTTAAAAATGTTTGCCATTCAAATGAAAATATAAAATCTCCAAATTGTGAGCTTTTTATCATTTTATAGGGCCTAAAAGGGATTAAAATCATTAAGACCACTGCTAGTATATGTATTAGAGTGTTGTAGGATTCGCTTCAGGACCTATGTGAAATTTTGGAAAAATTCGATTTGCAAAAAGCTGCTTTATGTCAGACAATCTAGTGTCTTAAGTGAAATTGTTTGGTTTTGGGTTTCATTAAGAAAATTGCTAGTGGGTTTTATACAACCAAAAGGTAGCAGAAGTAATGTTATATTGAATCCAGAAAAGAGTTTTTTTTTTCAAATTATATATAAAATAAAGCAGGACGAAATTTTCTGCTTCTATCAAAATTAAAATTTGTTTATTGAAGAAATTAAACAACTCGAAAATCAAGATTTGTCCCAACTGGTGAATAATATTGATTTTAGGGAGGCAGGAAGCTAACTCAATCCCAAACGCACCATTTGGTATAAAGTTCCCCCTTAAAAGCATGATCCAAACTTTTATACAGAGGATTTTCCTTGTTATAATACTTTGGGGGTCCTAATAGTTTAGAAATTTTGGTCAAGTTGCTTTTAGCTCTTTTTAGGGGGCACATGTGGGGAAAATACAACATACTTCTTGAGAACCAATGTACTTATATCTTACACCACGACCAAATCATAATGAGCATTTTTTTTCTGGAAATATTAGAGACAAACTCAGCAATTTCAAAAAATAAAAAAATAAAAAAAATCATATTGTGTAGGCCTCTTAATAGTTTCATACTCTTCATGATTAAATGTGCACCATGAAATGAATGACTTTAACAGTCAAAATTATGACTCAAAATAATCATCAGAATAAACATAAAATAGGTTATATTATGTTTTCAGGAATTTATACCGGGAAACCGTACGTGAAAAAGTTGATGCTAAATGTCCGAAAAACAGATCCTCTGAGTAAAAAGTTTGTGTGCTTCACACCAGATCTGCAAGGTTAATTAACAACCACATAACATATGACCAAAGAAAGGAAAAGAAGAAAACAACACACAAAAAATGAGAGAATTTGTGCAAAGTATTCACAAGCAGCACATAACCTGGTCAATCTAAACAAGATTGAGACAAAATTATCAGTGACTTTTTTTTTTTATCTGATCCTGCATCATCTCAAATAAGGTGTTCTGATAGGGTCCAGCCATTATTTGTATTTTATGTTTCATTACGTGCCTAATGTTAAATGTTACAAGTGTCTAGTATTGGTTACTATTAGTTTCATCGGGGTAGGACAACGTAGTTATTTTCAGTTTCATGTGTAAGTCTATAAATACCAAACATGTACTCTATCAAAGATATGGATGAATGAATGAAGTTATTATAAAGATAATTCTCTCCTCTTTTTCCCTAGAACTAGATTATGGTTCTTGTCTCTCCCTTCTTCTCTCCTCCCTCTTCTTTTCTCTTCTAACTCCCTATTCATCTAGAATTACAAATTCTGGTTCTAGATTTACTCTTCTTCTCTATTCTTCCTCTTCTCTCTCTTTCCCTTTCCCTTTCCCCTATTTCTACTTCTGTTTTCCAGGTTCTGGTAGGTTCCCATCTAAAACAATACTTGTCAACGTCATTCAAGCAAAATATAGTTACTTATCCTTGTATTGAATCCTTAAATAGTAGTTAACTAATGTATCTCCCAGTTTACATTTACACAAAGTAAAGATATGAACAACTAAAATGAGTTCAACATCAAAGTTTTTCCCCAATCCCCAAAATACACAGCAAAATGACAGCCAACATGCTGCTTAGTTGACAGGTGGCAGCACCTACAGACTATCAGCACTAATTAAATATGCTACACAATTCTTTCAACAACCCATAGGGTGTCAACTTATGCCCCGTTTGGTACCATGGAAGAGTTTATGATGAAAGTGGAAGTAGAAATAGATGTGAAACTGGAAGTGAGTTCTAAAATATGTTTGGTATGCCGATGGAAGTGAGATACAGTTTTTAATCAATATACAGATTTTCTTCTGAAAAGACTAAAATGGCCCTACCTTTGAAAAAGATCAAGGGCTTCTCCCCTGAAAAAACCACAGCCTAAGAACACCACCAACCACCAAAGAAATCAGTCGGGGAAAAAAATCTAAGTCATCGATCACCCACAAGTGGAAATACAAAAAGCATAGAAGAATCAGAGCACCCAAACGCATGAATAACAAATCATGAAGCACCATCAGAGAACCAGCTATATGCTAACAGTGACAAGGTTAACAAATCTCCTTTTTGCTGCCTTAGAGCTGAAATCGGAACCATCGTAAACCATGAAGGAGAGAAAGAGGTCCCTTTGCAGATCGAAGGGAAAAGGGATGAGAAAAGGCTGTGTTGCAGATCGAAGGCAAGGAGGAGAAGAGGCTGTGTTGCAGATTGAAGGGAAGAGGGAGGAGAATAGGTTGTGTTGCAGATCGAAGGGAAAAGGGAGGAGAAAACGAAGACCTGGCATCTGTCGTGCTCACCAGAGTCGTTGCCTTCTGTCGTCGTCCTCACCGGAGTCACTGCGTCCTCAACAGCGTCCTTGCCATGGTGTGGATTGAAGGGATAAAATTGTCACTTCCCCAATTCTCAGGAACTAGGACTTGATTAATTAGAGGGGGTGATAGAACCCAGTTCCATCATTTTTAATGGAACAGGGTTCCATGAGTACCTAAGTTCCATGACACCAACATCCTAAAGCAAGAGTTCCACTTCCAGTTCCAATTCACATAGCCCAATTCCATGCTACCAGATGGGGCATTACAGTGCGCTTAAAAGTTCCATCGCCAACCAAAAACACTAAAAGAAATAATAATAATGACTCATCTTTATAAAAGCTAAGGGATAAATGTACCAAAATAGAGTTTACAAATTGGACATTAACTCTAACAACTTGTAATATTACGATTCGAAAACAGATTGTTGCCTACTTTCATGAAAAAAAAAAATTTCTTTCTCTTAGCACAAAATAAATACAATATCCATTTATAAGCTTTTGAACTATATCCTTGTAAGACAAGCAAAAGGGAAATCAAACTAATATATTTTCATTCAATACCTTGATTCACGAATAAAAAATGAGTGCTTAGACGGAAGAAGTTGTTCAGTCAAGCTACTGTCTGTCCCAGACATGATGAAATCCATCTCCTCCAAATCAGATTTGATGAAGGACAGCTGCATAGGAGAGAAGAATTATGAAGAGAAAACACTCCTGGAGACAAACTTAAGATGCATATTACCACATGTATAATAAGGATAATTGTACGGTCACAATATCATTACTTTCCTTGTAGAAAGTTGAACACTAATATTGTGCTAAAAAAACCCTAAAAGGCGCTGTTCAACCACCAAAAGACAATAGTGCGAAAGGAAAGAAAGAAAGAGACTACGAGCATCCATAGTTGATAGTTGATAGTTGATGGGCACCCAAGTACGGTGGAGAACCCTATTGTGGGAATATTATGCATTTATTATGGATTATTTAGATTAATTATTATCTGATTATTAAGTTTGATATTTATTATATCTTAGGATATTATATCTTGATTATTTTGATTTGATTAAATTAAATTAGATTCTAGGGTAACTCTAGGCTTGCCTATATAAAGGCATATATGTACTCTCTTTTATAAATGGATTTCATGGATTCAGAATAATATTTTTTTTCTCAGATTGTCCACATAGTATTAGAGCCTTGAAGAAAAAAAAAGAGGAAACAGTTTTGTTTTGTTTTTCCGGCGCTGGTGACTCGCTTCTCTCCCCAGAGTTTATCTTCTCTGTGCTCTACCGTTGTTCCTCCTCATTTCCACCGGAGGCAAGGTGAGTTTTTCGAGCACTGAATCAAGAGACAAAGTCGGAGAGGCTGTGAGACACAGCTCCGGGAGACACGAAATCCAAGGGAAACCATCGAACGTTCATCTACCACATCATCGCCAGAAGTCGCGGCTTCGTTCTTCTTCTCCACCACTCCGTTGTCTATCACACCTTCGATCTCTTGATTTTCACCAAAGGATGCTTGTAGTGTGACTTCGGACCAGAAGGAAACTTAACACCAATCAAGGTGTACTCCATTCGTCATCAATTTCATTGTTACCGTCAGCAAGAAACACAACACCACAGTCAACTTCCACCATTGTCTTCCCTCTTTCCCATCGCCGTAGGCGGAACCAAAGGTGCCGCGAAAAGGAGTTTGAACCAAAGCTTCAAGCTACAAACCAAAGAGCGATCTTTGATCTGTCGCTCACCGTCTGATCACACTGTCGAGCATTAATCCCTGCTCCCTATGATCGCAGATGCCTAGTCTCTTGTTAATAATCAGAGAATTTCTTCCAACGGTGACTCCCAAATTTGTCAAGTGCTGCCCAGCT
This sequence comes from Acacia pycnantha, assembly GCA_025563575.1. NCBI lineage: Eukaryota > Viridiplantae > Streptophyta > Magnoliopsida > Fabales > Fabaceae > Acacia > Acacia pycnantha. The sequence continues at coordinate 903,212 of JAMWYP010000218.1, forward strand.
ATCTTGTCGCAGCCAGTAACTTCCAAAATTGTTGAGTATCCGCTGCACGCCAATCTTGCTGCAGTTGATAACTCCCAACGTTGTTGCGTATCTGCAACTCTCACGTTGTTGAGTATCCACTACTCTCCAACGGGCCTGTGGTCGTTGACCTTCTCGCTAGTAATCGTCGACCTCCTTTGCCATCTCAATGTCAGCCAAATCCAGTCTCAGGGTCCTCTCATCCTTGCCAATCGACAACCTCAGTCTCGTGTTCTCTCGGTGTCTCTTCTCTACACCTAAGAAATCGAAACTCATCGTACTCGGCTCCTTCCTGTGCACTCTCTGTCAGTATCAGTGCTCTCTGGAACAAGCAACGACGCATCTCTATTCGCAACCTTACCAGGGCTTCAGCGAAGAGAGAGAAAGGAGAACCTTTTGTCCTTTACCGTAGCTCTCTCTCCACCAACACAAGACGTCACCGTCTTCTAATTTCAGAGTACAGAGGCAGAAGACTCAAACCTACATTTGAAAGTTGTATAAGCAAGTTGGACATGATTAACATCTATGATCCAACTTGAGGGGAAGTGTGGGAATATTATGTATTCATTATAGATTAATTATTATCTTATTATTAAGTTTGATATTTCTTATATCTTAGGATATTATATTTTAATTATTTTGATTTATTTTGATTTGATTTGATTAAATTAGATTCTACAGTTAGCTCTAAGTTTGCTTATATAAAAGCCCATATGTACTCTCTTTTATAAATGAATTTCATGGATTCAAAATAATATCTTTCTCTCAAATTGTCCACACCTTCCTTAAAAGCTAACTATTGAGACGAGATAACCAACCTACTTTAAGTACTCCCATGGAGCAACTCATCCTACTCAATGTGAGATTTGGCATCTCACACTACCTTGAACTCCATCAATAGGTTACCCTTAGAGATTCAACGTCCCAATTGCAGCACCCTACAATACTTCACATAGCTTATGTTGATCAAAACCCTCTTTAAGTACCCTTTCTAGAGCCCTCAACCATCAGCTCTGCTATCAATTGATAACCGCCCTAGTGGGACAGAGGAACTCTCCTTTAAAATTAACTATTAACTATTTAAATAAGAAGCAAATCATTTATTGTCCTTTCTAATATTTCTATTTTTTCCTTAATAAAGATTCTTTTTCCATCCCAAAAAGGTAGAAGATTGCTATACTCTTTCAACTCAAATCCATATAAACCAATAAAATCTTGAAAAAGATACATACCATCATATAGAAACATACGAGAGAAAGGCTGGAACAAATCATGGGCCACTCAGAATTTATAGATATTTTAAAGAGACCAATCAAATCAGCCACTCTTTCAACTATACTTGGAAGTTCCACAGGAAGTTGATATAGGTAAAGCAGGAATATATTGAAACCTGCATACAGTTGAAGAGTCCTCCACCACCTACAGAACCCCATACATATGCAAAAGGTCAAAGGAGACTTTGAATGAAACAGTAAAACATGGCCTAGAAAGAGAGAAAAAAGCATGATGAATAAATGTGTTAAGAAATAACCTGAAAAGTCCAAGAAAGTTGCTTGTTAAAGACCAGTCCACAAGACCAACACAGCTACCAATGAAAAAAGGTAATGAAGCCCAGGAAGGATGGCTAATTCCAACAACTAATTGAACAGCAGGAAACAACAAGCATGAAGCAACCCGAAGATGAGAACCTTCAAAATGACAAACAGAGAAACTAAATGAACTGGAAGAACTACAGTAAAAAAATGCTTGACATCACTTACATCAAGCTGCAAGTATCAGAAAAAGGAATTAATATCAAATTAACCCTCTGCTGTATAAATAACAAAAATGTTTAAAAGGTTATGAGAAGAGGTACAGATATTGAAGGAAGAGCTTATAAACAGCACACAAAATTGACCTTATATAATACTTGCAGATTCCATAATGTTTTCCTGATTACTCAGTACTTTTTTCAAATATCTCAACACACACAAACATAACACCCAATGCAATCAACACCACTAATTGGATATATTATCACATATTCGTACTCAATCAAACACATAAAATAAAATTGTTCACAATTCATTTTAGAATATTCAAAAATTACAAGATTGTTCATATGAAGAGTTTGATAGCTTGACTTGCTAAAAGTTTGTTATATACTATACAGAAGGCTGAAATGCTGTAATATATCCTCACTAACTTCAACCAGCATAACATGGCATTTGCAATATTCAACCATCCTCCACTAGACTACACACACAGTTCATGGCTACCACCTTTTATTGACTCATGTCCTGTTTCATCAAGTATAGTCAGAATGAAGAAATACAAATAATTTCCGAATAATACAGTATGTGTGCATATTATCAACCAAAAAGAAAAAGAAAAGGAGAAAACGGGTGTGCATGGATATAGCCACAGAGCATGGACACAAGTGTATGTCAACTTCAATCACCCAAGAAGACAACATTCCCTCCCACGATCTCATCATAAGATATTAAAAATAGATACATGAATACACTATCCAATACTGGACATTTCATATTGTAGACAAGCAACAGGCGTGAGAAAAAAATACAGCAACCAACAGAAACAAATACAAGGGAAAACGCATTTTACCCTCCCAAAAATACAAAAACTAAAGCTTAATTATAACCTTAGTACATCAACTTTAAAATGTAACAAAATATCCCCTTGATAAATAAAAACATGCCTGTTAGTCTCATTAAACGTGGGGAGTTGTGCTTTTTTTCAAATGCCAGGATGTACTTTAAAGTTGATAGGCTGAAGTTGTTATTAGGCCTTAGTTCAAAGGGGGGAAAGCCACTTTTCCCCACAATAAAGAAGAAGAAGCAAGAGGGTCAAATGAACTACTTACAAACCTATTTGTTCAATAATTGATAAGAACTGGCTCCAAGATGAATCTTGCCATGTGGCAAGAAAAAGTTTGTTTTTGTGTATATCAATTAAAGCTACAAAGATTACAAGGAGTTGCACAGCCAATAAATAAATAACACAAGGAGATCTCCATGATTGAACTCTGCAAAAGTAAATTTCAAAAATAACAAATCAGTATGTCACAAAAAGAACAAATCAGTCAGTAAGTGAAAGTGAAAGTGAAACCAATCTCACATCATAAGTCCAATCAGCTTTTCCCACCAAGCACCAGGTATAATCCATGAGCTTCCTTCAATAGCCCATATTACGAGATAAATCACTTGAGAAAGTATGACTAGTACAGAAAAGATAACTATTGACCACAATAGCAACAAATGCCTACGGGAATGAAATCCTACAACAACAACAACAACAAAAATATATATGTTAGTGGATAGTGTAAAATAATGATAAGAGCAAGATAATGAGCTAAACCACAGCATCCAGCACAATGATAAAAAGTATCAAAAACACATAAACTCTTGGTAACTTCTGTGTTTGAACGGTCCATACTCATAAGCAATTGACTCTCAATTCCATCCTACAATGAATATCAATATATCATGTTTCAAAAATATAAAAATGAAGAGTTAAAGAGTGCGGTTCATTGTTTAACACATTGCTATCATCTATTCTTGTTCTTTTATTTCATTTTTTTAATTTTCCTACTTAGGTCCTCTAAAAATGGGAAACATCTTCCCTAACTTGCAAATGGACAGCGTACAAGGGTTATCCGTACAAGGGTCTTTTACCTTTTAGTGCAGACTTCATGGTTGTAAAGAAGCATAGAATGGTTTGCGACAATCAAAAAGCTTTGCATAACTTGATAAGAGACTTTTGATTTTAATATCTTACTTGTTGGACATTGCATGTCTAAAAATTGTTAATTTCAAGGCTTTTACTATTAGTGTTTCTAGATTAGTTGGATGTTGAATTGCTTCTGTCTCCCACCTTACCAGTGTTTCACCCCATCTACCTGCTACTTATGCCCCATGAAGTACTTTGATTTTCAATGGACTTCACTTTTCCAACCAAATTAAAGGAAATTTTAGGTTTTCCACATCAAACTCATAAAGCAAATGATGCAAACCTGCCAAATAATCACTAAACAACGCAGAAAAGGACTGCAAAAGAGATAAATGAGGAGAACCCTTAAGTTTCAATATTAATGTTCCAGAGAACAAATCAAAGTTACGAGTGAATTTACTGATTCTAGCCAAAACCCTATTTCCCTGCTACAACCCAAAATACGCTCTAAACAACAAGTACAAAAACAGAGAATAACACACTGAACATACAGAACACACTCCGGCATTTGAGGCCAGAAATTCTCCCTTGCCACAGTCTCAAAATAATACCTAAACTCCCTATGGAAGCCCCATGAATAATATAAACCCAAAAAAGTAACTTCACTACTCCCTAGCACAGCCAATGCCTCTAAGCTACAGTTGGAGTGCGCTAGTTCAGCACTTCCCTTTCCTTATAGTCAGGAGCCACGATAATTCCCTGGACCAGAAAAACTACTCCCTCCCATTCTTTGTGTCTTCTAGTCCAGCGTCCTTATCAACAACTAACATTATATCCTTCATCATTCACATATAATTTTTATGAAGGGATTTATTTTGTCCACTGATAAAAAAAGAGAACGAAATATAAGAGCTTTTCTCTTGTGTTTCCAGCTATACAAGTGACACCACTTCCGCAGTCACACCCTGTCCCCACCCTGGCCAAACCAAGGAATAAAAGAATTCCCAGAATGGAAATGTAATTTGCATATTGCTGATAAAAATCACATTTGCAGCTTGCACATTGATACCTTCAAATTCAAACATAAAGAAATAGGTACGTACCTATTTTACGTGCATTATATTGAATGATAAGAAAAGCTATCAAATCAACAAGAGAAATCAAACTCCAGTTGATTAGAGCAGCTGCAGGAAAGGAGAGCATATAAAAGTCAACGCATGTTTCAGTGATGGAGTAAACATCAACGTGTGTCCATAAAAGGAAGTAACCATTAAGATGTAGTTAAGATGCGAAAGGTAGTTAAAAACAACTGGAAACATTATGAAAAGCTTATATTCTTCACTTATCATGAAAAATCATACAGTACGGTCAGTGGACCCTTACATAACAATAGACAATGCCTACTCGTTCTTAAACTTTAATTATCAACCATGGTTCTTGTTGAAGGAGTACCAAGTCTTCAAATGCAATCATAATAACACATGCCTCCCAAAAAATCCACTACAAAATAAATTAAATTTCAGGAAGGAGTACATTATGGTTCGAAGTCACAATTTTTACACAAATCAAAGGACTCAACTCAGCATTTTTCTTTTCGAAAATCAATTGAACTAGAACAGCCCCCTGTATTTGCATGGGACACAAAATGAGTGGCACAATTAGCTCCCCATAACATTTTTATTATCTATCCATATTGATTCACCGATAGGATATTATGGGTCTGTATGGTTATGAATTATGATCTCCCGGCAAAATTTGATTTCAACCAGAAACCCAACCAAAGGATTTATTCCGCATCTCAAGCTCCATGATAATGAACAATGTCTGCTGTACCACACATTTATGAATATGCTACTTTGTTAGAGTATCTTATCTTTTTCCTAACGCAAGATGATCCAGCTATGGCAGCTATAAAAAAATGGTTAGCCAATAAAATAACCCCAATTCAACAGCCATATTCAAAAATACACGCAGCACAACCTTAGATTTGATAGTACATAAGTTACCTAGTTCAACCACTTCAACTAGCCATCACTGACGCATCGAAATAGTTCAAATTAGGGATAAAATGGAAGAAGAAATTTCTGGCAAAAAAAATTTGCAATTTTACCGGCTAAAAGCAGCACAGGCAGTACGAAACCACCAAGAAATTTTCCCATTGGAGGCAACACACTATCACTTAAAAACCATCAGCATCGAGACAGTAAGAAAAGGAAAGGACATTCAATCTCCTCCCGGAATTGCGAAGAAACGTATTTCCCGGCGTAAAACAAACTCGCTGGAAGCTACCAACTCGCCGTCGCAAATTCAAACAGTGGATTACCTCTTTTCTTCGCCGCAAAAAGAAAATGAAAACAAAATGTGGGCATTCACGTAATTACAGGGAAATTTAATCCCTATCAGCTCTCTGAAAATCTCGAATTTAGAGGTTTAACGAACAACCAGCACGAACTGAGTCTGCAACTGCAAGTCATTATTATTATTATTTTGCTCGAGCAAGTCATTATTATTGAAGCATTGGAGAAATATCGCATGTGTGTTCTATTACGTTATGCCAATCGCTCAAGACACTTCGAGCAAAAAAAAAAAAAATCGCTCAAGACACAGTATCGTATGGATGACGACTTTTTTATTATTATTATTATGGCGGTATGGCCAGAGAGGCGGAGAGAGTAGTGGGAATACAAGAGGACGATCTAAATAAAAGAAGAAAAAAGTATATCTTCGTTATAAGGCTTAGTTGACTTTTTTTTAGAGAGATTAAAGAAATTAAGTAAATTATTTAATCATTTTATATGCTGTGTATCTTTAAATTATATATTAATTTATCAGTTAAACTAATTAATTTAAAAAAAAATACTCTAAAATAATTTAATTAACTTTCTTAATCTCTAAAAAAAAATCAACTAAATTTTATAATTAAGAGAAGTGAGTTTGTAGGAGTATGTACCACGAGTCTATAATTAAATATTAAAGTGCGACGCTTCCACCAATGGTCCACTGGCAATTCGTTTTCTTAATTTTTTACATAAAGGGATTTACGGGATTATTTTATATAGTCTTTAGATCCCATTTATAAATCATTTTAACATATTTTATATATTCTGGTATTAAATATAAGAGTCTGTTAACTTTCTTTTAGAAAGTTTAATGAAATGAAATCAGTTATATTAAAATATTTATATTTATTATTTTCCTCCAAACTACTTATAAATTGATATACTCCTCTGGTACTTAATTTAAGATATATTTATCTAATTTGATTAGATTAATGAAATTTATTACGTTAATTAATATGACATGTATTTTCTAAAACATCATAGTCGTCTTCCTTAAATATGAAAAACTTATCTTATATACCACCAACAATATCAACTGGTAAAAATATGTTATATTAACCATCGGTCTTGAGTTCGAGACGTTTAATTATACACAGCATATGGGTGGTAGAGGCTTATTTAACTTCCTTAACCCGTCTCGGTCCGGATTAGTCTGGGCCGTTGATGTTTTTTAAAAGGTGGCTTTTTTAAGGATATTTGAGCTCTAAAAAAAAAAACTTATCTTATATTTAGGAACAATATCAACTCTCAAAATATGTCTCATATTAAAGATCGGATGAAGTATAGTTTAATGATACACAACATATATTATGATTAAAACACTTATTTAACTTCCTTAATCTCTCTAAAAAAAAGTCATGTGGCTCTTCTATTAAGGATAGAATAATAAATGAAGGATAAGATTGTCATTCACATGAAAAAAAATCTCTCTCTACCATATAAATATGACCGATAAATTTTAGGAAGATTTCACTTAACCCTCACTTTATCAAGTTTAAGATTTCAGTCAAACCTCAAAAATTCGGAAATTTCATTGCCCCCATTGACCAAAATTAAATTAAATTTTGTAGGTAAAAAAACAATAATATCTTTACTCTGTCTTTTTTAAAGTTCAATAATTGTTGGGGTTCCGCAACCGATCACAGACAATCAATAGGTTAGAGCAACCTCAAATGGCCGCCACCGGAAATTAATTTGTATTGTACATATGTTTACTCCACTTATTTATGCAGAGTTACACACTTGCAAATAAAAATTATTCAATTTGTGTTGTTCGTGTGAGACAAATTTGTGTTGTTCGTGTGTGTGTCTCACTTTCTTGTGAGGAGATGAACACTTACAAATGGGTCCGGTTCATTAATTAGCTAATAGCACAAATAAATTGGTTGGCAAGAAAATACCAATGGGACTTGTTCACGTATTTATTCCACTTGTTTTATAAAAAACTGAACACTTACAAATGGGGCTTATTCATAATCCCATGTTTTTTTGTTAATCAATTAATTTGTGTTGTTCATATGTCGATTTCAGTTGTTTATGAGGAACTGGACACTTGCAAACGAGACTCGATCGTTGTTCAAATTTTACGTGGCTAATGACTTCCTGTTTTTAATAAATTTGATATCTATTTTGATATATTTGAGAAGTCACCAATGCTAAATTAAAAAGATTTTCTTGATATTTTAAGAAATATCAATTTGGATGCATCATTTATGAGATTTCAACTAATAATATAAATTTTCAAGTTTAGGACAGAAACAATAATAATAAAATAATAATTGAAATTTTCTTTAAAAAAAATAGAGTTTTAGTTTATTATTATTATTTCTCTTTTCTATTGATAAGACGCTGCTTTTAGAATAAAAGAAAAATTGTATCAAAAAAAAAAAGAATAAAAGAAAAAGGGGTAAACCTAAGCCACAAGTCACAATTGAAATAAATGAAGGAGGAAACAGCTGCATATCACTAATGATTGGGGAAATTTACCAAAATAATTTTTAAAAAAAAAAAATTTACCTAATTAAAGCACATTCCAAACATTTTACCAAACTAATGTTTACGCCACTAGTGGCGTAAAAAAGGGTCACGCCAAAAGCTCACGCCACTAGTGGCGTGAACCTGTTTCACGCCACTGACACAAACTGACACATTTTGTGTCAGTGGCGTGAACCTTTTTTACGTCACTAGTGGCGTGACCTGTCATTGCGTCACCAACTGCATTACTTTGATAAAATGTTTCCAATCTGATTTAATTAGGTAATTTAAAAAAAAAAAATATTTTGGTAAATTTCCCCTAATCATTGTCTTGAATCACAAGAAAAAAGAAAGAAAGGAGTTCAAGTTTCATTCTTCTTATTCTACACGGGAGGATGAGAGGACTGTGAAGAGGAGAAAAGATCATAGTAGCCACTTGGACAGAGGAGCAGTTGGAGCTTAAGGATGAGGCTTTGAATCACCCTTCGCACTGCTAAAAATGCCATCAATGACTATCGACATATCCTCCCACCAGAAATCGGAAACCTTGCCTAGACTAGTGTTCTCAACGTCATTGTCGCCTCCAATCCATTAAAATTGAACCGTCGTGGTGTCGGCTGAAGCGAGTATATATCAAATGACGCGTACTTGTCATTGCCTCAAAAATAGCCCCATGAAACTCATAAGCTAAAGTGGCGTGTGGATGAAAAATATATCCGCATTGGACAGGTTGTGATTTTCAGATACGGTGTTGTTACTAGGGTGAACAGAGAGATAGGGATAGTGATATTAATTATTCCCAACTCAAACTTGCGACCAGTGGGTATGTTTCCTCGTCTAGTCAGCAAAAAAAAAGTCAAACTAACGGTCAAACAATATTTTTACACCTAAAAAAGATACTTGGTGTTGGACGCTCTTTTGGCCAAACCACATGTGTTTTTTGCACCTTAAAAGCCACGTCATCGTCTAGTCAGCAAAAACAATCAAACTTAATAGTCAAATGGTATTTTTGTACCTAATTTGTATCCACATTGTCATTTTTGCACCTAAAAAAAACACTTGGTGTTGGACACTTTTTGGGAAAAAACACGTGTGCATTTTTGCACCCTAACCCTATTAATTTTGGTTACATAGTATTGTTTAGCTTTATCTATTTGGTGACTGGTCATCATTAAATATGAATTTGAGTAGTAGGATTTATCTTGATAAGAGAAATTTTAATTAGGCTATGAGATTAGGTAATATGATATTATATTACGATTAAGATAGACATATACCTATGGCCCCATATAATTGTTGAAGAGTGTGCTCAATTTAGGCCCATTTCCTTGTGCAATGTATTGTATAAGGGCTTGTCTAAAGTTTTAGTGAATAGGCTTAAGCCCCTAATGGATGATTTAGTTTCGCCATTTCAAACAAGTTTTGTACCTAAACGTAGTATACACGATAATATAATAGTGGCAAAGGAGATGGTCCATTCAATGAATAGGATGCAAGGTAGGAGAAGGTATATGATTATAAAAGTGAATCTTGAGAATGCCTATGATCGGATGGAGTGGAGTTTCCTTGAGGATGTGTTGAATGAGATTGGCTTGGAGGTAAAATTAAGGAGGGCTATAATGGAGTGTGTAAAATCCCCTTCGCTGTCCTTAATGTGGAATGGGGGAAAAAGACGTCCTTTCAATACTTCACGAGGGTTAGGACAAGGTAACCCGCTTTCCCCATACCTTTTTGTCTTGGGTATGGAGAAATTAACTCATCTTATTGTAGACCGTGTAAATAATAATAAGTGGAAACCGTTGAAGATGGGAAGGAATGGGGCAGAGTTATCATACCTCATGTTCGCGGATGATTTACTGTTGGTCTGTGAGGCTGAGGTGGATCAAATCAGTTTAGTGATGAAGGTACTGGAGGAGTTTGGGGTACTGTCTGGACAAAAGGTGAATAAAAGTAAATCTAGTCTATTTTTTCTTATGTGATGTGGAGAGACGTGTAAGGCAAGTTGTATGTGAAGTTTCTGGTTTGAAGTGTATGGATGATTTGAGCAGATATCTTGATGCTTTTATGATGTCAGGTAGAGGTACGAGTAGGAAGTACCAGTATATTTTGGATAAAATGCAAAGTAAACTGAGCTGTTGGAAGAAGCAAATGTTGTCATTGGCTGGGAGACTGACCCTAGTTCAAGCAGTCACTAATCAGTTGTTTGTTTATGCTATGCAACATTCACGGACTTGCAGCTTTGAGAAACAAGTGTGGGACACGGTGCTGCCTTATACTCAACGCCAATGGAGCTCTCAGCTTGAGCTTAAGACGTGGATGCTGCAGAATCTGTCTAACCATTATCGATATGGTAAGGAACTAGTGCGGTGGTCTAGCATCTTCGGCTTGACTTGCTGGAAATTGTGGGAAGCAAGAAACAAAGCCATTTTCCAGAATAAGCATACCTCAGTTAGTGACATTGGCCGTGAGGTGGTGCTTCTTGCAGGCTTTAACGCACAGGCTTCTGCGAGTTTGAAATCGGCAAAACGAGGGGGACCAAGCAAGCAGGAGCTCTTAATTACTTGGCTCAGACCACCGAGTGCGGTGGTTTCTCTTAATTGTGACGGAGCTAGGAAGCTGGACTCTGCGGGTGCCGGAGCTGGTTGTTTGATTCGTGACCACGATGGGCGCTGGCTTGGGGGATGCTGTCGGAATATTGGAACTTGCTCCTCCCTTCATGCAGAACTTTGGGCTAGCTTAGGATGGTCTTGAGTTGGCATGGACTTCAGGTTATCGGGATGTGGTGGTTCAGATTGATTGTCTAACGGCTCTAAGCCTTGTTAGGAGTGTGGATGGACAACCAAATGCAAGCATGAGCCTAATCAGATCTATACAGGGCAGCTTGAACCAGGATTGGAGGATTACGATTTCTCATGTCTACCGCGAAAGGAATAGATGCGCGGACTTTCTAGCTTCATATGCTTTGACGTTAGCTGCTGGCAATCATTTGTTAGAGGAACCCCCAAATGCCACGAAGGGTCTTCTTCGAGGTGATGCTGAGGGAGTAGGGAGCCTGCGTCTCTGCTGTGATATTCACTGATTTGTTTAATCAGTCCTTTTACAACAAAAAAAAGGAAAATACAGTTCAAATTTTGAAATACAAGAAAAAAATTGCTTATATTAAAGATGGACCAAAAAGGAGAAAATTAGAGTTGTTATTATCTTGGGCTTATATATATTTAGGCACTTAGCCGGGCAAAACGTCGTCGTTGCATATCCCCCGCGCCCAGTTATCTGCCTCACAATTCCTTATCCCCCTCAGTTCTTCTCATTCCAGATTCCGATGGGAAGCTGAAGGCACAAGGTATTACGGTCAAAATGAGCATGTTAGTCTCAACGCCTCCTGGCAACTGTCATCCTTCCGGGCTCCGTTTTGCTTCTCCGGTTCTCACGAACATAAAGCTGCCAGGGTTTCATCCCATCTCTTCATTTGACAGAACCAACTTAGCACACATTCTAGTTCGCAACAAGGTATCTCTCCGTGCCACTTCCGATAAAACAGACACACAAGCAGTCGGTGAGCAACTCCCGGAGGAGCTGAAAGCGGAATCCATCGAGGAAAGCACGTTCTCTAGTCGATCAACCTCCTCTGCTTCAATCGACAAGGATATTAAAAAGGCCAGTTTTGCTACCCGGACCATCCTTCACGCGCAATTTTATTCGATTTTCGGAATGCTCACTTCGTATCAGTAGTTTAATGCATTATAGGAGTTCGTACTTTCTGTCAGGATCATATTGAGACCTGGGTACTTGAGCCCTTGAAGTTTTGTTTTGTTTTTTTATCCATTTTGTGTGGTTTTTAAATTGGAAGCCTCAATTCTATTCAAGTAACAGGGATGCGAATTAGGGTATACCGAGGGCACTCATTTTCTTTCCGTGAAAAGTTAACCTATGATGCAAAAGTTAAACCCGGATATGGCTCTACGAGTTGTTGCGCTTTTGGTGGATTCCATAGTAATTTTTCATCTGCTTTCTGCGAACTTCATTAGGCTCTAGTTAATTCTGGATAGTGCATGTATTTCCCTTGAAACGTTGCACAAATTCCTGTCCTGGGTCTGAGAAGAACCGAAAAAGGGCTTTGGTCACTAGACAATGTAGACTGAATTTTATTTTTATTTGCATGACAGGTTGTTCAAAAGACTGCCTCAACTTTTGCACCAAGGGCTTCCACGGCCTCAAAGAATCCTGCCGTCCCTGGAACTACCTTGTATACTGTTTTTGAGGTTCAAGGGTATGCGTCAATGCTGCTTGGTGGAGCCTTGTCTTTTAACCTTTTATTCCCATCAAATGAACCAGACATTTGGAGGTTAATGGGAATGTGGTCCATTTGGATGTTTAGTAAGTTCCCTCATACCATTTTTAGTCGCCAGCGACATTTTTCAGAACCTTCTTTAGATCAAGTGTTTCTGAGAAACAGTGAGTTGTCATAGCTTCAAGTTCAATTCCCCTGCCTCATGCAGCAATTTCCGATACTACATGTTGTTACTATCCGCAATTCATGCAAAATGTTGGGCATGTTACCTTGATCTAGTGCAAAAATGTGTATAATAATCATGGCTCCTTTTTCTATGGGGTTGAGAAGATAATTATGACTCTTTAAACTTGCAGCAATTCCTTCACTAAGAGCTCGAGATTGTTCAAAAAATGAGAAAGAAGCGCTGAACTATCTGTTTCTTCTCATCCCATTGCTCAATGTTGCAATCCCATTCTTTTGGAAGTCCTTTGCCGTTGTTTGGACAGCAGACACTATAGCTTTCTTTGGAATGTACGCGTGGAAGGTACATATATTTCACCTAGTTTATTGAACCCTAAAGTTTTTATTGGCTCCATTCCCTCTTTACTTATCATGTGAAATGCACCTTCTTCTACAGTTTGGATGGCTGCAAAGATCGGACTAAGCAAAACAACGTGGTGGCAACCTACCATTCACACTATTCATATTCATAACTCGGATATTTTGTGTAGCAACTTTCTCGTGGATCACATTTGCATACCACACGCAATGATGATTAATTGATAATATCATCTCCTACGAAAGCAAGATGCCTTAAACGTGATCCCTATCAAATAGCAGAATGATACATAGGTTGTTTTTGACATTTTACAGTTGTTTATCTTGGACTCCCAGTAAAGGGTGAAAATGTGTAATAAAAAGGTATAATCAAATAGCAGAATGATACATTTTGTTGATTCTTTATGCGAGTCACTTGGGGGGAAAACACACAAGGCATAATCATAAATAATTGCTGCTGTCAAATTAACCCCTAATGCCTGACCTGATAAATTGCATTTAACTATTTCACTCTTTTCAGTAGATTTCTTCACTTTTATGGGACATACAATGGGCCATCTTGAGAAAATGATGGACGATTTAAATTATGAGATTACTAATGCAATTGATGAATTTTTAAATTTTAGAAATAATTGTTGGTCTTTCTTAACATTTGAAATTACTCTTAATAGTTTATTCAATAAGAGTGATTTTAAATGCCGAATAAAAAAAATTATTTCAAAACTATAAACTAATTCTAATAAAAAAATTAATTAAGCTGATTTGCTCTGGGTGGTAATTCGAACCCTGCCCGGTAGGGCACAAGGAATAAAAATTTAATTGGCTTGGCCGCAACAAAAAATGATGGACGTGGATTTCTGCCATTACGAGCCCATATGATCTTTGTAATTGGACGAATCAAGGTCACGTGTCACCCTCACCTTATGGCTTATAAGGTGGTTGGCGTCTCACACCACCCTGTCCCGAGAATTTGCTCGAAGATGGTTGGGTGTTCTCTCACCTTCTTCGTTAGCTTCTTCGCTCTTTCTGCAATAGCTCTTGCCTCTCATTGCTCTATTACAGGTCAGATATGCTTATGATTGCTATGCTCTTAATTTTACCTCTTGGAAGTTTGAATCCTCCTCTATTGCGGTCCTTTTCCTTCCGTATTTTAAATTTCTGAACAAGCATGGGAAGTTAATTTTCTTCATATGCGAATGCTCCTTCCTGCATCTGTGATGCTTCGAATAGTTTGTGTTCGACGATTGTTCTCCACATTTCTTAAAAATTTATTGGGCGACCTTAACATGTTATATCGGCGAAAGGCATCCAATCAATGATTTTCTTCGTCTGTACTTTCACTTTTGTACTGGAAGGGCTATTTGATTGTGGGTGACCTTATTCTTTTTTATGGGTAAACCTGTTCACGATGAATCAATGGTAAATATGCCCCCATCCTGCTGCTAAGCTGTTGGGCAGAATAAAATAATGAACAACGCATGAACAGTTCTGATTGAATGAATATGTTATACGCATCTTTTCCCCGTGTATGCTATTCTTCTGCTGCGTTAACTTACTGGCATTATTGCCTCCAAAAAACAAAACAAAAAACTTGCTGGCATAAACATTCTAACTGTCATTTTTACATTTAGGACTTTTTCTTCGATGCTTAGCGTTGGTTCTTAAGTGGTTATTCTTGTGTAGATCATGTGTTAAAGTTGATGGAAAGGTCCCAATTACAGGAACTACAAAAAGCATGAACAGCTTAGTGTTTTTGAAATTTCAAGGACAGGGTCTGAGCTAATGAATGTCAGTTTTTGTCAAAATCTTATTTGCACAATGTATAACTATTTTCGGCCTTCTGAATGTACGAATATGCAGGGCTACCACTTGTGAGAAATATCAGTGAGATTCCTCAGGATAACTATGGAAGGGCAGGTCTTTCTCACATAACTATTGCAGGTTCAGTCATGCATGGTATGAGAGAGGTATTCATCATAAGATAATTGATTATCTTCATTTTCTTTAAATATACTGGACTTGCTTATATTCTGATTGGATAAAAAATATCAGAATCATAAAAGTTCTTACGATAATAGTGAGCATGAAGAAAATGCCTCAAATTATGATCATTATTGCATAAAATGTAAAGTTAACCGGAGAACCAGCTTTGTGTTAATAATAACTGAGACCTCCTGTTTATTGAAATAATTTTTTTTTGAAATGATGTAATCATATTGTTCATATTTTTTAACAGAAAAAAATGAATGAAAAATCGTAGTCATGACCTGTCAATTTCTTATTGGTAATATGCCATCTCAAAAAATCATCTGGTTTAAAACAGGTTGAGGTATGGCTTCAAACATTTTCACCAGGATCACACACTCCAATTCACAGGCATTCCTGTGAAGAATTTTTCATTGTCCTTAAAGGGAGTGGCACTCTCTATCTCGCATCAGATTCTCACGGAAGATACCCAGGAAAGCCACAGGAGCACTCTATCTTTTCAAATAGCACATTTCATATTCCAGTTAATGATGCTCATCAGGTAAACATTTGAGAAAATTGGGTATGAGCTTTCATGCTCAATTTTGCTTTAATAATCTGCAACTTCTCACCTTGTGTTGTGTTTATGCCTATCAAGTTAGAACGCCTTGAACTAATATGATTTCAACTCATTGTGTTGCTTCCTGATCTTAACAAAATGGGAAGGGCACATTTTTCTGAGTTTAGTTGAGTTTTTTGAGTGGCCAAATTCTACAAATTTTTAAGGTATTAAAAATGATCTGCGTTGCAGTTATGGAATACGAATGATCATGAGGATTTACAAGTGCTTGTTATCATATCAAGACCGCCAGTTAAAGTGTACGTAACCTCTATAGCCCATTCTTTTTATATGCTTATTTAAGTTGTGAGATAGCTGTTTGATTTTGTTCAAAACCGACTTGTGCCATACTGTCTTGGCAAAGTAAATGCATCGTAAATACATTTATTTATTTATTGAGGAACTTCTGCATCTTGATGTTATTGAGGAATTATATTTCCGGCCTTTTATGTGGCAGTAAAACTTATCTCTTGTATGATATGTGGAAGTTAGGTGGTATATCGTTTAACTGAATTACGGTGTTATGATGCAGAAGTTCTTGCTTATTTGATTCTTTCCACGTCTCCTCCTTTATCTTATTTATTACTTTCGCTATCTCATTATTCATGAAGAGTTTTTTTTTTTACTGTTGTTTAGGTTTATATATGAGGACTGGTCCATGCCTCATACTGCAGCAAGATTGAAATTTCCTTACTACTGGGATGAGCAATGTTTTCAAGCACCTCCAAGAGATGAATTGTGATTGAATCATGCTTGATTGCCTTAGGGCATTTCCTTTGCAACCGGAAAGATCAATATTAGGATGAGCTTTCCTTTTTATGAGTTGTTATGTGATACCTCTTGAGTGAACTCGACCGGTAAAAACGGATACTGCAATCATGTATCGTATTCGTATCACACAGAAACATGATTATTGATCCAGTCAGGAATATTTAGCTGAATTGGATTCGAAGGGAAGGGATGAAGACGTCATCTTATTGACAAATAACAATGTATTACATCAAAGTTGACTGTCAACGTACATAGTAATGATCATATGTGGAAATACTAGTCCTTCAGGGGCGGTTGTCCCTTGTACACAAGACTGACTCCTCTGATTATTGATAAGTATAGATATTGGTGAATGTTGCATCATCGTGACAAACAAGTGACCACTATAACTACTTTTCTTAAATATTTGACTTAATTCTCTACATTTGGCGTATTTTTTTTTTAAAAAAGAAATTTTAGGAGAGGGGTTGGACTGACCCATAGTTCAAGGGCAAAGCGTTTGGAGTCCATTCCACAAGGAATTTAAGACTAAGAGTATATATAACTCCATGGTAGTTAAAAAGGGCGTTTTTATGTTTTATTTTGAACAAAATGCGTTTCATTTGAGCAAAAAATGTAAACCTGGTGAAATCGGTAAAAGCACTGCGTTACAACGTAAAAGGACGAGGACTTTTTTTATTTCTTTAATTTTTTTTCCCTGGCTGACAGGAGGCGAAGATTTTGAACGAAGAATAATGTTAGCTTGAGGATTAATAAAATGAGATTTTTTTTAATGGTATTTGATGATAATGTTGGTTATTTTGTTTGATATTGTATTGATTAGTATATATATGAACGATCTGAAGGCGCCTCCCCAATCCCTATCTCTAATTCGTGGCGGCTTCTTTTTATTATATTAGGTTTTCTTCCAATTCAATTTGTGGGCCCCCTTCCATTCAATTGAAACAATCTTCTAAATATGATTTTTAGTATGGGGTTGTGCTGTCACTAATAAAAAGCAATATTATATAATAATAATAAAATATTTATTTCCTAAACTCAAACTCTTATTTTAAATTGCATCCAGATTGATTTCTCTTAAAATCTCAATAAAATCTCTTTAAATTAGTAATAATATTTTCTCAAATATATCAAAATATATCTCAAATCTATTAAAAATAAGAAGTCATCGCGTAAAAACGCACCGTGAAATATAAATGAGCAGAGAGGAATTATATAATTTTATATATATATATATAGGTAAAATCTACGTTTTGTATTACGATTTTTCATTCTCCTTCCGTTTTCAGGTAAAATCTATGTTTTTACTACCATGCCTTCACCTTAGTCTGAGTTACCGTTGTTTCACAAAAACCAAAAAATGTCTCTCTCAACGCTTTTACCAACTTCAGGATCGAACTTCTTTCCTTTTAATGAGAATGTCCGACCCTTTTACCGGTTGAACCCAAGAACGACATGTCATTTGACGTGAATTTAAAAGCAAAAGAAAGTTTCATTATGACATGCTTGAGTCAACAGTTCCTTTTTGTTTTTTGGGGTTTCCTATTTCTGCTCATTATGACATTGCTTGAGTCAACAATTCCTTTTTGTTTTTTTGGGTTTGCTATTTCTGCTCATTTCGGCCCAAGGAAATTGTGGATCATATGTTATGAGAGCCCCTATTAAATGCTTCGGCATAAATATTCGTAGCAATAAATCTGGCACGTGACGCGATATCAACCCAACTAAGATCCTTAATCTTTATGGTAAGAAAATCTCATGATACCTTATTTTGGCGGCAAAAAAGTGCACTGTGCTAGCGGGACAGCTATTCATAAATCATGTTGATAATTTTGAAAACATTGAAGGTTGCCTCTTTTGCAGAAAGTCAGTAACTCAGACCTATAATATCAAATAAATAAAATGAACGGAAGATAATAATTACAGACATAAACAGAAGATAATATTACACCTTTATAATCGCCACTTAATTAGGGAAAGAATTTCACAGGATCTCAGACAAAATTCTGTCAGAAAACTACTAAATATCAGCCTGCTCCCACAATTCAGGCAGAAATCCTACGTGGAAGATTTTTTTTTTTAAAAAAAACTGAAGTGAGAAATCAAGGGGATTGATTTGAAGAAATATTTAGAGACGCAGCTTATTTGGTACAAATATAAATAAGGATAAAAATAATAGAAACATGGTTGAGAGTAGAAAGCAGGGAGGCTCCGAGGATTGTTCTCTTCCTTACAATCCGCACCGACCTGCTTTCCTTCCGTTCAATGGAATGAGACATAACGAATTGTGGCGTTCGTGTCAAGCACACTAACAATGGCTTCCACGATCTAGCCTCTCCCTGCTTCCCTAACTTCCCCTTCCACCGTTTCCCACCATTGGGGACAGGATGGCCTCTAGCTCTTCTTTTTCGGTCCTAACCCATCTCACCGGCCTCCTGTCTTTCCTCCTCCTCCTCAACTCCGCCGCCGCCGCCACCATCCGCCTCGGCGTCGTCCTGAAGCCCACCCCCGACGTCCCCACTTTCCGTGAGGCCCCAGCTTTTCGCAATGGGGATGCCTGCAAGGCAGAGAAGATCCACATTGCCATGACATTGGACTCTAACTATCTCCGAGGCACAATGGCCGCCGTCTTCTCCATCCTGCAACATTCCACCTGCCCTGAAAACATAGAGTTCCATTTCCTCTGGGCCAGGTTCAAGCCTGAAGTCCTTTTCAGCATCAAAACCACCTTCCCTTACCTCAAATTCCAAATGTACCACTTCGATTCCAGCAGGGTACGTGGGAAAATCTCCAAATCCATCCGTCAGGCATTGGACCAGCCTCTGAACTACGCAAGAATCTACCTTGCTGACATGATCCCCAGCTACGTGAAACGGGTCATATACTTGGACTCTGATCTCGTGGTCGTGGACGACATAGCGAAGCTTTGGGAGGTTGACTTGGAGGGGAAGGTGGTGGCGGCGCCAGAGTACTGCCACGCCAATTTCACCAACTACTTCACGGAGCTGTTCTGGACAGACGCGGTCCTGTCTCGAGCATTTGAGGGTCGAAACCCATGTTATTTCAACACAGGGGTTATGATAGTGGACGTGGAAAAATGGAGGGAAGGGAATTATACTCAGAAGGTGGAGAGGTGGATGGAAGTGCAGAAACAGAAGAGGATTTACCATTTGGGGTCTTTGCCTCCTTTTTTGTTGGTGTTGGCTGGTGACATTAAGGCTGTGGACCATAGGTGGAACCAACATGGGTTAGGAGGGGACAACCTTGAAGGCAAATGTAGGAATCTGCATCCCGGTCCTATTAGTCTGCTACATTGGAGTGGCAAGGGTAAGCCATGGTTGAGGCTGGATTCTAGGAAGCCCTGCACCATTGATCATCTCTGGGCGCCTTATGATCTTTACCGTTCTGACACTCATTCTTTGGAGGAATGATTGTGGGAGCAGCAGCATTGCTGGGTGAAGCCGCACCTTCAACATAATTAAAAGAAAAAGAAAAAGAAAAGATCTTTATTTTAAAGAATGAGGGGAAGAATAAGTGAGATGTAAGTAACCATAATTCATTTGACAATTCCTATTAAAGTAGTGCCATTTGACCCTAATCAGAGAGGATTACTCAGCATTTTGCAGTTTGGTGGGGAAGAAAGGAAGATCAAGAAATGGTGGTTTTTTTTTCAAGCCTTTGGTTCGAGGTACTCCAAAAGGAAAGGACAGTTTTTGGGGGAAAGAGAGAATGTTTCTCTCTCTCCCCCAGTCTCTCTTTTTGTTTTGGATATAGAAAAACATGAGCGTTTGATCATGGATAATGGTAATGGAAGTACCATTTTGCATCAGTGACTGCATTGTCATGTTCATGAACCCTGTCTTGATTTTTCTTTGTCCCCTCTGAGATGTTATTTATATATCTATCCTATTATTTAAATATCTTGATAGGTTGTACATTCTTTTCAGCAGCCCAATTGCAGTTGCAAAATTTTTCTCAGCATTTGAAGTTTGAACTTTTTCTTTGATCCCCACAGGAGGGAATGTCTTTCACTTTCATGTCCTACAAATTGACTCAATAATCCCACGGCGGTAGGAGTATTTATCAAGTACATTTACATATATATTAAAAAAACTTAAAATCAAATGAACATATTTCTCTTTACAATATAGAGATTATGCATGATAAAGTAAATGTGATTAGAAAAACTCAGGTTGAAATCGTAGTATTCAATACCAATGTCAGCCAATCAGCGCCATTAATATTAATGAATCAATTGATGTCAACTATAAAATTGTATAAAAGATTTAACTATTTCCAAATTTATTTCTCAAATCCCATGTTACTTATCAAAACTGTAACTGTGATCAAATTTTTGTCATTCGGTCTTACCTCAACATTTAATATATTGGTTAGAAGTTCTCAACGTACAGAATGGCTTAACAGCGATTTTACTTAAAAACAAATGGAATGGTTTAACAGCGAAAACAAGAAGAAAAAAAAGAAAGAACGGTTATTCAACAACGGTTTTCTTGTTTGTAGAACACACCGCGCCATAATCTTTGATTCGATTTTGTTTTCTTCACGACTTCTATAAATTGCCTCAGAAATATCTTTGCCTATTAATGGTTCTTTTGAACCGAGACGAACACACTCTTCGTGCAAAAAATCAAATCTGCGGTTGCCTTATAACTTAGCTCATCAAGAGCAATAATTAACTAATTTAATTTTCCTCTCTTTCTTTAGTGATCTTGTCGTAAAAGCAATTCATTGCATTCATATATATGGCATCCCTCTATAAATCATTTACAGAGTGACCCCGTCGTGTAATGAATAAGGGTGACCCATATGATCATAAGTATGCATTCTGATGATGATTTGGCTTTTCTCATCAAAACAAGATTAACATAAATTACGGTTCATACAAAACTCTACCCGCTAAGATGATTCACACTAATTAACTCCAATATCAAACCCCGATCACTACTACTCTGAAGCTCTTGATGCTCCGATTGACATCCATTAAGAACAACTACAACTGCGATCATCGATACAATCTAACTTCAAGATAATATAGCCGAAAGAAGGCCAAAAAAGGAAAAAAAAATTCAAAGAACGAACTCCTCAAACAGCACCCGGGCCCAGTTGATACAGGAAAATAAAACTAAGGCCCCACCTCTCGGTTCATAGCTTGAATCAAAGGCTGCTGCTTCAGACTAAAGTCATACTTGTGCTTCAACAGTAATGGCGGAGTCAGAAGTGGACTCTTCCATGTGAGAGGGTGACTCAACTGGGGGAGGCAAAGCCAGAAGCCGGCCTTTCTGGGCACGAGGAGGAAGATGCTTGGCATGTTTTCTGGAAGGGACGTTCCAGGGTAAGAACACCCCTGTCCCACCACCACCACGAGGAAGCTTGCGAGAACTCAACACCATAGGACGCATAGGGGTAAGCATGACCATTGGAGCACGAATTATTCCCCATTTGGGCATCATCATGTCCATGGCCTCACTGCCACTGACAGCTCCATTTGCCAAAGCATATGGGCTACTTGCTATTCCCGGTTGCCAAACAGTCATTGCTGTTGCCATGGAAGGAATTGGTGTTTGGCTTTGGTTGGAGTCTGGCCTTACCCTGAAAAAGGTGATGCTGACCCTTCTGTTTGGGGATGGGCACATCACATGCCTTGCCATGTCAGCACTGTTCCCTCTCATCACTAGCAGAGACCTGCACGGCTCACATACGACACTCTTATGATCAGTTCAAACTCATACTCAGTGCACGAATACAACCCTATTGATGCTTATGTTAGTTTAATAATAATGAAGACAAAGGTGCCGATAATGATAATATTCAGACGCAGCCCCTTTTGGGAAGTTGGGATCAAATGCTCAACAGTCAACATAACTTGAATGGCCTGAACCTACTAGTCGCAGGACTATAATACCATACCTAAAGTTGTACCTTATAAATTATTCTACAACTTCAATTCTACTATTGATGTCTCCAAAATAGGAAAAAGGCTCTGTTTTTGTCCCTTCCCCACATGCCTGCAAGTTTCTAAGGTATTGATCTGTCAGTTATGTTCTCAATGACTGATAAAGGAGCTGACTTGGGTGTAAAAAAATTTTCAACTTCAAAACTATAGATCTTCGATGAGCAAGGGGAGTTATAAAACCAACAGGCAGGCATTAGGGAATCTGCTTGATGGTTGGGATAAGAGCAATTCCAACTTGAGTAATGCTAATGTGGTATAGGTACCAATGAATTTCACCATGTTAGCTAATGCTAAATAGATTAACATGCCTTGGCTAAGTTCTCATGTGCAAGGTCATTTCATAAATGTTGGAATACATCTCCATCTGAAGGTAAACGAGTTGTCGTCATCCACATAAGCTAAGGATCATAGTTGCGAATATGATCATGTTTGAGGGTGGGGAAAAAAGAGTATTTATAAGTTCTTTAATATATACCCATTCTTGGGCGAGAGCATGAGCGGCCCTTTGTAGTTCCCTTCACTATCGCTGGTAAGGGTACGCCCGAAAGCCATAGTTGATTCGGAGAGAAGCAGAGTAGACACGGGCTGGTCCAGGTGAGGTGGTTTAAGGAATGGTTGAGAATATTCCCCCTGAAATTGATTATATAGACAATGCTAGACTGTTATTTTGTGGCACGTAACAAGCTACTACTGTGCCTATTTTAGTAATAGCCTCACATGGAGTAAGGGGTATGCAATACTTACCTCTTCAAAAAAGTTGATGATGCAACTATTCGGCCTTTTGTACTCTGGAAGTAGTTTCCACTGAATAAGATGATCAATGACACTTTGAAGAAGAGCTGGAATTGGCTCTATATTGCCTGTAAACAAATTTTTTAAATAGAAAATAAGAATTACAAACTACCCTATCACTTGGAGTCGTTAATGTAGCAACAAAATTACAATTTTGTAATGACGGTTATTAAAGAGAAATTTGAAATCGTTCAATTCATACTTTTTGCATCCTCCTTGATCTGTCCAAAAATTGGAACACCAAGCTGAATCAGCTCTCTCTTATTGCCCTTCATCTGTTTGTTGAACAGTATAAATGTTTCGTCTATAATTGTTAAAGATCAAGTTAGTAATTTCTTCAAGACTATTCTGGGACAAGAATTACTCAGCTGTGGTTGGTTTACCTGAGAGTTCCCCATTTTGACCAGCGGAATGGATCTCATTGACGAAATCATAGAGCTTGCAGAGTTCTGAATCACTGAAAACGTCCTCATATAACTTCAATCCTTTCACTACATTCACCTGCCAATTCACCAATACCCACCTGCTTCTTATTGCATAAACGAATCCAAGCTTCATTACTAAAAACAATGCATTTGAATTTTGTGAAAGATAGAACTTGCCATGTGCCCCTTCACCGACTCCTTTGCCGAGAAACCTTTCGTCAACTTTATCTGGGCACCACGTCCTTCACATTCTTCATGGTTGGAGCATATACTGCTGTTCATCAAACTGGCTTGCATTTCTTGAGATCCTGCCAGCAAAATATGAATAAAAGATTTTAAAAAAAACCATCTTATAACTGCGATGATGATCTCAATTGTTGGTAGACTAGTTTGAGGCTCAGAAAAAGAGAGTCCATGAAGATAAACGAATCCAAACATGTTTCTAAATTTGGAGTTTCAGTGATTAATCATACGTATATTTGCCGTCTTCCGACGAAGTCCTCGTGGGTAATTATATGTCCCTTGTCCATATAATGCCAAAAAGGCCACCGCGACGTATCCAACAAAACCAATGAAACATGAAAAATGTCCATATTTGCATGCAATAAATGCATTCTTTAAATGATTTTTGCATCTTGAATTTGTTCACTAGCTAATTTAGCTCATTGATTGCTTCGGCCAAACGAGACAAGGCTAATGAGTGTTTGGGAAACTATACAACCAATTTCAAAAGCCATTTTCTACAATCTTAGACAAAACTCATATTTTATACTTATCTCGTAAATTGAAAAATTTATTTTTTAGAAACTAATTTAAACATACAATGCATGTTTCGATTAACTTTTAAAAAATAATTTTCATGATTTACGAAACATGTACATAAAAAGAGTTCTAAAACCAAAGTTTCGTATTTTACCAGATACTCACACTGACATATCCCCAACTAACAACCATGACAGCGTTGACCGGGCGTCTGGGACCGGTAATCAAATTAAATTCGTAGAATTAGCATTGGGAATGGCACCCATATTGGCGAACCCCGACTAACCACCCGATTACCC
Organism: Acacia pycnantha; assembly: GCA_025563575.1. Classification (NCBI taxonomy): domain Eukaryota; kingdom Viridiplantae; phylum Streptophyta; class Magnoliopsida; order Fabales; family Fabaceae; genus Acacia; species Acacia pycnantha. The sequence goes on from JAMWYP010000218.1 coordinate 928,151, forward strand.
GAATCCACAACAATGGAAGCATGCCGAGGCAGTCATTTCAAGGTGAATAGGAAGCAGCTCTGACCGGCCGCCGCCTGTGAAGCACACGCCTCTAGGTATACCTACTACAGAACGGTGTGGGGAATGCCACTCCTGCTACTAATCTGTATTCTGTACCACCTAATTCATACTACGTCCTTTTAAAATAAACAAATAAATTTTACCCAAAAAAAATTAGAAACCTTCAAAATTTTCATGCTCTATGAATATTAACCTGACGCTGGCGGGTTCCACGTGAAATATCAACAAACAACAAATTATTTTTAATAGTATGAAGAAACAAGCTGTATTTTTAAAAACCAAAAACAAAAAGGAAGAGGTTTCATCTTTTCTTTTTTTTGGATAAAAAATATGCCTATGGTTATTAGGAACTGATATGTCTATCTTCAACGGTTTTCTTCCAATATAAGAAGTAATCTGTGAATCTCACACCAAAAAAAAAAAACATCGGAAGTCTCATCTACCCCTTTCCCCTGGCCCAAAAAAGAAATCCTCATTTCAATGAAAATGTTACCCAAACCAAAGCTTCATTTAAAGAAGTCAGGAAAGCTCAATTTCTTTCTTTTTTTTTTTCCAAAAAGCTTTATAAAATGTAATTTTTATTTTAAAAGGTAAAAGAAACAAATAAAAAGAGAAATGAAATATGCCGTTGGACAAGAAGAAAACGCCGTGAATGCCGAATCAATCCCAACTTTCATGGTGGCTAACTGCCTATGACATGGTATCCCGATAGTTGGATGTCGAGAAAACAGGGGAACCTTCTGAAGCTTATCAATGAAAACCCGGAAAGAAGAATATTATTAGTTACCTGAATCGGTAATTTCGCTTTCCGGCGAATCATACTCTTCAGGAGCCTCGTGACCGCCATTTCCATCACTGTCCATTATTTTCTGGTTGATTTTCTTCTTGTCTTCCGAACAAGTGTTCGCGTCCTCACTCTTGCAGTCATCTTGCCTCTTTTCTATGGCCTCTGTCTTCTTCTCAGTGACTTTGCGAAGCTCCACGGCCACTTCAGCTATTGAGTGATACTTCTGCATTTGTATGACCGGTATCCAGTTCAATCTCCGGCGATGAATTGCGGAAAAAACAGAATCATAGTCGGAGGCTCCAGTGGTTGCACTGAGCTGAGCAAGGTGACCGCAGAGAGCGTCAATAACGGCGTTGGCGGCGGCAAATTCGCTGCGGAACCAAGAAATAATAGCGTCTTTAGCAAAGGAGTCCGACACCATAATGGGTGTTGATTGCATCGGCGCCATAGCAGGTGCCATGGGAGGAGCGCGATCGGTCGGCACTGCTGGCCCAGCCGCCATCGGCATCACGGCTATTTGGAAACCAATTCCGGCCAAAGTTGTATGAGGATTATGCAGAATGGTGTGAGAATTCGGGCGGAATGGTTGAATCTGGATCCAATGGAGTCGGGTTTGGAGGCTGGACTGCCGGGTTGGTTGCAGAGGAAAAGAACAGAGGTTTAATTTTCACATGGAGAGGTTTAGGGGTGACTTAAAATATATACGCGTGGAGAGGTCGACCAAAGGGCCGGGTGCGAGCCCTGCGGATGGGGGCTCTTGCGATTACGTGGCATATTAGAGGCCATGTGACGTGGAAATCATGCTAATGAAATTTTGTAAAAGGGGGCGTTGAGGAAATTGAGCGTGTGTGTTTGAGAAGGTACTACGAGGGGAGTATATATCGTTGGCTCACAGGTCAGACGGACTGATTGTTAGGGTCACGCATGTGTTGGTAGGCTTCAGGCCCTTTGATGGGAAGGTGAGCCAAGTTACTAAAATGGGCCTCGATCCTTATTGAGTATATTAATAAAATTACAGCACGTGAGGATATTTGAAAATGATCCTAAATTAACCTTTCCGTTCCTTTTTACAATAAACATTTACTTCTTTTATTCCTGTAAATTAGATAAATATGTAGGAGAACCAAATATTGAAATAGGATATGGCTCTGTTTTCAATTAAATGGTAAAGCTTGTGACCTGATTGAGGGGGAAAAAGTACACTGATGGCGGGAGTACGTACGTTATCATGGATGCTATGTAAAATATGTACATAATCATGGCTGAGCCCTTTATGTATTTTTGTGGCCAGATTTGATGTATTTCACTATTTTAGTGTCGCCTCGCGGTTAAATCAAGTCTAACTAAAAGTGGTCAGAACTTTTTTAATTAAGGAACATCCTTACTTCTAATTATGTCAATTAACACCAACGAGGATTTCTGTGGAAGTTTGTCGGTGTGTCCAATTAACCAAACTGTTTCATGATGCAGTAGTGCTTGAAGAAACGCGCGGGATCGCAAATATATATACAATAAATCAGACCAATGTGTTTGGCTTCGTGGCAGGAGAGCAATGGTGAGCAGTAGAAGGGAAAAGCTTGGCAGGGGAAAAAATATAGTGGGGGTTGGGTGCCATTTGGGTAAGCGTTTACATCACTAGGTTCTTTGTTTAAAGCTCGGTGAAGACTGTAGCTGAATCATAGAGCGGTGACAAGCGTTGGACTGTCTCACACCTTCTCTCTCTTCTTTCATAGTCCTCTCTGTTCGAGACTCTCAAACCTTCTCACGCTAGTATTTGTTGAGGACGAAGGTCTCAAGCTGTTGAGGAAACAGTCATGGAGGAAGAGGCGGAGGGTGGTGCTAACGGTGTTAGACTGTTAGGGCTGGTGATCTTCTTGTTGAAGAAGAAGAAGAAGAAGTATTGTGGTGTCACGACTGTTTCTCATCAAGAGGAAGAAGCTAAAATGGGGAAAATTAAAGCACCAAAATAAGATTTTTTTTTTTCAAAAAATTTACCTAATTAAAGCACAGTGGAAACTTTTTACTAGACTAATTATGCTTACGCATTGTGTCAGTGAAGTGAACAACATTCATGTCACTAGGTGGTGTGAAGAATGATGTCTGATTCATTGTTCACGCCACTAGCTAGGTGGCATGAATGTTGTCCACGCCACTAACACAAACTGACACTTTTGTGTCAGTGGCGTGAACCCCATTTACGCAACTAGTGGCGTGAGTTGTCCTTACGTCACCAACTGCATTAGCATTACTGTGGTAAAATATTTCCAATCTGCTTTAATTAGGATTTTTTTTTTAATTTTGGTGCTTTTCCTAGCTAAAATGGCCTTAGTCAAAACCTATTTTAATTAGGGACTATTTTGAATTTTGAAAAAGATTTCAAGGAGAGAAAAATTTAAAATTGTTGAAACATTTTGAAAATAAATCATTTATGCCACCGTTAATCCAAATATAAATCACATTTACAATATAATTTTTATCTTATCTTACCCTATAAAAATTACTTCTCTTACTGTTAACCCAAACAGGCTAACGATGCCGCCTAAAATGAAATACTACAAAACCTACAACGAAGCGCGGTCTCTCATGTATTATAGAATTTATATTTTTTGTTACCAACAAATAGTATAGGATTTCTTGTTTCTTGATATTCTTGTGGTGATAACAATATTAAACACTACGTACTGTATATAAACAATTGAACATCATTCAATGAAACAGAATGAACGAAAATCATCCTCACGAGTTTTATCTGGAAGGAAAGCTGGTAAATTACCTGCCAAACAAAAGTTAATTAAAGTGTAGATGTAATTAATATGTTACTGACAACTTAAGTTTATTTCAGATATGAACGCTGGGTAATTCAGGGGTTTGTTTTACGAGTTGCCATGGAAATAAAATATATGTATTTGCATATATATCATAAATACACAAGCTTAGTCAGAAAGTCAACAAAATGAGCCAGCTACAGCAAGGGTATTCGTTAAATTGATAAATCAAGGCTTCACGTATAAAACTCCCTGATGTAAGCAGACTCATATGAAAGCATATAATATAATTTCACATATAAAAATATATAGGTAGGTATGTATGAATTAAGTTCAAATAATTAAAAAGAGACTCTCTTTTTAATTTTCGATCAATCGGTTGGAGATGACGAGCAGAATACGTAGATCATATGTTGAAAGAGTTCTATATATATATATATATGTCAGGGTCAACCAACGTAACCCAAATCGATCGAAACTGATGGTTAGTACGTATGGAATATGATAACGAAGAAAGGAAAGGAAATAAAAGATGGTGGCCTCGGGGCGATGCAGTCGATATATAAAAATCAACTTTGGGAAGGAAGGAGAATAAAATTAAGAGAAAAGGATGAAAGGAGAAAGAGAATGATAAAGAAGAATAGGATAGGAAGGGGAGATGCAAGTTGGGATGGAGATGAAACGAGACAAAGAAATGAGGTGGCGGAATAAGTAAAGCAAAAGGGCATGTGAGTGGGGGCCCCTCACGAATACGAGCATACCACAGATACAATACAATCAATCACCAGGCGGATGCCCGATAAATATAAAATAATATAATAATGGAAAAATATATAAGATTAAAATTTTATTCTCACAAATAGATAAATACATTACAAATTAAATAATAAAATAATAACACACTACTAAAATAAATAGGATGTAACGTTATTGAAAGTGAGAAGGGAAAATTAAACTAAAATAAATAAACACAAGATAATAGAAATTTCAAATTTAAACTAAAGACATTTTAGGTAACCAATTAGAGTGGACGCACCGAGGCAACACGGGGGGCATCATAAAAAGATTTGTAGCAAAGCCGGTGAATGTGGGCCCCTCTTCATCTGCCACGACGTCGTTCTCAAGGTCAATTTTATTGCAAATGAGGCTTGCCGCCTTACTCCCCTGGTTCAGTTGAAATGAGCACTTTTGATCAATTCCCCCATAAAAGGCGGCATGGGTTGGACCATTGCTTTATGCCCTACCCACTTTCCCGCTTTTGCCCTCCTTTTTTCTTATGTTTTTTATATTCAGTCCCTGCTGAGATTTTTCCTTGATTATTTGTTATTCCAGGCGCACCACTTGTCTTCTCTTCTCTGCGTAAATGTATGCGTGTGTGTATTCTACAATTGTGGAAGAGGGGGAATGAACAGTAAATTAACAATAATTTTTTTGCAACAGAAATATTCTGTTGTTAGTTTCATCAAACCATAATGGTCGCAACGAACTAGTCACAAATTTGCAACAGAATAAAATGGCTGAGCTCATATTTGTTAATAACTACCTGCGTTATGAGACAGTACGTGCTGCATTATTACTTAAACCAGGAAAAACGCATGCAGTCCCAATAATAAGGAGATCGATCTAAACTCTCGGCTAGCTACTAGCCAATTAGCTGGTTCTTATTCCTTTAATAACAACATGGAAAAGAAGAGAGTTCCAGATTTCTGGCCATTAGGCCAACCAAAAAGTCTGTTCATCACCCAAAAAAACAGGTTGCTGTCCATCGATGCTCGTAAAGTTTCTACAGTATTTAATTTCTTACTCTTCATAGATCGATTAGGCCAAATCAATGAATTTTCTTACTTATTTATGTTGGCCAAAAGGTTAAATCAACAAATTTATGTGATATATCACTGATTAGGAGCATATGAAAAGAGAACATAAAGTTGCTTTGAAATAGGAATTAAGAAATAGCATCTGCTGCTTCGTATTGCTGGAGAGTTCAGAGTTTTTAATAAACAAAAGTACTTTTTTGAGTGAGTACTTAGGACAATGGATCTACAGTTATTATTCATTACTGGTATTGGATAATCTGATATATATCTATAAATTAAATTACGTACTAAGGAATGAGAGAAATGAAGATTAAAATATATTGCCTTGCCAGACCCAGGGAAAAATATACGACAGAGACACGTTCTTTTTTTGTCTGGATAAAAAAAATCAGGGCTTTTCGTTCCACAACTTTTTGAGATTCTTTCTGCCGATTATTAATAAGAATATCGGAATAAAGAAGATAAAGGAATAACAGTTCCACTCATGGCCAGCCTTGTGAAACGAAAGCAACCTCGAATATGGACATTGGCGGACCTACCTTATAGGTTGGGGGGGCAAGTGCCCCCCAATTATTTGGGATTTTTTTTTAAAAAAAATTAATACATGTTTGAATGATTGTCCACCCTTAAATTAGGTGTTCACCCTTAATACATCGCTACACTTCGTAATGAGATGAGGGGTAAATGGTTGAATGATTGTTTAATGTCTTATATTGAAAAAAGATGTATTTTATAGCATTGATAATAAGATAATTATGATGGAATTCAAAAAATAAGCGCTTAGAATGATGACATTATAATTATTTTTATTATAGTATACTTTTTTTATTAAAATATATGTACTTGAACTTATTGAGACCCACCTTCATTGTTATTTATGTAATGCATTTATTTCTAACAAGATTTAGCCTTACTTTTCTAAATAACAGGTTTATAAAATAATTGTCTCTCTTATTACATCATCAATATTCACTTGATTTCATAAATATTATTTTGATATATTTTTTTTTCTTGTTTATATTTTTTGTTTTTTTAATATATTTAAAACTTTGCTTTAAAAAAAAATTTCGGGGGCGCTGCCCCAGAACCCCCGAATCCCCCGCTAATTGTGCCCCTCCTTCTATGATTTTCTGGGTCCGCCACTGAATATGGATGCCCTGTCCCTGCCTAATATTTTAGTCCTTACATACGTGACGGTTCTCTTCTTCTCCCATTCTTTTCCATCCTCTTTCTCATTTAAGTAGTTGGATGAAAAGTTGAACGGTGCATATTTTTTATTTTTTTTAAATTACCGCACGCGGTTCATGATACTACGCGTGGTTTTGAGTTAATTATTAGGCAGAATGGGGAAGTGGACCGTAGCCAAATCCTACATACGTATACATGACTCTCTCTGTGTGCCAACGAATATCATAGCCAAAAATACAGATATTTTTTAAATCATAACCCGCTTATTAAGTTAATAATTTTCCTAAATACTCCCATATTAATTTACTAAACGTATTTTCATTAAGGGGTGATTGAATGTAATATGAATTTTAAAAAAAGCAACACAAATTGTTTTTTTTTTATAAATAACCAACTTCACTAATTATCTTAATATATATAAATTAGTCAAACAACTCATATATTTAAAGCTAAAGGGCCTATAAATTTAGTGTGTTTTTACATTTTCAATTGAAAATGTATTTTTTAAGAAGTCATAACTATTTTTCTCTGTAGATCAGCGTGTACATCAAATTAAAAACGATTTAAACAGTGTATTGGGGTAAATACACGCACAGTTTTGTTAGGGAAAAAGAAAAGAAAAGAAGAAGATAATGATGAAATGGAAAAAAAGAAAAAAAGAAAAAACAGAAAAAGTGGGATCCACCACGGAATAGGCATGAAGTAGCGGATGTGGTGAAGAAGGTAAAGTGAGAGGGGGCACACATCATACATGAGAGGTTCATGTTAAAACTGAAAAGTGACCCTCCTTTGATCAAAAGGGCACCTTATTCCCATGGATACGACACACCACCATTCCCATGATCGCAACCACAAAACCCCAACATCCTTTTTTCATCTCATTTTACTCCTTTTGGTTCTGGTTCTACTTCTGGTTCTCAGTATGAAATTTTTTTAAGAGGTTAAAAAAATTAAATATATAATTTAATCATGACATATGTTGTGTATCATTATATTACATATTAATTTATAACCCAAACCAATTAGTTTAGAAAAGCAACAACAAATATAAATATTTCAAAATAATTTATCGGGTTAAGGGGCTTAAATACCCTAGCTAGAAGTTTTTGTTAGGGCACCTGAAAGTTTTCGAGAGGGTCAATAGGGTCAATTGTCTTAGAAGTGTGAACAAAAAAGGTTAATTGGATTTTATATTTAAGTTTAGAAGGAGTGATATTGTTTTACTATTATATATCAATAAGTACGTAATCTGTTTCCTTGTTTAAAAAAATTGGGGAAGTAGAAGCAGTGAGGAGGCACGTACAACACAAGGGATTTGACTTATATCCTTTTCTCTTCCTATCCTCTTCCTTACCTCAGCCGTTAGATTAAAATGTGAACGGTGCAGATTTGTTTAAAAAATTTACCGCATACGGTAACAATTAAATTATTAAAAAAAATCTGAACCATTCAGATTTCAATCTAACGGCTGAGATAAAGAAGAGGATGGGAAGAGAAGAGGACCGTAGCCGAATCCCAACACAAGAGGACCTCTGACGTAGGCCTGCATCATGACTCCGCATGGAACCTGGTTCGGTGCTTGTCCTACGGACAAGCAGGGAGAGCTTGTCCGTCAAGACGGTCCAGATCTGATTTTTTTTACTTTTTTATTTTTTATCTAAAATAATTTTAATGGGTAGAGAATCTAAAATAAAGATAATCTCTCAACTAACATTTTTTGAAAAAATGATTTTTTCATATAGAAAAAAAATAAAAACGAAAAATAATTAAAAAAAATATGGACCGTCCAGATCTCATCTGGACGGCCCAGAAGAGCCAAGCTCTCCCTGCAAGGACAGGCAGGGAAACTGATTCCGACTCAGCATATGCTGTTAGTGATCCATGATACCATCTGTGCCTAATTGCATTCAAGTAATGTAACGTCTCCATCGACCATTTATGAAAGTTTGTGAGTATCGTGTAAATTGAGAAATGGCCGTCTTGTTTTTATTTAAATTTTGTTTAGGACTTTGGATTCCGTATTTTTTGGGAATGAATTAATAAACTCCCTCTCCCTTCTCTTTCATTTCAGTTAAAAAAGATGGAATCTTTCTTTCCTCACCCAAAAATATAATAATATTAGCCTCCGTCCCGATGACAACTTGGCCAATTTTACAACGTCTCTCTTTCTCATTCGGATGCTCCTGCCAGCAGCAGCTTCTTTGGGAGCTTTGCCATTTAGAGAATCGTGTCCATAAATCCCAACTAAATAAAACACACCTTCTTTCATAAAGCTTCATGCATGTTAATGTTATCCATACGCCCATTCTTTCTACTTAAGTTTCCAGAATTCTCAGAATTGAAAAAAAGAAAGAAAGAATAAAAATGGTCAGGTAAAAGACGATTCCAATTTTTTCGTATTTCCCAACTTAACATCTGAAACTGTTAATCGGACTGAGATTAGAAATTGCAGAGTCTCAAAATGTTGTTGTTATTCTAAAGTACTGCAATCATCCTGTTTATTTCGTCCTAAATGGCCACACAAAAAAAAACAAACATTGATGTTAACAGTGAACGAGAATTGATAACCAACTTAAGGAATGAAAGGTGTATTGATTGATTAGGAAGAGGAGTTTAAAAAGCAGGGGACACCACTTTGTTCGAAATTCTGGAGGGACCATCCCAAAGAGGTAGAGACGGTCCATGAACAGTGCAAATGGCAGGAACGATGCCTTGTTGACTCATCACAACCATTCATTATAATGTTGCACAAAGCACCCAACTTTGGAAGATACATATTGTTTTCAACCACCTTTCCCTCCACCCACACCATTAAAATACTCGTACATCCATCACAATGGCATCAACTGATGAAATGACCATTAGTTATTCCAAAATAATTAATATAAAAAAAAAAAGCCATTTAGCTATGTATTATATATACATGTTCAATTATCGCCTGCGCGTGGAACACTGCGTGTGATGGATGCCTGACTCCTTACCATAAATTCCAATAATGAACGAATCAACTTTATTATATATAAAAAAGTGTGGTTTTTTGTTTCTTATACATTTTCAACTCCCCAAACTCTAATAACGCCTCCTCTAACTTCGTCTCTTGGAGCCATATGTCTCCCCTTCAGTTTGACTTCACTGTATTCAAATTTTAAAAATAAAATAAAAACATATTTCGACAGTTGCTAGCTTTGGTCTCAAACCCAAGTTTTTTTTTTTTTTTTGCATTGTTCATTGTGCGGCATTATAATGAACGAGGCATGTTCGACATAAAAATAAATAAATCATTCCAGGCTGAGCTGAGCATGAGACAGCTTGACCTTTGCCGCACCAAAAGGAAACATATTAAATATATAAATTCAAATTGCGTAATACTCTACAGAGGGAGATGAGTAGTATAATTATAAATTTATAATATTTGCCTCTGGCAAGAAAAATAAATATAACGTTTGGCATATTTCAACGCCTGATTTTTCAAAGTACAGACTGTTCAGAGTGTGCATGTTACAAATACACTAAGCCCACATTATCATTTGTTATATTCTCATCTGGCTTCTTTGAATATAGAAGGATACAATAATCAAATGACAAGATAGGTGACGAAGACTACGATTTGAGGCTAATTTATATATTTATTTATGATCAAAACAAAATATATATTTTTATAAATTAAACAGTGCAATTTATTGTATATAAATCACATAGAATTCATCGACTGATTAATTTATGACCAATAATTAAATAGGCCTTCACTTAAAAATAGGATGGACTTTTGGCCCAATAGTCGAAGCCTATTTTTGAAACTCAGTATCTATCATTTACTTGGGCCCAAATTGAAACACTTAAATTATGCAGGGTTTATAGTATAATTTTTTATTGCATTAAAAAGGGGGGACACTCCCTGGGCCACTCCATTTGTACCAGTGGGTACGTTTTTTTTTTTGGGTCGACAAGTCCGTTCTTGTGGGTACCAGACTATTATAATATGTGCCCCTCTGAGTGGTATGGTAGGATATGCAAAAACCAAACAAGAGACCAGGGGAAAAGGAAACGAAAAAAAGATAGAAAAATACCATTAAAATTGGTAAAAAATAAATAAGTATCTCAAATTTTAAAGGAACTGATTTAAAATTTTGAGATGTCGAAAAATTTGAGAAATTATCAAAACCACCCTTAGTTTTTTCTTAAAATAAAAAATCTTCAACCTCTTTGTCGATTACCGGAGTTCCAGAGCCAATGACTAGCATTGGTGGCAGTCATCAGAGCTCTAACGGAGATTATTAATATAAATACTTGAGTTGTTAATAACGATATTAAAATTATTAATATAGATACTTGAATTGTTAATAATCTTTACTAGAGCTCTGGAGGCAAATATCTTTTTTAAAATTTCTTCGACTAAAGTTATTAATATAGTTACCTGAGTTGTTAATAGAAATACTAAAGTTGTTAATATAGATAGTTGAGTTGTTAATAACTTTCACCAGTGCTCTGACGGCCGGTTGCGAGCAAGGTCACCGAAGCTCCAATAACAGCTGTCGCCGCCGTCAAGGGGGTTGAGGATTTATTTTATTTTTAAAAAAAAAATAAGGAGAGTTAAATAATTTCTTGAATTTTGCAACATTTCAAAATTTAAAATAAGTCACTTTGAGATTATTGAAATTCAACATATTTATTTGTCTCTTACCAATTTTGATGATATTTTGTTGGTTTTTTTCAAAAAAAAAAACTATGGAATTGATAAGGTGCACATTGAATATTCAAACAATAAACAGAGAGTGATAAGCATCCATCATTTATAAAGTGTCAATACAAATACAGATAAACGAGCAGTCACTTAAAGAATCAAGAAATATTAAACTATGGATTAGTGCTGTGTGTATTAATCAAAGTATTCCTTTTTATCATATAACCAAAACTGCGTTCTGTGGGAGTGAGAACATTGAAAAAAAAAAAAAAAAGCGATGAGGTTCAATAAAATCATTGTTTAAACCGTTGCATGTTGTGGTGTTGAGGTTGGGAAATTGAACTTGTTTGGAAGTAGAACCATGACAGCCATATATTAAATCCTCAGTTTAGCAACCATCTCTTTATAACACTAACAACGCACGTCCCCAAATGACATTTGATCGCCATAAGTTAGAAATTACAATATGCAGCAACATATATGGAAAGGAATGGATCAAGGAAACAGTGAATATCTAGGTGAAGCAACAAACAGCTAAGAACAATTATTTAGTACAATCATGAATTCATCATTCTTTTTACAATCATCATATCCAATTCATTCCCCCAATCTAACACATTAAATGTCAAACTCCACCAACCCCAGTTGAATAGGAAGTATAGAAATAAACATCACAGAGCCCTGACGGGGCCTTATTTTCATCTGATCATCAAGCAACAAAGACAGATGCACACACAAACCACATAATTAACAACACCAATACGATGCCTTAAAAAACACATTCAACAACACCTTACCCCCTTCTCAACGAATCATTCTTTCCAAATCGAATGCTCGAAGTTGTTCTGATCTTCTTCTTAGTACGGTTAATAAAATCAGAAATTTGATCCTTGTGGGCCTCCTTCTTCTTGGCAACAACATTCGGACCAGCCTCATCCTGTGCAGGCTTGTTCTGATGACCCTTCCCAATGTTGGACACAGTTCTTAATTTCTCCCTGGCCCTTTGAATGTACTCACCGAAAATATAATTCACATCCTTCTTATCATGTTGACGCTCAGATTCCTGAGCCGTAAACTTGCCTCTCTCTTCACCTTTAATTGCTGCTGCTCTGTTCGCAGAAGCATAATGTGGTCGCTCAGGTTCGATCCTATTGCCCACTTGGGCCTGCCCATCGAAATTGGAGTGGTTTGGGTGATCGACGAACTTGATGGGAACTTCTCCGTGTCCTTCGCCATTATGATTTCCTCTGATATGTCGAGGTTGAGGCACTTGAGAACCAGAAGGTTCTTGTTGATGATGGTGCGAGATGCGATGAATAGCTCGCACGGCGGAGCTGTTTGCAAGTGCTTGACAGAATTTTGAGCACCTGGAGGAACGTTTTGGGTGGTTGTTTTTTTCCATGTAGATCAGTTTTGAGGCTTAAGGGAAGAAGGAGAAGATCATGGGCTGAGTGCAACTCTGAAGAAGCTTGTAAGCCTATTATATATAGTATTTTATCCGAAAGAGAAAGGTGATCTGAGAAGAAAAGATGAAGACTTTTGAAATTTGATCTAGTGGTAACCGATATAAATGTGAATGCTGAGATTCCTAACAAGGACTAAGCAAGTAGCTGGCGCCTTTTCTCATTTTTCCTACGGATGTGACTGGGAGGGATCAATTCCCACTTCGCTTGATCCTCTATCTTACGCTTAAATATCTCTCAAAAAGTAGCTTAGTGATTACAGCTATTGGAATTATGGGCTGTTCTATTCTATACATCTAACGCTGTTATTTGTTCATTTGGCCAACATAGTCCTTCTTCCAACAAACGTGAAAGTTTGAAACGTGAGGGAAAACGATGCAGGGCACCTAGATGAGGTATCAGATTCATGCAAGACTCATACAACTAAAGAATTAAAGAAACCTTTATGTTGCCGATGTGGGCTTCCACGTAGGAAGGCGTGATTCCACTGCTCCTAATATATCTATATTTGTTTAGGTAAGAATAATTCATAGCCTTGTTGGGGGGAACCAATTGCATAATTTACTCCTTGCTCAGCAACAAAGATGAATAATTAGAGCTGGTAATCAGGCAGCATGCTGCGGAATAATTAGAGATGACAGAGGACAATGGGTTATGGGTTTCAAAAAGTCACTTGGAATATATCTAGTAACAATGGCTGAAATTTTGGCTATCAAAACAGGTCTTCAAGTTTGTAAATATATGAACTTGAGGGAAATACAAGTGTTCTCAGATTCACTTGAAGCTATCAACATTTTGCTTAGGGATAGTGGTGACAATCACCCTTAGACTTTCATTGAAGAAACATGACAACTTTTATATGCTGAACAAGCTTGCAAAGGAGACTCATTCTGAAGATCCTCATGTAGTTTTGCTCTCAGAGGTGCAAGAGTGTTGTCAAACATGGTTTTGGATTGACATGAATTATGTTAAGGAGGGGGTTCCTTCTAGTAGGTAGTATTTGATTTATAAGATCATCTTCAAGCTATACTTGCCATATGTATGAGAAAAAAAAGAATCTACGCTACCTTATATTGCTATTTACTGCCATGCTTTATTCCTCTCTGTTCCTTTGAATTGACTCAAATTCCAATCTTACAACAAATGACCAAAGACCTTATTACTGTTTACTAGTATTACTCGGGGCCTAAATATTGACCTGATTTACCACAGCGGAGGTAATATAATTTTTTTCCTTGTTTTCTTTGAATTGACTCAAATTCCAATTGTAAAGCAAACGATGAAAAAAGACCCTACAAGTTTTTTTTATACAAAGTGTCGCGTATATGGCACATATATATTATTAGTATATGTTTGAGTTAGCGCGGAAGAAGTACATTTAGACAAAACAAGACAAAATTCCTTTCACATACTTACCTTATACATTATAAATCACGTTGAAAAAAGCATATGATTCGCGTTTCACATTTGTATATTTTAACGAGTTAAATTGTGGGAAGCGAACATGTAGGTATGTATGGGTATGGAATACATATATGATCTTAATTGGCTAGCAGTATCAAGTTATATAGATTTTGTATGTCACTTGATGTTTTTTGGACAAATATGTCACTTGATGTTGCACAGAAAGGAAGATTTAGTTTTGAGGCAGTGATATGGAATATGCTGTTGGCATCATATAATGCTCCAACTGAGAAAGAAAAATGTGGAGCACCCGGGATTAAAGAATGAGGAAACTAATACATGAGGGGTATAATTTCTAGAGAACCAAGCACTCGAACTCAAGTATTAGATCCTTAAATTGATTGTTTTGTAGGCAAATATTCCCTCTTTTGAAGTTCATCCGATTTCCACAATAGCATCTTATAATACTGTATCATTTCATGAGGCTCCTTGCCACAGACGAAAAGGATATATGCCAAACAGCTAGCAGCTACAGATCGCCCAAAATTCGGCTTCTAGCGACGGAATTAAAGCCACTTCTTTTGACTCTCCAGCTACAGAAATGAAAAATTACTGCCCTGCATGTGTTCTCTATTTTGCAGCCCATGGAGTCCTCGCGTGATCTCTTTATAAATTCTCTACTCGCACTCTTTATAGAAAGTCGTAAACAGTAAACACAAAAGACGAGCATAAATCTGTTCCATAGGAAAGTGAATATAATAAACTACTTTATACCCACTGAACACCCACCTTCTATTCATTGATTTTGATTAATTAAGTTGGCCACGGATATGTAGTATATCCTAAAATTGTTTGCATTAGATTTTTAACAAAATGGAAATAAAAGTGAACTTTTAGCATCTGAATAATTGTTTTAAATTGAGTTAGCAGCATCAGATGCGTTAAAATATTTTCTAAGCTATGTTTAAATCCCCTAAGCTGTTCATCATTAGCATTTAGAAATATACAATATTGATATTTTTCATATTGTCGGATTATATAGAGAATCAAGTGGTAAATGAATATCAATTCTTGCCGTGTGTTCGTGTGTGTGGAGGTCACGTATATACAACTTTTTATTATCTGTTTGGAACACAGACTTGTATATCTTTTCATTCATTTAGATAAAATAAATTCTACTGTTTTATAATTTTTTTATGAGGGAACCATGTGTGCAGAGCCTGCAGAGCAGAGGATCCAATGCGGTCATCTGTATGACTCTAACAATGCAACTTCCCCAAGGACCTAAATGGCTAAATCATCCAAATTCCAACTTGAAGTCGCTTCCCTCAAGTACATACTTTAGCCATTGTAAACAACTTTTCAACATAAAAAAACTGTACCAATGTTAAGACATGGTAAACATTTCCAGATCGATACGCCAAAAGCAGCAGTGAACAAGAAAGAATTATGTCCTTCAGGTATCCCTCAAAGCTTTGCCTATTTCAGATTCTCAGCCAGAAGTCGTGAAATTGACAAGTGAGCAAGTAGAGAAATTGTATCTTCGTCGTTGACCTAAATGCTATTTGGACCCTTAAAAAGGCATGAATCAAATGCCAAGTGGGATCATCAACTTTTGGCTCCATCATTTTCAATGACGATATGTCTTCACTACCTGCTCTATCCGCCGCCGGCATAGAGGACAGCTAGTTAAGTGGGAAGAACATGTTGTACAGCAGCACATGTGCCCACACCTGGAATTACAAAAGGACTTTCGTATCAGAGAAACATGTGAAAAATCGCAGACCCTGTGGTTTAGAACATTTTGGTCAAGCAAGAAAGAGGGCAAGTTAAGTAGCTTACGGAACAAAAACAGCATTGTACTCGTGCTCAAGGCATATCACACATAAATCTGGCATTAAGCGATCCTTTTTTGCACCATCTGGTAAGCTTTCAGCCTTTTCGCCTGAGACAAAGTCACAAATTTTGAGTACCCAAGCAAAATTAGATAACATGGGTTCTTAGCAATGTACCTTCACTATCTTGTCCTGACCTCTTAGCAGCTGCAGCAAGAACCCTGCATGAACAGAATAACAGAGATGAAAATTACATTTGAATGACTATAATTTGACTGATTCCTTTTTCCTAATTCATTTCTTGAAATGGTATTCAGTTTTTCAATACTAATGAGAAGGATCAAGAGGTAATGTATACCTCTTTTGCAGTTCGCAGCATCGTCTTCTTTCCAATATGTATTGAATAGCATGCTTGGCTATTAAATAAGCGCCAAAAAGGGTAAAGCCCACAGATGCATACTTATACCACCTAACAAGAACATGAGAGTCAATCCAAAAAAACACACATCAAAACATCAAATAAACATCCATGCCACTATAAAGCAACCTTGCCCATTTCCCTAGATTGGCAATGAGCTGATCAATTCTTTTTGGAGAGACATAAAATGGCCCTTTGTGGGGTCGCTGAATTCGGATGGTTCCAATGTCATCTTTAGCAGCCTGATCATACAGTTCAAAAGTAATTGCAGCGCAAATTATGAATTGGTAAAAATAGTTTTTTTATTGGAAAAAAAAAACTAGAAAATGCAGACCCCTTTTCTTTGTAAGCATAGACTACTCTTTCAATATCATTTGTAATTCATATGGGAGTCCCCCGTTCAATTATTTCAATATTTGTAATGCATTAGACTACAACTTCATCCACACCACATACCTCACCAACAACCGTCAAGGATGTGCCAATTGGAAGTACTCGTTCAATTCTCTTGACTCCAAGCATCTAAAAAGTGGTTTGAACTTTGTCAGTTAATAGAAGCCAGGGAAGGTTGTCTTCTCTAAATCTAAATTCCATTTTGGGAAGGCGAGAAGGAGCCTTTTTGGGGTTGGGGATTATTATAATAAATTAACAGCACTCCCACCTTGAGACCTTGGAGATAATCTAATGTTCCGCGCACAAGTGATCGACCTGACTCTTCAAACGCTTCACTTCCAACAGGCAATACAAAACCGGTAGCACCACGAGCTCCAAACACATGAACATGACCAGTTCCATCATCCTAACATACAAAAAAGAGGATCTGTGATGTGTATATAGTACCATTCACTTGAAGTGAATTTGGTTGTCAAAATAGAAAACTGCATTCTGTGAAACACTTTTTTGGGTCTTTAAATTATCTCAATGAAATGGGATCATCACTCCATAACCTTAATTACTAGTTAATTACTAAGTTTAAAAGGGGGGAATATATCCACACCAGATACCAAGGAACTTCTTTACTCATGGATAGCATTAAAGCAGAATCTTGTATCCACGAACCAGCATCGTTGTGTTTAAGAAAATGTTGCTCTGCCTAGAGAGAAAAGCACAACCATGATAAACATCAATTGACAAGGACTGAAAGAAGAAAGGCAATATTTTCAAAGAAGAAAATATTCAAGCTCTGTAGAATGTTATGGCTCATCTACCGTTTCTTCAACTATTACACCCCTTAAACCACTGAATTCACAGTTAATTGGGGTTTCAGAGCCAACTCTTCCAGAAATTGCAACAACCAGAGGTAATATTTCGGCGTCTAACAGTTGCGCTGAAAAGTGAAAAAAACACAAAATATTATTTAAAAGACTGCATTGTTAAGCACAACCAAGAGTTATTAAGTATTCAAATAAGATGATTATAAGGGCTAAGAAGCTTATGATTCAGACTGATGCCACATTACAACCAAAATTTACACACTGAAAGCTAGACCTAAAAAATAAATCAAACTTTAAAAGTTCTATCAGAATGACGATTTGTACTAAATTAAGAGATAGAACTGCTTGGTCTGCACAATTGATGTGCAGTGGTGCTAAATAGAAAGTGATACTGGGATTGTTATCCGGGCGAAACAATATCTGTAATTTTCAGCCACCCGTATTAATATGATTTTTCCACGTAAATAGCAAGCAGCAAGTTTTTTTTTTTTTTAAACACTGCAAGCAGCAGTAGTTGAAACAATGCCATTGATTAAAAAATTGCGTTCCTAAGAGATGACTACACTCAATCAGTAGCGATTCAGGCAACAAAACTAAACAAGTCTACGAGCACTACCAATACAAACATGCATTACGCATCTTTGGGATCTGAGACTTATATCATGCAGATACAACTTAAAACTTCCATAAGCATAGTCTTACCGTTTTCTGGAAGCATACAAGGATTAAAAGTCTAACCAGAATGTTAATCTTAGGCCCTGGAAAAGACACGTACCTAATTCTTTTAACTGATTGACACGGGTAACGGATTTAAGAATTTCCGCATCTCTGTACCACAAAAATAGCTACCCATATTAGAGAATGCCACAACGAGTCTTACGCAAATATAGATTACACTTATTAGTGAAAATTCATGGCTTAATATTGATGAGCGAATGTGGACAACAATTCACTTACCTGCCACTGCCTCTCCCGAGAAGGTAAAGAGCAGCCGCACTCAAGCAGCAACTGACTCCACCCCAGGGAATCATCTTCATCGAGAGCTCCGGTGATGAACAACCCTTCTCCCGATCCACTAAAGCCAATGCTTTACACAAGAAAGGCGGTCAAGTCATTTGTGAGAAACCCGAAAAAGTGTAAATCGATCCAAAATTCCAAATACACGGCGCTATCAAAGCGAGATGCCGGAGCAACAAATGGATTTTCAGCAACAGAAGGAGTCGGGAGTCGGGACAATCGAAGTCCTGATTGTGTTCGCCAAAGTTTCCTTCTCTCTTGAAGGAAGTAAACTAAAAATACAAGGGGAAAGAGAAGAAGGGAGCTCCACAGAGAAAATGGTAGAGAAAGCGAAAGAATTCGATGCAAAGAGTAAAGGGAGTGGCAAAGGAGCAGAAAAGTGAAGCGCTGATCGGGTCCTGTTGTTGGTGTTGTGCGTTACCTCGCTGGTCCGTCTTGCATAACCTTGGCGTCAAGGAGCCCTGTTTGGGTCTTTAATTTATCGCCCCTAATCCCGTCATAAACATTATCTATGTTATCTCGTTATAATTATTTTCTAACAGAATAAAAAAATGCAAAAATATTCAATAGGATGCATTTTACTCAAAAAAAAATTATTACAATATAATATCCTGATGTAGAGCAAAATGTATGGGAAAAAGAAAGATAGAGCAAATGATGGAGCACAGCCTGAAAAAGGAGGAACAAATAAACGAAACCAGGGGAGAAAAAAGAAGTGGAAGAAAGAACTCAGATATTAATGCTTTTTTAAAGAAGGCCTACAATAAAAATAATTTTTGCTCGATTTATAGATCATTGGGTAATTTTTAACTTAGATTCAAGTAAACGAAGTTATAAAAATAGAAAACTTCTCTCATGAACCTAAACATTATCCATATAATTTATTTTGAAAAATTACAGATCATAATAAAAAAAATCATAAAATTAATTACGTGTGAGACACGAACGGGCACTTCTTATGACCACCAATTTGTTTGGTTTTTTTGCCCGACTACCACTTTGTTTGGTAGGTTGTATACTTAGTGGGTCCTCTATTTGGAAGCTTATCCGCAAGCTATATTTTGGTAGGAAAGGAGGCCCAGCGAAAATAATTTAATAAATTTAATCATCGAACAAAAATAAAGAAAAAAATCCGCGTGGCTAATTTTACGATGACTTTTTTTTTTTTTCAAAATAGACGTTCTATGTTTCATTGTATATTGTACTGTTCAAAAAAAAAATTAAAAATCAAAATAAATATGGTAAAGTGACACAAAAAGAATCCAGAAAATACGAAAGGAGAGAGGTGCACCGAAATTCACTAATTATAGCGAGGGCACGAGATCTCAAAATGGGATATTGAAGAGGACAAAGGGCAAAAATACAAGCGAAAATAATGAAACGGCCCTTCATTATTGAAAACAAGTTCTAAACCACCTTGCCAGAGCCCACTGGGGATCGGCAACTAGTGCCGAAGCTTCGGCGATCAGCTAAAGGCAAGCTGACCGCCAGTGGGAATAATTATTTTGGCAAGCGGTGGATGTGGGATTTGATCTCACTCCACTTGCATTCAAAAAACATTAGTGGCTCAATAATTTTCGATATATAGTATTATCCTTGGTTTAAAATATAAAATTCAGTGGATTTTTTTTAAAGGGTTAAGAAAGTTACTTGAATTACTTTGAAATATTTATATTTTTAATATTTTCTTAAAATTAATCCATTTTACTAATAATACATCACAATGATATCATTAAGTAGTTTATTTAGTTTATTTAACCTCTAAAAAAAATCAATTGGGTTTTATATTTAGGATCGAAGGCAATATCAAACAAAAAATATGTGTTAGTTACTTAATTTTGACTATAATTCATTCACAAGTCTTGTTTAAGGCGTTCCTCGATTTTCATTAAGTATTATTAACTTTCATCTATCAAGTAATAAATCCACATTTTCAAGTCATTCGCAGATCTTGTTAAGACATTACCTAGATTTTATTGATTATTACTCTTTCTATCCCTATTCATAAGGTCTTATTTCATTCCGGACATGCTTAACAAAAATATTTCATATATATTTATTGCTTTTAATTAATTTTAACCATTTTTTATCAACGCGGTTTGCTTAAAATGACTTTATGTATAGAGACAAGGGGAGTACCAACTGTCCTCTATCAACCGTTAAGTGTAGGATGACTTGCACCAAAAAGTGATCCCATTTAGGCTCTACCAATTACGTGCCTTTTTGAATTAGCGTTGAAGAAGTAGTTTTACGTAAGTCGAGACAGAACTCTCTTTACATATTTACCTTGTATACTGTAAATCACGTTGAAAAAACAACTTCTACTGTTAATTCAAACAGACACTACATCTAAAATATTTGGGTTGTAAGAGTCGGTCACGCCACCACAAAATCATATGGATCAGGTAATGCGAGACCGCGACGTAGGCAGTGTTCTAAGAGTCTAACAAAATAGGATTGTTAGACCTATGTAGCCGTTGACTAGGGGGAAGTGCAACTCATTTCACAAGATTGAGTGGTTTATGTTGGATAGATGTGGAAACAAGTAAGACCCTAATAGGGGACTACGCCCTAACAAGTTTAATAAAAATGTCAGATTCAAGTTCAGGCCTATTGTTATATCTATTTTTATAAGACATATCCTACAAGTCTACATGCTTGATCTATTTTATTTATTTAATTTATAGTATTACACATTTATATGTAATATAATCTAAATAATTTTGTAAATTATCTATAAAATTACTAACTTAGCCTTAATCCTAAGCTTCACGTATCATCATCATGTACACACACTCAACCCTCGCATTCATTAATCATTCACTCTCCCTCTCTTCTATCCAATTGCTCGAGATAACAATGCTAGTTCACTCTCTCTTCCTTAACTTGTGTCGTCCGTTAAAACACAATAATTACCATAGGCTTATTTTAATGACAAATGAAATATTATAATCTTAATATAAATAGTTTGTCATAATTTATGTGGGAAGAGCAAAAAAGTAAAACATAGTTTTACATGCCGTTTATTATGCTTGGTTGATTTTAAAAAATGTATCTCTTTAGTTAACCAATGATTGATTTTTCTTATTACTACATTGTTTGGACAAATATTTTCATTAGGCATTATTTTCATTTTCATACTAAACCCTTTTATAATGACAATAATGGATAATAGGTTTTTAAGATATAACGTCTGATTGTAAATAGACTTAAATGGTTATCTATAAACTTGAAAGCATAGACTTTCAAGCCTATTTAAAGGCCTACTCTTAAAAAAGTTTAAGGTCTTATCAAACTTTTTGAAGGTCTAAGCTCAAGCATAAGAAAAGACCTGTATATAGGCTCAGGTTTTAAATATCGGTCACAAATTCATATTTATTTAGTTAAAGTCTAGTATAATCTAACACATTTAGCCCCTAGGGATAAAGGTTGATATTTGTAAGGACACATTTGTTATACGGATTTCAAGTGATGGAAAGGGAACTTAACGGGGTTCCCTCAGAAAATACATGTTTGGCGCGCGAAATTTGTACTCAAACTACTTCTTAGTCGAGATGAGTTCCCGCCCAGCTGAAAGTTCCCTTAAACGTGGGAACCTTCATCCCTACGAAAATGGAGGAAAGTTAAAATGTTTAGGAGGCGAAATATTGAGACATGTGGTTCGACTTGAAAGCCCCTTGAAAAAACAAGACCATTAGAAAATCTACTTGGTTTAAAATGACGAGGAGCGCCTTTGCGAGCTTGATGAAGGACTCGGTGAAGAAGGTTGCAATGACAATCTACTCTTAAAAAAGTTTAAGGTCTTATCAAACTTTTTGAAGGTCTAAGCTCAAGCATAAGTAAAGACCTGTATATAGGCTCAGGTTTTAAATATCGGTCACAAATTCATATTTATTTAGTTAAAGTCTAGTATAATCTAACACATTTCCGCCCCTAGGGATAAAGGTTGATGACTGTAAGGACCTGTTTGTTATACGGATTTCAAGTGATGGAAAGGGAACTTAACAGGGTTCCCTCCGAAAATACATGTTTGGCGCGCGCTTCTTCCGTCGAGATGAGTTCCCACCCAGCTGAAAGTTCCCTTAAACGTGGGAACCTTCAATCCCTCTGAAAATGGAGGGAAAGTTAAAATGTTTCCGGGAGACTGAAATATTGAGACAGGAAAGCCCCTTGAAAAAACAAGACCAGTTTAAAATGACGAGGGAGCGACGAGCTTGATGAAGGACTCGGTGAAGAAGGTTGCAATGACAATGGACGTTGGAGGCGAAGGAAAAGTTGAACCCTATGGGAACTGAGCTGGAATCGATGTAAGTATTCATTTGCTACAAAATTATGTATGATTTACCGGTTTGTGTGTATTGTCGATGCCTTGGTTCACGCACACCATCACCTAGACGTGCCGTTCATAAGAGATCTCCAGCGAAAAGGAAGAAGAAGAACAGGGAGAAATTAATTTATCTTTGATGTTTTGCGTTATATGTAATGAGTCTGTACAACATTTTTAATTTCTGTTGTTGTTATGAGTCCTGCTTAACTGTTACTGAACTGGTTTACATTCTATCATGGGAGTTCGAACAGTGATATTTAGTTCGAATTTCAACTTCTGTGTCATTTTCTTTCCTATTCCTCTGTTAAGTATTCATTTCCCTATCAAATATCCTTCTTCTATAGTGTTCTCTTTCTTCTTCTCGACTACCATTTCATTCACTTTGAGTAGGGGTTTCTGGTTCGTCTCTTCACGTTTTGCTCCTCCTCTTCTCGACTGCCATTTCACTTTGCTTTAAAAAAAAAAAAAATTAGGGGCATTCTGGGAATTTCACCTAATCTTCCCACTTAACCAACACCTAATTTTTTATACCAAATATTTCATTTTCCCTCAACTAACTTCCATCCCTTAATATACCAAACATGTTACATTTTTAAAGTTCAATCCTAATCTTCCTTTCATTTCCTTTATTTTCCTCCCTCAAATTTTCCATGTAATAAATAGGGCCTAAGAACAAAAAATATCCTAGGGACAGGGAAGAGTTGGGGATACACTATACTTTTGAATTGAAGTTAATTAATTATTACTCTTTTATCTCATTAATGTAAAACCTATTTACCTAATTTATTTAGATTAAATCAATAAATAAAGTTATTTATTATGACATGTTTTTAACATACCCCAATCATTTTTCCTAATATCCTAACCCCTCTTTTATTTTGATTATTGGTCAGAAAGCTTCAATAGGGTAAATCATAAAAATATTGACAAATATGATAAATAGGTTTACCAATATCAACTTCCTAATTAAATCATATATTAAGGACCGGAAACTTGAGAAATATTATTTGGAATATTTTTAAATGAAAATGCTTTTAAAAGAGAACTAAGAACCAGTCAAACGTCAGATTTAAACTAATGTGTATTAGAACAATGGCTAAAATACGAAAAACTCTTCTGAAGTTTGGATGTGTTGTGAATAATCTCCCTCACCTTTAAAAATTTAAAACCAAAACCCTAAAATTTAAAATTTTGACCCTCAACCTTCCTATTATAAAAAATGCCATTATACTTAACGGTTTATTGCATCTCACCCTAACAAATGACCATTGACATTGGCACATGTAATTCAAATATTTTATTTTTTTTACCAGAATTCAAATATTTTAACTACTTTAATAAATTTAAGGTTAATGGTCAAAATATTAGCCTTCAGGGTATTGGTTTTAAACTTCTAAAGGTGAGGAATGTTATTTGCAATACATCCAAAGTTTATGGAATCTTTCTTTGACAAAAAAAAAAAGTTTATGGAATTTTATGTATTTTAGCCCAATATATATGTTGAATATTTGCCGTTAAAAATATGAATACTGTGATATATTACGATTATTGGCCTAACCGGCCCGTTTCCCCGGATTCGTGCCTCGCTAATTTTTTATGCTTGACGTCTTGTAAAACCCTCCGCGCTTCTAAAACCCTATTTCAGTAAAGGGCAGTTTTCGCCTCTCAACGCTGGAGGCTAGGCGTGCTTCTTGATTTCATTTCTACAGCAACGGCTCCTTCCCTCTCCAATGGCGTCGGTGGCTCTCAGAAATTCTGCTTCCAAACGTCTCTTCCCATTTTCTTCTCAAATCTACTGTTGCTCTCGAGCCTCACTCTTCGCTCATTCCCAGCTTTCGGAGTTGGTCCATGGAAACGAGACGACCTCTGCTTCCAATCCGTGGTGGAGGTCCATGGCCACTTTCACACGAACGTAAGTTCTACCTCAATCCGTTTATTACGTTCCGAGCCGCTAATCGCTTTTGATCCCTTCGATCGGGTGTCTGTAAACGCGCGGGTCATAGAATTGGGCATTATGAAAATATCGGTGGGAGAGCTTCAGCTCAACATTTTGTGTGCCAGCGTTATACTGCATTTAGTACTTTTTAGTCTTGCTCAGTGCTCACTTGGATTCTTTTCAATCACATTTTATTATTGAGAGCGTTTGTGTGATGATTTCCCCCACAAATAACCACAAGAAGATTACTCTTACACGGAGATAAAAATTCTGGCTATCTATTTCCGAGATTGCCATGCCGCCAAATTAAATATTTTCCTATGACTTCGTGCGCGGTAGATTTGTCTTTAAATCAAAGGCTGACTTGCTGGTAGTTAGTCATCCTATTCCAATCTAACGATTCGAATCTAAACATAAGGTGAAATCCTTCCCTTAATGAGGTCACAATTCTTTTGAGGTCAGTTATGACATCCGGGATCCTGCACAGACCGTCTGTCTATTGAGAAAATGGCTGGTTCACGGCTGGTTAATTATGCAATTCCAACCTAAAGATTATAATCTAAACTGCTTTGCTTAATATGTTCAATTTCGTGACTGGGAAAATGCTCCGGATTGCATGACTTGATATGCTTTCCCTTTTCCCTTTCCTCCTTCTCACATGTCGTCTTCACTTGCTGACAGAAAACCCCATGTTAATGTGGGGACTATTGGGCATGTTGATCATGGGAAGACTACACTCACTGCAGCAATTACCAGGGTTTGTACTTTTTCAATGTTTTCTCGATCTCAACCTTACAAATCAATGTTCTGCTATGAATCAGGAATCATTCTCTCTTGTAGCATTCGGACTTGTTAATATCTGGCCTTTTATCAGGTTCTAGCAGAAGAAGGAAAAGCTAAGGCTATAGCCTTTGATGAAATTGATAAGGCTCCTGAAGAGAAAAAGAGAGGAATCACAATTGCAACGGTTGGGACATATATTAGTTAATCAATCATTCCATTCCCGTTTTGGTCATGCAATAGATTACTTCATTTTCTATCTCTTTATTCTGAGACGATAATAACTCAATTTTCAGGCACATGTTGAGTATGAGACTACTAAACGACACTATGCACATGTGGACTGCCCTGGACATGCAGACTATGTTAAAGTAAGTGTTAACTTTGGTTCTGCCTCTCTAAGATTTGCCTGGTTAATACTGTAAGGCAACTATGTGGAGAAGTTGTCACAAATAGTGGATCTTTAATCTCTAGGCCCGTTTTCCTAGTATGCAAAGGTGGCTGAAAGAAAGTAAGAAATGGCCCAAATCCGTTAGTTATTATTCTAGTTTTATTTTAGCTTGTATGATGCCTTCTAATAGTTGTGCTGAAGTTTAAATTAAAAGATAAAAATAGCATTTCTAGTAGTATTTTCTTACCAAAGAATATCTAACAAAAACCTATTTTTTGGTGAGTGTCATGTATCTGAAAGTGCAAGTCACTTAAGCATCCTTTTGTAGTATTGTAATATCTAGCAAAGTTATTTTTTTCTGCACGCATGCTTTTGTGTAGCCATGAATTGATTTGGATCTGTATTTTTCCTTTTTGCAGAATATGATTACTGGAGCAGCCCAGATGGATGGGGGTATACTTGTCGTATCTGCCCCTGATGGACCCATGCCTCAAACCAAGGAACATATTCTTCTTGCTCGCCAAGTAGGTGTTCTAATTCCAATGTGGTTTCTACACCATCTGAACATACTTTTAAATCTAGAGTTGCCTTAACTTGTAGTTTAATGTACACATATGCATCATGCAGGTTGGTGTGCCGTCTCTTGTGTGCTTTTTAAATAAAGTTGATGCTGTTGATGATCCAGAGTTGTTAGAGCTGGTAGAAATGGAGCTTCGTGGTAGGGTATTTCAGACTTCCTCTTCTTCCTGCCTTAAGAAAGATCACAAGTCCATAGATTTTTTAGTTTGTTATACTAACTTAATGTATTTGGCAGAGCTTTTAAGCTTCTACAAATTCCCTGGTGATGAAATCCCGATTGTTAGAGGTTCTGCTTTGTCCGCCTTACAGGGTACAAATGATGAGATTGGTAGAAAGGCCATTCTAAAATTGATGGATGCTGTGGATGAATATATTCCTGACCCTGTTCGCCAGCTTGACAAGCCTTTCTTAATGCCCATTGAAGATGTATTCTCCATTCAGGTAAAGAGGGGTTTGACTTCTGATTTAATCTTTGTTGTAATCAGCGGTAATTGACAGCTTGAATATATGAATGTTATGATATTCTAGCACTACTGTGCTTGTCCTGTAATATTTTCAAACATGTTTTCATGGAATGCTTTAATTTTTAGATGATCAAGTGTGAAGTTTATTTTATTTCAATCAGATATGATACTCTGCTATATTTGTTTGTCTGTTTGTTTGTTGGATATCAAATGCTTGAAAGTGCTCACTGCTCACAATCTGCGTTGGTTGCCTGGTATGCCATTACCTCATGTTTTTAATCTATGTTGCAGGGACGTGGAACAGTGGCCACTGGCCGTGTGGAGCAAGGGACCATAAAAGTTGGAGAAGAAATTGAGGTTTTGGGTCTAATGCAGGTGTGTTTTTGTGGTCATTTCCTGGATATTGGTCTACCCTCCGATCCTTATGCCATTTCATTTTTTAAAGTCACAACACTGAATCTCTTGTTCTTTTTTTTGTTCATAATCAATGATTAATGAACCTTTTTATCTTAAATAGTTGATGAATTATTTTCTTGCATCAGGCATTTTGACAAGCTCCTTTAGCCATTCTGTTGGGTCTTAATACTAAGGATTTTGTTTTGGTAGGGTGGGCCCCTGAAAACAACAGTGACTGGAGTTGAGATGTTTAAGAAGATATTGGATCGGGGACAAGTGAGTGGCTGGTTTCTCCTATCCTTAATGCTGTGTTTGGATGGAGAGAAAAGTGACGGGAAAATAAGGGAGAGGTAATACTGGGAATGAAAACTTCCATAAATGGTTAAAAAGTAACTATTTTTGGGAGTTTTCTCTCCTAATTTTCTTTCTCCCTTAATTTTCTCTCTCCCTTAATTTTCTCTCCATCCAAACATAAACATAGGGTAAGAGCTATTGGCGCTGCAGATGTTTAACTAATTTAGAGTTTTTCCATTTTCTTAGGCTGGTGACAATGTTGGTCTCCTTCTACGTGGTCTAAAAAGAGAAGACATCCAACGTGGTCAGGTCAGTGACTCCTTTCAGCGTTTCCTCTTTACTAGGCCTCCTGATGGTATTTATGAAAACATATTATATATTGGAGAGTACTTTGCTGACAATTACTTTTGTTGAAAAAAAGGTCATTGCCAAGCCTGGTTCTCTAAAGACATACAAGAAGTTTGAGGCAGAAATTTATGTACTCACAAAGGATGAAGGTGGGCGACACACTGCATTCTTCTCAAATTATAGACCTCAGTTTTATATGAGGACTGCTGATATCACTGGAAAAGTAGAATTGCCTGAAAATGTTAAGATGGTTATGCCTGGAGATAACGTAACAGCAGCGTTTGAGTTGATTTCACCTGTTCCACTCGAAGCAGGTCAGTATCACATAATTTTCTGTGCATTTGTTGAACTTTCAATCCCATATCAGCTACTTTCTTTTCCTGCAAATTCTTTTTTTTCATGTGTGCAAATTCTTTTCTCTTGTGTGCAAAATCTTTCATCCTGAATTGTTGTACTGTTTGGGCAAATGAGGAAGGCTTATATGGCGTGTCCTATAATTTTTCAGGACAAAGATTTGCTTTGAGAGAAGGTGGAAGAACAGTTGGTGCGGGTGTGGTGTCAAAAGTAATTAGCTGAGATGATTGTCTTTTGATTTAGCTGAGCCCTCATATTTTTAAAAGGTTTTGGAAGCCCTGAGACACGATTCTTCCCTTAAAAACACACATGCCATGTGGCGATCAATTATGTAGCAGTTGTGTTGAATGGTGTTAAGTTAAGCTAATTTTCTCGGTCATTTTGGTAGCGCAGAATTTGTGGTCACTGCCGACAATTTATTTTTCATAAATTGAAAATAATTTGTGAATCATCTTGATATGTTACCTAGCCATGCTCGTTGGCGTGTATTTAGTAGGATTGGTGGTCTTTTTTAATAACAAATGCTACATTTCATTAAAACTTTAACATTGAGTTCTTATAAAATAGGGGTAAGGTGTTTGATTGGGGAATTTTCCCTACCATCCATCTATCATAGACATGGATCAGTTAGGAAGATTCCTTGCCCCCTCTATCCGTATTTGCATTTGTAGTATTCCATAAATTAGGAATAGATAATCCACATTAAAGAAAGTTGGAATAATGGTACTTTTGTTATTTAAAACATTGCGGTCAATAATAGGGATTTGAACCCTCGGTAAACAAAAAGCCAACATGGCAGTTTTAAAGCTATGCCTTGAAGCACGCGGCCATAATGATTATGTCCCAGAAGTGGATAGTGAGTCATTCATATTCTATTTTTTTATAGCCATATACAATCAAATTAACTAGAAAAATAGAAGAAGAACAATTTAGAAAAAAACTTTGATAAACAATTTTTTTTGAATGAGTCCTTTAACGCCCGGAGACTTCTTGATTCATCATGTTATTGCTCTAGGTTTACATACAACTACGAATATCATTGATACTCCCTCCGGTCTTAATTATATAACATATTTAACCGATTTTGTAGAGATTAAGGAAATAAGTTAAATTAGTTGATTTTGCTCATTTCCCTAAAATGTCCTTGTATAAATTTAAAATGACATAAGTAAAAGTAAATCAACCGCGCTTGCCACATACCTCTTCGACCTAGAATTTTTCTTTCCGCACGTTATCTAATTGAAATAATGGTCTTACTATATATACATATGTATGTGTGTGTGTGTATACATATAGATATATGTACATATATATATGTGTGTGTATACATATAGATATATGTACATATATATATGTGTGTGTACATATATCTACACACATATATGCACACACACACACACATATTGGCAAACACAAACACAGATATACATATATGTACACACACACATGTTTGTGTGTGTGTCTAAATATATTTGTGTGTAGACACACACATATATATACATATATACACAGACACACACATATATACATGCATACATAAATGTACACACACACGTGTGTGTGTGTGTCTATATATATTTGTGTGTAGACACTCACATATATACATACATAGACACACACACACACATATTTAAAAGTTTCACTGACTGAAAGAGTCTACACACCTACGTACATATATTCACCAAAAACCAAACACACTTGAGAGAATAAAATAGGGGTATCTTAGGAAAAAATTGACAAAAATTAGAATGTTATCTTATAAGGAGGACCAAAACAAACTCTCAAATGTTGTCCTATAATTAGTACCAGAGGGAGTACCACTTTTGATAGACCAAATTGGGCATTTGGTAGCCCAAATTGGGCTTTTAAGGCTTTTTGATTTTTTCACATGTTTGGTATAAAATTTCCTTAAAAGTGTTTTTAAGTCAAAAGCAACTTATCTGAAAAGCTCATTTTCAGAGCATTTGAAAAGTAGCTTATCAAAAAACACATTTTCAACATGCATCACCGCGCTTGGTCCGAACCATGGAAGCGGATTTCCTCAGAAGCAGAAGGCTCAGAATCCCTCAGAATCCAATCTGGGCCGTCCAAAAATGAATCCAACGGTTGGAGAGAGAGTTTTAAAATTTTTATATTTACCGTATGCGGTACTGGCATCGCATGCGGTGTTTGACATTAATGATTTTTAACCCTTAAATCACTTTTTGAACGGCTCGGATGCAAAGATACTGAGGGATGAGGAGGGGAGGGATTCTGAGAGAATCCAGATCCTCCGAACCATAGAGTGCCAGGAACGATACCACAAAGCCTGACCCTTCCCTCTCTTATCACCTCCACCTTCCTCTTCCTCATTGTTGCCAGCGACGAGGCGACAATCACCTTCATCTCCATTGTCACCGGTGATGAGGTGAAAATCAACTTCATCTCCATCGTCAACGGTGACGACCACTCCGCCATCACCACTGCAAAAGGCACCACAACAGTGAAGAGAGGAGGGAGTTCCAGATCGGATTTTGACTGGAAAAATAGGAAGCTATGGAGGAGGGTCAATATTCAATAGTCGGGAGTGAGTAGTGGTGAAACTTGGGACTTGACCTCTATATCTCACCATCACCATCTCCACCATCCTTCCTCTTCGCCACACTTCCTCCATTTTTTTGGGCGACCTTCACTCTTTCACTCCACCACCTTCATCGCCCGAAACTGTCATTTTCCACAATCGTTCTCTCTCCACCTTCAACTTCATTGTCCTTCTTCTCCCTCTTCACCATTGATCAATCATCTCCTTCCACCATCTCATTCCAGCTTCTTCAACATCTTGTATTCCCTTATTGTTCTTAATTGACAACACCTTCCTATGCTTCTCATCAAATTCGACTCTTCACTCTGATTCAATGGATTTGGTGATGAAGTTGTGGTTACTGCTAAACTCATAAGTGGTTAAATCTTCTCCTAGTTCCATACATAATTCACTACAAAAAAGT
Organism: Acacia pycnantha; assembly: GCA_025563575.1. Lineage (NCBI taxonomy): Eukaryota > Viridiplantae > Streptophyta > Magnoliopsida > Fabales > Fabaceae > Acacia > Acacia pycnantha. Next base: position 959,653 of record JAMWYP010000218.1, read on the forward strand.
TATTTTTTGCGATGGAAAAATTCCGTCACAAAAAAGGCATTTTCCATCGCAAAAATCATTTGCGACGGAATTTGTCCGTCGCAAAAAAGTGCATCGCAATTGCGACGGAAAACAAGAATTCCGTCGCAAATTTTGAAATTTGCCATAGAACAAAAATTCGGTCGCAAATTCTTGAAATTTGCTTTTTAAAAAAAAAATATAAAAAATGCTGGTTTGTGATTTAATATTATTTAATGTTATAATAACATTTTTATATAATATTAAATCTCAATAATTGAAACATTATATAGTATGGTGAAGATATTTAATGGAAAGGAAAATGAGAGAGGTGTCAAAAGAAATATAAAGACACATATTAAACACGACTTTTTTCAACCAGTGAAATAAATATAAATTATATGTACATGATAGAATCAACCAGTGATATGGAGAAAACTCATTGTCTCATTCATGGTTCTATAAAAATATTAAATATCAGTCATCAAAGTTCATTTAATGAAAGAGGTGGGAAATGAAGAGATTCATTCCATAATCTTTTAGGATGGGCGTTTGCTATTTTAATCTATTTTCTTACTTTTGTTTTTCAGTTTCTTGTTCATTTCAAAGATCCTTATGTGTGTGTGGATTTCTCACTACAAAGACGAAAATTCTTCCAACGGTATTGAGCAATGAAATGAAAAGGAAGAAAATGAATAAAAGCATATTCTTTTTGGTCTTTCAAATGGATAAGGACACAAGCTCAATCCAATAATCGAGATCACAAAAGCCCGAAGCTTCCCATGTATTAAATATCTTCTCCTCTAACTCCATTTATAAGTAACTAATTTACATGGATTGAAAATTAGTTGAGATAGTTCATATCAAAAAAAAAAAAATTAGTTGAGATAGTTATTTATAAAAATTTGTGCTGCTTTTCTTAAAATCTTGTACTCCCTCCTGTCCTAATTATATGAATTATTTAACCGATTTTGAGGGGATTAAGGAGAGTAATTAAATTAGTTAATTTTACTCATTTTCCTAAAATGCCCTTATATAAATTTAAAATAAAGAGAGATTACTCCATTAATATAATGAGCCGTTTGGTTTGAGAGATTTACAGGGGTAATGGAGGATTGGAGGGGATGAAATTTTTTTGAGTTAGGATTTAAAATAATCGGAGAAGTAGAGTTATGAAATTTTAATTAAAAATGTTAGGTAAAAGAATTGGAAACAAAGTGGATTTAAATCTTAGAGTAAATATCCTTTTTAGTCCCTGACAAAAAACACAGACCCCATTTTGGTCCTTAACGAAAAAAATGTCATTTTTAGTCCATAAAAAGGACGAATAAGGGTCGATTGGTGGACATTTTGATCCCTCACAAATTTCCAAAATGTCATTTTTAGTCCCATAAAAAGGACGAATAATGGTCTTTTTTTTTGTCAGTGACCAAAATGAGGTCCGTGTTTTTTGTCAATGACCAGAAAGGGTATTTACTCTAAATCTTGTATTATACTCATCATAAATGCAGGCCTAAATTAGTAGTAGCCGGTTTTGTTTCTTGGCAAAGTGTGGCAAACTCACTTTCAACTCTTTGTTTGGGAGTTTGGGAGAAAGGGAAAGGAAGGGGATGCAAGGAGAATGGAGGGGAGGGGATGGAAAGGAAATAAAGGATATTTCCTCCCCTTGTTTGGGAGTTAAAAAAATAGTAAGAGAGGAAGATGGAGGATTAATGAGTTATTTTTACCATTTTGTCATTTTATTTAATAATTAATATAATTATTATATTTTACAAATAAATTTAAATTTAAATTTTCTAAAAAAATTATTCATGTAATTTTTAGAGTAAATACCCTTTTTGGTCCCTAGAAAAAAGTACGGACCCCTTTTTGATCTCTAACTAAAAATAACTCTTCCCGTCATCCCTGGGAAATCAAAAAACATCCCACGTTAGTCCTTAGTTGGTTCGATCACATGCCACGTAGGAAGGCCAAAACGATGTCGTTTATAATTTCATGAGTAAATACCCTTTTTGGTCCCTGGAAAAAAGTACGGACCCCTTTTTGATCCCTAACTAAAAATAATTCGTCCCGTCATCCCTGGGAAATCAAAAAAATCTCATGTTAGTCCTTCCGTCAGTTAGCTCCTAACGGCGTCACTAACGGTTCTGATGTGTAACGTGAGTTGGTGCAGGGTGCTTTGTTACCTTCAACATTTTTTACTCGTTGAAAAGTCTATCCACTGACCTCACCGTTGGATTTAGAGAAGTATAAAGATTCAAAGCAGTGAACACCGTCTAACTCCGGCGCAAACCTAGGCGAGAAGAGCTGCCGTTGTTGCTTGGCTCCATCGGGTTGTGTTGATGGCGGCGGCGGCGGCGCCTTGGAGTTATTTGGAGATACCGGTTTCTTCTCGGGGGAAGAAGGCTTCTGCTCGGGCTTGGGCTTGAGATTTGGGGCATCAATAGACAAGCGCGATCTCTGACCGTAGGAAAACTCGGCGCAGAGAGCATCGAAGGAACTGAAGATAGACATCATTTGACGACCATAGAACGGATGGAGTTGACGATAACGTATACGAAGTTAAAGACGAAGTTATATTTGACGACCATAGACATCATTACATATCAACAATGTTAGTGACGCTGTTAGGAGCTAACTGACGGAAGGACTAACGTGAGATGTTTTTTGATTTCCCAGGGATGACGAGACGAATTATTTTTAGTTAGGGATCAAAAAGGGGTCCGTACTTTTTTCCAGGGACCAAAAAGGGTATTTACTCATGAAATTATAAACGACGTCGTTTTGGCCTTCCTACGTGGCATGTGACTGGACCAACTCACGTTACACCTCAGCAACGTTAGTGACGCCGTTAGGAGCTAACTGACGGAAGGACTAACGTGGGATGTTTTTTGATTTCCCAGGGATGACGGGACGAGTTATTTTTATTTAGGGATCAAAAAGGGGTCCGTACTTTTTTCCAGGGACCAAAAAGGGTATTTACTCTAATTTTTATATTTTAAAAATTATTTATGTGGTGGCGGCGGCAGCGGTGGGGGGTGGTGGTGGTGAACGAGGGTAACAAAGTAATTAATCTATTTCACCTTTTAAAACCCCCCATATTGAGGGAACTTTATTTTTTAGAAGAATGAGGGTTTTGGGGGATTTGTAAAAATCTCCGATTCCCTCCCTTCTTATTTTTAAAACTTGCAAATAAAGGAAGGGACTATCAAAACCCTCCATTCTCTTTCCTTTCCCTCCAAAATGGAACTCCCAAACAAAGCCTAAGGAAATTCGATTCCTCCGTTTTCCTTTCACTTTCATTTCCCACTTTTTACTCTGCCCCTATATTTCTTTATTTGCTTATACAATAACCAAATAAAGAAATATAAAGATTCATATCTTGACAACATAGGGTCAAAAATTAAACAAAAAACAAAACAAAACAACTCCACTATATATAATCAAAGCATTATACTAAAGGATCTCAATCAAGTGTATAAATCACAACAAACATGTCCAAATACAAATTAATTATCTAACAATAAATGATAAAAAAGCTGGAAAAAAACATTCAAACTTACCTGGCAAAGCGGTGAGGGCGGAGACCAGAAGGGGTGGCGACAGGGGCGTCGGCGAAGACCGAGGACGGTGGCGGCACGACGACGGGAGGTGGAGGACGGACGGTGAAGAGGGAGAGCGCAGAGGGAGGGACAGATCGTGAAAATGAAGGAGGAAGAAAAAGTTGGGAAATTTAAAATGAGTTTGCAATGGAATTTACATTCTGTTGCAAACCCCAAACGGGGTTTTGCGACAGAATTCCAATTCTGTCACAAAACTCAAATGGGGTTTTGCGACGGAATTGGAATTTTGTCACAAAACCCAAACGGGGTTTTGAGACGAAATTGCAATTCCGTCGCAAAACCAAGGTTTCTGCGACGAAATTACAATTCCGTCGCAAAATACCCCTAAAATTGCGACAGAAAAAATTCCGTCGCAAATTCTTTCGCTAATTAGTTGTTTTCTAGTAATGATTTTAATATGAGAAAATTTAAAAAATATGTTAATTTTATGGAAGCTGAAAATGAGAATATAGGTCATGAAGATAATATTAGTGTAGATAAAGAGCATTCCTCAACAAATTATATTACGCCATCTTCAAGTCAAATAAATTATACTTGTGACACAATCAGAGATCAACTTGTATAGGACATGTGATCCAGTTAGTTGTGTAATATTATATTATCAAATTATGTATTTTAGTATTGCCAAATTTTCCAAGTTAACATTTTTCACTTTTTTGTAATTTTGATTTTAATTTTTCTCTTATAATTATCTCAAAAGCCACTTATGCTACCATCATTCCAAACAAGTTTCAGTTTCACAAAAGCTATTTATGCTACCACCAATCTAAACATAAATCATATTATACAATCTGATTTTTACCCAATCTTACTTTAACATAGGTCAGATTGCAAATAAGTCACTTTTCTCACCGCTATCCCAACACGTAGATCTTAGTAAAAGGTGTTTTGGGTGCACGTAGTTCCAAGTTAATGCCGGATAAAAAAGATTTTGGTTATGGTTTTCCTTGCGATGGTCCAAAATGAGGTGGTACTTATGATATTTCGACTTGGAACACATTTTATTTGTCAGTTTTTCTGGATGTAAAATACCATTGGATGTATTAGTTTTTATTGGTATTAGAAGCACATTACATTATGGCAGGGTAACGTTTCAGAGTTTAATGAATCTTCTACCTATTTGATGAGGTGGTTAAGAGATTACCCATGGTTAACCTTCATCTACTGATCACGGCTTTTTTTTATCAATATGTTGTGTACAGTGTGAAAATTATTGAAACGCTACATTTTGAAAAGTATCTACGCAGATGTTATGTATAGTTTGTTATCAGCCGTCCTTAATATTTAGGATCTTTATTCTTTCATTTAGGGTAGGATGCCCCATATTCTTAACTTCTTTCTTGCGTTGATATTAATCGTCCTATATTTTACTATTGTTAGCCACGACCAGTCGCATTAAAATAGTCAATACAAATTGTATTATCTATTTTTTCTTACAAGTTTACAAGAAGTATGAAAAACCCTGGGTAGTCAATAGCAATGAAGAATAATCTTTTTCAGGTAGAAAACAAACCTCTCTCAATTAAGATGAGAATTCATTTTACTTATGTCAGCTATTAAATTGCCAAAGAATTAAAAATAGGATTTTGATGTCAACAGATTGACAAGAAAATTAAAGGGTGGCTAGGTGGGCGGGCAAATTACTAAAGCATTAGAAATGTGATTTTTCTGTCAACAAATTGAGCTAGAATTATTAGATTGACCGGTGAGTGTTGCATCATAGTTAATTTTAATGGTAAACACATTTGTTAAATAGTATCCGGTCTTTAATACGGAGCATTTGGAAACTTGATCTTCATCCTAAATATAAGATATAATTTTCATATTTGTTAATATTTTCCTAATTTACCTCTATTGATACTCCCTCAATCATAATCAAGAAAGAGAGAGAATGAGGTAATTGAAGAAGATGATAAGGGTATTTTAGAAAATATATGTTATATTAATTAACTCAACTAATTTCTTTAATCTAATTAAATTAGATATGGTATGAGTAAGTTTTATCTTTCACTATTAGTCAAGAATGCAAAAGCCTATTAAATGGGTGGACGTAACTTCAAAGCTGTGTTGGGTTTTAACCGTTTTCATATTTTAAAAAAGTTAAGAGTGATTTTATATTTGTTAATGAAATTCTAGTAGTATTTTTGTGTGTATTTTTAAGAATATACTAAGCAAATATTTATTACTGAAATATCTTTGAAAAGTGAAAAAAATATAATATTCCTAATATATTAGTTTAACTTTATGAAAAAATATAATGTGATTGAGATATGGTATTACAAAGACATTAACCCAATGAGTAAATATATTGATTAAATAAATATTGAGTAATGACACCGACTAATTTAATATCATTACTCATTTACTGAATATCTTTATGCTTTTAGTCAACACCATTATTATTTTAGTTAATACTTAATACTATTACTCTTTTAGTCAATATTATTATGCCTTTAATCAATACATTTATACCTTTAATTTAGTTAATATTATTACGCCTTTAGTTAATATTATTACTCATTTTGTGAATATCATTACGTATTTAGTACATTATTTATTTAATCAATATCACTAAAATTTTAATCAATAGTCTTTAGAAATATCATTATTGATTTAGTCAATATCATTACTGCTTTTAATCATTTAGTCAAATACTTTTACGCCTTTATTTATATTATACATATATTGAGCAAAAAAAATATTATACATATATATTCTTATACATATCTAAGGCCGTTTTGAAGAACCAAGGCGGGGTGGGTTCAAATCTCATATTCAGTTATTCACTGCTCCACATTTATTTTAACAAAATTAATCCCCTCCCAAAAAAATAGCCACTGGCATCGTGCAGTTAGAGCTTTGAAGATAGATTGAAATCAGACCCATTGCACTGAATCAGATCAACGTCATTGATTGCTATAAAAGCATTACCCCACTTTGCTGATTCTAGGTTGCAAACTGCAACCATACCCACTTGTTCTTCGCCATTTTCATCCTCCTATCCTATCAGATCCTTCGAAAATGAGTGAGTTGTCCCCATTCATGGTTCTAATTAGAAGAAGACAGACCAATCGCCCAAATTGTGTCTAAGAAAACAATAATTAAAGGCAAAAGCTAAACAAAGATCATGACTTTCTAGCACACCTGAGTGAGAATAGCTAATTAAGACTATAACATCAATACCGCAAAAAAGAAAAAAAGAAAAAGAACAATCTAAAATTGAAGAAGAAGAATCAATAATGCATAACATAAACATTGTACTCAACAATGGTGTCCCTTGAATTGGGGGCGAACTAGTGGGTTCGAGCTTCGACATATCCTCTAGCAAATCAAAAAATTATGCTTCCTTCGATCACCGACATCTCCCTCACTTATTGAACACCGGTTTTCTCTCCAACATTATGATTGTGCTTCTATTGCATTTCCCTTTGATGAATGCAAAATTCATCACCATCAGTAGTGTTAACTTGCTCTGTGACGCCGATGCGTAAAACCCTTGAGCTCTTCCCACCAATTTGGAGCTCAATTTGGGGCCCCATGTTAGGGGGTTATCGATCATATTGAGGAGTCCGAAGACGGTGGTGGAGTTGACCGGCGGCGGAACGACGACGACGGAGGTGGGATTTTGGCCGCTGACGATGTCGTGCCAGTAGAATTTGAAGTGGCTAAGCTTTTATTTCTTGAGACCAAGGAGCTTCCAGTCAATTGGGCAAACAAAGTCGCCTTTTTTGTGGCTAGAGATGAGAAGAGGAGAGAAGGATGAAGGATGAAGAAGCCATTGTTGGAAGTTGGAAGATGGTCTTGTGAGAAAAGAAAGTATTGAGTTGAAAAGTTGAATGATATCTCTGTTTCTCATCTTTCTCCAGTAGATTATTAACGGACGTCTGCAATATTAACGATAGGTAGGATTTTTGTTCCATTTTCTTAACCAGGTAAGCATTTTTGCCTTTAAAAAAAATATTTGGTGTTGGACACTCCTGAGGATAAAACTTATGTGCATTTTTGCACCTTTATGATTGACCTTTTGTCACTGTTATGTCATTTTCATATCTTAACAGACTTTTTGGTGTTTTATAAATTTAAATAGTATTTTATTAGAATTTTACTAAAAATCAATTTATGGTCGCTTTAACAGTTTAACTTTAAAAGTTTAAACCAGATAATTATGTCCTCGATAATTTGAGTCCACATATCATGCTTAGATTTACATGCTTATTATGTGTATAAGCATATTTTTTTATTTTAAATTTTTTATATATTATATTTATTTATATTTAAATTATATTATGCTTTCTAAAATTCTTTTTGCACCCAGTATCTCAAATTAATTAATTTTCATAATACTGGTGTTATAGACAAATGCAGAACTAAAAATTAATTAATTTGAGATACTGAGTGCAAAAAAACCTCGTAGTATATAATTTAAATCTAAATAAATATAATATATAAAAAATTAAAAAAAATGTACTTATACCTTTAATTAGAAGTATAAACACATAACAAACATGTAAATCTAAGCATGCTATATATGGACTGTGGTAATTATTACACTGACAGGCACGTCTCTTGAAAGGGCTGGCGAAAACGGGGCAACGTAGCGTCACCCAGTGGGTCGGTTCTCCATTAATTTTAATTCTAATGGAAAAAACATATAAAGCCAATTTAAGACCGTACTTGATCAAAAAAAAAATTTAAGACTGTCCTCTTTCCTTTATCATCACACCTCAGCCTCTCCTTTCGCTCTCCTGCCCTTCCTCCCCTCTCTCATCTGTCTCGAAACCCTAGAAATTCATTTCTCAGAATTCCGTTAACGGAGCCCCGGATTTGCTCTCCAAACTTTCACTTTCCCGAGGTAATATTCAGAATTAACTCCGATGTCTAATGAAACTCCATTACGTACCTGAATTCGCGTATAGTAGATCCTAGATCCTTATCCGGACATTTAAATTATCCTAACCCTCCCACTCCGATCGGGTGTAGTTCGGATAGTTTACCGAGAGAAGCTGACATTTGAGAATTTACTAGTCGTGGCTTGCGCATGGGTAAGGTTCTCCGAGAAACGTCTAAGCCATCCTCAAATTCTTCATCCCCATTCCCATCTTCGGCACCTGCGACAAGCTCATCATCATCGATAACCGATACTGTAAAGGGTTCTCACCAGTTCAAGATCTCGGGATATTCCTTGTCAAAAGGGATCGGGATCGGCAAATATATCGCATCTGACACGTTTTCAGTCGGTGGGTATGAGTGGGCGATCTACTTTTACCCGGACGGGAAAAGTGTCGAGGACAATGCTACTTACGTATCACTATTTATCGCGCTTGCCAGTGAGGGGACGGACGTTAGGGCGCTTTTTGAGCTAACCCTTTTGGACCAGAGCGGGAAGGAGAGACACAAGGTTAATAGTCATTTTGAGAGGACGCTGGAAAGCGGGCCGTACACGTTAAAATACCGTGGCAGCATGTGGTAAGTTGCCTTTATATGATTTCTCTTCCTTCTTATTGCAAGTAAAATAAAAATCCCTCACTTACTCGTGCTCCTTAATTTTTTTGGTTTGGGCGTTCAGTGGATGGTCTGAACAAACTATTAGGGATTGAGTACCGTATTCTATTGTTTTCCTGAACCCTTAAACAACAAGAGGGAGGGGACTGGAAACAACTAAAAATAGAAGGCATAGTATCGGCCTCTTTGGGCTAAATGAATATGTTTTCGATTATCTGAAGGCTTAGTTCTGAACGTAAATTATGCAAATTAGCTCAGGAGACCTTATATTTATGACTGGAGGACGTAGGATTGATCATCATACGGCTGTCTCTTGAAAAAACGTTCTTTCATATCGTCTAACATTATACTATAGAGAACCTAGTACTTACCTAAAAAAATTGGACACGAAATTATGTGAGGTGTGATTGTGAGTTACCGTTTTAGTATTTCTTTGAAGGAAAGGTGTGTTGGAGGGGTGGGCTTATGTGATTTGTGAAGGAGAGTCGCTTGCATGTCATGCAGGACATCTTATCTAAGTGATAATTGAACAGATTATTTGTGTATTATTTTTAGTCCCTCAGATTATTTGTGGGTTCTGGGTCCGGAGGCTGTGTTATTTCATGCGTGTGAGCAGTTTATATTGGCGCTTTCCAGACAATATGTTTCTTTCTTTTTTTCTTGTACAATTTTGTTTATCCTATATTTTGTTTAGCCTGATTTTTCCCCCTCTGGTTTATTTGGGCACATATGGCAGAAACTTCTGATGTGTGATCTCTTGGTGTTCTTTGCTAAATTCTCTACGATATATCTTAAACTATCTGTGAACAGGTAACAGGCTGGTAAAAGCTAATTGATTTGTATTGCATGATTCAGGGGTTACAAGCGATTTTTTAAGAGAACAGTCCTGGAGACATCAGATTACCTTAAAGATGATTGCCTCTGTGTTACTTGCAGCGTTGGTGTTGTGAAGTCATACACAGAGGGCCCTAAAATCTACTCCATACCTATTCCGCCATCTGACATAGGCCAGCATTTTGGGCAGCTACTTGAAAGTGAAAAAGGAAGTGATGTGAATTTTGAAGTGGATGGAGAAGTTTTTGCTGTTCATAAATTGATATTAGCAGCTCGTTCTCCTGTTTTCAGAGCCCAACTTTTTGGTCCTATGAAAGATCAGGACACTCGTTGTATAAAAGTTGAAGACATGGAGGCTCCTGTTTTTAAGGTCTGAATACATGCTCTTTGTGTGGCCCCTTTGGTTAATCTGGTTTTAATCTGCTATTTGCTATTTGGTTATTGTGATTGTTTCCATCTATGGTTTACATATACATTGTGCATTTTTTCCTCTGGCTTTGTTTTATTCTCTTTTCATAGAAGATTGGACCAAGATAAAGTGATATAATAAAATCGGGAAGGATTATAGACAATATCATAGCTAAAAAAGGGAGTTGCTTGTAAGCGAGAGGTCGTGAGTTCGACCCTGCTTGTAACCTTCGGCCATTAGTGCCGGTCCTTTTTAAAAAAAAAAAAAAAAAAAAGTGGTCTCCATTGCTGTTTTTACTTCATGTGATTGGTCAATGATTGGTCTCGTGCACTGTTCTTGCATTTTTGTGGAGGTGTTGTCCTGACTCTTGAGATCGGTTTAGAAGAAATTGGTTTCAGCGGTTCTGTCTATCCATATTTGAGTTGTGAGAAAGGAACAAAAAATGTTAATAGGTTCAGATTTTTATTCACAAGAAATGAGGGGTTGCATTTTGATGCTTTTAAAGTTATTGGATTCTATTTCATGCTTTTTCTTTACAATTGGACATGCAATACTCTTTTCTTATTAGAAAGTGCCAATTATTAGCTTGATAAGATGAAGTCAAACTATGTGAATTTGGAATCACTTGAACCCTTTCATGTTACTCTGTTTTGCAGGCTTTGCTCCATTTTATATACTGGGACTTGCTGCCTGACATGCAAGAGCTTACAGGGTTGAACTCAAAATGGGCAACAACCTTAATGGCTCAACATCTGCTAGCAGCAGCAGACCGGTACGGCTTGGAGAGGCTTAGGTTGATGTGTGAAGCCAATCTGTGTGAAGATGTTGCAATAAATACTGTGGCTACAACATTAGCATTGGCAGAGCAGCATCATTGTTTCCAGCTCAAAGCAGTCTGTCTCAAGTTTATTGCGGCACCTGAAAATCTCAGAGGTGAGTTTTCCATTTCTGAACTTTAATATTATTTTGACTAGAAAAATTAAAATAATAGACGTTAGTTTTCATTTTAATATGTCGAGGGAAATTATGGCCTTTTCTGGATGAAATTAAAATTGGATTCATGTAACCAATGGGACGTTTTTCATTCTTTACATTAAAAGATACGGGGCCAAGAAATAGGGATTGAGCGAGGTAGATTTTCTAGGATACGTGTTCAAATCCTGAAGCAGCCTCTCTGATTGTGGGGACAAGACTGCGTACATCTATTTCTCGGGCTCCACCTGGAGGGAGCCTTGTGTGCTAGGCCACCCTTTGGTTTTAATGAGGATGGCGATATTTTGTTAGTTCCAAACACATCTAATTCATCTTTTCATGAAAGCGGTTCAGTTGATATGAAGAACGTTTTCAAAATTTTTTTGTGGCAGCAAATGGGCCAATTATATTAAAAAAATTCAGATGAAGTTTGGTTTTTATCCAGACAGTCACCAACTGAAGCCTTTATGTTTCTTCAGCTGTGATGCAGACTGATGGTTTTGAGTACCTGAAGGAAAGTTGCTCATCTGTTCTGACTGAGCTCTTGGAGTACGTGGCTAAATTTACTGAGCACTTGGACTTCATGTGCAAGGATAGGAATGATGCAATACTTGATGGCAGCGACATAAATGGTAGACGGGTGAAGCAAAGGCTCTAGTTCGAAACTGAACAGCTTTCTGTATACATAACCTTCCCCCTTTCATCTCTTGGGAGATTAAAATCCTTAGATAGAGATTATAATCACTCATAGGACTAGATGCGATTCTTAGTTCTCTTGTATTCATATCTTTGATAAGCAAATGTAGTATGTTTTGTCAGCCTTTCCATATAGATTTTGTGTTTTTTTTTTTTTTTTAAAAATTTCCCTCTTTTAAAGAACCTATCAGGCCTAAAGTATTGATCGCTGCCTAAAGTATTGTATGTACTTGTAGTTTTAAACCTGGCTCCCTTATCTGTATTTCAATTACATCCCGCCGCTGGAATTTCAGTCACTGATGGTGCTATTAAACTGAGACCAAAATGTTCTGCTATTTTTATTTTGCTGAAAATAAATTTCGGTATTTTTAATTTAACTACCAAAACACTTTACCAAGTAGTTGGATTTGAGGGGGCGTTCTGAAATGGTAGCTTTACGGAAGCCTTTGATGAAACAGAAACGTTTGATAATTCTCAGTGGTTGTTAGCAATTGCTGCTCAATTTCAACCCGTTGCCTCGTGCATGTAATGAGATATAAGGACAAAGGCCAGACCCTGCCATAGCCTTGTAGGAGGGGCTGTTAAATCGTAAAAGCAACCGTCATTTTTTCTTGTGCCAACAGAACAACGATGAGCAAGAAATAATGGTTACCCCTTGAACGCTGGAAAGTAGCCTTACAGAAATGGATCTTGTTGAATAATTCCAGAGCGGATCATGATCAATGATTATCTCATTGATCAACAAAAGAACAAAAAAGAATGAGCTATTGAGATGTGAACTTAGCCACTTCGTAGAATGCAGGGGACGAATGCCTTAACGATTGACGTGTTGGAAGGAGAAATTAAATAGATGAAACAGTTTTATCATTTATTATATGGAAGCTCAAGCGCTTAGCGAGGAGAATGTCACGCGCGGGCAGTTGTGATTGCCCCTTCATTCAATAATTGGGTGGCAGGTGGGAATTTATCAAGGTAGTTGGCACTTGGCTGTTCATATGGGATTCGTGACTTGGCTCACCCACAACGTGCAATGCCACGTGCGCCTCCTGCTTTTTCATGCCACAAAAATCAGTCGACGGAAAAACCTTTAACTGTTGGACAATAGCTATAATTGTTTACCGTAATTATTGCATTATGATATTTATTTAATTATTTACTATAAAACTCGGGAAAAGTAAAACTATTCCGAATCACAAATTTCTATCTCTGGAAGAAAAGAAGAGAAGGAGGAAGGAAGATAGTATTGCTGTGTCAAACAACAGTCATGCGAGCCATGTTTGTGCCTTCTAGATCCAGAGTGGAATGCAAGACCAGTCAACGTTTTGATGGCGTGGAGTGGATATTTCAGAAACACGGTAGCGTAGTGCTCCCCATTTTGTGACGTGGAGGAATAAAATATAGGTTAATAATAAAATATTGCCAACGGTAGATCTAAGTATCCGCCATTTTTTTGTTAATTATATATAGAGAATATGACCAAAAAAGTGTTGAAGAATAAAGTAGAGCGGCGGCAACAGACAACGGAGCTTTGGGAGAAGACTACCTGAAGAGGGATGGGCGCTTCACAATCAGTTTCACAAAAAAGCATCCATGAATTCACTGTCAAGGTATTGTCGTCCCAAGTCTCAACCTCTCACCTATATTAATGGATTTATAGGAATTATTGTTCATTTTCTGGGTAAAACTCTTCCCAGGATGCCAGGGGTAGTGACGTGGACCTCAGCATCTACAAAGGGAAAGTACTTCTTCTTGTTAACGTCGCTTCGAAATGGTTATTTTCTTTCCCTAATCCAACTCTCCATGCGTCTTTCCATTTTCTTTCATTTACGACTGAAAATTGTTCATTCTTATCTACATGCGTTAGCTAACTGAATTCATGGTTTTTTTTACCAAAAAAACAAACAGTGGGTTTACGGATTCCAATTACACCCAGTTAACTGAACTTTACGGCCGATACAAGGATAAGGGTATGTTTTGTGCCTTTGCAGCTACCAATTTATTTTGTTTACTGGGTTTGAATGATGGGTCGTAAAAGATTTCCTTTTACTTTTATCATATTGAGAAATTTTTGTTTGGTTGACTCCAGGTCTTGAAATATTGGCATTTCCTTGCAATCAATTCCTGAAGCAAGAGCCCGGGACAAGCCAAGAGGCGCAAGAGTTTGCGTGCACAAGATACAAGGCCGAGTATCCTATTTTTGGAAAGGTATTAAGAATGTAGTTTGCGTAGGGCATCTGGATCTTTTACTTAGATTATGATTAACTTCCTTTTAAATAATGGCCATAAAGGTTGAAAATAGAAAATACCAGTGTGAATGAAGGTACAATTACATTGTGATTTCTTGGTCTGCATTCTGACTGAAAATTTTGATTGACTGCTTGATCCAGCTAAATTATTTAATAATGATTATAATTGTCATTTCAAACGTTAGGAATTCATATATTGTACACGAATCAACTGCTTTTTGTAGTGATGAAGTCGTCATCTACGATGCATTAGAATTATGATATAAGAGTCAAGGTTGCTTATTCCATAAAACACACACACACACTTGATACCCTGTCAAATGTGATGTCTAATTAGGAGAATTTAACCTCTCTGTGTCACCCCAAACTAGAGGCTAGTTCCTTCTCCAACTTGTCTCCTATTATGACTCAACGAGCAAGGATATGGAAACAATCTCATCTTTTAACCTGAAAAGAAATCCATAAGGAAAAAAAAATGAAGATTCATAGATGAGTGTGTTGTGTCTTTAAAAGAGAACAGTGAAGGCATACATAGCTCTGGCTTCTTAATTGTGTCCTCGTAGTATTTTATGTTTCCTTAAGTATGATTCTCTCCAGTTTTTTATGGATGCTGCAGTCTCGCAAAACAAAACAAAAAAGAACCTTTGGCAGGTTCCAGCATCTGTTTGGAACATTATCCATTAACTTCTTTTATAAGCCTGACTGCTTATACTGGCCAGACTTTCCTTCTGTGCTAGTGGATTGGTTGCGAAGGACATCTTATAGGAACATATAATGCGTTAGAAAGTATTGATTTTGCCTTTTCAAATTTTTGACGCATATGTTTGATGTTTTCCTTGGAGTCTTGTTTTTTTTTTTTTCCTTTTTCACAATTTGATGTCTTGAATGAGTTTTTAAGGCACAAATTGCTTCCTCGAAAGAAAATGAACTTTATCACCAATTTATGATATGCAAAATGCAAGTGTATTGTTAGATATTCTTTCCCTTTTATGGGGGCTTAGCGAGGGAAGCAGGAATGTTATTGGTTGATAAATTTCCTTAGTGGGTAGATTAATCGCTTACCCTTTTCCCCTCAATTTAAGAACATGCTAAAGTTGCTGTTTGACTTTTATATAAACACATTTTGGAGCCAACACTTTCACAGAAGGAAAGTCTGGCCAGTATAAGCAGTTAGGCTTATAAAAGAAGTTGATGGATGATGCTTCAAATAGATGCTGGAATGCTGCCACAAAGGTTCTTTTTTGATTTGTTTTATGATGTTGCAGCACCCATAAAAAAACAGTATGATTTACTCCTGGTTTAGATGGATGCTGCAACATCACCAAAAAAATAAAAAACACTAGGGCAGGATTCCAGCATCAATTTCCAAAATCATCCATTGGGCATTTTGAGTATTCACACAATTATACTGGCCAGACTAGCCTTCCTATGCAATTGGATTGGTTACAAAGGACGCATGGTAGGAACTTACTATACTGTATATTTGAAAGTTTTAGCATTTTCAAATATTCTTTCTCACCAAATTTTTGATATGCAAATTGCAAGTACATTCTTAGTCTTACATATTCTTTTCCTTGTATGGGGCTTTCGGAAGGGAAGTAGGAATATTGTTGGTTGATAAATACACTGCTAAAGACAGCTGAATTGAGCTAGTGGAAATTGAACTTGAACAAGAAGCTTAATATGCTTCTAAAGATGATATACCTGAGGGAATATATTAGATGCGGCTTGAAATATACTTCACTCGAGCATGAAGATAGAATGATGTTTATTCTTTGTAAAATTTTAGAGCTTTCTGAACATATATAATTTCATTATTGAGTTGGTTCACAAATGTCTTGGCAGATGGGATACTTCTAGAGCTTTTCATTTTCTGAAAGAAAAAAAGAACTAAACAAAAGAGGCGATGATGTGCTTGTCAAATCAGCCTTAGTGTGATTTTGTGAAAAGATTTAGCTAATGTTCACCCTATGACGAAAACTGACAACAATGTGAAGTTGTTAAACCTTTTGAATGCGGGTCATTATCTTTCAGAAAAGATTTAGCTAATGTTCACCCTATGACGAAAACTGACAACAATGTGAAGTTAAACCTTTTGAATGCGGTTTATTATCTTTCATCTGTGATTTGAACCAAGGGTAAAATAATGAGGGGAAGCTCTGTCTCTGAACGCTGAACAAGAAGCAGCATCCTTCAATCTGAATTTTTTTGTAGTAAAGAATTAAAACATTGATGTTTAAGCATCCTCTGAGCCTCAGAAAAACTTGTTTGAGGTATGAAGCTATAATATGTCCACAGTATGGATGAGTAGGTTCATCTTTTCAGAAAGAATCGATAAACTTGTTCTATTGTTGTGTGATGCATCCTTTGAATAGCGATATACTCATACTGTTTTTTCTTTTTGATATCATGCGATATATTGTTTTGCTATATAGCATTGGTTTTTAACATACTCCTTTATACATGCAGGTACGTGTCAATGGACCAGATGCATCTCCGGTTTATAAATTCCTTAAATCAAAGAAAAGTGGGTTTCTGGGCTCTGGGATAAAGTGGAATTTCACCAAGTTTTTGGTTGACAAGGAGGGCCATGTGATCCAGCGTTATGGTCCAACCACTTCACCATTGGCATTTGAGGTATTCTTCCTCCCTCTCTTTTTTTTTTCGCCCCTCGCACTCTTCCATTCTCTGTATGTGTTTTACTAAACCTGGTATGCAAATGTGTTGAATCATTGTTCTTTCACAGAATGACATCAAGAAGGCATTGGGGGAGGCTTGAGATAGTCCCCGACTACAAACTCGCGATCGAGTTCAAGATGTCTGTAACAATGCAATGTATATTTGATAGATCTTGTTTCTTCTGCTGATTATTTTTTATATATTTTACATCTGTTTGTTTTCGCTGTTTTATCAGAGTTCTGTTT
Organism: Acacia pycnantha; assembly: GCA_025563575.1. Lineage (NCBI taxonomy): Eukaryota > Viridiplantae > Streptophyta > Magnoliopsida > Fabales > Fabaceae > Acacia > Acacia pycnantha. The sequence continues at coordinate 976,856 of JAMWYP010000218.1, forward strand.
TTGGCCTTTGTGATATCAGTTCTAATTTTGAGAAGTTGTGTCCTGGATAATTTGATTTGAATTTGTCATTTTGTTCATGTAAACGTGACTGATGTAAAGTGGAAACAGTTTGGCTGTAAAAAACAGTTATAAGTTTTGTATTAAATTTTAATTTATTTTAATGTGATGGTGTTTATATCCAATTGAGAATAATCATACTGACAATTGCATTGACCATATCCGCTTAAGAATAGAAACATAAATACATAGAAAGCACTCTGGAAGAGAAAGGAAACAAAAATCCAAATGAGTAAACTAAATTCAGACGTAGAGTAGGTGTTGTTGGAAAAGTTACGTAAGTTGAGACAAATTTTTTTCTTGAATATCATATACTGGAAATCATGTTAGAAAAGTATCTTTTACCGCTTATCCAAACGTAAGTCTGTGGGGGTAGACTTTAGCACTGCTGCACCACAAATATCTTATCCCCTGATTTTTACAAGTCATTAGTCAATTCTGCAGAGATAAGGTTATGAAAGCTTCGTTTACCCCAAAGACAAACAGAAAAGAAGCCATGAAAGCTCCCTGTTGCAATCTCCAGCTTCAGATAAACCCATAATGGAAGTCAGATGGGCCAAGAACAAAGACCCCGACTTGTTCTTGTGGTGTAAAGAAAACCCAAGTTGATAGAGGCGGGTCCCACCATGTCCGCTTATGGGCTCACACAGAAATGGAAGTGGGGCACAGTCCCTTTAATTTGAGAACGGCCTCTGTGACTGTGAGCAGAGTCACCGGGAAGCTTCTGAATAGGAAGGGTTTTGAGGTGGTCTTGAAAAAAAAAAAAAAAAAAAAAAATCTTCTTGTTCTAGTCACTCTTCATGATTGTGGCCTCGTGTGGCAAGAGCTAGTACTATCTTGAATCACCATGACTTGCGCGTTCTCTCTCCTCAATTAATGTAAGTATAGATCCATTTATATAGCTCCAAAAATTTTGTGGAATCTAATGGTTTTTATTGCTTGGAAGGTTGTTGGACAAACAAATTATGTGAAATCCAATGTCTTGAAGGTATCAAGTATAGGGTCCCCCCTCCCCCCTTCCTTTCCTTATTAAATACTTGTACAACATAATTGCTTGATGAGGATAACAGTAATATTAAAAGAAGCATATGAGAAATTATGGTTCCGTCAAACCTTTAAGATACTAGAGAAGATCGGCGTGTCGTGGGGGATTGAGTATGTCATCTCATAGAAACGTGGTTGAGAAGTGAGCAAATATAAGGCGACAAATAGCATCATATTCATACACCTGAGTCAGCTTGTCCAATCCGTGTTCTGGGTGTTTGTCATTCATGTATAAATCATATTCATAACACGAACATGAGCCCTACCACCTCCACTTCTCTTTAACATTATGTGCTCTCTCACCATTTACCCGTACCAGTATAGGTTTAGCCTATTTGTTTGTGCATGTGCCTATGAGCGACCTCTATGATTTTATTTTTCTGGGTGAAAGTTCAAATTTTCGAGAGAGAAAATACGTCAGGATGATCCAATATATATTAAAGGGTAGATGAGCAAAAATACGTATGTGCTTTATCCTCGAGAGCGCCCAGCACCATATGTTTTTTTTGGGATAAAAAATACACATGAATTTTCAAAACTGGAGCAAATTTACCATCTCTGTTAAAAGGTGTCAACTTCCGTTAACTACTATCTGAAAGTACCAAAATACCCTCTGCCTCAACCTCAATGTTCATCCTCTTCCCTCCTAAATTCATAGAATCATCTGATCAATTGAGTTCATCCTCTTCCCTTCTAAATTCATCATGGACAATCATCAACCATAATCAGGTATACAAAAATGTCAAAAGATAAAGCCCAAGCACACATAATCTGAGTTCTGCACCGCATCTGAGCAGATTTCCAGAGAAACGGATTTCAGAGATTTCCATATTTCAGAGATTTTAACAATACCAACCAGTCAGAATCATGTGTCGCCAAACTTTTGTGCAAAGATGTGGTTTGTATAAAGTTAACAAGTCCTTAGAATCAGCCAAGCATATTGTAAAGAACAACCATTGAACGAAATGCAGTACCTAAATCTATAGAAATTGATGAGAGCGTCGAATTCAATAGAAGGAAAGAAGGGTTCGAATTTGCCTCTCCACTTCTCATTGTTCGAATTGTATTCCACCAGTCAGCTCCCCAAGTCGTGGCTTTTTCCCAGTCGGCAATGGTAACGAAGAGGAAGGCCGGCGTCTCTTCTCAGATCAAGCTCCTCCAAGTCACAACTCTCTCAAACTAGGCGCTCTTTATCGCGTCTCTCTCTATCCAAATCCAAACGCTCAAACGATGACAAGTGGTGGCAGACGGTGCTTCTCTATTTTGATTTGTCACAATTGGTGACGAATGCGATGGTGGTTGAAGGAAGAAGGTCGCTGAAGCCTATGATGGTGAAGGCGAGAGTCGCCGGCAACCAAGGATGAATGGTAAAAGGTTATGAGCTCCAAGCTCCACTGTGTCCCCTATGTATCCATCTCCCTCGCTTTTTGGTTCACGGCCCTGTCCTCTGTTATGTTTTTCCAAAGGATGAAGATAATCTCCGACGAAAGTGACGGCTGAGTGAAGGAGCCTCCGGCGACCAATCTTGAAGGAAAACCCCGGCACGACGCACGCTCTTCTCCTTGCCCTACCGCTGCCACAGGCAACGGCTAGGGCGTGTGGCAGTGGTAGGGCACGACCAAACGGAGGGATAGGAGAGGTCAGAGGTGAGACGGATTGGAGAGTGATGATAGGGGCAGTGTAGGGAAAATTATAAAATCTTTAATATTTTTTATTTTTTAAATATGGTGGGCCCCACACAAAACTAACAGAGGTTAACGGCTTTTAACGGAGATGGTAAATTTGCTCTAGTTTTAAAAGTTTATGTGTATTTTTGCTCCCAAAAAAAGCATATGGTGTTGGGCGCTCCCGAAAGTAAAGTACATGTGTATTTTTGCTCTTTTACCAATATAGGAGCTAAGCTAACTCTCCCCATGAAAATCTTATGGAGTGTGAGAGCCATTTTCTGGACTAAACTAGAGACTAGCTAGCATCATAGAGCTTTATCAGAACAACATCGCTTGATCAAAAGGTTGTCCAGGAGATTTTTATTTTTTGTTATGAAGTAACTGCTTGAAAAGCTTATCAGCAGTTTACACTTTGAACTTTGCAGGGCTTTGAAGGGACATGGCCACCACGTCTTGGTTGGGTTTATTACAAGCTAGACCTCACCTTTAAGCCAAAGAAACAGCTTTGTGCTGCAAATAAGGGTGTTCTCTGATAGTGTGTTGATTGAATGGAATGTTAAAGAAAAAGAAGATAACATGGTTGTTCAAAGGATGCATCCCCCAAAAGGTAAGGGGGATAGTCATGGGGGACAAGGATGACCCTCTGTTAGTAAAAGTGGATGAGCAGTCTTTCTCATGAGTTTTAGCAAAGGAGACATGGTGAATAGGTGTCACTTTATCGTCTTAGGTGGACTCTGACCCTATGCAACCATGGGCCATAACATGTCATCCACCACATATTGTTTCTTTCATATCTTCCACCCCTTCCCCCTCTATATATATGTTTGGAGTTTGGACCGTTCAGGTCACAAAACACAGCAGCTTCAACTTCAACGTTCTTAATCCTCCATTAACTATTTCCAGTGAAAGCTTCAAGTGGTTCAGTGTTCGGGGAGAAATCAAATGGCAGCAAGTGTATTCTCAGTGAGGAGTTCATCAAGTTCAAAGCTTCGGTCGCAGTCATGGGAACGATGTTCGAAGCACATAAAGCAGCAGAGAACTCGCCTTTACATTATCTGGAGATGTACTGTGATGCTTTTATGCTGGCATGACTAATCTATCTGTCACACCTTCTTCTCCGCCTTCTTTCTGGTGATGACTGACTAGTGATCACTAACCATACCCTGAAGTTTATAGGCTTTGGGAAATGGAGGGTTGAGTGTAAACTGTAAAGCAAGATTGAACTAGTTATTCTATATATGTTCAGATGTACAAAGAACACTAGATGAAGTAGGTGCCTGCTACATGTGTGTAAACTGCAAATTAGCATGAAGATGGAGTTAGAAACACCACGCCTTCTTCTACTCAGTTTCATCAATTGTAGTATTTAAGTTTTTTCATTTTATTAACGCCTGATGCTTCACAAAGTTCAGTCTTTGCTCTCAGCTTTATGCTAAAACGAAGCTAACATGAACCTAAGGGACTATGCCAGATTAAGGCAGTCTTTTAGATTGTATTATCATATATAACTCCTCGGATACTAGAAAGTTGGCCATTGTAATCTACCGTTTTTAACACTCTTCTTGATTTTAGGGAGAATTACACATAGGTCCCAAGGATGACAAAAAAATACAATTAGGTCCCAACAAGAATTCACATTACACAGAAGTCCCAAAGAACCTGGTTGTAATTATTTGTGAATGTACAATTACCAATTTGACATTCCTTCCAATTCCTCTCTCTCTCTCCTCTCTCTCCGTTCTCCTCTCTCTCTCTCTCTCCTCTCTCTCCGGACTCACGGCCTTGATCCGGTTGCTCCAGCACGCACCCATCAACTAAATCAACCCCAAAAACCAAAACCTTTGATTGAGGATTCCAGGTGAAAGCGAACAAGATATCGAATCCAAAAGAGTAAGCCAAATTTTGCATTTTAGGTAGGAATAAAACGATTTACTTATAAAAAAAAGGTAGGAACCAGAGAAAAACAACAACTCGATAGCAAACACTTGGCAGGCGAAATTGAAGACAAACCTGATTTTGGTTCTGATATCGTTTTTAAATTTTGTTGTAAATCTATACTTTGTCTGTTGTAAACTTATACTTTGCCTGTTGTAAATAGCCTCTGGAAGTCAAAAATGGAAAAAACTCGTTTTCAAATTTTGTTGTAAATTTATACTTTGTCTGTTGTAAATTTATACTTTGTCTGTTGTAAATAGCCTCTGGAAGTCAAAAATGAATTTTGTTGCAAATCTATACTTTGTATGTTGTAAATTTATACTTTGTCTGTTGTAAATAGCCTCTGAAGTCAAAAATGGAAAAAACTCGTTTTCAAATTTTGTTGTAAATCTATACTTTGTCTGTTGTAAATTTATACTTTGTCTGTTGTAAATAGCCTCTGGAAGTCAAAAATGGAAAAAATCTCGTTCAACGACTGTTTTCTTAAAAACAGTCGTTGAAAGTACAAAAAAGTCGTAAAAAACTTTTGATGACTGTTTTTGCGAAAACAGTCATTAAAAGTACTATTTTTTATGACTATTTTTTGAAACAACAGTCATTAAAAGTACTCTTTTTTATGACTGTTTTCAAATAAAACAGTCGTTGAAAATGAGATTTTTTCCATTTTTGACTTCCAGAGGCTATTTACAACAGACAAAGTATAAATTTACAACAGACAAAGTATAGATTTACAACAAAATTTGAAAACTAGAGTTTTTTTCCATTTTCCATCTTTCTTAGTTTGAGAAGACGATGAAACTCTGCATTTTTCACAGAACCAATCACCTTCTGGTATTCCTTTTACAAGGGGATTTCCATAGCATGAGGATAAATCATTCAAGGGTCAGAACAAAGAAGGATCATCAGCGCAATTTCTCGGCGCCCAAACAGAGACTAATTAAACACGGCGTTTTCTGGTGAAACACACCTCGACGGTAGGATTACCATGGCTGTCGAATATTTGGCGAGCCTTCACAATCTTGATCGTTGCCATTGTTTGATCTCTCCGAGAAATCGCAAGCACTCATACTGTTCCGGTTCTTCGGATGGCTTTACCGAGAAAATGACGATCCAGAGAGAGAGAAGAAAAAGGGAGAGAGGAGAGAGGGAAGGTCAACTGTGTCATTTTACATTCACAAATAATTACAACTAGGTCCCTTGGGACTTCAGTGTAATTTCATGATTTCAAGGGACCTAATTGTAATTATCTCTACTCCTTGGGACCTGTGTGTAATTCTCCCTTGATTTTAAGCAAAACGAGACCTACAAGTATCTGATGGAAATTAACAGCTACTACTATATAACACTGCCACCCGACTGGAAACCTTGGCTTGGAATCACGAGACCGTCAGCCATTATTAACACTAGAGGTCAATGGATCATGGTGAACTATTTTAATTAGTTACTAATTTTTGTTTCCATGGCAAAAAAAAGAAAGATTACTTTTGGTTTGATCGTACGTGATAACTGAGCTTTTCATTATGAAGGAATAGCTGGCTGAGTTGAAGGGAAATTTCTGGATTTGACAGTGCAAAGAGGGGAGGAGGAAGTTTTAGATTTATGAGAATCAAAGACTTGGTGGTGGGGTGGTGGAGATGGATTTGAGTCATATTCCAAAGAGGATGTAATGCCCTTATTTTGCTTACAATGAACGGGATGCCCAGCTGCTCGGTCTTGGAATCTGATGGCATCCATAAAAATGTCAAAATGTTAAAAAGGAGTTTTGTTTGAGATGTGAACAACTTGCTCTCAAATAATAATTTTTTTCCTTTTGTCTTTTCATTTTGCATCTCATTTTCATCCATCCAGTTCTCGAAATTTGTCACCTTCCTAATTTTTTAATTTATACACATTAAGATGGTTTGAATGTGTTGAAAATATATTTTGTTTCCCTGGGTATTATGTCAAGCCTGTGGACGGGAAATTTCTCCCAAAAATAAAATAAACCAAAAGATATTGATCCCAGAAGGAGGGTCAGGGTCCCATCCACATCACTTAGCTGTACGTGGATTGATCTGATGCGTTGAATCATGAACGGCTGCGATTGGACTTTCTCGGTGTACACATCCTCCCGTTGTGTAGAGGATGTGAACGCGTTGTTGTGTATGTAAGGTGTACGTGGCGTTTATTTTTTGATTAGTATCACTGTCGACGATGGCGAAACTTCCATCCAGCTCAGAAATTCAGTTCTGAATCTTTCAACCATCAATCTGAAGCTTTATGACTCTATGGCAGATTTGCATCATCTTTCTCTTTCAGTAGCCCACCATTCTCACAAATATCCCAACTGTCTTCTCTGCAAAGTGAAAATTATAATGATATACGTTACCAATTGCGCAAGGATCACAATCAAAATCACTCGGTTCACAACATAATGTATGAGGAAGCTAACTCGTCATGCTGTTACAAGGAAGGAAACAGAGGTCAAACAATCACATTCTATTATTAAGGCAAGTAGGCAACATAGTCCATATCATTTCTCAACGACACATAGTTCATGGACAAGAATGACATCAAAAATTAAGACCGGCAGGGACAGAAATTTCGTTTTGAATTAAAAAAGAAAAGCCTACAGCTGTACACCATCAAGTCGGCGGCAGTGTTTCTGGAACTCAACTAGCTGTAAGAAGAAACATAAATTTGTTGAAGTGGCGTGCATATTCATTAAAATGAGGTATTTTGAGGAGTTGTGGAATACTTGCATTTTCCATGATTGCTTCTCCATTATTCCATTTCCATTTCCTTGAATCCTGATCAAAGGCTTTACAAATTCCAATACACTCCTTACCCACGAGATGAACAATCTTGGAAAAGGACCGGGAGTGATTTGTTCCTTCTCGCCTCTGCTACTGTTGAGAGAGAGAATTCTGACTCTTGTGCCTCAGACTTTTATAAGTTCCTTTGTCTACCTTGATTAAGCCCTCGTCCCTTTGCAGCTTCTGTTTTTTCGTTGTTGATACAATCGTGGAGCCTCTCTGAATTACCTAAAGAGTGCTTTTCTCAGGCTCAAAAATAGCAACATCACATCTCTGTTATATCACAGAGAGTAGTCTGGTACATCTATTTTTTCTTTTAAAAAAAAATTATAGGAAGTCTGGTACCTCTCATAGGTTGATCATTACGCTGATCAGAATGTTGCTGAACATGTACAAGTTAATATTGCCCCTCCTCCCGCCAGTTCCATGGTTAATCATCCAGAAAATGCACATCCTTGCTTACTGAAATTTTCCATCCTGGATGAAAAAGACTGTAAGCCTAAGAAAACTACAATGTACCCAATGAAAAGTCCTGATTAAATGTCAGAAAACGTAAGCTTTTTCCTCCTTCTTTCTTCTTGTTTCTTAGAAAGTTACCTCCCTACCTGTGTCGAAAACTAGAAAAGAAAGTGAACCTTCCATGTGACATCTAGAGTGGCAAAAGTCAAATAAAAGATTCTTTTCTTCTTCCCAAGAGAAAATATCCAATGCCATGGAACATTTGTGTGAACCGAAAACAAAGAAGACATTTTGTTAGAGACCAACGCCCTCTTCTGATTTATTCTAGAAAGAGGCGTTCTGTCTCGGGGTATTATGGGCAAGCAGATACCTTTATTAGTAGTTATCTTATATGTGTCTTAGGAAGTTTATGTCAGTTAAGTTATTAGTTACTTCTGTTTTATGTCAGTTATGAGGTCTGTCTATTTAAGTACAAGGGTAAGACAATTATATGTTATGTGAAGTATTATATATTCAGTGAATTGTGTTTCTCTTGGTCTAGAATTACAGATTCTGATTCTAGAATTCCCTATTTCCTCTTTTCTATCTCTATCTAGATCTATCAGAATCCAAGATCTATCACATTTATACTCTCCTGTAACATTTTATTTTATCTTAGCAAGTAAAAGTGGATGAATATCTTCAAATTGAATTAGTTGACTTTCATTATCCAAAATTTGATGTTTTAGCATGGTGGAGAGTGAATGCTTCCAAGTATCAAGTTTTAAATATGTTGGCATGTGATTTGTTGGGTATACTAGTATCTACAGTATCTTTAAAATTAGCTTTTAGTACTGGGTCGGATACTAGATTCTTTCAAGTGAATCTGAAGATGATGAAGACTGAAGCATGCAGATTCAATGGAAGTATGACATTTTGTTAATCTATGAACTTGTAGAGTTTTGGTTGTAATGTTTTAATTTAAAAGTTGGAGTTTGAATATCAATATTATGTAATGATGGTAATTATCTAAATTTATGTTGTTTTGTGTTAATTGTGATTATTGAACTTTGAAAATTCAGATTTCAGAAATTGGAATGATGAATTTGGATCGATGTTTAATGCTTATGTATGCTTTTTTTAAAAAATATAAACAAGTCAAACGTAAATGGGTTACCCAAAACCCGGTTAGCCCGCCCATTTATATGTTAACCCATTTACACGGGTTTAAATGGGTTGAGGTACGGGTATGGGTTAACCCATACCCATTTAAAGTTAAATGGGCGGGCTATGGGTTTGGCCTCGGGTTACCCAACCCGCCCATTGCTCTGCCCTATCGCATTCTCAGACTCATCTCTGATCAGCATCTTCTCACAATATTTACGAAATTGCCACCGGTCATACCTTTAAGATCATATATTTTATAGTCCGGTCTTAAAAGTATTCTATATATTTACGAAATTGCCACCGGTCATACTTTTAAGATTGGATCTTTTATAGTCCGGTCTTAAAAGTGTTCTATATATTTACGAAAGTGTCACCGGTCATATTTTTAAGACCGGATCTTTTATAGTCCGGTCTTAAAAGTGTTCTATATATTTACGAAAGTGCTACCGGTCATATTTTTAAGACCGGATCCCTTTATAATCCGGTCCAAAAAGTTCTTTATATTTACGAAACTGCCACCGGTCATACTTTTAAGACTTGATTCTCTATAATCTGGTCTAAATGAGGCGGTCTTAAAATTCTTTTTTGCACTAGTGTGATATTATAGTTTAATGTAATTAGTAGAGGTAATATTGAAAATTACTTAAATTTTATGACAAATTTAATGACTTTAACTGTTTTTATTGGTTTGTAAAAATTGTTAGTTGATGTCCTATAATAACAGGTAGAGAGTACATAACTTCTATTGCATATTGTTGGCACACGCTCTTGGCCAGCGTGTGAATATAATAATTGGTAGAAACGTCTCTTGCGGTTCAGGAACAAGGTAGTTGATGCAAATTAAAGTGCAAATCCCATCAAGAATAGTTTTACACTTCACCTACAAAGCCATCACACAAATTGGATGAAACATGGTAGAACAGACCTGCCATCTTGGTACGTAGTTCCATTTTTAAGTCCCATCTCATGGAGTAAGTATATAAGCAGGTTCAAGGAGGCCATATGAAGTACAAACATTAAAACTTTTCCTGGCTCTGATGCATGCATGAGCTTGAGAGAGAGATTTGAGATGGAGAGAGTGAAGGTTATAAATTTGATAACAATACTGGGAGTGGCATTGCTGGCATTAGTGCCCAAGATGGAGAGCATGCCAATTAGGGTACCAACAGAGCCTAGGCCACTTTGTGCATCTCAATTTGCACTTGCAAACTATGCTTGTGCAAGGCTTCCTTTCACTCGAGGAACGCCGCCATCTCCTCCTTCCCCGCCAGACGACGGTGACGACGATGATGACGGTGACCACGATGGCGATGACCACAACCTTAGCCATCGTCAACGACACAGACACCATCGCCACCATCACACTGATCAAGAAGAGGATTGTTGCAGGTGGGTTAAGCAAGTGGATAGCCAGTGTGTGTGTGAGTTTTTGCTTCGCTTGCCTCCATTCCTAGTCAGGCCTGTTCATGAGTATAAAATTACCCTTGGAGATTTCTGTAATGCTACTTATTACTGCGGGGGACCCATTTGATCACATCTATTTTTCCGCCGATAACACCATGAAAAGTAGTCTAATGTTGTGTTTGATTATTAAGGTTTAATTCATGCCCACCTTTCTTAATTCCTTGTCTTATCTCTGGTTTGTTTAGCTGCTATATGCGGCCAATCCCTGTGTCCTCTAAGGTTGAGATATGGTCTGTTTGATTATCTACTCAACTATTGCGAAGGTTGAAAATTATATAAAGTGATGTGAGCTTTTCATACGACCAGATTTACCTGAATTTGTGTTTGACATGAAAGAGATGAACAATATAAAGTTAAGAATTCAAATAATTATTGTAAGAAAGAAAATAAAATTAATTAATTAATAAATTCCTTCTTTGTCATGCAAATCCAGGAATAGGGGTAGTCATACTTTAAGAACTTACAAGAATGGTATTTAAAGTAAATTGAACTATTTTTGAATTTTAAATAATATAATTTTCTGTAAATTTTATATATAAAAAAATACAAATTCTTTAGTTGAAAACACCAAAACAATTTTTATTGCATGAAACCAAACATGCTTTGACTATTAGAATGCCAAGTTTTACACACAATAATGATATCAATTAGAATATATTTATAAAATTTTTAGAAAGTGAAATTTTATATATGTATAGCTAGATTGGCATTTGCACCACTTCTTAAACTTTAAAAAAAACATTGAGGTAATAGAAAATTAAGCATCCTAATTGCATATGAGGGAAGTCAAATTTGCCATTTAACCCATTCATGTTTACAAATGAAATGAGATTGGGGGACCATGACCTTTAATTTTCCTTTATGGTCAAAGACTCCGACCACAGACTGAATGGTCAATCCGGGGGTAATTGGCAGCTTTTTGAACAATATGGGAATCCAATCTAACAAAATGGGTCCAAAAATGCAATATGATTGAGGAAAAATACAAAAAGGCATTTATGCATCCATTCTTGAAAAAAAAAAAAAAAGTTCTCGCACTGGACCATTTACTTATTACTCATCTTTCTTATAATTAAAAAAATTACAATCCAGTGTTTAAAAAATTAGATGCGTAGTTGAAAGGATAGAGACATACTCAGACATAGTTAGGTTCGAACGCCCGCGGGGGTTGATGAGGGACTTGGCTTTCCTCCTTCGTGGGTTTCCATCCGTTGCTCTCCTTTGTTTAAAACAGCGTCGTTTTGGTGTAAAACTGAACTGATTCCTTTTATTTTTTGAAAAATATTTTAAAGCACACTGACTGATACTTAAAAGATACTCTACGATACTGATCGGTATTGAAAAATTATTTTAGCATTTTGAAAAAATATTTCAAGGTACTGACTGGTATTAAAACGATACTTCAAGATACTGAACAGTATTAAAAAAATACTTTATAACATTGAAAATTTATTTTAGGATCTTGAAAAAATATCTTGAAATATATTTTTAGTATCAATCATTACGTGAATTATTTTTTCGAGATCCTCAAATAATTTTTTAAGATCATGAAGTATTTTTTAGTACCAGTCAGTATCTTCAAGTATCTTTTTAGTACCAGTCAATATCCTGAAACATTTTTTTCACAATCCTAAAATAATTTTTCAAGATCATGAAATATTTTTTCAATGGTGGTCAATATCCTGAAATATATTTTTAAGTATCCATCAATACCATAAAATAATTTTCAAAAAAAAAGGAACCAGCTCAGTTCTGTTATAAGCAAAGGAAGGCAATGGACAAGAACCACAAAGGAGAAAAACCACGTCCGTTGATGAGTCCCCCCAAGGCCCCACTCTCAAATGAGTTACTATTAAGCACTCCCACTTAGACATATTTATTTAATTAAATTAAATTAATATAATTAATTGAGTATATTATAACTTGAATTTTTAAAAATTTAATATCATATAAATTTTTAAAAATACTTTAATCATTTTTCTTAAATCACTAATTCCCTCTTCTTATTGTTTATTGTTAAAAGGAGCTAGTATCAATAGCAGTATATAAGGAAAATATTAATAAATAATATTAAAGCCATGTCTTATATTTAACATCGAGATTAATTTTTTAAATATGTCTTATATTTAATACTGAAATCAACTTTTTAAATATGTATTATATATTAAGGATATGTTTGGTTTGAGGGAAGGGGAGGGGAGGGGAGGGGAGAGAAAAAAAAAGGAGGGGAGAGGAAAATATGTGGGCCCCACTATACTCAATTTTCAAAAAAAATTTCCCTCCTCTCATTTTTTTTCTCTCCCCTCCCCTCAAACCAAACGTAGAGTTTGTGCGTATGTAAACCGGGTCAATTGAGGTAGATCCGTATATGAATGCAGTTATGAATGAGGGGTGTAGGGACTTTAAGCATGGGAGGTCATCCCTTACAAGTTACAACTGGCCGAGTCGCCCGTACAAAGTCTTGGGAATATGATCCGTTCAAAAAAACTTTTCAAAGTTCAAACCCCACTCTTCTTTTTGTTCTCCCTTTCATCCACTCTTCTATTCTCTTGCTGTATCCCTTTCATTTCGAACTTTTTATACTTGCCCAGATCGTCTGCTTGATGCCTCGTTCGTTCACTGTTCTTTATCTTCTCTCACCAGTACTGATATTTCGGAGGCTCGCATTTCTATCTATCTATCTTGAATAAGCAATATTATTGGGGAAATGACATTAATGATGGGGCCAAAAAAGCTCAATAGATAACCAAAACATTCCCAAAAAACTGTATAACTTAAGGATTATACATCGTTTGACTAATCAGAATGTCAAAGCATTGAGAGAGCTTAAAAAGGGCACGTGCAGGTCCCAAGTTCATCCTTCTAGAGATCAACCCCCTTCATGCCTTTTGTTTTTTTTTTCCCGGGTAGCTTATTTAATTTCTGAAGGACTCTATGGAGCCTAACTAATATGGATTTGGTTATTAATGAGGCCCATACATGAGGCGACCCTGCAACTTCATTTGCAACTTCTTATTTGAATTTTAGATGTTGCTTAATGGACCTCGTGCCTCATCCTGTTAGAACACTTGGACATTAAGAGGGTAGTTTTAGGTTTTATATTCTATAATGACATATTTGTATTTTCAAGGAAAAATAAATTATTTAACCCAATAAATTCAGTTTTTAGATCCTTATCATTGTTATGATAGATGTCTAAAACAAAGGAAATTCTTTAATGTGCACGGTAGAGGTTGACAATGCATTATACTATGAATAGAAGGAATAAATAATTAATCAACTATAATAATCTATTATAGTTTGAGTGTTTGTAATTAAATAGATGCTTTTTCTACCATGTAATTAAATAGATGATTTAGATCATATAAATTAAAATGCATCATTTCGTTTATTTATATGAGTGGTAAATGGACCATTGGAATAAAATTTTATTATCATGTACTAAATTCAACTCCCAATTAATGTATTAATAATGAAAAGTGTCCATTCATAGTTAAAAAAATAAATGAAAAGTGTCCATTGAATACAGATATTTAAAAATCTCATTATATATTAAAGACATCACTTTTATTACAGATATCTTATTGTTGAAAAAAAATATATAAATAATAACAAGGAAAAATCCCAAAAAAATACTACTTGAACTTTAAAATCTCAAATAGATTAAACTAGCTGTTAATTGCTTTATTTTTCTTACCCATCCCACTATTGTTGCTGTTAACAAGATTTTGAAGCTTAAATGATATTTTTATGTGATTTTTCCATAATAAAATGTGTGCCTGAAATAGTAACCGCAGCGGGTCAGATAAATCTAGAAGATGGAGAGTCGTTGGTATTCAGCACGTGGCCGTAGCCATGCCCTTTCCAGGGACGAAGAAGATGACGATAGTCTCAGGTCAGCGCCAACTTTCGCAAATGGTAAATCGTAAAGAAAGCTGTCTACGATCATAGCACTTGGCTCTGCTACCACCTTCTTCCATGCCTCCTCTGCTTCTTCCCCATGCTTGCGGAACACGGTCGTGGCGTCTAGCCGATGAATCTTCCATCTCTTCACATCGCACAGTCTCTGAATCTTCCCCAATTGTTTACGTGACAATTTGTGCGTGTTCTTCTTCATTGCATTCACCGCTTCTTCCAGTAACATCTGCTTGATTCCTTCATCCCTAATAAACGATTCCTTTCGAAAATACTGATGGAACTCTGGAACTCCAATAGCTTTCCTAATCCCTCGAGAGTAGTCTCCCTTTGGATTGAAAAATGATCTCAGTTCATCTACCATTCCACTCTGTAACATTTGATCAACCCGTTTGGCCACGTATTTGTCAAGCTCCGGCAATGACACGTCTACCCAGAGACAACAGAAATCATACCTTGATCGGAATTTATAGTCGTCGTCGTCGATCAGTGCCTCAATATATGAGTTGGATCCTCCCACGATGATCGGAAGCTGTCCGGAAGACGTAATTGACTCGACGGCGAGTAAAGCGGCATCACGGAAGTGGGAGGCTGTGAACTCTGAGTTGGGGCTCTCTGTTCCTAACAAATGGTGAGGCACGCCTCGTTGGTCTTCCTTGGTGATTTTGTTGGTGACTATGTCAAGGCCTTCGTAGACTTGCATTTTGTCGGAATTGATGATTTGTGCGGGAAAAAGGGTGCCCAGGTCGATGGAGAGCCTGGACTTTCCGGTACCGGTGGCTCCCATGACCACCACCACCTTCTCTTTCTGCCGTGGAAGAGTGATCAGATTCGATTTTCGACCGCTGGGGGGACTATGGATAAGGGGCTGTGTTACATGTCTGCTCACTACCATAGAGATGGTCATGGTGATCAACCTATCTTTGCTAGAGATGGAACTCTAAAAAGCACACGAAAAACCCGATAAGAGAAGATCAGTAAGGAAGCTACTACAATAATATGAGTTATGTATGTATATCCTGAAAGCTCAGAGGAAGAAGTCAAGTGGTCTTGAATTTGAGAATGAGGATGAGGCTAAATGGTGGAGTATATATTTATAGAATTGTAAGGAGGGAGAAAGAGGTCAAAATAAACAAATAATCAACTCTAATATCCGATCTACTACTCTATATGCCCAGTCTGCGAAAAAAAATGTCATTAATATATTTCCACCTTGAAATTTTACCCCTATTGAATAGGGAGAAAATGTTTTGATAGCATCTGTTTTATTCAATATTTATAATTAAATAAGGGAAAACATAAAAAAAAAAAAATTAATTATTTTAAGACATTAAATATCTTAACTTCTATTTATTGTTTGTGAGATTTGGTCCAACTGAATTTATAACCAGGACTAGTGATACCTATCTGCTGGGGTGTGTTGTAAAGTACTAGAAAAGAAGCCAGTGGTGGTGTTGACTGTTGAGCAATATCCTAATTTTTTGTTTTTCATTGCATTATATCATTAGAGGTAACAGGGAATTTCACTGGTCCTCCAGAGGCCGGAGAAGGCCTGAAAGGTTATCTATGTCTCATAAAAGCCAGTGGGCACGGTGGTTTTGCAGGAGCAGCAAATTGCGCACAAGAATATGAGCATGATAAGGCCTTTGATGATTCCCTTTCGGCTTTTTGTCTTTTATAGAGTGACCAACACAACTCTCCCACGCCTAGCTCCCATCCGATTAACAAGACTGCCTTGTAATTCATATACGCAGTATTGATGTTATATCTTGCTATGTTCAAAAGCAGTAAATAGATTAATTACCTGGCGCAGGCAAAAGCTAATTCATGGTTATATGAAATAAGAATTGATTTGGTGGGAGTGGAAGTGTGAGGAATGAATAGTAGAGGACAGGACGTTGAAGTGGGGAAGATGGAGGAGAGAGAGTGGATTGGTGGGCATGACTGTCCAAAAGAATGAAGAATGACGTCTGGAATGGAAGAGCATTTGTTCTGGATGAAGGACAGTACATACTGATGGGCGGGCAGCAAAAAGAGGGGAGAGAATCGTCCGTGCATGAAAAAGGAAAGGTGGCGATGGCATCAAAGGACTGGAGATTGATTAGTAGTGATTGAATTTATAATTAGCGTGTATGAAATGAAAAAGGTTCTTTTGCGCCCAACAAATTAACACCTCACGTAATCTCCTTCCACCCCAAGTGGATTCCAACTTTCATTTTCATTTTTTTGCAGAGGGCCCACCCTCCCAATTCTCACTCCGCCCACTCATCTTTCGTCTTAAATAATGCTTCCAAGTAGCAATATCAAGCACACTTCTTCCTCCCAGATTGACATCCACAAGCACAGCGATTATCTGGCCTCCGACTTTGGCCATCCTTGTGTTGTGCGCTATTGGCTGATATGAACTAATGAAGAGGCTTTTATCATTTACCAAGAATGGGATTGAGTGTGAATGGGATCGGAGCACCTAGCATTTAATCTACGTTGGAGTATGCAAGAGTGAGACAGTTGATTCTGGCAATATTATCCGACGAGGATTTTTTTTTTTCCAAGTTTCTATTCTTTCTTTTTTGTTTTTGTTTTTTTGCCAAATTCGATTCTCTTTTAAGAGAAACAGTTTTTATTTCTGAAAAAGAAGTTAAAAATTTTCTGGATAGTGTGTGTTTCATAGTGACTATTGTAAAATAAAAAATAGGGAAACTTTTTTAAGAACAAAAACAACTACGCCCTAATTTAGGGGAAGAAACAAAAGTGAATGACCTTCTAGCCTAATAGCACGGAAGACTCACCCTAATTATTTGATCTGCTTGTAGTTTCAGATTGTTTTAGTGTCTATTCCTTTATTTTTTATTTTTTTTTAAAAAGGGGGAAATTGTTGAAAAGGACATGTTTTGAAAAAATTATTACCTAGTGATACCTCAAAAATTTTAAAAGGTCGTGATTCTTTAAGATATGTTTGGTTGGCAGGAAGGGGAAAGGATGGAAGGTGAGCCCCTCAGCTCCTCTCATTTTGTTCGAAATTTTGGAGGGGAAGGGAGCCAAAATATGCCCTCCAAATCCCTCCCCTCCTTTTATTTTGGTTCCCTCCAAATTGAGGTTTTTTGGAGGAAGAAAAAATCTTGACTAACTAATTTACCCCCATTAACTTTCTAATATTCCCATTGATGCCCTTGGGGGAAAATTAAAAACACAAACTCTAGAGTCTAGACACTTCGGCAACGGTGAAGAAAGGGTTCGAGGCAGTTGTCATGGCATCGTTGAAGGAGGCGCCAAGGAAGGAGAAGACGAATTCAGGGGAATTAGGGAGGAGGACCATGATGATGTCACCCTGTCCAACGCCGGATTTGTTCAATCCGGAGGCGACTCACCGGGCTGTGAGCGAGCTCAACGATGTAGTAAGTGTAGATATTACCGGTAGGGGCATTGATCAGGCAAGGGCAGGACCCAAACTTGGCGATATTCTTGAACCAGTAAGAATGAAGAGGGAGGCGTTTGGGGATGTAGATGTCAGGAAGTTTGGACTGTAAGATGAAATCAGTTTGGGGATTGACAGAGGACTCTATGGCGGCCATTGGAGGAGCTGAAGGAAGGTGAGGAAATGTAGAGAGAGAAAGAGAGACAGAGGAGGGGAGAGAGTATGTGTTTTGGGATGAGGATGGTGTGTCTCATGTAAGGGCAAAACGGTCAATTAGTTATTACCACCCTCCCCCTCCCCTCTTAATTAAACCAAACAAATGATCTTTTCCCCTCCCATTCCCTCTAACGAACGAAACAAGGTAATATGTCATCATCTCTCTCCCCTCCCATCCCTCAAACCAAACATATCCTTAGGGTGAATAGGTATAAAGATTAAATGACTAAATTTCCTTTTCAGTTCTCTATGTACAACTCATCCTACTTAAGTGAAATATATCTTCCCTATGTGCAAATATCTTCTCATATGTTACAAAATTAATCCTGAATATGCAAATTAGTACATTGCATACAATAATATTCCCTACTAGTAATTCATCTTCCCTATGTGCAATATACCTTACCCTATGTGATACATTGTCTTTAGGTGCAACTTAACTTCGCCTATATGCATTCCATTTTCTCCATTTGAAAATGTCTTCCCTTGCGTCCCAATTAAGTCAGAATATGCAAATTATGCTTTATACAAACAATATTCCTTAATGCAAAAGATCTTATCCCTTGTCTACAAAACATCTTCCCTATATTCAATATATCTTCGCTACTTGCAATTTATCTTCCCTATGTGCAACTTAACTTCCTTTAGCACTACTAGAAAAAGTCAAATTTGCGACGGAATTTTTCGACGGAAAATTATCCGTAGCAAATTTGGCTAAACGGATATTGGATCCGTAGCAATTTTTTTTGCGACGGATATTGGATCCCGTCGCAGACGTCCGTCGCAAAAAGGGCGGACCGGTTGGGTCGCCCGGACCCTAAATTGCGACGGACCTAGATGTCCGTCGCAAATTGCGACGGACCACAGGGTCCGTCGCAAAAGGCAAAGTCTCTTTAAGAGACTTTGCCTCTTTTTCTTCGTCCCGACACCCCCAAAAAAATTTACAGATCCGGCCCCCTCCCCCTCGTCCTCGCCCCCGCTCCCAGCTCCGGCCCCCCTCCCCCCAACTCCGGCGGAATCTCCCCCAGCTCCGGCCCCTCCCCCCAGCTCGTCCCTTCTCCCCCAGCTCGTCCCCCCCTTCAGCTCGCCCCACGCGTCCCTCCCCAAGCTCGTCCCTCCGCCCCCAAAGCTCCGGTCAGCCCTCCCCCAAGCTCCGGTCGGCCGCCTAGCTATGTATTTTTGTGCTTGTAGGAAACCTTTCAGAAGCTGTCGCAGGAGAGAGGGTCGCAGCTTGGGTCTGACCCCGCATCCTCTCAGTCCGACAATGAGAGTCTGTTCTTTGAGGCCGCAGCGGATTTAACAAGAAAGGGAGAGTCTTTGGATACGGTGCCTCTGTTGGCCGATCAAGCAATCAAAGCGCTCCTCATCCAGCGGTGAATGTGTTTCTCCGGTACACGTAATACATTTCATATTGATAATTTCCATTCTCTTGTCTATTCAAATGAAGTACAAATAATAAATGTACTTCATAATGTATTTGCGAGATGAGTGAAGAAGATGAAAGCGTTGGTGGAGCGGCAAGCAACACAGATGAGTCGGCAACAGGACATCATGAGGCGGAGATGCTTCAGAACGGGAGAGGATGGAGCGGGCAATGAATCGAGAACGGGAGAGGATGGAGCTTGCGATGCAACGAGAACGGGAGAGTATGCGGCAGCGAGATGGATCGAGATGCAAGCGGAGATGATGAGACAGATGCGAATCAACTCCTGTCTCTAATGACACAAAAGGGTTCGAGGTCGGCTCTGGTGATGATGACCATGCGGGTGATGATGATGATGATCACAATCTTGATGTTTAGACTACTTTTTAGTATTTTTTCCTTACAACATTATTATATATATTTTGTTTTCTCTGTTTAAACTCTTTTTATTATATTCATGATACTTTTGCATTCAATTTTCAAGAAAAAAAAAAAATTAAAAATTTAAATTTAAAAGATTCAAAAATTAAAAAAATTTAATAATTTTGCTACGGATTTAAAATTCCGTAGCAAATTGCTCTGATTTAAAATTCCGTAGCAATTTGCTACTGAATTCTATCGTAGCAATTTGCTCTGATTTCTTTAGCAGCAATTTGCTACTGATTGATATTAGTAGCAAATTGCTCTGAATTTTAAATCGTAGCAATTTGCTACTGAATTTTAAATCGTAGCAAATTCCGTAGCAAATCAATTTTGCTACGGAATTTTGGCATTTTTCCGTAGCAAAATCGATTTGCTACGGAATTTGCTACGGATTTTTTCCGTAGCAAAAATCAATTTTTTTTGTAGTGTAGATACAATCCATCTTCCTCTCCGTGCAAATGTTTTCCCTTGTGTCCCAAAATTAAGCTATAATGTGCAAATGATGCATTGTGCAAACGGTCTTCCCTTGTATGCAAATCATCTTCCCTATGTGCAGTATATCTTCCCTATGTGCAATTCATCTTCCCTATGTGCAAGTTAACTTCTGTTGTATGTAATTCATCTTCCCCATATGCAAATTCCTTCCATGTATCCCAAAATTAATCCAAAATGTGAAAATTATGCTAGTGCATTCCCTTTGTGCAAATAGTATTTCCTTGTTTGCAAACTATCTTCCCCTATTATAAAACTAAACTTTCCAAGTTTCCTCATCCTTAAAACTCTAGGCCACTCAAGCACATACCTCTAGAAATCAAACCCAGATATCTATATTTATAAATTAGTTGGTCGGACAAGGGGCTAGTGATAGGCACAACAAATTGGGGGTAGTGAGATAGGGTTGTAGAGGAGAAGAAGAAATGAAGGAGATAGTTAAAATATTCTAGATAAGATCTAAGGCTGAAGAAACCATCATCCTCTCATTGGAAGTCGTTATTGTCGTTTTCAAATGAGGTTATTGTCGTTGACATTAATCATGAGCAAGACGAGGAAGGAGTAGGCAGTGTGAGTAAGACAATGAGTGAGAGACAACCATTGATGTGAGGGAAGAGGGTAAACGATGACAATTTTTGGAAGATGGAGAGTAAGCAGTGATGCAAGGGAAGAGAGTAACTGCAGGAGCATCTAAGTGGTGTGGTAGGGTGGTACGTATGGGCATTTTAGTCATTCTATTCTCATTCATATTTTCCCTAAAGGATCTAGTTCCTTGAAATAAACTTAGGTCCTTCTAAGCAAAAAAAAACTTTTATTTATTAACAATTTTCCCACAAAAAATAGGTACAGACAAACTCACACGTAATGACACAGAGCACTTGTTTAGTATACCACTCCAGTCATTTTTATAATTCTAATTTACATAATTCTCACATACTAATAAAAGTTAGTTAACCCAATAAATATATTATAATTTGATAAATTTTATGAATGGGTATAAAAAATTATTTTATACATTGTGCCTCACCTCTGTTTTCTCTCTCTACATTTTAAAGGGGCAAAAATGTGACATTGTCATTAATTATTAGTCTACGTATGAACTTATAATAACTACTATGTTTTTTTTTCTTTCAAACTAGACTTAAAAAAATGATCGATCAAAATCAAAATGGTATCTGTGGTGCTATAATAGCAATATCATGATTCGGCCTCTGATCTTTTTCATCTAAAGGTGACTGAGGAGAAAAATTACACAACTGAGCAAAATAAAAAGTTGCAGCAAGAATTGGTATGTAAATATACAGACAACCTTTTACAGCTTTCTGGCATGCTTTGAAAGTTTCTATAGGTTTATTAATAGTTTATCCCATTGATGGGAAACATAAGCACAACTGGCATACATTGTATGGAAGTATGATCTGATTTTTGTTTACTTGTTAGAGTTGATTTGTCAATGTGTACATTCTGATATAGCTTGGTAGGGTGCATCTGGGAAATATATGATTGTGATTAAAACAGTGATTAATTTCATTACTTCTTTTTCTTTACTGTTCATTGGTGAATATATTATTTTGTTTTTTAACGCATTTAAAACTTTCTTTAATTGTGCATACATAAACTTCAAATCCTGACTCCGTCATTGCTCTATAGTGTATATAGACGATGTGCTCTCTCTTTCACATCGTCATCATATCAAACCCGAAAACTTTAACATGAACTTTAGAAAAAAGAAAAATAATCTCCGCACTGTCCTTGTTGGATTGGGAAAAAAATAAAGAAATAATAATGCTGGTAACATACACCATCACAAGTCTTATTATTATAATGATTCCCATTTAGTATCGTAATCTCATATTTTAGAAAGAATAATGGGAACGAGTCGATTATATATAAACAGATGGCGTTGAAAGGAATGGATTTGTAGGGATATGGTAGAATCCTAGGAAGAAAACAAATGATGAGCCAAATGATTAATTATTACGTACGTCAGTCAATCATATAAATATCGCCTTCAATCTAAGTGACACCACCTATCCACCTACATACTGTTGTACGTGCA
This sequence comes from Acacia pycnantha, assembly GCA_025563575.1. Taxonomy (NCBI): domain Eukaryota; kingdom Viridiplantae; phylum Streptophyta; class Magnoliopsida; order Fabales; family Fabaceae; genus Acacia; species Acacia pycnantha. The sequence continues at coordinate 999,366 of JAMWYP010000218.1, forward strand.
CCCAGTTCCCCCAAACTGATCGTTTTATGTCATTTCCGTTACAAGTGAATCCAAATTTTAGGCATGCGTGGCTAGATGTGACACCAAAGTGGTGTACCCGTACTGATTAAAGACCATAATGAATGATGATTATGATATCATTCAGATTTTATTCCTGTGTGTGTATCACGATCACGTCCAATCATGCGCGTTCCTTTCATTTTTCTATTTCGAACCCCCAAGCCAAGCCTTTAGTTTTGAGCTACTACTAAAGTCTGGAAAGTAAAAACAATAATCATGAGTGAGTACTTAAAAATTACTGACTTACATCGATGTCACGTCTAGGCTCTAGCTACATAAAGGGGAATAGTTCTTTAGATGTGGCCTGGGGAAATTAACAAGCGATTCCCCTTTTCTTGCCGTCTTTCCCATACGAATATGTGCGTTCGTTTGACCAAGCGTAAAAACAGAGGTGCGAATTCAAAGATTTCGTATATTAGTGAGAGTGAAAGGCGAAAATATCTGAATAGTTTGAAAATGATTTGCATGCTTCATGTAACTAAAGACAATAAGACGTGTAGTAACAAGGAAATATAATGCGGCCTTTCGCTATCCTTGGCAGCCAAGGATTAAATTGACGAGAGGCCCAACACGTACCTCTCTCAGGGGCGATCCTAAAAATTTATTGAAGGGGGGCATCGAATTTTTTTTTTTAAATGAAAGTTTTAAATACATTAAAAAATAAAAGAATATAAATAAGAAAAGAAAAGAATATCAAAAAAATATTAATGAAATCAAGTGAACACTAATGATATGATAAGAAAGATAATTATTTTACAAACCTACCATTTAGAAAAGTAAGGCTAAGTGCTGTTAGAAATGTAATTATATAAATTACAATGAAGGGTGGGTACTCAATATGTTCAAATGCATATATTTTAATAACAAAAGCATATTGCAATGAAAATAATTACAATGTCATCATTCTAAGCCTTATGTTTTAGAATTCCATCATAATTGTCTTATTATCAATGCTATCAAATACATCTTTTTCAATATAAGGCACTAAACAATCATTTAACCATTTGTCCCCTATTTGATTACGAAGTGTAGTATGATGTATTAAGGGTGGACATTTAATTTAAGGGTGGACAATCATTTAAATATATATATATATATATATATATATATATATATATATATATATATATATATATATATATATATATATATATATTTTAAACATCTCAAATTTAAGGGGGGCACTTGCCCCCTTGTATATAACCTGGGTTCGCCCATGCCCCTCTTGCTACCTATATACACCTTACGAGTTTTGATTGGATAGAAAATATATATTCATTTTAGTCCTTATTATAAAGCACCAACTAATAATTCTTATAAACCAATAAAAACAGTTAAAGTCAATAAAGTTAGCCTACAATTTAAGTAATTTCTAATATTACCCCTACTAATTGTACTAAATTCTAATATTATAGTATTAATTATTACTTTCACCTACTACTCTTATTTATTAGGAGCATACATGGAAAAGAATAATTAATGTTTTTTAGGAACAAATAAGTACCTTATAAAGAAGACCAAGTGCCTGTTTGGCCTAGCTTATTTTCAGCTTATCTTCTCCTTATAAGTAGAAGCTAGGCCAAACAGGGTTTAATAAAAGCTCTTATAATTATAAGAGCTTATTTTACAATGAAGAAAAAAGCTCTTATAAAAAAGCTCATGAGATGAGCTTATTTTATAAGCTCTTTTTTTACTTAATTTTATTTTATAATACACACACACATTCACATTTATATATGTATATAGACACACAAATATATATATATTTACACACACACACATTCACATTTATATATGTATATAGACACACAAATATATATATTTACACACACACATTTATATATGTATATAGACACACACACAAATATATATATTTATATATGCACACAGACACACACACACATTTATATATGTATATAGACACACACAAATATATATATTTACACACACACACATTTATATATGTATATAGACACACACAAATATATATATGAATAATTAATACTTTTTAGGAACAAACAAGTATCTTATAAAGAAGACTAAAGAAACTTATTAGTTGGTACTACCTTATAATAAAAATTAGAAGGAGTATGTACTATAGCTAGCCACTTAGGCTCTCTATAACTATTCTAGCAATCGAAAGCTAGAAGCAGAGGTTGGCGAAAAAACAAAAAAACAGACTAACACAGAGCTAGAACCTAAACATGAAACAATATAGATAATGACAAAATGCGCACAGCAAGTCATAAAACAAACATCCTTTTTTTAAAATATAAAATAAAAATCATTATGATCCTACAGTTAACAGTCAAGCTAATTACGTGACCCAATTTAATTAAAAAAAATACAAAATGCATTTGAATTTGAATTACCCATTATTTATAAAAAAAAAAAATTAAGAAAACCGTCATGAGAAACCTCCATTTAAAAATCTCATTGGTCAGAAAAAATATGAAAATTTTCAATTTAAGAATTTCATTGATGATAAGAAAACCCACATGCAATTCATACATAGAAAGTCCCGTACTTGAATTCAGATTCTTATGGCCAATAAAAATGTTAAGCATGAACTTTTAGCGATTTTCCCTAAATAATACATTTTCTTTCAAATTCCACAATTTTTTTCACTATTTAAAACTTTTTTTTGTCTCATAACTTTTTTATTCATTTAATATTTCTCTATACACTATAGTAAATTTGAAATTATAGAAAAAAATATCATTTTTAAAGAAATTAAGTTATTACATATTACTATCATGAATATTATTAAAGAAAGTTCTCTTATCTCAATTGCAGGGCTAAAGCGCAGGAAAACTTGAAATTTTCGAGACATATTCATAATTAAGAAAAGTTATGAGCAGTGGTGAAATAACCTTCTTCCCGAAATCTCAGCTTCTTCTTCTTATTTGTTCGTGCGTTCAAAGAGTGCTGAGCCCTTGAGGAAAAAAAAGAGTGCTAAGTCGTCTTTATTTTTAGGGGAAATCACACTCACGTTTCAAGGACAAAAAAAATTACAAAAAATCCCAAAGCAGATTTCTCTATCAAAAAGCTCTTTAGAGACTTTATCAATATTAATTCTGAATGTAAAATTACCTTTTTTACCCCCATTGATTAAGTTCATCCTATTTTGACAAATACATATGTCTATTTTATTTTATTTTTTGGTGGAAATGCATATGCTTATTTTAACAAGGGTTAAGGAGCAATTTGACCAACAAACTATTGGTTCAGGAGTGCCCAACACAATTAACTTTTAACTGGACCTTAAATAGCAACAAACTTTTTAAAATGTTAAATTAGCACAAAAACTTAGTCTCTCAACAACGTAGGGGGAAATAAATTGACCTCAAATATACATGTGGTAAGGTGAGACGTGAGTCAGCCTAAACACGTGGGTAGCAAATTAAAATCTGGAGGAGGCTTCTGATTGAAATAAATTGACCTCCCTTGGTCTACAATGCCGTTGGCGCCGAAAATAAGAGCTGATAAATTTTGGGAAAAAAAAGCTTGGAGCTTCGGCACGTCGAGATCGTCGCTCCTTTCAGACCCCAAATTGGTGACCTTTGATGCAGATCACCGGCGAGGTTGTACTGGTTAAGATCGACGAGCCTTCTGGTTGGAAGATCCTCGGCGAACTTTGGCGGGTCAAGATCTCGACGAGCGTTCTAGTTTCAGATCCGCGATGAGCTTTTGCAGGTCAAGTTCGACCAGCTTTCTTATTTGCAGATCGACAAAGCATGGCGTCGATTTTCTCACGGCCGAGAGTGGATCTAGAATGGCTCAGCAGTGCTGTTCTCTGAGTCTCTATTTATATCCTTTGAGCTTCTTTTATGATTTATGCTTCCATCATTTTTTGCCATCTGATCTAGGTCGAAGATCGAGCCATATCTGAGCAAAGTTGGCGAAATCGAAGATCAGAAGGGAAGCCCAGTTTTGGAGGAGATATTATTTTCTTCGGTTTCCTCCAAATTCAAAATGCTCCTCAAGCTATACTACTCATCTCTGCGCCTCGTCTCTCTCTGGAGAAAATTTCTCATTTTTTCTTCAATCTCTCGCTCCAACCTCACTGATGACTAATGAGGTGCGTTGGTTACCGAAGTTGATTTGATTCTTCTGAGTATGTAAGTATTTCAATGCTTGGTTTTTCTCAGTTTAGATAGTTCCTCTGTAGAAGAATCTACGTTTTTCATTCTCACTGAAGAACTGTAGTGGAAAACTTGAAAGAAGATCAATGTGAGTCGAAGAATGAAGAGCATCTGGAGCTTCATCTCAAACTTTTGTGACCATCAGCTGCGATCTCACCACTTTCTCTCAAACCAGGCCGACGGGTTTCGCTGAGACTAACTCTCGATTTCGACCCTCCTCTTCTTCTTTCAGAATGAGCCCTATTTCAATCTTTCAATCAAAAGCCTTTTCCAGATGTTAATTTGCTACCCACGTGTTTCAGCTGACTCACGTCTCACCCAGCCACATGTGTATTTGAGATCAATTTATTTACCCCAATTTAAATCAACTAACAGACGTTGCTGAGAGAATAACGTTTTTGTACTAATTTAACATTTTAAAAATTTGTTGGTATTTAAGGTCCAGATAAAAGTTAATTGTGTTGAGCGTTTTTTCTAAGCAAATAGTGTATTAGCTAAATTGCTCCTTAACCCTTTTAACAATGTATAGAATGAACAAATACCTGCACCTAGTGGCAGAGTCAAGAATTTAAGTTTGTGGGTGCACAATTAATGATGGGATTTGGGGGTTCGGCGGCAACGCCCCCGATTTTTTTTTTTTAAAGAGGATAAAAGGCAACCCACTCCTTCGTAAAGTTTAGGATTAGAAATGGGGTTCGATTGAAAAGTATTTCCGAGGAAATCAATTTAAACAGAACAATATACTCTAATCTCATGGCATACAGATACCCAGATGTTACACAATCAAATTCCAAAGCAACATGCAAGGAAAAATTATTATGGTTTGTCATATGTGATAGGATATTAAAAAGTCAACTATCAACGAAGGAGTAAAATAGCATAACAAATGCTATAACTCATCAGACTGTCCACCAAAGAGCACGGCACTTTCAATAAGTTCAACATCAAATACCTACATAGAGGAAGAAGGAAAACAATGAGAACACAAATGCATTACAACTCTACACTATCATAAACACAACTTTGTACAGATAAGTTTCAAATTTAGGCACACAGTATTGAACAAAATTCAAGTCAAAACAAAATCAATAAGACAACACATATTTCTTACTTCAACATCTCAGCAAAGCTTATTGTCTCATCAATTCCAGGTATAACACCTGCTAGTTCTAAAAACAAAGAATTCATTCCCACAGAACTCGTTTCATCTTGTTCAACGATAGGATCCACCTCCTACAAACCCTTTGTAAACTAGTTGTAGTGAAATATTTTGAGGACCTTGATTACATCCTATGACAAGAGATCAAAGGAACGATATAAACCCAAAAGTTTCTGCCAAAAAACAAAAGAATATAAATGGTTGTGCGTATAATTACATACCAATTCTTGCTGCATGACTTTTATTTTCCTCGGTTTTGTAATTTTTCTCTTGATCACCTTTAAATACTCGTATTTGCTTTCAAGTCATCCACTGAAAGATTGATGCAGAAATTATTTTAATCAACTGATCTATTCAAATTCAATTAATTTTTGGAACTTTTCTATTTTATGCAGGGGAGTTGCTCTCGGAACTCTACAAGCTAAGTACATGTGATTGTAGATTTTTTTTTTTTTTTGAGAAAACTATGTTAATTAAGTCTGATAATATTTATATTTAATTTAATCAAATGATCATATTAAGAAAAAAACGTCATACTAAAAAAGTAAAACGTTGGCTCTACATGGGTGTTTATGCTATATAATAATGTCCCATGTTTTGAGGGGAATTATGGGTGTTTATGCTAATATATGTAGTAACTCAGCAGCGAGGGGAAAAAAAACTCAACGGCTACAGTTTAAAAAAAAAAAAAAACTCAAAAGCTACAATTTATGGGTGCACTTGCACCCACATGCAACATAGTGGCTCCGCCACTGCCTGCACCTAATCATATAACTTAATCAATCAATGGGGTAAGAAGGTAATTTCAAATTTAGAATTAGTATTAATATAATGCATGTGGAACTTTTTGACAGGAGAATTTGCTTTGAGACTTTTTGTAAAAAAAATTTATCCTTGGAGAACTTGAGTTTGTCCCTTGTTTTTATTTAGCTACCAAGCTAGCCCAGATCCGGAGCCTCGCGCCCCTAGAATCGATGGTGTTTCATGCTTGTTTTACAGTTTAAGCTTTTAGGTACCAAATAAAAAGACCAAGTGGACGAGTGACGACGACTCTGGAGGGTGTCTACTGTCTCGGGGTTGACTCTGTTCCTTCTTTCGATCGAGAAATCTTCACTTTCTCTTCGTCAATGGCAAATAAACCCGTCAAATATTCGGTGGTATGTTTCTTCTTTCACTATGTTTATGTGTTTGTTATGCATGATCGTGAATGGTTTCTCTATGTATCTATAAATTGGTTGACGCGTTCACCGATTTACCTTTCGGGGGGAACCCCGCAGCAGTCTGTCTATTAGACGAAGAGAGGGACGACAAGTGGTTGCAAAGGGTAGCCGCTGAGTTCAATTTATCGGAGACCGCTTACTTGACTCGATCGAATTGCTCAGTCAAAGGGTCCCGCCAACTCGATCAATGCAAGCTCTCTCCCTCGTTTCCGTCTCAGATGGTTCACTCCCGTCTGGGAGGTAACTTTCTAAAGCAATTTAATTACTGAATATATCAGTGTAAGATAGCTCTTCTGCGATTGCATATGCGGATTTGATGTGGTGATGGTCTTATGCAGTTGATGATTCCTCTGTCGCATAGTACTAAACCGATTTTATTCATGTGTCAATTTAGGAGTCGCTTTGAAGATTGAATTTATTCATGATAATCGATGGGTTTCGTTTCAACAAGTATTATCTGGCATTCTTTGGTCTACATGACTCATAAATATGCTATTCAAGTTTGTTACTGGATTTTGTTTAAGCCAAAACTGTTCAAAAATTAAGCACGATTTGTGATGGGGGAGTTTAGCGTTAACAAAATAACAAAATCTCTGTGGCCATGCTACATTAGCTGCTGTGCACACACTCTTTTCTTCTGGTTTAGTAGCTTCCAATACCGTTGAATTTGTGACGTTATCTGGAGCATTGACTGCAAAAAAAATACCAGATATTAGCATCGCAAGTGAAAATCAAGACAGATATTCCATTGAATTGGATTTTCCTGCTGACCCTCCCACAGAATTTCATTCTACCGAGACTTCACAAATTTCAGCAGCGTTAAAGAGTGCATCCATAGTGGAAATAAAGAGGACATCCATCGGAGATGACCTATTGGTAATTCCTAAATTTATTCTCTTCCTTTCTTTGATGGAACATTAATCACAGTTCAATGAATTTTTTCCCATATACAACGCATGCTTATGAGTTATGACAAAGCTTAATATTACCGTAACTTCTAACTGTTGACCTAATTGATTTTTGCGAAAAATGCATATCTCTTGATGATACACTAATTAGGAAGAGAACGAGTTTGATGTGTGTGAGTAATTCTTGTATATTTTGGCTTCCCATGTCTTCTTATAGGGGGAAGTATCATCGTCATTTACAATTTGTTTTGGAGTTTTTCATTCTTACCATTGAAATAGACACATAAACTTGATGCATTATTACAAGTAGACCATCGTCATTTACAAGTTGTAAATGACGATGGTCTACTTGTAAATGACGATGGTGGACTTGTAAATGGCAATGGTCTACTTGTAATAATGCATCAAGTTTATGTGTCTATTTCAGGGGCAAGAATGAAAAACCCCAAAACAAGTTGTCAATGACAATGGTGGACTTGTAAATGACGATAGTCTACTTGTAATAATGCATCAAGTTTATGTATCTATTTCAGGGGGAATAATGAAAAACCCCAAAACAAGTTATACATGACGATGGTCCACTTGTAAACAGTGGCGGACCCAGCTTTTAATATTTATGGGTGCACAATTGCTGCCTCAAAATTTTTTTAAAAGAAAAGTTTTAAATGCATTTAAAACAAAAGAATATGGACAAGAAAATAAAACTTCAATTTAACATAGAAAAATAATAATCAATAGTCAATTAAGCTATTACAACAGAATGATTACAAAAGCATTCTTCGATTCTTCATTCCTTGAAAATATTGCATTATATCTCCATCATCAATCTTATCAAACGTATTACGTTTAACATAAGTGTGTCAAGAGTTCTCTAAGATCATGTAAGGTGAATTTGAAATGTCTACGATAACGAATTAAATTTCTTTTTAGGACTTTGAATCAAACAAATATATTTAATTTATAATTTTAAAAAATATATAAAAAATGGAAATAGTGTCTGGTTATAAAAAAATAAAGACCTTTAAATATTTTCTGTATCATATAGCATTTTTCACTCTTGTCTTGTATGATCAATGGTTCTTTTAATATGGTTTTGAAATCATAGATAAAAATACTACTGCATGTGTTTTTCATAAGGAGGAAAAACTTGGAAAAAAAAGGGAAAAGAAATGAGCTGGGAAAAAAAAAGGGAAAAGAAATGAGTTGGGAATAAAAAAGGGAAAAGAAATGAGGTGGGAACAAAAAAAAGAGAGTTGGGAAAAGAAATGAGGTGGGAACGAAAAAAAAAAAAAAGAATGGAAAGAGAGAGAGCTGGGAACAAAAAAGGGAAAAGAAATGAGCTGAGGGAAAAGAAATGAGAACGAAAAAAGAGAGAAGAAATGAGGTGTGAACGAAAAAAGAGAGAGCTGGGAAAAAATAAGGGCACACACGGGTTCGAACTAGTGACTTGATTTTACTCCCCACATTTGCTTTACCACTGAGCTAGAGACCCACTAATGCTAACATATTTCAGCTAATATATACATATCCTAAAATCTTCTGTCTGCACTTACACACACCTGCACCAACGTGGGTCCTCCACTGCTTGTAAATAACGGTGGTTGATTTGTAAATAGCGATAGTTAATTTTTAATTATCATTGAAAAAATGTTAAGAAGAATATATATATTTGTTAATGTAAATAAAAATCAAAAGAACCAAGTGGCCCAAGGCGGCCGGTGACTGCCGTTTTTTTTTTTTTTGATTTTTTTTAAAACTAAAGGCAAAAGGGTAATTTCACGTGAATTTGCATATCCCTTATAGATCATTGGTACCTCTCAGTCTTTTTACAAATTCGACAGACTTCTGGGATTTTGCAAATTCAAATGGTATTTATTTAGAATTTTCCCAAAAAACTATCATTTTTAAAAATTAAATCATTACATATTACTATCATGAATATTATTAAAGAAAGTTCTCTTTTCTCAATTGCATCACGACCAGCCTTTGAGATCAATCACGCGTATGTAAATGGCTAATCAAGAAGTTAGCCAAAAAAAAAATCAAAAGAAATTTTGCAGAACTGAATCGCAGCAAATCTTGATATTTTTTAGACATAGTCATAATTAAGAAGAAAAGTTTTTTTTTTTTTTTATACATAAAAAGTTTTGGAGGGGTTCGGCATCGGTCCCCACAAGGCGAGGCACGGCCCAGGCTCTATGAGCACTCTCGGGGACTTACGAGATCGCCTACCAAAGGAGTCCCAGCGACGGCAGAGGGGATCGAACCCACGACCCAAGGGCTTAATCCTGGATCCCTTACCATCTAAGCCAACTCACATTGGTTTAAGAAGAAAAGTTACCAGCAACAGTGAAATAGTAGTAACCTTATTCCTGAAATCTCAGTTTTTTTTTCTGCGATTTCAAAGAGGGCTAAGCCCATATCCTTGTTTTTATTTAGCCCCCAAGCCCATATCCTGACGGAGCCTAAAGACCCCAAACCATCTTTCCTCGCAAGTCGCAAGCACAGATCCGGTCACGCCGCCCATAGAATTGGTTCCGGTTTGTCTCATTGGCGTTTTCCTCATAATTTCTCATTAGCTTAAAATCTTGACGGTACATTCAATCTAACGGATGAGACAAAGCCACATCATCCAGCCAGCTTTAAGTGTGGATAATGTATGATGATAAGAGCAATTAAAAGACGGATTTCCTCCTCCACCCTTACTATCCGCTGCACTCATTTTCTATAAAACTGTCATTTTAGCGCAAAACAGTCAAACTAATGCTTTTATTCTTCAAAAAAATATGAGTAAATACCCTTTTTGGTCCCTGGGAAAATGTACGGACACATTTTTGGTCCCCGGCGCTAATGTGTAATGTTAGTTGCTGATGTAGGACATGATGTGGAAGGACAAAACGACGTCGTCCCCACTGTGACCATCTTCCTTCAAGTTGCAACCACATGGATGGGATAAAGCATTGCGTTCGGCGAGAACAACAAAACCCTTCTCCCTCCATTATTTCCCTCCATTTTGCCGACTGTGGTCCCATAGTGTAGTGGTCTGTGGTCCCATAGTGTAGTGGTCGACCTTTTTATGCCAAAGGTGGTCCCTCGTAGTGTTTAGGGTTTAAAAAAATTGAAAAGTGCTTCTGAATGTTGGTGGGCCCTGTTTGGTGCCCCCTTTGTTAGGATTGACTGCTTTCCATTATTTTTTCTCGTAAACATCTGGTATTATGGTGTGTTGGTTTGCATTATGCATTTGGATTAACATGATTGCTATTATTTGGGTTTTACAGATGGATGGGTATATAGTGATTGTGTATCACTTTGGGGGATTGTTATTGAGGAATGACGATGGGGTCGTGGAGTATATAAATGGCGAGTTGATGAGTTGGTGAGGTGGACGCGAGACTATATTAACTTAAAGGACCTTGAGTCAATTTTCAAAGGTTATGGATATGAAAAATGTGAGAGGATTATGTGGCTCAAGCCTGGTGCTCTTGATCTGGAGCATGGGTTACAACCATTGTGTTTAGATTCGACATCAATGCCATGTGTGCAGCTGCCTTGGCTAATGGCAATAGGATACATATTTACTTTGACCATTGTATTGCCGTGCCTGACATCATATCTCCAGCAGAGGAGGATCATGGGATGTTTTCTCCTGAGGAGGAATCTGATTCATATGAAAGTGCTGAAGATGAGGCATATAAGCCTCCTCCCCCTGGTGTGGAGGACCTATCGGAGGAATATAATAAGGAGGCTGAAGATTATGAGGCTCGAGATGATGAGGCTCAAGATGATGAGGCTGAAGATCCTGAGGAGCAATGCAGGCCAAAGAAGAAGAAGCCTGCTAGACAGAGCAATGACGATAGCAATGAGGATGTTAATGAGGAGGAAACCAATGAAGGTATATACAGAAGACTTGGGGGACCATGTAGTGTATGGGTGGAATTTTATTTCGGATCAACAGAAGGTATATACATATTACAGTATTTTTTTTAAAATCCATTTAGGGATAACATTGATACACCATTGTTACTTTCTTTTCATATATGCAGGGTTTGCTTCGGCATTGAAGGAAGTAATGCCTCGAGCACATCATCGGTTACGTATGCGGCATGTGTGGAAAAACTTCATGAAGCAATGGAGGGACAAGCAACTTAAGGGCACTTGTTTGGGAGTGTGCAAGATGCACAACCATCCCTAAATTTGAGAAAAGCATCACGAGAAGTGAAAGCTTTGAATGAAGCGACACTGGAAATACTTGGCAAACATTGATGCTGGAGCATGGGTTAAGGCATATTATAGTCATGGGCCTAAGTGTGACAACATCACCAACAATGTGTCTGAGGTGTGGAATTCCAAGATTCGTAATTATAGGGCGAAACCCATTTTGTCTATGTGTGAGGAATTGAGATGCTACATAATGAGAAGGATGGCAGCACACAAGCGGGTTTTGGGAACAGTGACGGGGAAGATAGCACCAGCACAACAGAAAAGGTTAGAGAAGCTAAAAATAGCCAACAATGTCTGGACTCCTACCTGGACTAGGAATTTGGTGCAGGATATGTATGAAGTGAGTGGTAGGGGTGAAAAGGTTGGGGTGAACTTAAGAAAACACACTTGTGCATGCAATTTTTGGCGGTGGTAGTCACGCCTTGTGAGCATGCCATTCTTGCAATTGCTCATAAGAATGAAGCAGCAGAGAACTATGTACACCAGTGGCTCACTATGGATGCCCTGCATGCAACATATGAACATACTCTGAATCCAGTCAATTCTGATGAGTATTGGCCTTCATCGGATGAACCCAAACCAGTACCTCCACCACTGAAAAGACCAGCAGGCAGACCCAAAAAACACAGGAGAAAGGACCCAACTGAAGACCAGGAAAAAAGTACAACCAAGTTGAAGAGGACACGTCTAGTGAAGTGTTCAAAATGTGGTCAGTTGGGGCATTATGCTAAGACATGTAAGGGACCTGCTACTCCTCGAAACAAACAAAAATCAGCACCAATGAGCATAAGTATTGAGACAAACATGCATGGAGAGATACCACTTAGCCAAGGAGGCCCTGCTCCAGAAATTGACTCCCAACCAGCGAGAGGCAGCAGTCCACAACCCTCCATACCAACTGAATCATCTCACCTCCCGTCTGAGGAAACAATGCGTGCAGCCAGCAGTGGAACAAGAACTAGGTTTATGTCTACACCTGGATTTAGGGCACCAAGGCGAGCTCCATCAAAATGAACTTCAGTGAAGCAGGAGAGCATTTTTTGGTTGTATTGGATGCAATGAACTTGGTTGTATTGAAGGCCTTTTTTTGGATCCTCTTTGTTACTGGCCATGTTTAGAAATTGTAATTAGGACAGTTATGGTCTTTTTTTGGATGCTCTTTGTTATTGGCCATGTTTTGAAATTGTAATTAGGCGACTTATGGCCTTTTTTGGGTTGTTGTAATTAAGCAGAATGCTCTTCTTCTTTTGTAAGACAGCTGATGTTTACTTATATTGGTCATGTTATGTTGACATTATATTTCTTACTTCAGATTATGCAATGTCATGCTTAGTGTGCTTGTTGAGACTGTTTCTGTTGCTGAGATAATAGTAGTTACAGGTCCATGATATAATAGTATATGAAAGCCGGAATATTACCAAGAGGGGGGTGAATTGGTATTAATAATAAGAGGTACCCAATATGGAATCTGTACGTTAGATATAATCAGAGAGCTACGTATCAGCGATTCCCAGAAATTCAGCGAACATGACTCGGAGTCATCTTGCTTGACTCGAGTCATTTCAGTAAAATCTTAAACCAGAGGCTTCCGTCGATATATATGACTTTTAGCTTGGATCATTAATCTTCTTTTTGATTTTCAATTGTCAGTTATCATCAAAACTTATGGAGAACTAACAGTATACACTATGAAAGTTTGCTGGATCTGGATTTTCCAATTTCACCATGACAGCTTCTTCTTTTTTTCCGCCATTATGCTGTCTGCTGGATCTGTTTCTGTTTTTGGTTACATTATGCAGTCTCAAGTTACATTTAAGGCATATATTCAAGACATGCATCAAGGATTTTTTTTGTCATCATGCAGCAAAATGAGAAAGGTTCATGAGAAATTCCAAAACAGAACCAAGTGTGCATCATGCACACAAACAGAACCAAATCATCATCATGCACACATTTTCTTTATAATTTGATCACTACACATTTTCCACAAAAGAGGTTCATCCCAAATGTAACATGCAGATTCTCTTTTCAATTTTTGTCCTTGGATTGATGTTATATCAACTAAAATAAAGCTACTATTACTTATCATTAATCAAAATGAGTACATACATCAACGATAATTAGTACATGCATCAAGGATTTTTACGCATTACCAAGGTGAAAATAGCGCACATATCGAACTTTCTCATTCTAGCCTACCCCAACATAAATACAAATGGCTCCCACAACTACAATGACAAACAAACACCTAGCCCACCTACCCAGAGCACGATTTCCTTCTCCACCCTATCAAACTCGCAACCATCTTCATTGTGACTCAATCATCTTTCTTTCTTTGCTGCTCCCTTATCTTCATTCCATGCTCATTCAACTTAACTTGCAATTCATCATTCAGCTTCATCTCCATATAGTTCAACTTGAATTCCACCTCAGCATTATTCAGCCTCGAATCTTCCAGTTCCATTGAATCATTACCAGAATCATCAACCCATTTGAAAAAATCACAATACGGCAACTTCTCCTACAACCAAATAAAAGCAATCTCATTAAAACATTCATACAAGTTATCCACAGAGTGACCTACCTGGAAAATATACAATGCGTGAAGTAAACATGGGAACCTTGAAATTGTGGCATCCGAAGAATGCTCTGTTTGGGTTTCTCTGAGTTTTCGAGGTATACACAACACTTGGCCTCCCACATTTGCACCTTGGAGCAGCTGTCCTTCTTTGACTTCTGGTTCCACTTGAGCCACCCATCCCGGAAGAAACATTCATCTTCTCAAACCTAAACCTAACGGGGTTTTCTCCCAACTTTGGCGCAGGAAACCCAATATGGGAGGAAGATGGTCACAGTGGGGACGACGTCGTTTTGTCCTTCCACATCATGTCCTACATCGGCAACTAACGTTACACATCGCCGTCAGTGATGCCGTTAGGAGCTACCTGACGGAAGGACTAACGTGGGAAGTTTTTGTCTTTCTCAGGGATGACGGGACGAGTTTTTTTTTTCAGGGACCAAAAAGGTGTCCGTACATTTTCCCAGTGACCAAAAAGGGTATTTACTCAAAAAATATTTTAGGGTAATAACAGGTACTAAAAGTATACTTCATATACCGAAAAATACTTTATGACCTTGAAAAATTATTTTATGATCTTTAAAAAATATTTCAGATACTGATGGGTACTAAAAAGATACTTTAGGATACAATACTGAAAAATACTTCATGATCTTAAAAAGTGATACTGAAAAAATACTTCATAATTTTAAAAAGTTATTTTAGAATCTTGAAAATATATTTCAGGATGTTGACTAGTACCGATCAGTATCTTAAAGTATTTTTTTTCATCCTGATAAGAACATTAAAATATTAAAAAAATATTTTTAAAAAAGTCTCAGCATTTGCAGGGAGTCCGAATGTTTGATTGTTTGAGAGGTTGGAAATGAGTTTTAAGAATATAACATAGAATATATAGAATATCAAGATTAAGTAATATCAATGATATAAATTGGATTACAAGAGATATCGAGAAACTTGACTGAGAGAATCCGTCCCCTATAATATGTGCAGAGCTAGGTCTGATACTTTGTTAGGGGTAATTCTAAATTAAAAAAAATAGGAATTCTAGATTCTATATCTATCTATATCTATAAAATAGTAATCAAATTGTATTTGTAATCAAATTCAAATCGGATTGTACATTCCATGGTGCTTGCTTTCCAGATTTAGGTATCAAATAAAATGACCAAGTGGCAACGACTCTGGAGTCTGGAGGGTGTCTACTGTCTCGGGGTTGGCTGTTCCTTCTCTCGATCCAGAACTCCACTTTATCTCCGTCAATGGCAAATAAACCCGTCAAATATTCGGTGGTATGCTTCTTATTTCATTGCGTTTATGTGTTTGTTATGCATTATCTTCAATGGCTTCTCTCTGTATTAATAAATAGGTTGACGCGTTTGCCGATTTGCCTTTCTCGGGGAACCCCGCAGCAGTTTGTCTATTAGAGGAAGAGAGGGACGACCAGTGGTTGCAAGTGGTAGCCGCTGAGTTCAATCTCTCGGAGACCTGTTACTTAACTCCAATTGCTGAGTCAGAAGGCCCCGCCAACTTGATCAATGCAAGCTCTAACCCTCGTTTCCATCTTAGATGGTTCACTCCCGTCTGTGAGGTAAATTTCTAAAGCAATTTAATTACTGAATATATCACTGTAAAATAGCTCTTCTGTGATTGTATATGCGGATTTGATATGGGAATGGTCTAATGCAGTTAATGATTCATCTATCGCATAGTAGTTATCCGAGTTTATTCATGTGTCAATCTAGTAATAGCTTTGAAGATTGAATTTATTCATGATAATCGATGGCTTTTGTTTCAACAAGTATTATCCGGTCTTCTTTTAGCTATATGTTTCATTCATTTTGCTATTCAAGTTTGTCTCTGGATTTTGTTTAAGCCAAAACTGTTCAAAAATTAAGCGTGATTTGTGATGGGGAGTTTAGCGTTAACAGAATCGGTACACTTTCGTAGGTTAAACTCTGTGGCCATGCTACATTAGCTGCTGCGCACACACTCTTTTCTTCTGGTTCAGTGGCTTCCAATACCGTTGAATTTGTGACGTTATCTGGAGTATTGACTGCAAAAAA
Organism: Acacia pycnantha; assembly: GCA_025563575.1. NCBI lineage: Eukaryota > Viridiplantae > Streptophyta > Magnoliopsida > Fabales > Fabaceae > Acacia > Acacia pycnantha. The sequence continues at coordinate 1,015,723 of JAMWYP010000218.1, forward strand.
AGTACCAGATATTAGCATCGCAGGTGCCTCTGGCTTGGAAAGTGTTGAAAATCTAGACAGATATTCCATTGAATTGGATTTTCCTGCTGACCCTCCCACAGAATTTCATTCTACCGAGACTTCACAAATTTCGGCAGCGTTAGAGGGTGCTACCATAGTCGAAATGAAGAGGTCATCTATCGGAGATTACCTATTGGTAATTCCTAAATTTGTTCTCTTCCTTTCTTTGATGCAATATTAATCACAGTTCAATGAATCTTTTCCCATATACAACGCGTGCTAACGACAAAGGCTTAATATTACCGTAACTTTCAACTGTTGCCTAATTGATAGTTGCGAAAAAAGCATATCTCACGATACTCTAACTAGGAAGAGAACGAGTATGGTGTGTGTGAGAGTATTTTTTGTATTTTTTCATGTTTGGTTTTGGTGTTCCCATGTCTTGTAGGTCGAAGTCTCGTCTGGGGAATCTGTCATAGAATTTAAGCCACAATTTGATGCTATAGAAAAATGTCCTGGAGATGGGATCATTGTCACTGCCGTTGCTCCTTCCGACTCAGGATTTGACTTCTTCAGCAGATATTTCTGCCCCAAAGCCGGAATCAATGAGGTAAATAGCTTAGATATAATTATATCTATAATAGTTTTAGTCATTTAAGCTCAAATAATGATGCATTCTTCTAATGCACTTATTTCTTGAATCCCCACCCCCTCTTTTTTATTTTGATTCACAGCCTCATAGATGCTGCTCTTCTGATTTTGGCTTGTGATTTGCATTAAGCATGTTTAATTCAAAATTTTGAATCAAACTATGCAGTGAAATTTTTACCTCATACTGGTGAGATAATGCTTCTGGTTGCTGCTGATGTTGTTACAACATGTTATTGGTTAATCTACTAGAAATGGAAAATACGATAGAAAGCAAAAACGTAAAGCCCATTAAATTTCTAGATAATAAAATAAAGGGAAAACTCATTTGCAGGTAGTATACTTTCCTTTAATTTTTAATTTGGTACTTATGTATTTTTTTCCTCCTAATTAAATGCTTTAATTGTGCTCTATTAGCACAATTAACTCCTTTATAGGAGCTAACAATTCTAATAGAATAGAGTTGCATGAGCCAACGGTGTTAATGTAGCAAAATTAATAATTTAATTGAGAGAGAGAAAAAACACAGGGGTACCAAATTAAAAATTAAAGAAAAGTATAGATACCTACAAATAGTTTTTCCCTAAAATAGAAGTAATGAGATATCATGGTGTGTTGCTTGCATTTCTTTTCAGGATCCTGTTACTGGGAGTGCACATTGTGCTTTAGCATCTTATTGGAGCAAGAAACTTGGGAAGTGTGATTTCAAAGCGTATCAGGTACTCTTTATTCGTTAGTTTGGGGTCATGTTTGTGATTTTTGTGTAAACCCTCTGTATCATATTTGAGCAGGCATCAGGAAGAGGCGGAGTTCTGAATATTCATCTTGATGAGCAGAAGCAAAGGGTGCTGCTGCGAGGGAGAGGTATTACGATGATGGAGGGAAGCATTCTAGTTTAGTCCTGTTTTTGGCATTGCAATTAATAAATGTATTGTAAAACAAGACATAGTGCAACTGAACTTAAAGCTGTGAACTCTTGTAATGCTGTTCAATAGTTTTGACAAGTATCTCCACCTCATGCATTTACTATTTTTCCTGAATGCAATATAAATTTCATTCTGAGTTTTTGATGGGACAACACCAAACAAATGTTACGAATATTCAATTACGCTGTTGCATTTCCCTATGATACTCTGAACCAAACAGATGCTAGCAACCAAATAATTAATAATTGGATTAATACTCTCTCAACCTCTTTATTATAAAATACCAACTAACAAGTTTATTTGATCCTTTTTATAAGGCACTTACTTATTCTCAATAAGCATTAATTATGTTTTTCCATATCTGCCCATAGTTAATAAGGGTAGTGGATGATAGTAATAATTAATATAATTTTAGAGTTTAGTGCAATTAGTAGGGGTAATATTAAAAATTACTTAGATTCTAGGACAACTTTATTGACTTTAACTATTTTTATTAGTTTGTAAAAAAAATTAGTTGGATCCTTATAATAAGGATCAGAGGGAGTATTTGATTCAGTTATTCATAAATCAACGTTCAAGATTCTATGAAGTTATTTCATTTGCTCCTTATTATAAGACACCAACTAACAATTCTCACAAATAAAAAAAAAACGGTTAAATGCAATAAAGTTATATTTGTGAGCAATTGAATCAACATCGATTGCTCCTTGCATTTTGTACATTTTTAAATTTTGTTCCAATCACTATAATGAGAGTATAGATCATCTGAGGCATAGAATTCATATATGCATTGAAGTTTTTCCTTTTAAAGGAGAAAAAAGGGGAAGGTTTGTAGGTTTCACAAAAAAATGAAAATTCTCATTTTTCCAGAAAAAGAAAAAGAAAACGATGAAGAGAAAGGTTATAAAAATGTGCGGACCTACATGTTAAGTTGGGGGCAAGTGCCCCCAAAATTTGGGATGTTAAAAAAAAAAAAAATTTAATACATGTTTGAATGATTGTCTACCCTAAAATTAAGTGTTCACCTTTAATACATCAAGACTACACTTCGTAATCGGATTGAGAATGAATGGTTGAATGATTGTTTAGTGCAATATGTATTTGATAGCATTGATAATAAGGCTATTATGATGGAATTTCAAAAAATAAGGCCTAGAAGAATGACATTGTAATTATTTTTATTGTAATATATTTTTGCTATTAAAATATATGTACTTGAACTTATTGCACATCTTTCATTGTAATTTATGTAGTTGTATTTCTAACAGCACTTAGCCTTGTTTTTCTAAATGACATGTTTGTAAAATAATTGCATATCTTATTACATCATCAATATTCACTTGATTTCATAAATATTTTTTTGATATTTTTTTTTCTTGTTTATATTATTTTGTTTTTTTAATGCATTTAAACTTTCCTTTAAACAAAAATTTTCGAACCCCCAAATCCCCCCACCAATTATGCCCCCCTTAATATTTTTCTGGGCCCGCCCCTGTGCTTATAGATGGCCTTTCTTCGTTGTCTTTTCATTCAATTAAGAGACTTGATTCGTGGGAAAATTCATATCAGGGCCTATATTGGCAAAAAAAATGTCAAAAAAAAAACCTAAGAAAAAGTCACATTTCAAAAAAAGTCCCAGGTATTATTTCATAAAACATTAGTTGTTAATGAGACTGATATAGATGTTAACAGGTATTGATTTAGTTGTTAATGAGACTGACTAAGTTGTTAGGATATTGTTGTTAATGCCACTGATTTAGTTGTTAACGGATATTAATTTAGTTGTTAATGAGACTGATTTAGTTGTTAACGTTTTATGAAATAATATCAGAAAAGACCCTGGTGCCTTTTTTGACATGTGACTTTTTCTTAGGACTTTTTTGATATTTTTTTGCCAATATGGGCCTTGAGATGGATTTTCCCTTGATTCATCATCTTCATACTATTGACCTTTCGCTCAAACTAATGGCAAACTAGATTTAGGGGGTTGTTGGATTAGCGGTGTTAGAAATTGTTTTTTTTAAATATGAATTTTGTAAACTTAAAATAATATAAAAATCAGATTGTAAATGTGATTTATATTTGAATTGGTGGTGGTAAAAACCTATCCGAATTATGAAAAACAAGTCTTAAAAAGTGTTTGGATTAGTTTTTGGAGAATAACTTCTGAAGAAAAAGTGGTAAAAATGCTTCTTCAGAATAGATTATGAGCATAATAGATTCTGTAAAAAAGCGATTTTAATATAATGATAGTGTTTAGATATTATTACTGGAATAGCTTTTTGTATGCTCAAATTACTAAAAAGGACATTAGTTTTTATTACAATTGCATATAGAATATAAGGTTTTATTTTAAATATTTTTAACATTAAATGTCATAATAAATACCAAAAGTTAAATAAATTTGTCTACAAAATTAAAATTATAACATTAGTCAATTATGTAACATGATAAAAAATAGCTCAAATATATATATGTATTACTCCCTCGGGTCAACACATTTTGTAGTTGGTTTTAGTCCTAATTATAAGACCAAATTTTAAATTTTGTTAATTTTTTCCTAAAATACCCCTATTAATACTTCCTCAATAATAAGTAAAGACAATAATAATTTAATAATACACCTGTATATTTTATAAAGTAAGTAATATTTACAACTTATTAATATCATATACACCTCAATTATACTGTTTTTAGCCAAATTTTTTAAAAAGTATTTATTTATTGGTTTGACAAATTAAAATTGCAGATTAATATAAATAATGAATCCTCATTGTTTTTATTATTTAATTGACTTTATCAACGTAACTTTTTATATATATATTGTGAAACTAAACTAAAATCATGGAGATTAATATGAATCCGTCCTTAATTTATGGGAATTATAATTATTGACCATTGTAATTTAATTTAAAATCGGGACATATCTGATATCTGAATTAATATGAACCCGTGATCCATGACTTGTGGGGATTACAACTCTTATTCACAAAATTTGCTTTTGATGTCATTCTAAATTTTAAGTAGGGATATTTTCATAAATTAATTATAATGAACTAATTTAACTTCTCTCTTTAATCTCTCTAAATTCTGAATTCTCGTAAATAGTTCTTATAATTAGAACCGGAGAGAGTAATAAATTGTATAGACAAAAACATTAATAAATAGTAATTATCCAAAATAATACTATATTTTAGATCGAAATAAGTAATAAATTTTGACATGGTTTTTTTTCCTAACACAAATCTGATATTATATGCCAGCAAACGAGAAAATAAGAATAGAGAGTCTGGCAAAAAAAAAAGTGAATAGATAGAGAGGACGACAGGAAGAAGTAAGACAAGAAAGGAAGGAGGAAAAAAAAGAGAGAGAGAAAGGGTTGTTGGGGAAATTCGATGCTAGCATATGAAAAAGTGAAAAAAAAAAATCAGCTTTGAGGTTTTAAAGTGTTTTGGACAAAAAATTGATTACGGACTTAGAGAGTATTTGGATAAATTTTTGAAAAATCATGGTTTTGCCTTCAGCGACACTTTTGAAAATCTATACAAACATTCACGCTTCTTTTTAAAAATAGTTATTGATCTAAAAACTCATTTGAGAAAACGTCAACCCAGACACTTTGTTTTATCTCCCACCTTATTTTCTTTTTCTACCATGCCTTTTTAGCCCTCTACTAGCGTTTTGTTTGAAAGCTAGCGCGGTACGGCTTAAACTACAAAAATTATTAAAGTAGGCGGCGGCTGAACCAATCGATCGGTCTCCCTATGTCGGGTCTACTGCATCTTAAAACAATGGGCTTCACATAATAATTGTAAATATAAGATGAAATGCCAGTATCCTAGCTAGGTCTCATTTTCAAACTGCGATGTCGAGCTTCCACTTTTTGAATCCGATGATGTACGTTCACCCTCTTCAAGAATCTGTAGAGACAATCTAACTTCATCCAGCTAATCAACAACGTTTCATGCTAAATAATCCTCTAACTTGGTCCCAAAAGATCAATGATATCAATATATCAATTTAAACCTAATAAGTGGCTGGGTAAGATATATACGAATGTTCGTTCGTGGAGGTTGGTCAACATATATATGGCTGGCTATAACTTCATTATTCTAGATGAAAGGCGCTTTCTTCTGTGTCCGCCATCAATCTTTGACGATAAAATTATCTGCCATTTGTGCTAACTTCAGAACAACTTGTTCTTCTTTCTATGACATATATATTGGCGCTTAACAAATACCGAACTCTGCATCAAGTTGATTTTTGCTATATCTATACCATTGTCCGATCCAGGTGCTTCAAAACATCACTAGCTAGGCAGTTGGCACTAGCTCCTACAATAGTTACATTTAATTTTAATTTTCTTTTGCCTCTCCTTATACGATATATAGCAGATTATTGCATATACCGAACCAGTTAACTGATAACTATATCAATAAATTTGAAGGAGCATTTATTTATACAGAGACAAGATAACGTTTGTTGTGTTAAAAAAAAGTTCAAGATATCAAGTTGACAATCCAAAACTAAGTATCGGGGCACACAATTTCGGGATGGTACTTGCCAGATAAGCGAGCCTACTTTGTCTGACTGGAAAGTTGCATCCAGCAGGTAAAGACAATAATTTATACACAAATATTAGAGAGAGAATTCTAACTCTTATTATTTATAAATTGTTAAAAAAATATTTAATAAATATTAGTAAAATTTAAAATTAAATAATAAGTTTAGTTGAGAGATTGATAACAGTTTTTGTGATTAAAATTAATTTAAATTTCCCTTGACGAGTTTGACTAAACGCTGGCCGTCAAGCGTGTAGAGCCACAGCTCCTTTTTTCATGACATTCAAAAGAGGCAGGCCCCTGAGGAATGCTACATCTTTATAAATAGAGGAGCCATAATTTATCCAATTCCATCACATCCACCCCAGCATTTCTTACACCAATCAATTAGTTTCCTTCCACATGGCTTCCAGCTTCCAATACCTCATCCTTCTCCTTCTCTTCATTGCTCCTTCTTCTTTGCTTGCTCAATCATCTTTCAGACCCAAGGCTCTGGTCGTTCCCGTCACTAAAGATGCCTCCACTCTCCAATACGTTACTCAAATTCGCCAGAGGACCCCACTCGTCACTGTCAACCTCGTGCTTGATCTCGGCGGCCAATTCCTCTGGGTTGATTGTGACCAGAACTACACCTCCTCCACCTACCGCCCTGCTCGCTGCAACTCCGCCCAATGCTCCCTCGCCGACGCGTCCGGATGTGGGGAGTGCTTTTCGCCTCCCAGGCCCGGCTGCAACAACAACACCTGCAGCGCGATTCCGGGCAACACCATTACCCGCACCGCCACCAGCGGCGAGGTCGCCCAAGACGTTGTGTCTGTCCCGTCCACCAACGGCTTCAACCCGGGTCGAAACGTCACCGTTTCCCGCTTCCTTTTCTCATGCGCCCCAACTTCCTTATTGAACGGCCTGGCCACCGGGGTATCGGGCATGGCCGGTCTCGGCAGAACCAAAATCGCCTTTCCTTCTCAATTCGCTTCCGCTTTCTCCTTCCACAGAAAATTCGCCATCTGCCTCACCTCCGGTTCAAAAGGTGTTGCTTTCTTTGGAGACGGCCCTTACGTTTTTCTTCCCAACGTCAACGCCGCCGAATCGCTCACTTACACACCACTCGTTCTCAATCCTGTAAGCACGGCTCCCGCCTTCACACAAGGGCAGCCTTCCTCCGAGTATTTCATCGGAGTCAAATCCATCAAGATCGACCAGAAAGTTGTGCCCAACATCAACACCACATTGCTGTCCATAAACAAGGAAGGCTTTGGTGGGACTAAGATTAGCACGGTGAACCCATACACAGTTTTGGAGGCCTCCATCTTCAAGGAGGTGACACAGGCATTTATCACTGCTTCAGCTGCTAGGAACATCACCAGGGTCGGTGGTGTGGCTCCCTTTGAAGTGTGTTTCAGCATGGACAACGTGTTGGGCACGCGGTTGGGTGCGTCGGTGCCGACCATCGAGCTGGTACTTCAGAACAATGTGAGTTGGTTCATTTTTGGAGCGAACTCGATGGTGCAGGTGAACGACGATGTCCTGTGTCTTGGTGTAGTGAACGGAGGTGAGAACCCCACGACCTCAATTGTGATAGGAGGGTATCAGTTGGAGGACAATCTACTGCAGTTTGATTTGGCCTCTTCTAGGTTAGGATTCAGCTCTTTGTTGTTTGGAAGGATGACTACGTGTGCAAACTTCAACTTCACCTCCGCCCAGTGAACTGCCCTCCGCCGCCAGCCCGCCACCATCAGGATTCTGACTTTCAACGACACGCACGCATATGGATATATCTTTCCTCGTTCTAACGAGCTTATTTCTCAAGGTCATTTGTGTTGTTTTTCTTTTGTATGAAAATAAGACGTCCTTTTGTACGGTTAATAATTAATTAATGGGACCCAGTTGTGTTTTATTTTACCAGTGTACTTGGCTGAGCTGAATAACCCGACTCTTTATTGTCTCGATTCGCAATAGCCAAATTTGTCTTTGGATTTCCCATTCCAATAAAACAAGCAGACAGGATAAGAGAGATGTATACACGCGCATATATATGTGTGTTATTGAAATATCTAGCTGATGAACTCTTAAGCCTAACCATCCAGTATCTGGAGCAACTGTTAACAATTGTCATTGCTGTGAGTAAAAGTTTACCACCAATCTTAGTTTCGTGTTAGATAGTTAAAATCGAGATTTTATGTAAAATCAGAAGATGGATAAAAAATCATAAAATATAAAATCGTAACGTAAAAACTAAAAACATAAAAACTTTTAGAAAAATTAGTAAAATCATTTTAATAAAAAAAATCGTAAAAACGTAAAATCGCAGTGATAAATCAAGATTTTAATTACCATGATCCCGTGGATGCCCAACACATAATTTATGTAGAGAGTATGAGAAAAACTAGCTTGACTCCCCCACGGCCATGGGCAGATCTACCTATTAGACAAGGGGGGCACTGGATTTGGAGATTTTTTTTAAAATAATAATAATAATAATAAATATATGTTTGAATGATTGTCCACTCTTAAATTAATTGTCCACTCTTAATACATCAAGACTGCACTTCGTAATCGGATGAGGATGAATAGTTGAATGGTTGTTTAGTGCCTTATATTGAAAAGGATGTATTTGATAGCATTGATAATAAGATAATTATGATGAAATTCTAAAAAAATAAGGCCTAGAAGGATGACATTGTAATTATTTTTATTGTAATATACTTTTATTATTAAAATATATGTACTTGAACTTATTGAGTGCTCACCCTTCATTGTAATTTATGTAGGTGCATTTCTAACCGCACTTAGCCTTGCTTTTCTAAATGACAGGTTTGTGAAATAATTACCTCTTCTATTACATCATCAGTATTCAATTGATTACATGAATATTTTTTTGATATTCTTTTCTTTTATTGTTTATATTCTTTTATTTTTTTAATGCATTTAAAACTTTTCTTAAAAAAAAATTCGAGGGCACTGCCCCCAAATCCCCCACCAATTATGCCCCCTTCTATAATTTTCTGGGTCCGCCCCTACCCACGGCCCTACCCCTTTATGTACATGGGTCTGAAATAATTCGAGAACCAACAAGTTAATACGGTTGAGAGGTGCATCAAGTATTTAATATTTCCCTGCACATCGTAATAAAACTTAAGTCTTAGAAGAATCGTATCATTTAAAAAAAATGTAAATCACTGTTACATATATCGTGCCGGTAATAAAAAGGAAAGAAAAAAATCTTTTGGCAGGAATATTACTAAAGAAAGCTTTCTTTTCTCATCCTCAACGACTCGAACCAAATCAATCAAGCATGTGGATTGACTAAGGCTGATGAAGGATAAGCACATCATCTCTAGTGTTTTCAATTTCAAGGTTACACAGAGGTTCATAGAATATTGGGAAAATCCCCTTCAGGACCTAAATTAACAAAAATTGTCAAAAAAAACCTAAGAAAAAGTTACATGTCAAAAAATGTCCCAATACCTTTTCTAGTATTATTTTATAATCGTTAACAACTATATTAGTAGAACATTAACAACTAAATCAGTAGACGCTAACAACAATATCCTAACAATCAAATTAGTACCGGTTAACAACTATATTAGTACACGTTAACAACTAACATTTTATGAAATAATATCAGAAAAGGCTCTGAGACTTTTTTTGACATATGACTTTTTCTTGGTCATTTTTTTGATAATTTTTTGATTATTTGGGCCCTGAGGTAGATTTTCCCAAAAATATTTGTGCTAATTGTTAGAATATAAGGTGGTTATTAGTTGGTTAGTTAACAATTAGTTAGCCTATTAGTTAGGGAAATAATAGGATCCTAATCTATAAATAGGGGATCTTAGCTAATATGAAGAGAGTGAGAATCACATTACATTTCTTGTATGAGCATTATTGCTCCATTATCAATACACATATTTTCTCATTATCTTTCTCCTAATTATTCTCTCATATTAGTTTAGTTAACATAGTATCATAAGCCAGGTTAATTCATCAATGGTGAATCTTGGTTTTTTTGAATTCAAGAAAATATGCTTCAAACCTTAATTTTTGGAAGCCCAAGCCAGCCAAGAAATTAGCAATGTCTATTTTTCCCATTTAAGATTCCGGCACCCCATTATAATCAAGAAGCATGTCCAGAAGGCGGCCCAAAAATCAAGAAAGAGGCCCAAAGCCCGCCAGCAATTCAAGATCCAGAAAAGGACCCATGGAGCAGCACCGTGATCCGATTTGGAAGACGCAATTCGGACACGCAATGCCATCTGCTGATTCAAGATCAGGTTGCTTCATCCGGTCGATGGAGCTCCCCCCTCAAGCGTCAGATTCCCAGAACATTCCAACAACTCCATCGACGACGGAAGACGAAGTAGAAGAAGACTACCATTTTTTCTTTGATCGTTGAAGATTTGAAGGCTTTAGAAGAAGATGATGATCTGCCATAAACCCAGTTCGTGATTTCACCGATTCGAAGAAGAACAAACCCAGTTCGACGATGAGCATCCCCGAAGAAGATCCAAGATCGACGGCAAGCACTGATCTCCACCACGTTCTCCGCCAAGAACAAAGCCCGGACGACGCACGAAAGGTTTTCCCCCTGCGATCTCCGGTAAGACCAAGCACGGACGCGAGAGAGACGCACGAAAGGCATTTTGGGCCCCTGCGATCTCCAAATTTGAGAAGCACGAAAGGCCATTGCCCCTGTGATCTCCGCCATTACCGATTAAAGCCACGATCTCCGCTGAGCAGCTAAGAAAGGGAGTAAGGATGCACGAAAGGCATTTTGGGATTCAGAGCTCTCTCAGACTCACCCCTGCAATTTCCGACGAGATCCAATAAGGAATGATCTCTGATACGGAAGCACGAAAGGTAGAGTGATTAAGAGCTTCTCTCATCTTAGCCCCTGCTTCGCCCCTGCTGAACTGAGAGTGGAAACGAGACGCACGAAAGGCCAAGAATCAAGTTCTTTGCCCCTGCGATCTTTGGCAAGAGTCAAGATCCGACTGAACCAAGAATGAAATAATCACGCACGAAAGGCTCATTACGCCCCTGCGATTGTACTCACGGAGGAGTTCCGGTAAGCTCTTTAGTGGCTTGCCTTTAAGTTTGCTGAAAATCCATTTTGTTTTCTCTTCAACAATTGCTTGAGAAAGTTAATTTCGCAATAAGTGAAAGATGCCCAATGAAGATATGTTCAATAATTGTTACTTGTCCTATTGAAGAGTTCATGTAGATGTTTTTAAGTCTATGGGAACATTGAATTGCTTGTAAATTCAAGTGTTGAAGAATTTTCAAATCACTACTTGAATGTATAGAAAAAGAGAACCTCGTGATTTGCAGTTATGCGAGAAAACAATGTGCTCAGAAGTATTAGTTTGCCAAATTTTGATAACTTTGAAGTTTCCAGATGCCCTGTTGAGAAAATGAAAGAAATAAAAGTTGCTGATGCATTGAAGCATCCCATCTGGTCGTTGGGTAGAAAGATAACAATTGACTCTGCTACCCAATTCAATAAGGGTCTAGAAGTAATTGAAGCACATTACTTGTTTGGACTTGACTATGATCATATTGAGATCCTCATTCATCCACAATCTATCATGCAATCTCTGATTGAAACTCAGGATTCATCTGTTATTGCACAACTAGGAGTACTGATATGCGCATCCCACTCCTCTATACATTGTCCTGGCCAGATAGAATTTATTGCTCTGAACTCACCATCACTTGAGGAAATCCTTCATTATGATGAGTGGACAAGAAATTGTGCTGCTGGTTTGACCGAAATTGTGCTGCTGGTTTGACCAAATCTTTGTTTGTTGCTACATTTATGATTGAGAGCATTTGATATGGTTAACTGTTGCTGTGATTAGAGCTTTGAATCAATGCGGTGGTGATCCATTCACGTTGCCCTGCGGTGGCAAAGGACCTTCATAAGTCATCGTGGTTTTGGTTCAATTTCTGTTTCACCGAATGATTTGAGTCAAGCCATATGTGTTTCGCATACAAGCAAGGAAAATGTTGTGTTGTGGTCAGTGGACATAAATACACAAGAGAGGTCAAGAAGACAAAAGAGGGGAAACCGGTAGCATCTGGAAGAGGTTGAAGGTGGAATTGGTCAAGAGAACTCAATGGACAGTTACTCTTGGAATGCTCAAAGCCAATTGATTGAATTTGAACCTACACTGCCTGGTAATAAGGTGCAGCAATTACAAGGTGTAGGCTAGAAGCTTTTCAGAAGAAGTGAATCAACAGAAGAGAATGGAAGAAAATTATTTTTGAGGATGTCTTTGTATTGTTTTTTTTTTGTTGATTGTAAAACTATTCAATTTAATTCACCTTATCCCCTTATTTTGTGTTGTTCAAGTTGAACACTTTGTTAAATAGTATTCAACTTGAGGGGGCGTGTTAGAATATAAGGTGGTTATTAGTTGGTTAGTTAACAATTAGTTAGCCTATTAGTTAGGGAGTTAGTTAGGATCCTAATCTATAAATAGGGGATCTTAGCTAATATGAAGAGAGTGAGAATCACATTACATTTCTTGTATGAGCATTATTGCTCCATTATCAATACACATATTTTCTCATTATCTTTCTCCTAATTATTCTCTCATATTAGTTTAGTTAACACTGATAAAGGGTTCATAGATTATGCATGAGCCTAAGCCCAACCAAGAACAAGTCAGTTTTAAGTGGCCAACTCGGCCCGTTCATGGCCTTAAAATTAACAGTGAAAGCCCGGCCGAGGAAGTGAATGAGGTGGTCCTGGTTGCATGAAATGTTTTTCAACGTCGCCTTTTGCTTTTGAAGGGAAATGTCTAAGAAGTACTACCTCCTCATGTTCTAAATATATAGCAAGGTTTTATAATGTAATTTATACTATAAATTTTGTTATATATTGAAGATTGGAAGGAGTAATTTGAGAGCTGCAACTAAATTTGAGGCCTATAGAGAGAGAGAGAGAGAGAGACATGCGCGCGCATCATTTCAAATATTTATTGTCAATCACTGGGTATAGAAAAAGTGTATCGAGAATTTAGAAAAGAAAATTGGAATTATTAACAATCAAAAGAAATTTTGTGGAGCTAAATCGCAGGAATGACGTAACCCAGGATTGAGAGAGAATAAAGTGTACCTCTTCTATGTGTTTTTTTTTTTTTTTTTGCCAGAAGTACCTCTTCTATGTTATTGTAATGTAAATGATAAAAGTTTATATCACGTGACTATTCTATATATCATGGATGGGGATTTCTACTAAGCACGCACTTTGCTTACTAAAAAGAGCTAATTAGATCTGAATGGTGTAAATTTGAGTTTTCCAAAAGAAATCTTAGAAATTTGGAGAGCAAGTCATCTTTCCGCGCGAGCACTATTCGGGGGCGGCGGGGCCTAAACAGGTTAGTGAAAAGGTGGAAGATAAGCGACCGATCGGGAGGGATTTTGGGGGGTTGACTCTTCCTTCTTTCGATCGAGAAATCTTCTCTTCTCCGTCAATGGCAAATAAACCCGTCCAATATACGTTGGTATGTTTCTTATCACGCTGTGTTTATGTGTTTGTTATGAATTATCGTGAATGGTTTCTCTCTGTATTGACAAATAGGTGGATGCGTTCACTGAGTTACCTTTCAAGGGGAACCCCGCGGCAGTCTGTCTATTAGACGATGAAAGGGACGACAAGTGGTTGCAAGCGGTAGCCACTGAGTTCAACGTGTCGCAGACCTGTTACTTGACTCGAATCGCTAACTCGGAGGGTCCCTTCAACTTGATCCATGCAAGCTCTAATCCTCGTTTCGGCCTTAGATGGTTCACTCCCGTCTTTGAGGTCAGATTTCTAAAGTAACTTAATTACTGAATATATATATCATCGTAAAAATGTAAAATAGCTCTTCTGTGATTGTATCTGCGGATTTGACATGGCAATGTTCTTATGCAGTTAACGGTTCCTTTATCGCACAGTAGTGATCTGAGTTTATTCATGTGTCAAATTAGGAATATCTTTGAAGACTGAATTTATTCATGATAATCTATGGCTTTCGTTTCAACAAGTATTATCTGGCATTCTTTGAGCTATATGATTTATTCTTTATGCTATTCAAGCTTTTTTCTGGATTTTGTTTAAGCTAAAAATGTTCAAAAAGTAAGCATGATGTGTGATGGGGAGTTTGGCGTTAACAGAGTTGGTGTCTTTTTGTAGGTTAAACTTTGTGGCCATGCTACATTGGCTGCTGCACACACACTCTTTTCTTCTGGTTTAGTGGCTTTCGGTATCGTTGAATTTGATACGTTGTCTGGAGTATTGACTGCAAAAAAAATACCAGATGTTAGCATCGCTCGTGCCTCTGGCTTGGAAAATGATGAAAATCGAGACAGATATCACATTGAATTGGATTTTCCTGTCGATCTTCCCACAGAATTTCATTCTATTGAGACTTCACAAATTTCGGCAGCGTTACAGGGTGTTTCCATAGTTGAAATAAAAAGGACATCCATCGGAGGTGACCTATTGGTAATTCCTAAATTTGTTCTCTTATCTTTTCCATATTACGATGCATGCTTATGACAATGGTCTAATACTACCATAACTTTTAACTCTCGACCTAATTGATAAATGTGAAAAATGCATATCTCAAGATACTTTAATTAGGAAATGAAGGAGTTTAATGTGTGTGAGTAATTCTTTGTATATCAGACATGTTTGGTTTTAGGCTTCTCATGTTTTGTAGGTCGAAGTCTCGTCCGGGGAATCTGTCATAGAATTTAAGCCACAGTTTGATGCTATAGAAAAATGTCCTGGAAGAGGGATAATCATCACTGCCGCTGCTCCTGCGGACTCAGGATTTGACTTCTGCAGCAGATTCTTCTGCCCCAAAGCCGGAATCAATGAGGTAAATAGTTTAGTCATTTAAGCTCAAATAATGATGCATTTTTTCTAATTCATTATTTCTTAAACACCACCCCGGCCCAATTTTTAGTTTCGATTTACCGCCTCATAGATGTTGCTGTGCTATTTCTTCATTTCGAATCAAACTATGCAATAAAAATTTTCCTAATGATAATGCTTCTTGTTGCTGATTTTCTTACATGTCATTGGTTACTCTACTAGAAAGGGAAAATACTATAGAAAGCAAAACTTAACGTCCAATAAATTCCTAGATAGTAAAACAAAAGTAATGAGATAATGGTGTGTCACTTTCATTTCCTTTCAGGATCCTGTTTGTGGGAGTGCACATTGTTCTCTGGCATCTTATTGGAGCAAGAAACTTGGGAAGTGTGATCTCAAAGCTTATCAGGTGCTCTTTATTCGTTAGCTTGGGATGATGTTTGTGATTTTTGTGTAACTGTTTTATATTTGAGCAGGCATCACGAAGAAGCGGAGTTCTGAATATTCATCTTGATGAGCAGAGGCAAAGGGTGTTGCTGCGAGGGAAAGCTGTTACAGTGATGGAAGGATGCATTCTGGTTTAGTCCTGTTTCTGGCATTGCAGTTAATAAATGTATTGGATAACAAGACACACTGCAACTGAACTCAAAGTTGTAAACTCTTGTAATGCTGTTCAATAATGTTGAGAAGTATGATGGACCTTCTAGCGAGAACAGAGTGGATCGAGATCAATTCACTCTGGTTCTGGTGCATGTCCTTCTCGTCCTCTTGGTGCCCCTGATACTCATAGTAAAACTTGTGCCGAATTATCTTGTGAGAGTGCATAGAGGTATAGGATAATTTGACCTTGAAACTTCCCTGGCAAAATATACAAGCGCATGATTTTTGTCAATGTAAAGGGACTTAGAAGTACTTCAAATTGAATTAGTAATATGAAGAATTTTAACTGTAGACAAAACTTCATATGTTGCTGGAACAATATTCTACTGGCCTTTTCCTTCGTTTGCCTGCCCTTTCCAATTCTTGTAATCCATACGATTAGTTGGAATCACATCAGAATCAATCATTGTTTTCATGAAACACGGGAGGCTTCATTTTCCCACGGGAGTAGGGAGGTAGCATGAGAGTTGCTGAATGAAGGGATGGGTTTTCATGATTGTAGAAAATTCTATTAGTAGTTGGACGCTTGTACCCTGGTCCTATAAAAAGTTCCGGGCTTTTTTCTCTCTCCTGAATTTCGGAAATTAAAAACTTGAGATGTAAGTTTTAGTTTGATTAATTATGAGCTAGTGAGAAAAAAAGTCAACCAGTGTTCTGAATAGGAGAGTGGATCCTCTGAAATTAGAGGGTTTATTTATTTCTTGGAGGTTGAGTTTTCAAGGGAGAAAAATATAAGGTTTTTTATGTCTCGCAAAAAATGAAAATTTCATCGGAATTCATGGATGTCAGCATGAGATTATCCATTTCGCTCAAACGACCTTTCTTTGTTGGGAAAGTGGATTGTCCTACTATCTTTCTTTTTTAATGGATTGTCCTACTGTCTTTTAAGAAGTAGAGATATCGCTTTGATTCTTTTCTCTTTTGGTCAAAATCAATGGGCTATAGACTCGATGGCCACACACAATCGACATAATCAGCGTGCTCCCTCAAGATACTTTTTTATAAGGGAGAATTACACACAGGTCCTAAGGATGACAAAAAGTATAGATTTACAACAAATTTTAAAACCATCGTTTTTTCCATTTTGACTTCCAGAGGCTATTTACAACACACAAAGTATAAATTTACAACTGAAAAAGTATAGATTTACAACAAATTTTAAAACCATCGTTTTTTCATTTTGACTTCCAGAGGCTATTTACAACACACAAAGTATAAATTTACAACTGAAAAAGTATAGATTTACAACAAATTTTAAAACCATCGTTTTTATTTTGACTTCCGAGAGGCTATTTACAACACACAAAGTATAAATTTACAATCGAAAAGTATAAATTTACAACAAATTGTGAGAATTTTGACAAACAATATAATTTCATATAATTTCAAAGTATTAAGTTGTATTTGTAAGTGGCTATTTGCACCCACTCCTTATGTATATATATACAACCCAACCCACATAGATTATTCAAAATGCCAATCTTTGATAGATCCATACCAATACTTATTACTACTACCATAAGCACTCTTCTCTGTTTGCACTTTCATTCTCAAGTTTGATCCTTGCATCTAGCTCCATTGTACCGAAATTACTATCCCTTTCTAACTTAAATCCGTAAGGCACATGATTCCTTGATGTAAAATGTGAAACCTTGGAAACAATTAACCTTGACTCCGATTGAAATAGGCGCATTTACTTATAATCAAAGGGAAACTCTTTCCACACACACCACCACAGACGAGAAATTTAACACAAAGCAGAGCAACATATTGGCATGGACATCATTCCCGCCAAGGAATAAGCACAGAGCTTTGATTCATTCAGCCCACATTTCTCCACCGCCATTTCCGATTCCATCTTCAGAATTGTCCAATTCTTCTCCTTTCGGCACCGTCACTATGAGCTCCCATCAACCGAATCGCGCTTGCGAGCTGGCCGCGTCGATTCCGGTGGTGAAACCTCCACATATCGAGTTCTATCTCATCCAAGGATAACTCCACCGACCCACTTTCCCTCACCATAATCTTGATCACCCCTGGGTGGATTTCCACCGTGTTCGCTCGCACATCGGAGATACCTTCGGTTTCGGCCTTAAATCCGAAGTAATCGGGCCCCTCCTCGATCGACACTTCAAAGATCGGACCGAAAGGGAAGCTCGGGACCCACTGAAAAAGAAAGAGAGAAGAAAAAGGGAGGGAGGAGAGAGACAGGAGAGAGGAAGGTCAAAATGGTAGTTTTACATTCACAAATAATTACAACCAGGTCCCTTGGGACTTCTGTGTAATTTCATTATTTCAAGGGACTTTATTGTGATTAATTCCCTTCCTTGGGACCTGTGTGTAATTCTCCCTTTTTATAAAGAATAAGTGGCTTTTATTATAAGTCGTTAAGTGAACAATTAAGCCTCCGTTGTAATTTTTTTTTTCAAGACATAATCCATAGTTTTAAATGTAAGTAGATTTGGAAATTCTTGTTTGTTTTCAAACAAAATGAATGATTCAATCACATTTTCTTAATTATCTTTGTTTGGGATGACACTGATATTTTGAGTGTTAAGCACGGGGCACTCGTTTTGTAGCAATTTGGCATATGGTTTTGGTAAATGCACATTCAGGTTCAACCGGGTATCGGAAGTAAAGCAGCAGCTGCTTTGGAGAAAAAAGTATTGGGAAAATCTACCTCAAGGACTAAATTAGCAAAAAGATATATCAAAAAAGGCCTCAAGAACTTTTCTGGTATTATTTTATAAACGTTAATAACTAAATCAGTCGAATTAACAACTATATTAGTAGAACATTAACAACTAAATCAGTAGCATTAACAACAATATCCTAACAACTAAATCAGTAACATTAACAACTAAATCAGTATAAACATTTTATGGAAAAGACCCTAAGATCTTTTTTGACGTGTGACTTTTTTTTTTTTTGACCTTTTTGTGTTAACTTGGATACTGAGATGGATTTTCCAAAAAGTCAATTATCACCGGGGAGAGAGAATAACACCCAAGAGAAAAAAGACAAAATGAGGTCCACCTTGCATCAATAAATACTCCTAATAAAATTACTTCCTCCGGTAATACAGGGAACGTCTTGAAAAAAAAGTGTGGTGTAAAACATAAACCATTTTCAGTTTCATTAATGCTTTTTCCCACTTTTCAACTTTTGCCCTCTCTTTATAGCCTAGTTCTCTTTGAAATTGTATATTCCTAATGCAATTAAATACATGTTTTAAGAAAAGTAAAAGTGGGAAAAAATTACATTATAGGATATACTCCCTCCCTCTGGTCCTTATTATAAGGCACCAACTAGTAAGTTTATTTAGTCCTTTTTATAAGGCACTTGTTTGTTCCCAATGAGCATTGATTATTTTTCTCATATTTGCCCCTAATTAATAAAGGTAATGAGTGAGGGTAATAATTAATATAATACTAGAGCCTAGTGCAATTAGTAAAGATAATATTGGAAATTACTTAGATTCTAGGACAACTTTATTGATTTTAACTATTTTTATCGGTTTGTGAGAAAAGTTGGTTGGTGCCTTATAATAAAGACCAGATGGAATATTAAATAACTTAACCGTCATTTATTATTCCCCATGATACAACTGAAGTGTCCTATATCATGAATCAAAAAGATTATTACATTATGTAACCATTGTGTATGATAAAGTTCATACCCTTTTCAATCATTTTTCATTTAAATTTGCTTTTCCATTACTATTCCAAATAAGTTTTAGCTTTAAAAAACTACTTTCATCACTATCAATTCAAACATAAAACACATTACAGTATCTAACTTCTACCCTAAGATATGTTTTCAAAAGTCATCATATTAAAAAAAAAGGGTTAAGTAGCAAATTTACTTCGGAAGTATACGCCCAGGAGCAATTTTGCCTTGAAAGTTTTTTTTGGTTCAATGTTACCTCAGAAGTTTAAAAACATAGTAATCTTGTCATTTTCTATAAAAAAAGTAACATTAACCGTTAAAAAAATGCCTTGATTGTTAACTTTTTAAAAAGGAAAGATTGCTACTTTTTTAAACTCCCGTGACATTGAGTCAAAAAAAATTCCAAGCCAAAATTGCTCCTTAGCGTGTATTTTCATGACAAATTTACTACTTAACCTTTAAAAAAAAAAAAACCTCATCTATCAACGCTAACCAAACAGGCGCTTGAAGTGATTTAAACTACAAATATATGAGTTGAAAATGCCAATAATAATCTAGCTGTCATTTTCAAATTGGAAGCCGAGGTTCAACATTTTGAAGCAGATATTCGTCCTCTTCTGCTTGCGTACACGACAGAGATAGGTAGAACTTGATTCTCTTTAATTTATGTTTTTTCTTATTTCTGGTGCAAGTTTGATAATAACAAACCGTTTCTTAATCGTAGTCATTGTCATTCTCTGAGCGTGGATCAAGAGAAATATAGACAGGATAACTTCATCGTCTGCTAATCAGCAACGTTTCGCGCTAGTACTCTAACTCGGTCCCACTAAATCAATCAATCATTAGTTTAAAATGTGTATGAACTTCATTCCACTGACCATCACATGCATTCTGTATTCTGTTTTATATATATACATAATAAGCTGATAGGATATATACAAATCTTCGTTCCTGAAAATGGGGTGGCCATGGCTGGCTTGCTTCAATTCTGGATTAAAGCCACTGTCCCCCCTCTCTCTCCGAGCAATCTCTGATGACAGTAAAGTATTTGCCATTCCGGAAAACCTCGCACAAACTTACACTATATATAGACTTGTACTAGTTATCATGAAATACTGCCAAACATGATCTGCCAGTTAACAAACTAAAAACCAAACTTTATTTTCAAGTTGAATTTTGCCACATATGACATACATGTCGGTACAACGTTTTAGCATTGTCCAGAACTCCAGATGCTTTAAAACTTCGGTTGGCACTTCTAAAGCAGAACCATTTAATTCAAACTTTAATTTTCTGTTGCCTTTGCTTCTACGGGATATCAAATGTCCTGCATACATGGAACAAGTTAACTGGAAAATATTAATAAAATATTAAATG
The DNA here is from genome assembly GCA_025563575.1 of Acacia pycnantha. Lineage (NCBI taxonomy): Eukaryota > Viridiplantae > Streptophyta > Magnoliopsida > Fabales > Fabaceae > Acacia > Acacia pycnantha. The sequence continues at coordinate 1,036,434 of JAMWYP010000218.1, forward strand.
AGCATTTATTTATACAAAAACAAGATATGGTTTGGATGTCAGCTATTGAAATCAAAAGATCGGGGGATCAAGTTTGACGTTGCTTGTCAGATGAGTCGAGCCTTGTTGGTCTGACAGAAAAATAAAAATCACATTTAGATAAGATTAACAAATAACAAATTGATAATGATGAACAAATATAGATAAGATTATTAAGACTTATAAATATACAGTAATGATTAACAAATAAATTTCTGAGATGCGCATTAATTGGGCGCTGCCTTGACGAGTTTGACTAAATGCGCATTGTCATGACATTCAAAAGAGGCAACCCCGTCGGAATAACGATAACTACTTATTATTGAGTATCATAAATAGAGGATCATCCCCTCCATCATTTCTCAGATGAATTCGCTTCATTGCTTCCTAATTCCTCCGCTCCACATGGCTCCCAGCTTCCAGTACCTCCTCTTCTCCTTCTCTTCATTGCTCCTTCTTCTTTGCTTGCTCAATCATCTTTCAGACCCAAGGCTCTGGTCGTTCCCGTCACTAAAGATGCCTCCACTCTCCAATACGTTACTCAAATTCGCCAGAGGACCCCACTCGTCCCCGTCAACCTCGTCCTTGATCTCGGCGGTCAATTCCTCTGGGTTGATTGTGACCAGAACTACACCTCCTCCACCTACCGCCCTGCTCGCTGCAACTCCGCCCAATGCTCCCTCGCCGACGCCTCCGGATGTGGGGAGTGCTTTTCGCCTCCCAGGCCCGGCTGCAACAACAACACCTGCGGCGTATTTCCGGACAACACCGTTACACACCTCAAGCTAACTATCTTTGGTTATGGCTCTATGGTGTACTGAATTTTACTCACCTTTTGAGTATCATCCAATTCAGCGACTCTTATGTGTCTGATGCATCCTCAAAATCGACTGCTCCTGTTTCTTCAGCACCACTTGCTTCTGCTTCTGCAACCGCCAACTCAGTTACATATGTGTCCTCATCTTCCCCTGATATTCCAAAAGCAGATGCCATTCCTCCTCCTATGGCTCAAGCTTTCCTGGTGACACCAAATACAGTCAATGACCCTGCGTGGTACCCTGACTCTGGTGCAACAGCACACATCACCCATGATGAGTCTTGTCTCACGCCTACTTCAGTCCGTCAGGGCACTGGCACAGTCCAAGTTGGAACTGGTGAACTGTCTACCATTCAGTCTATTGGTAAAACATTTCTTACCAACTCTACTTCTCAGTTTACCTTAAATAAAGTTCTTTATGTGCCTAAGATGAAGAAAAACTTACTGTCCATTGCTCAGTTTACACGAGAAAATGATGTTTCTGTTGAATTTTTTCCCACTCGATGTGATATTAAGGACCTGAGGACTGGCAAACAACTGATGTCTGGGCTTGAGAGCAATGGCATGTATCCATTACTGGCAAGAGTCACTTCTGGGGTATCCTCATCATCCAATATCTTTGGGTCATTTAAAGATGCTTTGCTCGATGGTTCTCATGGTTCTGATTCGCTTCTAAAGGTTCTAGTACTACAACTCTTGGTTATACACAATCTCAAGGTTACCACTGCTTCAACTAGCTCTCTACATATTTGGCATCAACGTTTAGGACATCCTTCTCTAGACCTTTGTTAGAAATGTGCTAACAAACAATGACATTTCTTTTACTGCTTTGAAAAATAATAGTCTGTGTTCTGCTTGTCAGTATGGGAAGAGTCACAAACTCCCTTTTAGTCCCTCAAATACTGTATATCACAGACCTCTCCAATTAATAATAATGGATGTTTGGGGTCCAGCCCTATTCGGTCTTTTGGCTCAGTTTTTATCTTGCTCTAGTTGATGCCTATAGTCACTTTACTTGGATTTATTTTCTGCACAAAAAATCTGATGCTCTATCAAAGTTCAAAGAGTTTCGACTCTTTCTGAAAATAAATACCAAGCTAAAATACAACAAGTTCAATCAGATAATGGTGGTGAATTCCTAGCATTTAAACCTTATCTCACTGATTGTGGTATAGAACATCGTTTCTCTTGTCCTTACACTTCAGAACAGAATGGTCTAGTAGAACGACGTCATCGCTCAATAGTTGAAACTGGTCTGACATTGTTAGCTCATGCATCTCTATCTATGTTTTATTGGAAAGATGCTTTTGCCATACTTGTCTTTCTCCTTAACCGGTTACCATCTAAAGCATTGGATCTACATATGTCTCCCTATGAAAAGCTTCACAAGGTAAAACCTAAGTACTCTATCTTAAAGGTTTTTGGCTGCACTTGTTTTCCCTACACTAGGCCATATAATGCACATAAATTGGAGTTTAGATCTGCTGCTTGTACATTCTTGGGTTATAGCTCACAGCATCAAGGTTACAAATGCATCGATATGACCGGGAAGGATATACATCTCAAGACATGTCACTTTTGATGAAACGAAATTTCATCCTACTGGCACTCAGTACTCTATTCGAACCTTGGACACTTCCTCTTCAACAACTATACCGCCCACCTCTACTTCCTCCATTCAAACTCACCATCCCATATCACCTACTTCGGTTCAACAACCAAATCAACCCACTGTTCCGATATCTTCTGCCACATCTCCCACATCCACCTCGTCAAACAGCAATATATCTACTCCACCTACCATCTCTACTACACCTCCCCCTCCCCCTCATAGCAATCGCCACTCTATGATTACTAGAAGCAAACATGGTATTTCCAAACCAAAAGTGTACTCAGTATCCCCCTCCCTACTTCCACCATACTCAATAGACGAAGCCCTTGCAGATCCTGATTGGAAACAGGCTACATTGGATGAATACAATGCATTACAAAAATTTCAGACCTGGAAAGTTGTTCCCCTACCAAGCCATCGTCAACCAATTGGATGTAAGTGGATTTGGAAAACAAAAACCAATGCTGATGGGTCTTTGGCTAAACGAAAATCAGATTAGTAGCTAAAGGTTTCTCACAAGTTCTTTGGTATAGACTACAATGACACATTCAGCCCTGTGGTTAAGTCAGCCACCATCCGTATTCTACTAACTGTAGCTGTCAGTTTTAACTGGACTTTAAGGCAACTAGACTTCAACAATGCCTTCCTCAATGGTGACCTTGTAGAAGAGGTGTATATGACTGCTCCACCAGGCTTCCCTCTTGGTGTTTCCTCTGATGGCAGGCCCTTGGTATGCAAATTAAGTAAGGCTATCTATGGTCTCAAGCAAGCACCTCGTGCCTGGTTCCAAAAGCTACAATTGGCCCTTCAGTCCTTGGGGTTTGTTCTTTGCAAAATCGATCCTTGCCTATTCATCGAAAAATCAAGCAAGATGTCGTTCTCGTCCTTGATCTCGGCGGCCAATTCCTCTGGGTTGATTGTGACCAGAACTACACCTCCTCCACCTACCGCCCTGCTCGCTGCAACTCCGCCCAATGCTCCCTCGCCGACGCCTCCGGATGTGGGGAGTGCTTTTCGCCTCCCAGGCCCGGCTGCAACAACAACACCTGCGGCGTATTTCCGGACAACACCGTTACACACACCGCCACTGGCGGCGAGGTCGCCCAAGACGTCGTGTCTGTCCAGTCCACCAACGGATTCAACCCTGGCCGAAACGTCACCGTTTCCCGTTTCATATTCTCGTGTGCACCCACTTTCTTACTGAACGGCCTCGCCAAAGGCGTATCGGGCATGGCCGGTCTCGGCAGAACCAAAATCGCTTTTCCTTCTCAATTCGCCTCTTCCTTTAGCTTCCACAGAAAATTTGCCATCTGCCTCGCGTCCAGTTCCAAAGGTGTTGTTTTCTTTGGAGACGGCCCTTACGTCTTTCTTCCCAACGTCAACGCCTCTCAGTCGCTCACTTACACACCTCTCATTCTCAACCCAGTAAGCACAGCTTCCGCTTCCACTCAAGGACAAGCTTCCTCTGAGTATTTCATCGGAGTCAAATCCATTAAAATCGACCAGAAAGTTGTGCCCAACATCAACACCACTTTGCTGTCCATAAATAAGGAAGGCTTTGGTGGGACTAAGATTAGCACGGTGAACCCATACACAGTTTTGGAGGCCTCCATCTTCAAGGCGGTGACACAGGCATTTATCACTGCTTCAGCTGCTAGGAACATCACCAGGGTGGGTGGTGTGGCTCCCTTTGAAGTGTGTTTCAGCACGAAAAACGTGGGGAGCACGCGGTTGGGTGCGGCGGTGCCAACCATCGAGCTTGTGCTCCGGAACAGTGTGAGTTGGTTCATTTTTGGAGCGAACTCAATGGTGCAGGTGAAGGACGATGTGTTGTGTCTTGGGGTAGTAAATGGAGGTGACAACCCGAGGACTTCAATTGTGATTGGAGGGTATCAGTTGGAGAACAATCTTCTGCAATTTGATTTGGCCTCTTCTAGATTAGGATTCAGCTCTTTGCTCTTTGGAAGGATGACTACGTGTGCAAACTTCAACTTCACCTCCGCCTCGTGAACCGCCCTTCGCCACCATGATCAGGATTCAGACTTTGAATAACATACGGATATTTCTTTCCTCTTTCTGATATTAATACTATTAATAAATAAACTTCTGTCAGTATGTGTCTAGATGCTTGCAAGCTTCTCCTTTGATAATAAGCACCGTTTTGTGTGTATCAAGTGTGGAGTTTACAAATAAAGGGAAGAAAGGAGCAATAAGCTGTGTTGATGGAAAAAAAAAAGGAGTTATAAGAATGAATTCACGTCTCAAAAGTCATTTTATTTTATTTTTCAAGAGATGTCGCTTTTAGTTTTTACGTTTGATTTGACTAATTAATGGAACCACTTGTGTTTTATATTTTACCAATGTGGTACTCCATCCCATCTAACTCATTCGCCGGTTATTTAAATAATTAATATTATCTGAAAAAAGTAGGTTTTTTTTCTCAATTTTCCTCTTATTAAATAACTATTTATCAAAATGTCCCTGTCTGAAAACTATTTCTCAATGTGCCACTGTCAGAAAACTATTTCTCAATGTGCCTCCTGTTTAGTCGACTAAAACCATGGTTTAGTCGTTTAAAACGCGGGGCCAATTTTTTTTTTTGAAGACCCCGCGATTTAGTCGACTAAAAAACACATTTAGTCGACTAAATCATTAAAAAAAAGGTTAAAACTTCGGAAGGTTATAACTTCTGACTCGAAAATCCGAATCAAGTGATTCTTTTTTTGATTCCACATAACTTTTTGAGATCTATGCATTGACATAAATTAAAAATCAACTTCCAAGAGTTAATTTTTAGTTGACTAAACAGGGGCACATTGAGAAATAGTTTTCTGACAGAGGCATATTGGGAAATAGTTTCCAAATAGGTGCATTTTGGTAAATAGTTATTTAATAAGGGACAAATTGAGAAAAAAGCCGAAAAAAGTATATATCTCTTGTATTCAACTTAATTATCTTATCCTTGAAAAATTACAAAGACATGAAATAAAAAGGAAATTAATAGTTCATTTGTATATAAACTAAAATTGCAAAATCTCTTGACATTCTCCCATCCTTCAAAGAGGGCTGTAGAAGTGCGCTGTCAATAATTTCACAACTTTTATCTCTGCTCCAATGTGAACAAAAATTACTTTTTATTTATAATTTAGGGATATAATATTGTTACTATCAATTAATGTTACCATCAAGATTACTATCAGTATGTTTTACCGTTAGATCAGAATCTTATATACTTTTATCATTTCTTTCTTCTATTGAGATTCTGATCTTAAGGTGAAACAAACTGGTAGTAACACTAATTTGTAATTTGTACTAACAATATTCTATCTTAAGATTTAATGAATCAAATATATATTTTTCTCATTCACAGTCAATAAATTTTTTAAAGTACATATTTAATTTTTTTTATAACTGATTTTTAATTAGAGATTAAATTATCAATACCATTCAATAAACGCTGTCGTTTCTTCAATCCGCCTTAGATCCCGCGTCGGCGAGCTGCAATCATATTCATAAGGCCCAATCTTTCCCGCTGCTCTGGGCGGAAGCTCATTGTCGTCGTCACCGCCACCATGAAGCTAGTCAGGTCTCACCCTCTCTCAAGTGTTTTTACTCCTATATGCCTGTAATGAGTGTGATGTTTTTTCCTTTTCCATTGTTATTATTAGAAGCTGAAAGCTTTACTTGAAAATACGAGCAGGTTTTTGATGAAATTAAACAACGAAACTGTATCAATTGAGCTCAAGAACGGAACTGTTGTTCATGGAACCATCACAGGTTTCTTCTCGTTACTCTTTTTCCTTCACCACTTTCATTTCCCCTAATTTGATGTCACCGTCATTTTACTGGAGGCCTTGCTAAACCCTAGACCTTATGTTTCGTATTTATGACAAATACCTATTTCTTGTATTGGAGATTTTATTCTACGCCTGGAAGCGGCAATTGCTCATAATAAAATAGTGACGATGACATACTGCTGGATTCAGTGGTTTTGCATTCTGTCAATATATGGCTTTGCCCTTTAAACATTACCGGAAGTAAAAATCTTGAGACTATGCTTGAGAATCGAGGGTTTATGGGAGAATTGAGGATACTATCAGAATCCTAAGGCTTATTTTGCTGAAATATGATATTGCGTGATTGTTAACTAGGGCAACTTTAATGCCATTGTTGATTACTTGCAAGCCAGTATTGAAGCTTAGGATTGTCTTTGACTTGAATATTTTACCTTTCTGCATATTTGCAGCCTCCTAGACGAGGCTTTTTGACCAAAATGAATTTTTTAAACAAAAAATTTACCTAATTAAATCAGATTGGAAACATTTTACCAAAATAATGCAGTTGGTGGCGCAAGAAAAACTCACGACACTTGTCCCGTAAAAAACATTCACGCCACTGACACAAAATTCGTCATCAATATTGATTGATTCAGCCACTAAGTGGCGTGAATTTTATTCACGCCACTTACACATTCTGACGAATTTTGTGTCAGTGGCGTGAATGTTTTTTACGGGACAAGTGGCGTGAGTTTTTCTTGCGCCACCAACTGCATTACTTTGGTAAAATGTTTGCAATCTGATTTAATTAGGTAAATTTTTTTTTTCAAAAATTCATTTTGGTCAAAAAGCCCCTAGACGATGGTTATGTCGAGTATTTGGCTTCATTTTTACCTTCTAACCCATATGTGTATACTTTATTTTCATGCTTGAGCAAATGGTTTATTTCCCTGTCATTACCTTAGAGGCAATACGCATGGCTTCTTTGAAATATGCATGATACGTTACAGCATGATTAAGTTGATCTGGAATTCGTTTTGTTTATATGTTCAGTATGAAAAAAATATTACTTAGCAAGATGTTCTTTTAACCGGTATAGTTTTTGCTCGCTGCTTCTGTGTAATAATGTCTTGTGTCCTGCTTAAAATTGACAACTCGCTTCTTGCTAGCATTTTCCATAGATCCATAATGCCTGTCTGCCTGAAGTGAAAATAGAATTACAGCTGATATTTGTTGATCTGAGGCTTCAATAAAAGGTTTTATACGTGCTTATGATCCTATTTTGGAGTCAAATATCATTGAATCATGTTATGTGTTATATAGCTTAATCAATCCTCTTGTGGATCCTTTATCTATTTTAGTTTTGTCCCTTGGAGACTCGAGACTCTGAGGACCAAAACTTCTGCACCGCCATTACTCATTATGTAAAATCCCATCCCTGATGCCTGTTCTTCCCTACAATTTTTTCATTCCCTATTCATATTTTATCAAGTCCAAACTTTGCAGAAAACACTTTCCTCTTCTCAGTCCTTTGATTACACACCACACGGTCCTTTTTTTAATTTCTTGCTGAAAACGCTGCTGGATGGATTTCTGATTGAAATAAATAGGACATCGACAAGGTGTACCTTATACGTTGATACTTGATACCATATTTCTTACCTTAGGTTAATAAGCACAGTCCCCCTTTTCTTAATATTTTTAATAATTAATTTGGAGAAAGCACGAATGATTTTTTGAGGTTTAGGATCTTCTTATTGAAATTTGACACACAATAAAGTCTGGATGAACCCCCATTTATAACTAGAAAGTATATATTATTTCCTCATTTCTAAAATAAAGTGCTTGACCTAGTCTCTGAATTCTGTAGTCTCTAGCTGACTAGTTGATCTCTTGACTTCTTGCTTTATAACAGGTGTGGACATCAGTATGAATACACATTTAAAAACAGTCAAATTGACATTGAAGGGGAAAAACCCTGTGACTCTGGATCATCTCAGTGTAAGGGGAAACAATATCCGTTATTACATCCTTCCTGATAGCTTGAATCTTGAGACTTTACTGGTTGAGGAGACACCCAGGGTGAAACCCAAGAAGCCAACTGCTGGTATTGTATATTATTTGATCACAGCATATTTAATTTAGACACTTGCTATTGATGTAGCTTATATGGTAGCTGGTATTTGGTGAGTTATGGCTTTCAATTATCCATTTCGTTTCCAGGGAAGCCCTTGGGGCGTGGGCGGGGTCGAGGCCGTGGACGTGGGCGGGGTCGTGGCCGTTGAATTGCAATTGCATATTCTTATCTTCAAGGCTTGCAGTTGTAAACCTATGCTGTAGGTAGAATTTGTGGTGAGTATTAGGGATATCAAAGGATTGTTAATGCTAATTCCTAGTGTTGGGTTAGTCAATATTGCTATTTTCTTTGAAGTGCTTTCAGTGTTCTAGTGGATAATTCCTTCCCGTTGACCTGCATTTGTTGAGTAAATGGGGAAACTTCTGTTAAGAGTTGGAGAGGGTTGCCAATGCAATGATACTGGCTGTCTTGCCGCGAGAGAAATTGAGATGCCAACAAAACGCTCGGTAAACTAAACTGTCTGCAATTTGGAGATAAGCTAACTGGCTGATAACCATTTTGAACGACTGCTCTGGCTCTGAGTTGCGAGATTTTGTATTTTCTGGGCTACTGTAGATGAGTTACAAATGAATGGTAACACTGGGCGTGAAAAAGCTTGTCGTTTTTCATTTACGATTACATATGAAAAATACAAGTGTTTTCGGTATCTGCTATTAATTTGAGAAGCAATCGGAACAAGAGAGTTTAGTCTGCACTTCTCGATTGTGAGGACGAGCAAAGTTTGAGTTGATTAGATTTAATGTTTTATAAAGTGGTTTTATTTCAGCTGGTGTTTGAACATGTCTATATGAAATGTTAAATGTTTAGGTTGTTTTTATTAACAATAAGCTTGGTAAAATATTGAACAGTACTGTTAGAATTAAATGCAGGGGTTTAGATGAGAAGTAGTAGAGTGGAAGTGGAGGGCGGAGGGATGAGGAAGAGAAATGAAGCTTGTGGTGGAGACTGGAGGGTTTAGTTTAGGGAAGGAGGGAACAGGAGGAAGAAAAATGAAGTTTAATGACAGCTAGAGGGCACCCTCTTCCTACTTTATCCACTTTCTTCATTTTGTTTCTCCCTTTCCCACTCTGCATTTTCTCTCCTAAGTGACTTGAACTGCTTTTTTTTAATACCTACAAATTAGAGATGTTTGGATCATGATACATGGAGGGAGATTAATCATACGCTGATGTAAGATGAATGCGGATCAGCTGTCATCATCCCCTATGCTTTCCATGAATTTTAGCCGTTGCTTTTCTGAGAGGGACCATTCCAATAAATGAATAATAAACAAAGCCATATTTAACCATTTTCACTCTCAATTGGGCGCACACCCGCCCATTCCAATCTCCAATATTCTATTGAGCTCTCCTGTTGGAATGCAATAAAATTTTAATGTGCCAACCAAACATGTATGTACCAGATGAGAGTCCAGCATTTTTCCCTTTCCTTATATAGTAGTTGTTGCCATCAATATCTGGGGCCGTCCTATTTGCTACTGTTATTGTCTCTATTTCACCCAACTAGTTCTTATTTCTTTCACACTTCTCCAAATACTTCAATTATCACTTAAATACAACTCTCGTCTCCCGATACAAAATAATAGCTTTAAATAACTAAACTACACAACTCAAAATGTTAATTAAAATTAGTCCAATACAATAATTACATAACAAAATGTAACTTATTTTCATACAACATTGTTATTCATGGGGAGGGTCTTATGCTATATCTTCTAATTTTCCATTATTTAATGAAACAATTAAGATTTATTCTGATTAATTCAAACTAATTTGATTTTTGAAGTTAAAAACTAATTCTTATTAATTAAATTAAATCAATAACCAATACTATGAATTTTTTTTTTGTAACATTTTAATTAATAAATCCCTTTTCTTTGGGATTTTTTTGAATAATGAGTCTAGCTAGTATGGTCTTAAAGTTCAACCTACTTACCTCTTATTTCAAACCAGTATCATTCCAATGATTAAATTGAATTCTTATAAAAAATTAGAGGATGTGGCGTGAGAGAATATAGGAGTTTAGTTAGAGGTAATTTAGTACTCTATTTTTAAATTTTTATTTTAATAGTTCGTCCTTTCAAATAATTTCAAACTTTAAGATTCTTCCCCTAAATATCATTTACATTCGGCCTTTTTTTTACCTGAATTTACATTAGGCCTTTAAATCTATCTTTTTCCCTACAAAATATAAGATCTTTCAAAAATTTAAAGCTTACATTTTGAAGGGAGTAGTTGAAATAATTATTTTCTGGCTTGAAAATAATAGAGTAGTAAATATTTATTTTTCAATCTAACCTACGTTTGCTCACTTTTTTTTTTTTGGCTGCAGCTTCCCCGCTTCATTTATTACGAATCGCCGCTGGTCCCGAAAATAAAGTTAAAATATTTGTTTTTCCGGACAACATTATCACACGATCAGAAGGCAGAACGCCCGAACCTCTCTTCGCGCTTTCCCAAACCTAAAGATGAAAGCCTGAAAGCGGAAACCATCATTAATGGTTTGGTTCATTTCACTGGTTCTTCTTTCCCTAGCTAACTTCATGTTTTTCAACCCCTGCTTGATGCCAAACTCCAAGCACATGTAGAGCTTTGCGCCTCTCTGCCCTTCATGCCTTCTTCCTCTACTTCACTTATTCTTTATCCCTCTTTCCAACTCTGTCGCTGAAGCCTCAAAATCCCCCACTTTCTGTACCCTTTGCCTACCTGCCCATGAATGTGAGTAAGAGTTCAACTTCGGAGAACTCGGGCGACACTATGACCTGCTTGGACTTGTTCAAAAAATTTAAGCTCTGCAACCCTCTCGAACCTTCTTTGGGCATAGTTGGCTTCTTCATGACCGTTCTTCTCCTCATTAGCTGCTTCTTTTACCTTGACTACGGTGCTGCATTAACGGGGCTACGCTCTCGGCGGGTTCCTTTGCTGGGATTGCATTTTTCGTCCTCATTTTCGCCTTCACCTTTAGTTAGGGGTGCGAGGGTTGAATATCTGGATAAAGAGGGTGATGGTTGTGATTTATTTGATGGGAATTGGATTTGGGATGAGAGCTATCCACTATATCATTCCACAAACTGTTCATTCCTGGATCAAGGATTTCGCTGCTCTGAGAATGGTAGGCCCGATAGCTTCTACACTAAGTGGCGTTGGCAGCCCAAAACTTGCAACTTGCCCAGGTTTCTTTTTATTCTTCCTTTCACTTTTCAATTTCATTTTCCGATTCCGGTTACTGAGAAAATGACGAAAAACAATATTATGAATTTTATTATTTCCTTTGTTCTTACGTGTTTGGCTGCTACTGGTTTTCTTCTGAATGATTTCAGCATAACCATTAATGAGGTTTCTGCTCATTTTGTTGTGCCTTGAAATCAATTGTTTGTATAAATTACCCTTGTTTTCAATGCATTATGTGAAAGACCATTTGATTATAAACTTCAAATAAATTGATAGTAAGAAAAACAGTGGGGCTATAATCTAGACCTCAACTTTTCTTTGTCAACCCTTGACTGTTTAGGCATTTCCATGTTTTCTTTGGTGGGTCAGTTGAACTCAATCATAGATTGCTCCGCATTGCTTGGAGTTTTCTATATTTTCCCATTTTGTTAATTCCTGCTCTTAAACGTAAAGTCTGCTTCATTATTATGTATTTTGCTGGATTATGCTGTAAGCAGCTGCATCAACTGCTAGAGGCTTGCATCTTTTACACCATTTCACTTGTGCTATGAAAGGCCTTCAACCCTCTCCACATTGTTGTTTATGAATTTAAAATTATGTCTAGTGTCTTTGAAGTGGATCCATGGGCTTTAATCAAGGTTGGTAGTCTCGGGGGCAATCAAGAAACCTAAGTTAGTGTAGTTTGATTTTGTCAATATTTTAAGTATTTCTGAAGTTTTCTTTTTTTTACTATTATAGTCTTGATGGGGTTTCTCTTCACTCTTGCAACAGGTTTGATGCAAGGAAGATGTTGGAAAAGCTGCGGCACAAGCGGCTCATATTTGTTGGTGATTCAATCGGAAGGAACCAGTGGGAATCACTCCTTTGTATGCTCTCTTCTGTTGTTTCTAACAAAAGCACCGTGTATGAGGTTAATGGCAGTCCAATCACAAAACATAATGGCTTCTTGGCATTCAAGTTTGAAGATTTTAATTGCACTGTGGAGTACTACAGATCTCCATTTCTAATAGTGCAGGGGCGGCCTCCAACTGGAGCTCCTAAAGAGGTAAAAATGACTTTAAGAGTGGACCTAATGGACTGGACTTCTCCCCATTGGCGAGGTGCAGATGTATTGGTTCTTAATGCTGGACATTGGTGGAATAATGAGAAAACTATTAAAATGTAAGTACTTTCCTATCTGCTTGGGTTTTTAGATGAGCCAGTTTATTTGTCTTTACTAATTCAATCTTTGAAGTGCCCCCTTGTCATGTCTCTCACAAGGATCTGGTCATACAAGGTATTAGAGCATATATGTTTCTAGCAAAACGAAAAATTAGGTGATATACTTGACAATGAAATTTGAATAGATGGAGACCTGCATCAGCAAGAAGGAACTAAGCATAAGAGATGCTTGTTTGTGTTTAGAAAGTTATGTGGAGGCGATTATTGCAATTGCGTTAAACAACAACAACAAAGCCTTACCCCACTAAATGGTGTTGGCTACATGGATTGCACGACGCCATTATAATTGCATTGAAAAGTTATCTAAATGGTTTTTGTCAATTCAATTAAGATACCGTACCGTATCCTCTGGTACAGCTGCAAATATCTGGGTATCAAGATACTGCCCTACTAGGGAAAGTATAGGATGGCCAAAATTCTTCCATGGGCCATCGATTTAGTCTCTTATGGAAATAATCATCGACTTTCTTTCTTTGTTTTCCTCTATTTTCCCCACTTTGTTGAATTGTGGATCATCAATTTTTTAAATTGTTTAGTGATATGGAAATGTTTTCCAGTATAATATGTATGATGGGCAATTTAGTTAGCTGTCTAATCTTTAGGATTGTTGTATGCTTTTAGGGGTTGTTACTTCCAAGTAGGGAAGGAATTGGACATGAATATGACTGTAGAGGATGCATTCAGAAAATCAATGGAGACAGTATTTGACTGGATTGTCGGTGAAGTAAACATGAACAAGACTTATGTTCTTTTCCGAACTTATGCTCCTGTGCATTTCAGGTTTGCAAGAACTTAGATTGTTCATTTTATGCTGATTATTATATTTTTATATGCTTGATATTTTCTAATTATAGTTTTTCTCATTGGGTTCAGAGCTACAATCCCCACTGCTCTATATAAATGTGAATGAATATTATAGCACAAGTCTTGACATTTGTGCAGTTTGGACATAGAGGAGAAACATATTTTGTAATTTTGTAACTAATAGTTATAAAATATATGGGCACCATCGCCTTTAAAACGGTCAGGTTGCTTTAGTATTAATGAATTACATATCATGAATTAGTTGGAAAAATTGAAACATCCTTCTTTTAGGAGTTTATTGCTGCGACTGCATGGTTCATAGCATATAAGATTTTGTTCCTTACTGTTAACTTGTGATTGATTTCCTCATTTCTTGGAAATCATTATTCATTAATGAAATGATTTTATGAGCCTTGTTGCTCGTATCTGTATCAGCAAGTGATTGTAGCGTTTATTAACACCTAGAAAAAACTTAATGACTAAATTCTAACACATGGAAGGATTTGGCAGAGGTGGCGACTGGAATACTGGTGGCAGTTGTCGCTTGGAAACACTTCCTGATTTAGGGTCGTTGCCTCCATTATCTGACAAACATTTCAAAATTGCCATCGATGCCTTATCAGAGCACTTGAATCAATCAGAAGCCAAGTACTTGGACTTGTTAAATGTGACACAAATGTCACTAAGCAGAAAAGATGGGCACGCATCTATTTACTATCTGGGGCCTAATAACACTATAGCCGCTTTGCAGCGGGAAGACTGCAGCCATTGGTGCTTACCTGGTGTCCCTGATTCTTGGAATGAGATTCTTTACGCTCTTTTGCTTAAGCGGGACACAAATAAATATATCTGACTTTTGCTGTCAAGTCAAATTCATAGGATCAGTGGGGCTGATAGATGTGAGAATTTTGCCGGGACTTCCACGTGGAGAATGATTGCCTGATTCTTTTTACTGTGATCTGCCTTTGCTAGTCATTATGAACTTCTGCACCAATTGATCTGCATAGGCTGGACTCTGGGTTTCATATGTCGGCTGAATGTTGGGGACTCCATCGAACATAAATTCAGACAGGCTGGACGGATTAGAAAAGGCATATTCAGCGCCTGATTTTTTTTTTTTTTTTGAAAAAAAAAAATTGCATTTTGTAAATCATTGAAACCGTCGAAGGCTGAAAGCTGATTCCTTCGGATTTATGTTTGTATATGATATATAGAAAGAGTGAATTTTATGGCCAATTGTTTTAATATTGAGTAATGAGTATTTCCGTTCAATTATGCGTGGCATTGGTACCGCTGAGTGGAGTTCTGCACTAAGCCCTGTTCCAATGGTGCTTACTTTTCCACTTCATATTGCGAAGTTGTTCCGTGACGTTGCGCCAATTTTAAAATGATGAATGGATACTTGTTTCGGTCTATTTATGTTTCTTTGGTTTAATTTGGTTCTCGCTTCTGGTAATTTTGCTCAATTTTCATGAGTTCCTCTAGCTGTCTTTTTGGGAGAGTGCATTAAACGGCTAAGTTTCTGTCTTTCGACTTGAAGGTGGTAATTCTCACAATATTGTCGCACTCGCACCCATATATGTTTGTTTTCGAGTCTGACTAGTCAATGGTTTTCAAGAATATCAAAACAAAGTGTTAGTATGAGTAATTAGTAGTCTTGTATTAGTGAAGTAGTCTTGTATTCTTGTATATTAGTTGTATATTGTTGAATGGACTTGAGCTTATATAAGGCAGAGAGAGTCATTGTATATGTGACTTAATAATAATGAATAAGATGCATTCACCAATTTAACATGGTATCAAAGTCAGGTTTTGGGTTCCTAATATATTTGATCTAATGTTCTTTGATGGCCTAATCTTGTTTTATCAATCTCGTTTTGTTCTTGAGCGCTGCATCTTATGGGTTATTGGAAAGAAGCCCTATTTTCTTGTTTTGCTACTTCTCTTCATCAACAGAAAGGCCCAAAATGCCCAGAAGCCCATCAGAAATACAAGATCCGATCCGGGTACCAAGATTCTAAGCCATGATTATCAGTTCGGACCTCCGACCCAAGACCAAGCAGAACGACCCCAATCTCACAACTTCTCCCTCTTGCCTTACTCCTCGTGGTGGTTCTCGCGGTTCGTGCCTAACTCCACGCGGTGGTTTGAGATTCTTGATTGGTTGAAGCTCCGGCGGTGGCTAGCGACGATGGTTCTTGTGCGAGATTCTCAGGTATTCCGACGGTCTTGGTCCTCCGGTGCTCCGACAGTGAGAGGCCTGCAACTCTGGTTTGACGGTAAGAGATTCTCAGGTTTTTTGTTCAATAATTTGGGTCAAGTTTTCCGACCCCGTTGCGTATCTTGAATTCCCGATCATTGCGTATCTTGGATTCAAGAGGCTTGGAAGAGACAGAGCCCGATTAGGGCTTGGAAGAGACGGAGCGATGAGCGATAGGCAGTGTTTCGCACGATTTCTTGGTTCAGATCAACTGTGGTTCGTGGTTTTGCACTGATCTTCGATCATGGTTCAAGACTCGCCGATGGTTGGTAAACGTCTTGACTGAGCGGTGCTCCAATGGTAAACTTGGAGATTTGAAGAATCCACGGGTTTCATGGTTCTTGCCGGTGGTTGGTAAACGTCTTGACTGAGCGGTGCTCCAATGGTAAATTTGGAGGTTTCAAGAATCCACGGGTTTCATGGTTCTTATTTCGATCATGGGTTAGTGCTTTCCAGATCAATTGTAAAGCCGGATGATGTCTCCGAAGATACTGTGAAAGTTGTTGCTGAGACTTTGAGGAAATCAGAATCCCTTAAGATCTCCAAGGATGGGAAAGAAGTTGGCAGGACAACTGGACTTCTGAAACCAGAAGAGGTAATTGAGCAGGTGGACATCATAACAACATCTGAAATGCGTTTTAGCTTGAAGGAAATAATTAAGCCCTTGGGAGGGATAGCCTGCCATCATTAGAGTTCAACACAAGGAGGCAAATGTATGGATCGGAACAAGGTGCTCTGGTTGAAGTTTGCTAACAATATATTAGCAACTATGAAATTCAAGAAAGGGACTAAGGTGGAAGTATTAAGCAAATCAGAGGTGCCTTCTGGCTCCTGGCGATGTGCAGATATCATCTGTGGTAATGGTCACTACTACTCTGTTAGATATGATGGACTGGAGGGTGCTCCTAGCAAGGAAATTGTGGAGAGGGTACCCAGGAATGCCATAAGATCATGTCCTCATGTCCTTGAAGTCACAGAGAATTGGAGGCCAGGTGATGTGGTAGAGTCTGTCAGAATTCCTCTTGGTCAATGGCTACAGCTTTGAAGGTTTTGGGGAAAAAGTACATTTTGGTCAGGCTTCTTGGGTTTTGTTTGGAATTTAAAGTGCACAGATTTGACATCCGGAATGAAGGTAGATATCAGAGAGCAAGAGTTGCATATCCATTCATGCTTCCTAAGCAGGTAGATGATGTTGCTATCTCAAGGGGCATTCAGGTTGAAGAATACAGAGAAAACTTTGAAAGATGTGATGATTTGATGAAAAAGAATCAATCTTAGGAGTAGAAAGTGATTGAACATATAGCTTCCTATCATCCTCAAGGGAGCTTAGTAATATCATTTGGTCATCGAGCGGGAGTATGATATCAAGGTGAGCTTCAGCTTCGGAAAACAAGGTGGTCTTCACTGAGATGGAAGAATTTGTCTGGGGTCTTCAGATTGATGAAGAGGCTCAAAAACTAGAAAGTGAAGATGTTTTTATGCATGAAGTTGAAGCAATGTAAGAGCATGAGGATAGAAGGAATGATGGTGTTCTAAATGGTCTAAAGTATTGCTGCAGAAAGAGAAGTTGAAGCAATGTTGAGTCCTTGTAGAAAGACATTGTTGCACTTCAGAAAAAGGGAACATCAGATGCTGAGGAGCAGGTTGGAAAGGCTCATGCACGAGCTGATGAACTGGAAAAGCAGGCTGGCAAGCTAAAAAGGGAACTAGAATTACAGAACAAGGAAAAAGTGGCCTTGGAAGCCCGGGTAAATGAAGCTGAGAAAAGGATTCTTACTTGAAGCTAGTAGATTTACAAGTATATGCCTAGCAAGTTAGGTGTCATTGATACATATAGCCCTAACTTGAGGGGGAGTGTTAGTATGAGTAATTAGTAGTCTTGTATTAGTGGAGTAGTCTTGTATTCTTGTATATTAGTTATATATTGTTGAATGGACTTGAGCCTATATAAGGCAAAGAAAGTCACAGAGATCACACAATAACATGAGATCATCGTCTCCAATTGCCTTCAGGTACTTTGAACAAAATACATACTCATATGGATCAATATAGCTCCTGAGTTCTTCTTCAGAGGGCTGATAAACCTGATCACGTTCCGGGACTTGTATAACTGATCCTCTCAAATCAACTCCTGCTGTTGGTGAAGCATTTCTCTCCTCCTCCAACTCAACATATAAATCTTGTATAGTTTCTTGTTGTCTGCTAACTATCTCGCGCAATGCGGCAAATTCATTCTCAATTTGGACCCGTGCAAATCAAAGCATGAGAAAAACCGAAATACTCAAATCTTCAGAAAACATGGCATATGGATTCTTCTCTCAATTTTGCAGTTTGCTAGTAACACTGGAGAATCAGCTGCAACAATACTTTGCACCATTCCTTTCATGTCACGTATTATCATCTAAGATCCAAAATGAAATATGAAGCTCCCACATCTTATAGTCTCTTCATTGCAATGATTAAATCTTTCCTGGAAAACTCAATCTCAATGAACGATAGAATTCCAGTTGCATCTTGAATCCGTTAATTCCGACAATGCCCTATGATACCTGAACCCTGTCGCTGCAATCGGAGGAATACCCAAAAATCTTCGACGCAATTGGAGATAAAGAACTCGAGAATCGATGACGTGAAATACCTAACTTGAGGGAGAGTGTTAGTATGAGTAATTAGTAGTCTTGTATTAGTGGTGTAGTCTGGTATTCTTGTATATTAGTTGTATATTGTTGAATGGACTTGAGCCTATATAAGGCAGAGAGAGTCATTGTATATGAGACTTGATTAATAATGAATAAGATACATTCACCAGTTTAACACAAAGCTAAGAATTCCGACGTTACATATACCATTTTATTGAATGCGGGTGATGAGATTATAACAGACCGGTATCATATATATATATATATATATATATATAGCAGGGCACAGCCAAACAAGGCTAATCGGCGAAAGGGTATTGCTCATACCTGATAGTACAATCATGGAGCGAGCACCGCACGCCCCTTTGCGTTTCAGACATTCTCCAAACATGGCCGTCTTAGCAGCATCAAGACATGTTTTGCAGTCAGAGGCTATCAGATTAGGATTGCAAGCAGCATGTCCATAGGCGAAGGCATTGGGGTATGGAGAAATGTTGTGGTACTCATAATTTGGGCGTGTTGAAGTGAGGGTCTCCAAATCTTGAACAACGTAAGCCAAACTAATGTGAAAGGAGTCACCTGATGTGTACTTTCCCTCGTCGCAGGTAACGTTGCTGATGTTGGTGTTGGCCACACCCTCCACCATGCTCCAATGGCAAACCATAGTCGTCACAATTCCTGCCAAATTTATAGAGGCACCACCGTCTTCATTATTAATTTCCACCTCTAACTCTCTCTGTATCGCCCTTCACGAATGGCGTTTCATAGACTTTCATTCCTGTTTTATATTTTTTGGATTAAATATTTTAGGGAGGGTATAGTTTATCTGTATCCTTGCCACGCCGTGTTTTCTGATCAACCCAACCCTCTAGGCAGTAAATGCTGAGATATTTACAAGAGAAACGAAACGAGAGGAGAAAATGTGACCAAGTGTGAATCCATTTCCCCTCTTTATTTTGTTTCCCTAAATTCCTCCTTATTTACACCGAAGGATTATAAATATGCATGTTCTCGAGAATATAGAAATTTTTGTTTCGAATACGACCCGTATGATCCTTCGATGAATTAATATGCAAAGCTCTAAGTTGTGAGCTGCAGGGTGAGAAGAAACTGAGATTTCCAAGTGAGGTCCAAATGGGTGATTCAACTATCAACGATGCCATCTTGAAATTTTGTCTTGGAATTATAGCGCACGTCGCGATTGAGAAAAGGAGGCAAAGACGACGAACAGAAAACACTTTTGGAGGGATAAGACAAAATAGCCGGGCCTTTTGTAAATCAAATAAAAAAATATTAAATACTCAACATTGCATGTCAAATCTCTAGTCTTTTAATTTTTAATGACATGGAATTAAAAATTATCATATCATAAACCATTAACTTTAAGCATAATTTTACCATAGGAGAATTGAATTAATAGTTAAAGTATTTGAGTCTTGGGTTGGGGATGGCATGCGACTTACTTAAAATTCATGGAAGTTTTGTGTATTTTATACTAATTTTATTAATTATACGTTATATAAAAAATTAATAAATAACACCATCGATTATTATTTCTTATCTTTAACATATATTTTTCACAAAATTGTTATTTTATATTTTGTTTCATATATAAACTAAAGAGTATTTCAAATTTTTATTAATATTTATATTTTGTGATTTCATACCATCCACCAGCATTGTTTAAAGTTTTTAACAAAACAAAAAAAAGTTTTTATTTTTTCTTTTGGATGAATACATTTTTAAAATAGATACCACTTATATTTGCATTTATGATTTGGCTCCCTCCAAGTGAGGGGAATTGTTTTTGTAGATGCTGATCTCACCTATGCTTGTTACAAGACAGTTTTAATAATGTGGCATGAAGATTAGAACCGTTGGAGTTGGTTAAATCATTAAATCTGTTTCAAAATGAATATTATATATATATATATATATATATATATATATATATAATATAGTTTAATCATAATTTAATTAATAAATTATATCTTGAGAAATAAAAAGGATACAAATGTACTGTATTAAACTTTAAATATGAACCATCTAAGAAAAAAAAAATTAAAATACTCCGCGGCTGGTGACTTACATAATAAAGATCCCTTGCTCCTTATAAAAAGTCTCTTATTCTGGGGACGAAGGAAGGATATTGATCATGGTGAAAAAAGTTGAAGAGCATGAATAAGACTGGCCTAGAATTTATGATATTTAATAGGACCATTTTAAAATATTAACTAATTTTGACTTTTTCTTAAATATACCAGTTAAAAGTGGTCTGCATTTGAAATAGTAGTACTGCCTCTTGTCTCTTTTTTATAAGATGTCTAATATAAAGCATTTGTGGTCCTTTTTATTTATAGTCAGATGTTTTGATAGTTTATGAGTGTGAAATATCTTTCCACATATACTTATATTTAATAAGGGTTGGGAGAGAGTAAAAAAGATATTATGATGTTAGGGGTTGAGTGTGATTAACAATGATTAAATTTCATAATAAATACTCCCTTCGGTCTAATTATAAGAACTATTTACCAGAATTTGGAGAGATTAAGAAGATAAGTTAAATTAGTTAATTATAATTATTTTTCAAAAATATCCCTACTAAAAATTGAAAATTACATCAAGACAAAATTAGGACCAAGTCTCTTTCTCTAGATGCTTTGGGTATTATAGGAAAAAATTGATAAAAGTTAAAATTTGCTCTTATAATTAGGATGAAAACTAACTCTAAAGTGTGTTTTTATAATTAGGACTGGAGAAAGTATAACATAATGAACCACATTTATGGATATGTGTAAATTAGTTGGAAAGATGTCATAAAGTACAATGGAGAGAGAAGACGAGGGAGGAAGGTAGGGTGGGCAATTATGAGTGTAATTGGAGGGCAGAAGGATGGGCGGCGTGACAGGTGCCACGTTATTACTGGTCCTCCCTCACTCTCATGAACCCCCACGCGCTCTCCTTCAATTCCTTCCTTCTCCCCCCACAACTACCATATATCATCAATGTGAACTCAACTCTCTCTCTCTATATTTATGTATGGAATATATATATATATATATATATATATATCTATATATATATATATATATATATATATATCTATATATATAAAAGCCCGGGAACCGTCTGGTAGACCAACCAGTCAATCTGCAGCTCCCATAACCCTATTTCTACTTATCTACCAATTAACAAACCTTCTTCTCCTTCCAATGCCTTATCTGGGATACCTCCCGCATCCACCTCAAAGTCATACCCCTCCTTAACATCTCGTCTATCTGAAGGTCTTTCTCCCTCACCTTCTGCTTTTTATACGCCTCCCTCTAAATGGGTTGATTTTCAGTTCCCATCATCACTCTCCCCCTCCTCTTTTTACTTTTCATGCGATCCTTTTTCTCTTTTTAATCCCTCCATGTTTCACCTTCCCCTTTAGTCTCTCCTCCCTTCTTCCCCTCATTATGGCTGCGCCTCCTCCCTCGACCACGCTTCAGACCATGCTCCAGGCCGCCGTCCAATCGGTTCAGTGGACTTATAGTCTCTTCTGGCAACCTTGTCCCCAACAAGGGTACTTCTTCATTCATACATATACACTCACAAAATAAAACATCCATTCCTTTCATCAATCATCTATAGCTTCATCGATGTTCTTCAATTCTTAATTATCATACATATACCAGATTATCATTTGTTTAAACTGTACTGTGAGCTTATTTTTGTCGATTTCGTTCCTCAAGAAGGATTCTGGTGTGGACCGATGGTTACTACAATGGGGCAATTAAGACTCGCAAAACAGTCCAACCAATGGAAGTTACTGCTGAGGAAGCCTCTCTCCAGAGAAGCCAGCAACTTAGGGAGCTCTACGAATCATTGTCGGCCGGAGAGACCAACCCGCCCGCTCGACGGCCTTGTGCCGCCTTGTCTCCTGAGGACCTCACCGAATCTGAATGGTTCTATTTGATGTGCGTCTCTTTCTCCTTTCCTCCTGGCGTCGGGTACGTACGTACTCCTCAACTTTTTCACTTTCTAGCTACCTTAGACATAAGATAAATCAAAATCATTAATTAGTTGAGCTTCAAACGCCATTTCTAACTTTCCAGCTGCGAGAGAAATTTATCTGGTGAGGCAGAGGGTGTGTTGGGAGTTTGAATGCAGTCATAATGTCAGCAATTGAGTAAACGGCAGCAGCAATTAATAATTACGCCGTACGTATGTGAGCAAAAATTTTAGATAGGCTAAAGGCAAACACTCATGAGATTTCTGCAATATAATTTAGTAATCTACTCAAATTTTTCTCTCGAATTTGTTACGGCTGATCGAAGTATCCATGTCCCCCGTTGAGAAAGAAGATTGGTGACGCACAAAAAAATTTTATGAAACATCAATAAGATGCAAGAGATAGTACAAGTCCCAAAAAGTTGGTCGTATACCTAGTCTCAAAATTTTCTCCGCTATATAATAAGCTAAGATAGCCGAGAGTCTTTATGTGTTTGTCTCGGTTAGATTCGAGAGTTTGTAAAGATTCCACAGGAGAAAGTTCATGGAGAAAAGTATGTCCATGTGACGAGCCTTATATATAGAGTTAGCTAATTAGAAATGCAATGGGGGGGAATAAATTTGAGAAGATTGTGTGCAGAAACTTTCCTGGCTAGCTAGTCCAGTAATTAGTTGGGCATTATATGCTTGAATACGACGGGTGCTATACGCGATCTGCTTCTTGGAGAGACTGGACAAGCTAATGTGTTCATTATTCAAACTGCCATAAAGCTGCCGCTACTTGCTACTATTCTGCATTAGGAAGCTTCCCCAATCCCAAAGCAAGATCCATTTCTCTCTCACACCCTCTTTGTTTTTCTAGTTTCTGGGTTCACGGCTTTGATCATATGTCCGTTCCGTCAGTAGTTGTTTCTAATAGTTACCTGGTTTCTGTATATAGGCATACGTTTATCTGTACATGTGCTTGTTACAGCAAGTTAACCCATTTGATTCTCGATTATGCTAGAGGTTAGGCTGATGTTTCAACTAGCTTTTGCCTAGGCATCTGTTTTGGGTAGATAGTACACTCCTATGCATACTCCCTCATACAGTCTACAATAAGTACTTACGAATCTAAGACTCGTTTTATCTACACGTACTGTTTTGGAGAGTTAAAAAAACACAGAGAAAAAAGAACTTGTGCGTGTGTGTGGGGGGGCTTTGGAGTCGGATTAGGGGATCAAATATCTACAATAAAATGGAGTTACTGCTAGGTAAAGCAAGCTTCCCGCAACCTGGTGTGTCCGACCAAACCTGTGTACATTTGCCCATTTAAGCCCACCCATAAAAGGCCTCTGAAGGTATTTTTTTGCTGGTAGAAATTAATATATAGAGATGCTAATGAAGCATGAAGATCTAATAAACGTATGCCATTTCATTAATCTTTGAATTTTTAGTTGTAATGTTTTAGTTTGAAAGTTTAAGTTTAAACAAGAAAACGATGTTATGGTGATATTTGTCTAAATTTAAATTCTCTTATGTAAATTGTGATATAATTGAACTTTGAAGATTTAAAATTTAGAATAATAGATGGATACTAATGTATTTTTTTAAAAAAAAAAAATATGTCAAATTTTCAATGGGTTCCACATAATCCATTTAGTCTACCTATTTATGTGTTAACCCGCTTGACACGAGTTTAAATGGGCTGAGATATAGCTAGGTAGGGTTAACCCAAACCAGTGTAACATTATATGAGTAGGTTACAGGTTTGGGCAGCCCTCTAGTTACTGCACATACAATTAATAAGCAAGTAGAATGTTCTTCAGGTTATAATTCATCGTTCGCTAAATATATATGGAGCTGCAAACTGCAATGATCGACTTGTTCGAGTGACTAACCTCATCATAGCTAGCGGAAAATTAAACTATAAAAGGTGCAGCTGCCAAAAAAGCAAGAACTATAAATGGAAAATGCTAAAAAGAAAATGATCGAGTCACATTGCTTGAATTTAACGATGAATGGTACACTTTTATAGGTTACCGGGGAAAGCATATGCGAGGAGGCAGCATGTATGGCTTGCCGGTGCAAACGAGGTGGACAGCAAAACGTTTTCAAGAGCTATTCTTGCCAAGGTGCTTCCACGACCATTTTATATAAAACACATTAATTAATTTCCACACCTCATCGAAAGCTAAGAGGCTGCTTTGGTTTTCATTCGAACGTTTAGCATAATTAATCGATAATTTGGCACGCATATATATATGATCAATATAATACTCTTCTTACTAACTTCCTGCTTATCTTTGTAATCCCTACACGTCAATGATTTGGAATTTCATTGCCGGACAGAGTGCTCGCATACAGGTAAAAATCTAACTATCAATTCCTACCAGTGCAATTTCAAACTACCTAGCTAATTAATTAACAGACAAAATGTGACCATAATATACGTATATATGTGCCATGCAAAATACAGACCGTGGTGTGCATACCTCTGTTGGACGGCGTGGTAGAGTTTGGCACAACAGATAAGGTAACACAGTCAGTTGAACAGATTCATATATCATGTGTTTGTGAGTGAGTAGTGTGTGCTTTAATATATATATGTATGTATGTATGTCACAGGTTCAGGAAGACCTTAATTTTATCCAACATGTAAAGAGCTTTTTCATAGATCACCAGCGGCAGCACCACCCTCCTCCGCCGAAGCCCGCCCTCTCTGAGCACTCAACCTCCAACCCCACCACCTCTTCCGACCACTCCCGCTTGCAGTCCACGCCCATCGCCGCCGCCATGTACTCCGCTGTGGACCCATCACCCGCCACCCCACCGGCTCCTAACAACCACATCAATGAAGATGACGACGAGGATGATGAAGAAGAGGCCGACTCCGACTCCGAGGCAGAAACAGCCCGGAACAGCGGCCCAACATCTACGCCGGAGGCTTCAGGCGTGGCAGTTGCCACTGCAGCAGAACCAAGCGAGTTAATGCAGCTGGAGATGTCAGAGGATATCCGGGTAGGATCACCGGACGATGGCTCCAACAATCTCGACTCAGATTTTCATATGTTGGCGGTGAGCCACCCAGGGGATCACGAGCGACGGGCGGACTCGTACAGGGCCGAGTCGACCCGGAGGTGGGCCGAACCAATGCTCCAACTACCAACTTCAGGTACCGTGATAGTTAGTTACTAACAGAGATACGTAAACGAGAGAGTGGCATTGAATAAGAAGAAAAAGCAAATTTAGGTTATAGCACTGTACTCGAACTACACTAGCTGGCATGGCATTAGCATACAAAGGGAATTCGCTGTGTGTATTGGGTAATTGAGAAATAATGACTAGGAACAGTACGTCATGCAGAGGTAGGTTCACTCAGCATTCAGCAATAAATCGAGCTTCCAAAAATAGGGCTTAAAGGTGGGCCCACTCCTCTCCTGAGTCATCACCATTAACCACACACACAACCCTTTTAGGTCTTCCGAGTTCCAAATGTGATCATACCGATGCCCCCAACAGTACATGCATACGTAAAAATGAAGCCGAAATGAAAAGTGATAGACAGTTAGACACTGTCCCGCCGCTAATAGATAGTCGTAAAATCCTCTTTGACGCCTCCTTTAGTTTTGTCCGCTGCTGAGAGATCCGTTTGGATATTTTGAGATTCGTGTATGTAGATTTCCAAGAAGACGATCATAAAGTTAGGGTGGCTTTTTTTAATCTTTTACTCGGTGAACTTTTGTGAATTGTGAGGCATCATGGGACATTTTTTGTTTCACATATAAAACCCATTTAAACCATGATTTCAACAAAAGTAAATATATGCTGTAACTCCCCAGTTTGTGTGTGCTTAGCTTTATGGTAGAAACCATAAAAGTTGTGATTTTTGGTGAAAACAAGTATATTTATTTGGTTCAAACACGTATAAACTCAGTGTTATACAGTCATGTGTTTGTGTAGTGGCCAATAATAGACGGCCCAGCAAAATTCTGTACCTTTTCGAGAAAGGAGGATGGTCGAATGGCAACAAAACCATATCCAAACCTTATTGCATGGGTAGGTGTGGATATGGTTTTATTGACATGTGGAATTATTTGCAATCAGGAAAACACTACCGCCCCGTGACAGCTATTTTAGTAGAAACGACACGAGTCCTTAACTTATTATTATCATTCATTAATTTCCAAGCAAAAAACCATAATTTGGGTCGTCTTTTACTAAATTGCTAATGTGCTGATGTCATAATGCAGAAGGCGCTCAACTAGAAGAGCTCACACAAGAGGACACCCACTACTCTCAAACAGTGTCCACCATCCTCCACAATCAGTCTATCCGGTGGGCCGAATCTCCCTCCGTCGACTACATAACTTACTCCTCCCAATCCGCTTTTGCCAAGTGGAACACCCGTTCCGACCACCACCAACTCCTCCTCCAGGCGTCCCCCGACGGCACCTCTCAGTGGCTCCTCAAGTACATTTTGTTCACCGTTCCTTTCCTTCACGCCAAGTACCAAGACGACAACCCGCCCACGCCCCGAGATGGTGCCGATCCCGTCACGCGCCTCCGTGGAAGGGGAACGCCGCAGGATGAGCTAAGCGCCAACCACGTACTGGCCGAGCGACGCCGCCGCGAGAAGCTCAACGAGAGGTTCATCATATTGAGATCTCTCGTGCCCTTCGTCACAAAAATGGACAAGGCATCCATATTAGGGGACACCATCGAGTATGTGAAACAGTTGCGCAAAAAGATCCAAGATCTGGAGGCGTGTAACCGGCAGATGGAAGCAGAGCAACAACAGTCAAGGGAGCAACATAGGAGCTTGACGAGAGTGGGGTCGGACAAGAGGAAGATGAGGATCTTGGAGGGGAGCGGGGGGATAAGGAAGCCGAAGTCAGTGGAGGCATCACCGCCGCCATCGCCTTCGGGAATGGTGACATCGGTGCAAGTGTCGATCATAGAGAGCGATGCGCTGTTGGAATTGGAGTGCGAGAACAGGGAGGGGTTGTTGCTGGATGTGATGCAAATGCTGAGAGAGATGGGGATAGAGGTGACGACGGTGCAGTCGTCGCTGAACAACGGGGTGTTCGTGGCGGAGCTGAGGGCGAAGGTGAAGGAAAATCCGAACGGAAAGAAGACCAGCATAGTGGAAGTGAAGAGGGCCCTCAACCAAATCATACCCCACAGTGATTGACTCTGTAAATTGAGACGTTTGGTTGAACAACAAATGAAATTAGGAGGCGTGGCCAATACAATTTTAATGTAGGTAGGATTTCAGATTTCCCTTCCCTCCAAATGTAAATCCTGACAGCCAGTAATTAAGTGCTTCTTCTCCAGTCTTGTAGTTTTGTTCCCTCTCAAACAAATGTTCTTTTTTGGTACACGGGTTTCAGCTTGGGAAACACACACACACACACAGTAATTATTCATCATTAATTTCATAATTATGAAATGCCATTTCAATAATTTTAATATATATATATTATCATCACTTGGAGGCAAAGTAATATATATTATTATCACATCTATTATTTACACAAATATCAGAGTCATCAATTAGCCTCCTTAACCCATCAATTTTTTTGGGTTAATTAGCGTGTCTAGACTCTTTGACTGTACTATATATAATTATTTTAATATAAAAGTTAGGAAATGTGAATTAAAAAAAAAAAAATATGACCATACGTAATCCCTGAAATCTCAACTATTGTATTATCGAATATGTGATTATACTTACTCGAACAAAAAAAATGTGATTATACTTTGTTAGATATTAAATGTTGAAGATTGAATAGATGGTTGAACAGGGTGGATAAATTGGGAAACTATTTTGTAGGGAAGTTGGGAATGTTAAATCCTACTCTCACTAAGTTGGGAATGTTAAATCCTACTCTCATTGTGAGTGAAACCCTAAACATAGAAGGGAACTGGAACTGGGCATGGCTTGAGGGGGTTTTACCGCAGGAGGTTACTCAGCTATTAGTTAAAGGCCTTCCCCCCACCATGCCCCGAGGATGGAGACGACATAGTTGTGTGGAGAGGGGGACATGGAGCCAGGTTTTCGGTATCTCAAATGTATCAACAGTTGAGAGGAGATGTGAACATGGAGCTAGGAGCCATTTGGAAGGTGAAAACCACAAGAAGGATTCAGGTATTTTTATGGTTGGCGGCACATGATCGGCTTCTCACAGCTGCTAGAAGAGCACGTATATATCCTGCGAGGTGCGCCTACTTGCAGCAAGTGTGGTGGAGGAGTTGAAGACCTTGACCATGTATTGAGAAGCTGTCCGGAATCTCAATGGATATGGATGGCCTTAGAGGTGTTAAAGGTATGTCGACAATTTTTTACAGAACACAAGAATTGTTGGCTTCTAAATAATCTGCAAGCTGGAGAATAATGGAGTATGGTATTTCTGGTGTGCAGCTGGATGATTTGGGGATGGAGGAACAAGTTATTACTTGAAGAAGGTTTTAATATGCCTGATCGTCCTGAATTTATTATCCAAAATTATGTTAGAGTTTGTGTTACCTCGTTAAACAGTTTTGATGAGCTTGGGTTGCTAAAGAAACCAAGGGAAATTAAATGGAATTTCCCGGAATAGGGGTGGGTGAAACTAAATTTTGATGGTGCTGCTAGAGGAAGTCCAGGCTTAGCAGGTTGTGGAGGGGTATTGAGGAAGAGTGATGGTAGCTGGATTTGTGGATTCGGTAGGAAGTTAGGACGATGTCAATTTTTGGCTGCTGAGATTTGGGGGTTCGTACAGGTCTTAGATTGGCACAGGGTTTGGATTTCAACAAGATCATTGTAGAATGAGACTCAACGATGGCTTTACACATGATTCATGACGCTTGGACCCAAGGAAGGGCCAGCGACAGAACTCTGAATGCATGGCTACGAGACACGAACAATGTGCTACAAATTTGCTTTTCTCACATTCTGCGAGAAGGCAACGCGGTGACAGATTGGCTAGCCAAGCATAGCTTTATTTGTAGTGATGATTTTACTATTTTAGATTCTCCTCCAGCAGGGGTGGTAGATTTTCTATTCATGGATACTGTGGGAGTTGTTTACCCACGCCTATATCCTGATTAGTTATTTTACTGAAGTAATGGGCAATTAAACCCCAATTTTTACCCCAAAAAAAAAAAATTGAAGATTGAATGACTTAAGTATTTAAATGTTCAATACTCTTTTCGTCCCTATAAATAAGATCATTTTGTTTTGAATAGGCTTGTCTATTTTATAAGATCTCATTTGACTGACTCAATAATAAGTGCAATTTTATCAATTTTTTATTTATGTATCATACATTTTTTTTTTCTTTTCTTATCACCATTGTTGTCAAACTCGCGAGTTGACTCTCCGAGTTTATCGTTTTTACGTTTCTAGCTTACAAAAACGAGTCGAGTTAGTGGTAAACTCGTGCTAGTTGTAAACTCGGTTAAACTCACGAGTTTATACACATAGTTTACCGTTTTCACGTTTTTAGCTTACAAAACCGTGTTAACTTACTCTTAAACTCGTGTTAACTTTTTTTATTTGATCATGGTCAGCAGCTTTATATAGAAATTTTATGGAAATTTCTTTATTAAATATGATAAATGTTGATGGATTTAATTTCAATTATTTAAATCAAATTGTTGTCATTTTTATATTTTAGTTGTTTAATTATATACTAATAATACCTATTTAATAATAAAAATAAATTCTTACGAGTTTACGATACGAGTTTACGATACAAGTTTACGCCACTATCACAAGTTTACTTAAACTCGTGAGTTTGACAACCTTGCTTATCACTACTCTTTTTTGCTCATTCATAAATTAGCGCATCTTTGGGGGGAAATATTTATTACTTTTAGTTAATTTTCAATTGAAAGAACCTTATATATAGCGAAGGAGGGAGGGAAAATTACATTAGTTTTTTTCTTTACTTCTTTAACGATTTTCTATTTCTTGTTACATTTTAGATAGACGGATAAACCCATTTGATTCACAGATCGAATCGAATGATTACCAACTCAGCGGGTCAAAACGGGCAAGCCCATTTAACATATAACAAGTGGTGAAGTAGACAATTTAATCCGTTTTTGACTTCAACAGAAATGAAATCACTAAATTTGAAAAGTATGATTGCTAACCAAAAGTACATTCTAAATAATAATTTAAGAAACAGTCCTCAAATCCCCACAAAAAAAAAAAAAAGCACTATATGATGTAAACTAACGATCACCCACTCAACAAAATTGAGAAATCCGCAACGTTCACAACAACTGCTTGATAAATTTAAACACCAAAATATTTAAGATACTGTCCAACTACTCTGCCAAATCTTCTGTGGCACCAATTGCATCATAATAGCAACTCTCCCACCACGGTATAAGCCAATGGGAATTACCGGAAAGAACTAATTTGAACAGGTCATGCAGGCCAAAGTCTCAATGCAACATATCGTTCATTTTACCTTCAGCCATCATCTTCTCCAAGTCTTCCTGGGATAACAGAGTTTTATTGCCACTACCCCCAGTCTTATCATATGGTTGTGCCATCTTCCGAAGGAACTGCATCCAACAAATAAGATAAATTCACGATACATGCTCATCTAATCAACTCCTTCCAAAACTGATAACAAATACAAATTAGATAAATCCGCATTCTATTAAAACTGTCCTCATCACAAGTTTGCCACAATTTTAACTGATTAAATGATTTCCTGCAAGCGTCCAGTCCTCATTCCCTCCTAGACAAATCAGGATTAGGACACATACCCATTTGGATGAAATAACATGGACAGTCCATTAGGAAATATCTGACAGAAGAGGACAAAATTGTCTTCCAATTTCGGGTTAAAGTACAAATCTACCTCCTAAGTATTCAACTTGCTATCCTTAAGTATTTAATGGCACAATGTCCCTCCCGACATTTTAAAAATGGGACAGCATCCGCTAGATGCCAGTATCCTAAGTAAATACGAGATAATTTGCAGTTACAAAGACAGACCTCACGTGCAATATGCAAAGCCATGTCTGTGCTCAAGTTCAGGTGAGCTTCACGTAAATGGGACAGTATCCAACCAGGCAACTTTGAACGTTTGTCATGACGACTATACCTGCAGAGTGTAGGCACTTATACTCAACAATTCAGATACTGCTATAACTTACGTCTAGAGACAAAAATATATTAGAGCCAGATACATATAAGGTGCAGCCATCAAAGGAAGGTGTGCTAATTTACATTTTGGAGAAGTCAGTGTAAGTGCACAAAAGAATAGATCTACAGAGATAAAAACAGGCAAGGGCGCCTTAAATACTTGCGGGAAAACTCCCTCCCATTTCTCCCTGAAGTGCTATTGTTTACGAAAGATAAATGGTGTCGGGGCCAGAAAATACTAACCTTTTGTCTGCGAAAATCATCATCCCGTAATCAGCCTTTGACCGAATTACACGTCCCACACATTGAGCAGCTTGTCTCTGCACCAGCCAAAAAAAGTGTTACAAAGGCTTGTATGAGCAAAAATCACTAAATTTAAGAGTCAGATAGCTGAATTGATAGAAGTGATTGGGTCAGTCATGACGAAAAATATACAATGCGAAGGGCAAGTCATACCAAGGCATCAAAAGTCAGAAAATCTCCTTCCTTAATTTGAAAAGTATCGCGTAGATATTCTAGGCGAGCTAGCAAAATTCTGAAATTAAAGGAATCTTGTAATCAAGCAACCAGTAACAATGTATATTGGAAAGGAAAATCAATCGTGATCAACTAGACATATGATGATGGCAACATAGAATGCCCTTATTCAGAAATTTACTCCAGGGAACTCACTTGCTTAGTGTATATTGGAAAGGTACGCCAAACATGATCACAAGTCTGCCATAATGTCGATCAAAATCTATACCTTCAGCAACTTTCCCCCTGCAGAAGGTACATGTATTCTTGAATTCAGAATTCTCATTAGCCTTGAAGGTACATAGATAAACAATCAATACACTAGACTGCCCAATAAGTAAATGAAAGGAATTAAGTTGTCGACTTAGTACATAATCAACACCATAATTCCCACATAAGTCTGCACACATTAAAATCAGAATCCAAATCACAAGGTCTTGTCTATCTCAAACACAGAACAGAAGACAGAGTTCAAGTTCTAATATGACAAAATTATATACAACCGCTCAAAGACAAACACACTACCGAACTATTAGTAGTTCTTGTCATGAAATGCTATTTCAGTTCTCTTATTTGAGAAGTCACGGAGGGAAGAAAAACAACTGAGTAAAGCATTAATTAGATGGATGAGTACCATGTAGCCCACAATTTGAACATCCTACAGGTCAGCTGGCGTTATTGATGTAGGACATTAGAGAAAAGGGAGGAATAGAACAAGAAATAAGAACATAAGAAGAATGAAGAATGAAGAAATAAGTAGAGAATTTAGAGGAGAGTGTGATGGTAAATAATCTCAATTCAATTGGTAAGAGGTTTACCAAATGAGAGAACTATAGGACTGTTTATCAAGCTCTCAAAAAGATAATAAGATGATAATAATGATTTAAAATTATTTAAATTGTAGATTTTTTTATGCCTAGCACTAGCATAAATCTTCAATTCTCCTTCAGCTATATTTGTCTTATATCATATTAGCACAGAGAGACTCATTTTGTTGTTAGTTCCACAAAGCATATAGTCTGATTGATCTAGTTAAGAGATGGAGAGTACAGATATCCAAATGGATATGTTTTTTGGTGTCATACCTAGCGACGGAAAAAAAGACAGCACCTCTTCCACAATCACAAGCCTTGCGGTAGTTATCAAGAGCCAAGGTAGTTTCTACCACATCTTGAGTCTCAATAAAAACAAGCTTGTGTTGCATTATTTCCTGGAAAATAGATGCCTTTAGCATGCCAAGACAATAAAACAAAAGAAACTAGCACTAGCATAAGAATAGCAGAAATCAAAAGAACATATAAAGCGAAATCACCTTCAAAATTCCATTTTCATTCCAGCTATTGACTATTCCATCCATGTATGAGTAACTGACAAAGAAACATACAATT
Source organism: Acacia pycnantha (assembly GCA_025563575.1). Classification (NCBI taxonomy): domain Eukaryota; kingdom Viridiplantae; phylum Streptophyta; class Magnoliopsida; order Fabales; family Fabaceae; genus Acacia; species Acacia pycnantha. The sequence goes on from JAMWYP010000218.1 coordinate 1,069,915, forward strand.
CCATCTGGAACAACTGAAGCCATCTCCAACAGGAGCCTCCCATAATTCCTTACTACTCCCAGATCACTTCTCATATCAAATTTGGTACTGACTGGAAGCTGATCACTGAAATAACAAACGTTATATTGTTCAAAAGAAACTCAAAAAAGGGGTAAACAAGAGAGATACTCAGTGCCCTGCTTTTACAAGATACAGAAATTAGAAATGCAATAAATAGGCATGCTGAATAAAAAGAGATCACAGTTGGAATACCTTCCCCGTGTAAGAACCATAGGGCATATGCAATCTCTTGTTAAGGACATTGTAAAACTTCGACTGACAACTGGGTTGAAATTCAAAAGACGAGGGTATAGATCTATAGGGCTGAGTGTGCCGGATGTAATCACAACTGATTGAAATCGCTCAAAAACAGGCTTTATAGCAAGAGAAGCGTCATGGCAGCAAAGCTGAAACGTCAATTATGAAGAATATAAGAGAAATATAATAAAAATACATCCAATAATGAAACCATCCCTCCATGACGTAAGAGTGTAACACACAACAACTAAATAAATACAAACATTTTGTTAACAATTCTCAAAAGCAGTTACTGAATAAATAGTTTCTAAGGAGAAGAAAGATCATTCTACATTGTACTATACAGATTGTTAACTGAGTAATTGATACTCAACAATTTATGAGTAACTTTGAGATGGCCAACACAGAAATAGTAAAAAGACATATCAGAACAATAACACTAACCTGTAAGACAGGATCAGGAATATGTGGCATTCTCTCATCATAAGGTTCAATTATAATGGAAAAACCACGAGCATATGTGCCAACAAGTGTGGCAAAATCACATATAGTTTGGATATGTAGAAATTCATCAGTGTCTGTAATTTCCAATGTCAAGATCAATGAATGCAGGCGATCATAACAGAACTTGAGTGTTTTTTGGTCAATTCCAGCATGATTCAAAATAGAGGAAACAAAGGCTAAAGGGCTTTCTTTCTCCAAATTCTCAGTTTCTAGGCGCCCCTCAAGATATTGAACTAATCTACGTAAAACATGAAGAAAATGCTCCGCTCGGCGAATGTTGCCAGGTACAGCCTCCTTCAAAATATCATCAGGCAAAGCTGGATTTGCAAGCCAGGCATCCGAAGCTATGCAAGGAAAACAAGTTCAGTTAAGAAAAATGAAGCACCCTTTAAATATTAGTAAAGCATTAACATTTTACCTACCACGTAGGTCTCCTCTTAGAGCCAAACCCTCAACAAGCCTATTGTATTCAGCACGTAGCCTGCCTGCATCGGTGGCCTTGAACCTTCCTAGCAGGTCAAACACTATATCAAATTCCCACAATGGCAACAGAAGAAAATGGAGATAAGCCCAAAAATGTACTCCAGCAAAAACTAAAACAATAATTATACAGCATTTCAGAGGCAAGGCGTTAGGGGTTTCAAGTGCACTCACACAGAATTGAAAAGCCTTTACCATTTGAAATCAGGAAACCAATGAGGGGAAACACTTAAATATTGCACACAAGTCATATAACAATATAAGCAAATGCTTGAAACAGAGTATACCTGTCAATTTCCTGATTTATCTTATGGAGATTTCTTCTAGCGCCTTCAATAGTCTGCCTCCTGACACTCACACTAAGTGCTTCAATACAAACATTATCAATGTTGTGAGCCTCGTCAAAAACAACGACAGACTCTCTCTGCATCTCCTTAGAAATTATGCTAGCCACTTTGGGATCAAGCAAATATTGATAACTGTAGACCACGACATTTGCAAATTGCACCATATGTCGTGCCAAAAAGTATGGGCACCACCCCTTCTCCTTCCCAAAAGCTCTCAAATCCTACAATCATAGAGACCAAAAGAAAAATTAAGTATATTTATAAGTTATAACTAACCAAGAAGCATTCACAATAGGGTAGAACTAAAATTTACATGACAAAAGGTTCACACTAACACTATGACACAATAGGTGCTTCTTCATATGCCACAGGGGTTCTAGAATTCCGGCCATATAGCAAAACTAACAGAAATGTTATATTCAATTTCGACAACGTGCAACAATGAAAAGATATTCCTTTCTGCCAGCAGACCTTAAACCAATAGTGGGCATGCGTGAGCATAAAAAAAGACTAAATTTCAAAGCAAAATCCTTTTGAAAAAGGGTTAAATCTATCTAAAAATACAATACCAGATCAAGTTTTAGCCACCTGTAAGGTATATACTCCAGGAGGCAATACTGCAGAAGAGCCGGCTCTCTCGTACTGCTCAAAGAACTCGCAAGTGGGGATTCTCGGGTTCTCAGCCGCCAGCGCCCTAACCCAGCTAGCGGTCAATTTGCGACAACCAGCATCAACCGAGTCCCGATTCTCCGCAGCCAAAACCCTGGGATTGATACAGAGATTCTTCCTCGAAGACAGTCCCACAGCCAAGATCTTCGCAGAGGGACCCAGATGCTGGAGCTGGTAATTGTGGAGTAATTTGAGTTCGGCGAGAGTCTTCTCCATCTCGTGGACAGTGCGAGTACAATAGATGAGCTTAACTGGGTTCTGCGGTTTGGAGAGAGTGTAGCTGGTGATCAAGGAAAGGAGGGCAATAGTCTTGCCAGTGCCTGTTGGCATTTCAAGGAGGCAATGGCCCCTAGCATCAAGGGCTCGCTTCAGCTCCAGCATGTAGGTATATTGTTCTGGGTAAATGTTATCATAGGGGAAGTACACCGTAACATCTTCTACTGAGAACTTCATCGTCGTCGTGGTGCCCAGCGCCCAGTGATGAGATTGGATAATGCACTTGCACCTACTGTAGTGCCCTGATGTATTAGGGCTTTGCAGCTTTACCGTCCAGGTCACCTCGGGCCTTCTGCGTCATTCCATGAGGACTTGCAAGAGGAAGCAGCCTCGGGAAGCAGGTGTATCCGCCGAAGCACTTCCTTGCCCGTGCTTCCTGGGGGAGTCACCCTGGTGATTGCTTTATTTTCGTTTTCAAGTTAAAACTAAATTTATGAATAATAAAGGGTTAAGGAGCAATTTTACACATGAGCTTTTCCCCCAGGAGCGCCCAGCACCACGTGCTTTTTTCTGGAGCAAAAGTACACACGTGGTTACGTTTTAGGAGCGCCCAGCACCACGGCAGTTAGTTGACCGTTAACTTGGATGAAACGCTGACGTGACGTGACGTGGCGCTTATTTGGACTGACACGCTGACGTGGATGCTGACGTGGACGCTAATGGTAGGAAAAAAAAAAAAGAAAATTACCATTTTACCCCTTAGTTTTAAATGAAAATTACCTTTTTGCCCTTGGTTTTAAATGAAACTTACCCTTTTGCCCTTAATTTTAAATAATAATAAAAACTAAAAATACCTTTCCACCGCCGGCCGACCACCACCACCGCCAGCCGGTGGCGGCAGACCACCACCACCGGCCGGCGGCGGCGGCCGCCGGCAGTGGTCGGCCGCCGGTGGTGGGGTGGCCGGTGGTGGGGCCCACCAAGGAAGGGGTATTTTTAGTTTTTTTTTTTTTTTAAAAAAACTTAAGGTAAAAGGGTAATTTTTATTTCAAACTAAGGGCAAAAGTGTAATTTTACGGGCGCTCCTAAAACGTAACCACGTGTGTACTTTTGCTCCAGAAAAAAGCACGTGGTGCTGGGCGCTCCTGGGGGAAAAGCTCATGTGTAAAATTGCTCCTTAACCCAATAATAAAAATTAAAGCCTTATGTCTGGATGAAGCCACTGCAAAAATATCATAAAAATAAGAATAAGAACAAAAAAAATTTGAAAAATCAAATCACCGATAAAATCCCTTATGGACTGCAATAATTTTATAAAAAAATAGGGAAAATCATTTTCAGGGCCTTTTAAGGTTGACAATCCCAAAAAAGGTTCTAAGATTCTGATAATCCCAAAAAAAGCATTTTCTGGGATTTTCAGAATCTTGAGTGGGTTGTCAACGGGGCTGATATAGTTGTTAACTGAGTACTGATATAATTGTTAGCAAAGTGTTGTTAACGGGACTCATTTAGTTGTTAAAACCTACCCGTTAACAATTATATCAACCACGTTGACAACTCACTCAAGATTCTTTTTTTTTGCTCGGAACTCAAGATTCTGAAAAGGCCCTAAGACCTTTTCTGGGATTGTCAGAATCTTGGGGTTTTTTTTGGGATTGTCAATCCTAAAAGGACCCTAAAAATGATTTTCCCAACAAATAAATCTAATCAATAGTTATAAGAAGAAAAAGGAAAGCCCTACTCTCCCTGTTTGTATATGAATTTTTATTTTCTTATAGCTTAATGACTTTTTAATTTAAATATTCCTCTTTTTACGTGGTATAATTTTTATTCAAACTCTATGAAAGCACATGCCCATAATCTATAGCTGTTACGAATATTTTTGTTTTCAGAGATCTTCTTGATTTTTCATTCAGCTCCTATACTTTTATAAGAATTTAACTTAGTTTTTTCTTTAAAATTAGTTTCTTATAAAAAATTTATAAAGATGCAAATTTCAAATAAAAAAAAATCAAATTAAAAAAGTTTAACAGCTAAATTGATAGTTTAAAATATTTGTTGAGGAACCATGAATAAGAACATTTTCAGCATAAATAGTTTTCAGATTATTTTCTCTCTATCTTTTGTTAAATTTGGAGTTTTAAATATTATTAGTGGAGGGTGGGGGATTCAGATAGATATAATAAACATTAAAAATTGTTATATGTTGTCATGGCTTCAAGCCGCAGGGGAGATAAGCCGACTCCTGCTCTTTTTTTTTTTTTTTTGATATAAGACTCCTGCTCTTCTGTTGAGCTTTAGAAAGGCTATTGAATTAAAGGTCCAGCCCAATAATTTGTTGAAACATAGCCCAACACGTATCCAACAAAAAAGCCCAACACATATCCAAAAAACCTTATACTATGGTCCTGTAAATTGCTCCGAAGATCGCCGGAAATTGGCCCCTCATGGTGTTGCGATTTGGGTTCAAGGATTTGTTTCTTTTCTTAAAAAAATATTTTAGATCGTTAATCCAGCTCATCAACCCATGTTAGTGTATTATTTCTATGTCATATTGTCTAGTTATTGAGCTATGTCAGCAAAATCAATAGAGTTAGTGACACATTAACAAGAATAATGTTGTCAAGGTTCTTTTAAAACGATGAGGGCTAATGGTTTTAGATGAAATAGGCTTGATAGACCAATGCCACTCGTTTAAAATTGTAGAGGCCAAAACCCAAATCGTGATAAACCATAAAGATCAAAAGTAGGCTGAACCCTTTTTTATAGGAACATGTATTCTCATATTAGAAACAATCATATTCCAATTATGAGCACATCTTCCAAGGGATATTCGAATTCATGTTTACTGTCGTGGATCTAAACTGCGTCGTGCACCTAACTATGGTGGGAGAGTCTCCCAACGGGGATTTTCTGCATTCACAAGACTCGAACTCGAGACCTTGCTTAAAGGACACAAACCGCTTACCACTTGTACCAACTTTGATTGATATGTTTAACTCCTTTCACTAAACTAAACTTTCAGTTGGATAACCATTCTCACAGTATAAAAGAAGCTCAATACTAATGTTTGACGCACAAGACTTGCACGACATTATGGGCTTTTGGAGTCCCTTTTTTTGGAAGAAGCGCGAGCCTTGTAGGGGTACCTGGGTTATGCTCAAGACAAGTATTTTGCAATAATATGAGGGATGGTTATTAAAACCGTGCTGCTTGCTCATATCAGTCACAATTCACACAATCAAACCTCCTATTCTCAAGACATACGCTTTAAAATGGATTAACTCAATGCTAAACGTCAAGCTGTTATTCAGGTTATTTTCCTGTACCTTGCAAAAACGTGCAAGTGTTCAAACTTTACTTGCCAAAATTAGAGCCACGTGCGACGTGTTATTTAAAAGATTAGTTTATGTTAATTAATGTGGAAACTCGTAGCAACTATTCTTAAAATCCAGCATATTTGCGCGGGAAGGCATGCAATGAGTCGTTGGTCAGACAAATATTCTCATTCATCAACGTCATGGGAAATAGGATTTGTTAGGACGTCATTGGTCGTCTGATCATTAACAAATTCAAAATCATACCACATATGCATGGAGGCTAGGATTAAAGAGAGTTGGACACACAATGCGCTTGTATACTCTCTTTTTTATTTGTTTTTTTGACGTATCGACTGGTATGGTGTGGCTTAGTCAGCGATAATGGGTGCAGGGGCGGAGGCACACTTGTGCCTATGGGTGCAAGTGAACCCATAAAAAATTTAAAAATTATATATTTTGTAAAGGACTCTTATTTAAAGTTGGCTGATTGGAGTAATGGTTAAGACTTTTCCCATTCAGTAATAAGGTCCAAGGTTCGAACGCTGCTGTTTACACATATTGGTGTTTTTTATTTCCCCCTCTTCTTCAACCATGTTTTTTATTTCCCCCTCTTCTTCGACCCAATGCATTTTTTTTTTTTCCAATCTCACTTCTCTTACGCGTCCCCCTCTCTCCGACCCAAACCTCCGCCGTCCCCCCTCTTCTCTGACCCAAACCTCCGTCGTCGGCGTCAACTCACCGCTCTCACCCACGGTCGTTGCTTCTGGATTCTTTCTGAGGTAATTTTCAATTATGTCTTTGATTTAGGCGTATTAGGGTTCATTCATCTCTGTGTGGCTGGTGCATTCAAATCCAACTATGGCTGAATTCTGAATTTGCTTTTCCTTTACTAAATTGTGAATTTTGATGATTTTAGGAAGAATTCTGAATTGGTTGAGTGGCTCAACCAATTACACCTCCTCCCGTAACTCCTTTCGCATTCTCCCCCATTCTTCATCTGATCAACTTTTCTTTGCACCTTGCTGTCCAATTTGGCACCTTGCTGTCCGGTGATTCAACGAATTGGAACGTAGGAGGAGGAGGAGTGGCGGCCGATTGACGATGTATAGCTAAGGTTTGCATCGTGGATATCATCTGCTTCATTTGTCGACCTGAGAATCTTTTGGCACCTGCCCAGGCGCTTCAGTCTCCCCTCTCTGTTCTGATCCCCAATACTTCAGGGCTATTAATTCTTGATAAATATTTGTTTGTTAAGGTAATTTTGTTTAATAGAGGATGCATTTAATTCTTGAATCTGTGAAATTCATAATGAACTCGATCTCGCTTTTGTTTTCAACATTCCATGGTTGACTAGATATTTTCTCAAGTATGTTAGACTTATGGACTGGAGGGGAATTTGCATATTATGCTACACATTTATCTTGGCGATCCCGAATTCAATAGAACCCCTTCTCTATTAGCCTTATAATTAGGTTATATTTTGATACTCTGATTTACTCGACTTAGCTTGACTAAGTTATATATTGTTATTGGTTTGCTACTGGAGTAATTCAATTTGAGTGCATTCGCCTCTGTTTTCTTAGTAATTCTGAATTTGCTTTTCCTTTGCTACTCTGTTTGTTAAGGTTTTCTGTTTCATTGTGTTTTCGATTTAGCACATAGAAGAAGTGTAGGTTTCGAAGAGAATCACATTTTGTTACTAGTTTCCAGCCCTCCAAATGAATCGTATTCCTAATTAATTGATGATTTAAGGTCAATCAGAACAACGCTCCCCAACATATGATTTTACCCTCAAGTGCATTTCCTCTTATCCTTTGTTCTGAATTTTCCTTTTTTATTCCATACCGAAAAAACTATAAATAGGTTGAAGATGTCGATGATATCTGTATTAGGTAAATAAATATCATATTAAAATGTTGTAATTCTTTATGCTCCCTTTGCAGGATGCTAAGGGAAATGATGTTCACCTTGTTTCTTACCATGGAAAAGTCCTGCTGATTGTCAACTTTGCTTCCAAATGGTATCCCTACCTGCTTTACTACTTATTATTTTCTTTTTCCTCATTTGAAGCCATGGCATCTAGTTTCTAGTCTTCTTTTATCTTACTCTTGTTGTTCATTGTTTGGGATTGAGGCAGTGGCTTAACAAACTCCAATTATACAGGGCTGAATCAATTATATGAGAAATATAAAGATAGAGGTTTGTGCCTTAAACTCTCTGATTGGTTCATTTACATATGTCATTTCAAACCATAAGAGACAAATTTTAGCATCAGTGAAAATGCCTTGCTTTATTGTGCTCACAGTTCACAGACACTGTTTAATATGGTGTGGAAACTTGACCAATTAACTTTATCTCTTGGTCATGCATTTCAAAGTTATATGTGGATTGCTCTTTAGCTCTTTTCTTTGTTAGTACTGTGCTGGGATTTAGGCTATGTGCTTCATCTATGAATTCTCAATCATTCTTTAGCTCTTTTCCTTTGCTGAATTCTGAATTTAGGTCTTAGGATGAATTTGTTGCTGATTTTAGGATGAAATTATTGCTGAATTTATGGCTTCTTGATTCTATTTTTCTGAGTTCAATTGCTGATTTGTGGTTGAGTTGCTTTGAATTTGGGCTCAATCAATTCTGTTTTGTCTTTAATAAGCTAATCTTAGGATATTAAATTAAATATGATGCCCTGCTTATAATGCCACAAGTTCTGGAAATTTGGGAATATTAAGTTTTGGCTTAATGCAATAAAACTTCCTTTAAAAAAAATTTTTGGGGGCGCTGCCCCCAAACCCCCTAATAATTGTGCACCCACAAACATAAAAAGCTGGCTCCGCCACTGAATGGGTGTATAGGTCCAAGTGAAGCCAGTTATGTGGCCTTCACGTATGGGCAAGCTCCGATCCTACCTGTGTCTTTTACTGATAGACTCATCGGAATCCACAAACGAGTTTATGTTCTTTCACGAGGCAATTAGCTTCGTTAGACTAGCGAGGTTGTTCATGTTTTCGAATTATCCCTCGTGTTTTGCGTGTGTGGTGCTCATACTTAATTAACTGTCTTTGCTTAAAGTTTGGTGCACTTTTTATATCTCGCTCATTAAGATGTAAGTCATGTTTTAAAACTCAAGTTTGACCTGCTGACACAACTTAGGGCCCGTTCGTTTTGTTTAATTCTTAAGTAAGGTGTAATGAACTATTTTTTAATAAGTATTTAAAATTATCATATCACACAAAATCTATTTTAACCTTATCATAATCTTAGTAAAAAATATTACTAACACTCATTATGCTGCCTTGTCACAACCGTCACGCTACCGTCTTGATTAGACTAATGTTTTAAATAACAAGGATTATAGAGACTGAATTATATCATTTTAAAAGTTTATTATAAACCAAATTTTAATATACCAAAATCGTAAGAAATAAAATTCACTGAATTAAGCCTTGGAAATTGAATTACAACCAAGTCTAAAATTTATACCAGATAGATTCATAACATATTTGCATTCCTCTCCCATTTATTTTGCCTCTACTTCTGGTGTTTTATAAAGCACATTATTATTTTTTTTATCGTGATCCTGAACATAATAGTTAAAAACTCGTTTTATCACTACGATCTTACGTTTTTACGATTTTTTTTCATTAAAACGATTTTACTAATTTTCCAAACGCTTTTGTGTTTTTACGATTTTTTACGTTTTTACTACGTTACGATTTTACGTTTTACGCGATTTTTCATTCTCCTTCCGTTTTCAGGTAAAATCTACGTTTTCACTACCATGTTCCTGAACTAATTTAATATAATTTTTATGATTTGAACTTATTTATTTTATTGCTTTATAAGTTAACATTTTAATTATAACTTGTAAACTTTTAAATTCAAATTAAATTTAATGTTAATGAGTGTGGGTGCCCATCAAGACTCGCTTTGTTTCGAGCAAAAAAAAAATCAAGACTCGCTTTGTGAGGAATTTATAGGGCAAGTCGTAGGCTTTTATAAGCTCCCCCAGCTGTGTCTAACTTTGATTGGAGGACACAGTGTTCGATCACAAAAGACATACCCCCTGACATAAATGATCAGATCACCACGGCATCCCCAAAATCACTGTCACTTTCCCTTAACTTTGATTGGAGGACACTGTGTTCGATCACAAAAGATCATACCCCCTGACATAAATGATCAAATCACCACGGCATCCCAAAAATCGCTGTCACTTTCCCCCTTTAGAGACACTGTTATATCTTGTCTTTATTATAAGGTACCAAATAATTATATTTGGTCATTTTTATAAGACACTTATTTATTTTCAAAATGCATTATTTTTTTTTTCATGCATGTCATAATTAATAAGGATAGTGTAATTAGTAGGGATAATATTGAAAATTATCTGAATTGTGAGATAATTTTATTAATTTTAACTCTGTTTATTGGTTTGTGAGAATTGTTAGTTGGTACTTCTAAATACTAAAGGGAGTACTTCTAAATCTGGTTTCAGTGCTTAACAAAATTATGTGTCATTAACGCAAACTATTTTTTTTAACGTAATTCATAATATATAAGATAAATTTGTGAAAAAAAAATTATCCGGACTTACTTGAAAGTGAATTCAGAAAGCACTTATAATCACTAAGAGCTTTTCATTGAAACTGGTTCCCTACTAACCTTTGTCTTATAAGTTTAAATCCTTATGCGGTTATTAAATAAATTTTAAATTGATATATATTTTAAAATTTTACATTTATTAAATTTTCTAGGGTAAATGTGCAAACATACACATGTGTTTTATTTTAAGGAGTACCCAACACCAAATGTTTTTTTAGATGCAAAACTACGCATAAACTTTCAAAATTGAGGCAAAAATACCATCACCACTAAATTGGTTTAAAAGAGTTACTTTTCAGTGGGCCTCACATTATTAAAAGAAATAAAAATGCCTGACTTTTTTAATTTACCTTACAGCCCTCCTGTTCCCACCATCTCACACCCTCTTCATCTTCATCAAATATCTTCCTACTTCCACTACAATTCGTACAAGGCACAAATCTCACATCTCCACAACTATCACAAACAAATCCCGATTTTCTCTCTATTCTCTCTTCTCTTCGTTCAATTCACAATCTTACTCCTTAGTTTGCCATGACTTCAATTTGTTCCTGCGGCTTTTGGGAATGTGGGTATTTGGTTTGTGTTCTGGGTCTATTTCCCGTTTGCAAGAAAAAGGAGATTTTGAGTTCTTGTCGAGGAGGAATTTCAGTGCGTCAACATTGTCCTCAATTTTGCACAATTTCATTTTAGATTATGGGTTTGTTTGTGATTTCTGTTTGCAATTTACAGCGTCAGTTTTTCTTTCATTTTTTCAAAACTTCCACAGAGGATCAATTATAAAGTTTATTGACTTTCCCTCAAAGAAATTCTAGCAGATTTCACCGATTCCATGGGACTGTAGAATCTATTCATTGATCCTGAGCTATTAAGATTGGATTGAAGGGGGAGTCTCTAAGGGAAATTGCTACTCTGGCTTGAAGACTGTGCTTAAGACCGACGCCGCTTGCCTTTGTGAGGCCTTCCGAAGCAGCACTTAGTTGGGTGTCATCTTGAAAGTCACCAGCAAAGGAGTAGTATTGTTGGTCGCCGGAGCCGGCGGCGACGATGGTGCCGGAGCAGGGGGATAGCGTTGAGCGACTGATAGGGAAGGGAGGGCAGTAAGGTAAATTTAAAAAGTTAGGCATTTTTATTTTTTTTAGTAGTGTGGGGCCCACTGAAAAATTAACTCAATTAAGTCAATTTAATGGCGAGGGTGTTTTTCCCTCAAATTTGAAAGTTCATCTGTGGTTTTACACCTAAAATAATCATTTAATGTTGGTCGTTCATCAAGGTAAAACATATGTGTTTTTTTGCACCTTTACCCAATTTTCTATCATTCTTCTACTTCTCTCCTCATTCTGTTTTTTTAAATAAGAATTAAATGAGGATAAATTTTTAAAACAGACAAATCCATTTGTTTCTCTCTCATTTGTTTAATAATTTGGTCAAGGATACTCTCTTGAAGTTTAGAGCACAAATGATTTTCATCTTTCCCAATAAGTACAATCATGAGATTCAAACTTATATTCTTATCCTTACAGGAATATGACCTCTTACCACCTAGTCCAACGGTTGTCAGTAGAGATTAGTTTGTTTCTCTTCGTCGGTATATTCTTTGTAGTTGCAGACTCATCTTTAATAATCCACAAGACAAAAACTTTTTTGAAAAATATTTAGTTCAAGTTCTTTATATTTATTATATAAATTTCTCCAATCACATGCATGTATAATATTTTTAAAATATTATTCTTAAAATGTAAGCTCATATGAAAAAATTAGACACAATATTATGTGTGATTAAAGAACTTGACATAATAGATGTAAGCAACTTGATACAAGTATAATCGATAATCTCTGTGGTCCTTATTATAACGCATCAACTACCAATTCTCACAAACCAATAAAAACAGTTAAAGTCAATAAAGTTATATTACAATTTAAGTAGCTTCCAATATTACCCTTAGTAATTGCATTAAACACTAATATTATATTAATTATTACTCTCACCCACTACCCTTATTAATTATGGGCAAACATGGAAAAAATAATTAATGCGCTTTGGAAACAAGCAAATGCTTTATAAAAAGGACCAAACACAATTGCTAATTGGTGTCTTATAATAAGGATCGGAGAAAGTATTTTTAATACTAATCCTATGTATTAGTCATTTTTTCAACAAAAAAAATGATAATCCTATGTAAGTCAACCATATTTACCACTTGCAAGGACTTTTTTTTAATAGTCCATACTTTAACATATGAATAAATTTGAAATTTTATTTTGATTTTAGATCATTTCAATGACTCAACTATTTTTCCATTAGCTTTGATGAAATAGTTAGAATTCACATATTTTTTTTTTTAAAAGAGGAGTGGTTAAGTTTCTAAATTTTAATTCGTTTTCATCGATGAGAATATAAAAACTAGCCATCTGAATTATTTTGACATGTAAGAAAGTTTGCTTTTGTATATTGAACTACTAAAATGCCCTATAAAACCTTATAATTAAGAGAGGAGCGGGCTCACTCTAGTCTAGCAGTGTGTTCAATTAGTTTATTACTTTTTAGGGCCTTAAAATATATTAAGGAGGCTGATTTTGGTCATAAATTTAAGATATAATTTTTATATTTGTTAATAATTTCTCAATTTATTTTTGTTGATGCTCCTTCAACAATAATTAAGGAAGAATGAATGATGAAATTAAAGAAGATGATTATGGTGCTTCAAAAAATATATGTCATATTAACAAATATAACTAAGTTGTTTCTTAATCTAATTAAATTAGATAAATAAGTTCTACATCAGAAACCAGAGAAATGGTATTTAAAGTAATTTTTTGTTATGTGGAACAAAAAAATAATCTTAAAGAATGAAGAGAGTGTGGAAAGGGAGGGAGCAGGAAAGATGCGCAAGTGTTGGGGGATCGACAGGTGGCTTATAATTGAGGCACTACCCTTAGTACCCTACACTCATACTACCCTCCAGCTCCACGCTGCCCCAATCCTAGCTTCCGCCTTTGTTCTCAACTGCTTCCTTCTCCCATGTTCTTGTCCCAGAGATAACCCTCCTGACATCCCCCCACTCACACTCACATTTTACTGGATCTGCAAAAGCTACATTTCCCCAATCCCCTCCCCACCATAGCCGGATATTTTTTCTCGTTTTTCCTTTGGATAGGTAGATAGTGCTCGTCCATCTTAAACCATTCAGATCTTTACTTTTTGTTTTTCTAAAAAATATCTTAATGAATAGAGAATCTAAAATAGAGATAATTACTCAACTATTTTTTTTTTTAACAAAATGATTTTTATTTAATAAACAGAAAATTAAAAAAATCTAGACCATTCTGTTTCATCTAAACTATTAAACGAGCTCCAAATGCCTATCTAAAGGATAGACAGAGAAACTGAATCCCACCATAGCCCAACAGCAAATAAACTTTGACTACTTAATCATAGCACATATTGTATATTATTATATTATATTATAAGTAATACAAATTAGTTTGATATAAAAATAATAAATTAAATACATTAAAGTAATTTATTCAATTTCCTTATATGAAAGAGATGATCAACTAGTTCATATGTTTATTGGATTGCACAATCTAGTGGACACACACTTGATGCATATGTACATTATGCTTTACAATAAAATCTGTGATATTTACATTGGTTCATGATCCTCTTGTCGCCATCCACTATTCCATTTGCCTGTAGTCGTACTCCTGAATAAAACAGAACACGGACGGTGACTTTTTTCTAATGAGTCTAATTCATCTGAATTTTCAACTCTACTAGTAAGATATTCTTATAATATTTCAAGACACTATTCATTAATAAAGTTAAAGACGAAGCAGCCAAATTAAAATTGGTCCAACGTGGTGTACGATGATTGAGGAAGACTCGGGCGACGATATGCTGTCAATCAGCTTCAATCATGCACCCAGCGAGGGAACAAGCCAAAGAGCGAGCGTCGTGGCTCCATTTAATTCTTTTTAACCAATCATATTTATTATATCCATGTAATAAAATTCTGCAGAACAGCCCTATAATATACTCTGCACTCCTAATTATAAGAATATATTTTAGAGTTAGTTTTGGCCCTAATTATAAGAGCAGGTTTTAACTTTTGTCAATTTTTCCCTATAATACCCTTATTTATACTTATTATTATGAGCATTTATATATATATGTGTGTGTATGTATATATGTGTTTGTGTGTGTCAATATATGTGTGTGTGTACGCACTGTGTGTAGATATATGGGTGTGTGTGTCTATATATAAATGTGTGTAGATATATATGGGTGTGTGTGTGTCTATATATATGTGTGTCTATAGATCTATATGTATACACAAATATATATATTTATATAGCAAGACCATTATTTCAATTAGAAAGCGTGTGGAAAGGAAAATTGGTCGGAGAGATATGTGGCGAGGTTGTAATTCACTTTTACTTATATCATTTTAAATTTATATAAGGGCATTTTAGGAAAATGAGTCAAATTAACTAATTTAGCTCCTCTCCTTAATCCCTCCAAGATCGGTTAAATAGTTCCTATAATTAGGACAGGAGGGAGGGAGTATGAATTAGAGAGATAAGTGAAACAAGCTAGAGTGCGTAGGCTGTATATATGCATAAAACTTAATATTAGCTTATTATTTGTGGCACCAAAAGAGCGTTGCTTCTTTTAATTTTTATATATATACTCTTGGGTCCTACATGCATGCTCCGTTTCCTAATTAATATAAGACTTATTTATTTTATCTAATTATATTTAAAAAGTTAGTTAAGTTAATTAACATCACATGTATTTTTGAAAAACAATCCAGTCAACATTTTCTTTGATTCCATTATTGTTGAAGAAATTAGACATCAATGCCGGGAAGGGCCCCCTTCCATGGCCCTTCACTCCGTCCAACGTGTGTAGATATATTTGTGCTAGATACATTTGGTGACGTCACCAAGCTTTCTTTATGGGTATGTTTGGTATACCCCTTAACATTTTATATCTAATACTACGTACAGTCCTATGCATGAGCTCTATTATACCCCTTAACATTTTATATCTAATACTACGTACAGTCCTAAATATAATACTGAAGTTAACTTTTTTAGAAAGATCAACAAAACTAAATAAGTTACTTAACCATATTATATATTACATATCATTATATTATATATTAGTTTATAAGTCAAATAAATAAGTTTTGAGAAAAATGATGAGTACAAACACTTTAAAATAATTTATTTAGCTTCTTTAATCCTCCCAAAAAAAGTCAACCGGATTTTATTTTAAGGACTTGAGGGAGTATCATTTATTAGTTGAACATAGCATTGCGTTTTCAATAATTCTCTCCACGTACGTTTTTATTTATTTATTTATTTTACAACTAGAGCTATATATAAGCTAATTGGCTAGAAGCTAGGCAAATTTATGCGAGTCACCGGGCAAAAGGCCTCCAAAGCAACACCGAGAATGACTCCTTAATTACTCCGATCGATCGGATCCGATCTGTTGCGTACGTGTATCCCATATTCATTTAGTGGCTTACATAAATGCCACATTTTCTCCTCCATGCAAGGGATCAGAATTAATATAATGATGATATATCTATCCATCATTCAAAATCCCTCCAAAACGCCACTTTTGTCGTCTCAACTACCACCACCACCAGCCGTGGTCCTTTATATATTCATATTCCTCTTTCCCATGATGATTATCCTTATAACTTGTATGAACGGGTCTCCTCAGATATGATTATGTGCATGTCGATCTTTTACGTGCAAGCCAACATTCTATTTCTATCATGCCGCCTCCACTCGACGACTTTTGTTTTGGCCATGCATTTAGCCTTCACTACGTACTTGTTCCAGTATTGTCGTCAAAGATTGGGCACATATACTAACTACTTGGAAAATCAGGGACCTTAATTAATTAAGACAAGCCATCAATATAATATATACGTACACATATATGTGGCAACCAACAAGAAAAGGATAATGACGAGACATTGTACCAGTTGAATGAAAACTACGTGCAGCGAACAACGGAGTTGAGAAGGTAGGGAATATACACAACTGAGAGCGATGTGAGTGAAACACCACAACTATATTGGTGTGGCCATTAAGCGATTTTGGTGGCAAGAATAATTAAAGCTAGCACAACTTGTGGATATAAGTTGCTGATCATATAGATATATATATAGGTGTGTGTGTGTGTTTAAATGGTCCAACCATTAACTTACCACGTCATATGCTTGCTTGTCTTGTGGTGGTGCGACTGCGATGCATGCATGTCTACCCAGTATATATATAGATAGACAGAGAGGGGTAGGCGTTATTATCTGTGGATGTTGAAGGATTGGAGGGTTACTGTAGAGTAGCAAGGATCAATTTAATTTTGTTGACTCGTCCATCCCTCCGTACATGCGTGGTTTCATCTCTGTCCAAGGTTGAGTGGGCACAATGATGTGGAGATTTCGAGAAAGACAAGGATGCTGGATGGTCACCCTCTTTGTCGCAAGTAATGGCGCTTTTATACTCCTCACAGTGTTGCCATTTGTTTTTTTTTTGCCAGTCTCAGTGTTGCCATTTATCCACTTCACACACACACACACATATATGCAAATCGCGATAATTAGTACGTATGTTTTCTTTTGTCATGCGTTATTATGTTGTCAGATTATGTTACCTACCTACTGAGAGCCAAAATCACCAAACACGAGACAACAGAACACCAGTTAGTCAAACAAGGTATTTAAGTACCTCTACAACATATAAGATCAAACACCATTATATTCTTAGACAGGAATATTTTGTTCCCCACACAGACTGTTATGTTCTTGTACCTGCTAACCTAATTTATGTCTAATTCCCAGATATGCCACACCGGTCTTCTCAAAAACTGGTCATGACAATTCGGCATTAATGCAGCTAAACCTTAATGTTATATATGTGTGATTTAAACTTAATTTGATCCGAGAATAGCCAAGATAATTAACTTAATTTTAACATGGATATACCCAATATATCCTCCCTTGCACGCACATTTAGTATACATGTACACTCTCGTAATGACGTGCAACAATAACCCTCGTAATCATTGGGGCCTAGAAGTTAGTGTCTGAGATTATCTTAATTTGCAAGGAGACACGATACGTCAATTATATAAAATGGACGAAACATGGGCGTACATTTGCGCGGACACAATGCAGCTCGTATTTTTTTAATGGGTCAAAGGACACAATGCATGACTCTCAAAATATTTAAGGACCACTTTGAGTTGACATTGAAAAATCATATTTATGTAAGTCAAAACAAAATTATTCTCATAAATTTATCTTGTATACTGTTACTTAGGTACGAAAAGCGCGCAACATGCATTAATTTCATGCCACAACATATAATAACTAGAGTTTGGAATCAGTTATGGTGTCTATTTTTTGGATAAGCTCCATCAACCTAACTCATCTGGATTGTCCAGATTTGATATTTTTTTCCTTTTATTTTTCTTAAAAATTATTTTAATGGATAGAAAACCTAAAATAAAAATAATTTCTTAACTAACATTTTTTCAAAAAATTATTTTTTATTTAAAAAGCATATTTAAAAAATATCAAATCTGAGCCGTCCAGACTTCATCTAAACAGTTCATATGAACTAGGTTGAGGATGCCTATTGGTTACATAAGGGTGATGATGCCTTACCTGCAATATGATGTGAATATGAGATTCATAGATTTGAGCAAAAAAAATATGAGATTCATAGTAGTACAGGGTCGAACAGATTCAGTGTACAGATGAACAAACGGGCAATTGAAACGTGGAATTGTTCTCGCTTGGTACGATGCATGGAATTGGGAAAAGTTCACATGGAGAGAGGTAGGAAGTCAAAAAGGCGTTCGAAAGCAGAAGCCGCGGTGTACACAATAACCAAACAGAAATCGAAACCTGGATTCCCAGACAAAAGTAGAGATGGCAGCAACAGAGTTTTCAAGTTAAGGATCGAATCCTCCTTAATTGTTATATCAAAAAGAATCCTCCTTAATTGTTTGTATTAGTTTTTAGGGAATAGCTTATAATTTACTGAGTAACATGTGAGAAGAGTTTTTGTCCAGAGCTTGACTTTTGACATGTGTAATATTATAAAGGTTTAAACATTTTCTCCAAATTGAGCCCAACACCGACATCAACCATTAATTAAGGTGGGATATATAACATCATTCTATGTTAACGGTTGTTACGTTTTAAATAAAAACCGTTGAGAATAGAATTCATCATGTAACGTGAGTAGTTTGGATGATAGGCCTGAACGTAATAAAAGCTCTTAAAGAAATGGATTCTTGTCGAGGCAGATTCGAATAAAACTTGCGTTGGTAACATGCAACAAGATAACCAACTTTGAATGCAGCGAAAAAGTGTCAATGCTTGTGCTTAGTTTAACTAATCACATGACTGACTTCTCTTCTTCTTCTTCTTGTTTTTTTGATTAAAATAAATAAAATGGAGAGAGTGCCCGACAGGCGCCACTGTTTGATCAGAGTCACATGGAGGTGAAAGGAAAAATGCGCACGAGTCTGACGAGGCACCCCCACACGGACACATCAGCTCGTCATCAGCCCCCAAGTCTGATATATCATTCACGTGAAAATCCCCATATATCCAAATTAAACATGATTAACAACGGATCAATATAAGTTGAGTGTATTAAAGGATCTTTGAGGAAGAATAAGAGGAAACAGAACACTTGAACGAACTGTGGTCATGTATGTGAATGGAATGAAGCAAGTAGGTGAAATGAAAGGGGAATAAGTGGAGGGAAGGTTCTATACTACGTACGTACCACCAAAAGGGCACATGTGGAATTCGGTGCATGTTCTTGTTTATGAGATCCCTGCAGCCACTACCTCATCTTGCCTAACTCCCTTCATTTGCCATTACCACTTCAATTCCTTCCTTCTTATAAACTCTCTTTTCTTCCATAATAATCTCTCTCTCAAACATATCGCTAAAACTAAACAAAAAGATCCAGCTTTTCATTTCAAGATTGTACGGAGAGTAGCCATGGCACATGGACCAATATTGTTTTAAGGGAAAATTACATTCAGGTTTCAAGGACCATAAAAAATAGTAAAAAAGTCCCAATAGAAATTCACATATTGATATTATTTGCATGGAAACAAAATCCAGGTTTTTAAATTGTTGTAAATATGACTTTTTCTGTTATAAATTGTCAGATTTTAAATGACCTCTATACGTTTAAGGACTTGAGTTTGAAACAAAATCCAGGTGTTTAAATGTTGTTGTAAATATAACACTTTCTGTTGTAAATATGACTTTTTCTGTTGTAAATGGTCAGGTGTTTAAATGTTGTTGTAAATATGACACTTCCTGTTGTTAATACAAATAATATCAAAAAAGTCTTTAGAGACTTCTGTGTAATTTCATGATTTCAAAGGACCTAATTGTATTTATTTCTGATCCTTGAGACCTGCACGTAATTTTCCCTTGTTTTAATTTGGTGATGAGCTCATCAGTCCATGTTGCTGTCGTGCTCTGATGGAGTCCCTACCTTTTCAATTCTCATGCTTCAATTCCTAGCCCCTACTCTCTCCTCTCCTTGCATGTTCTTTTTCATCACTTTCATGCCTTCCCTTTACCCTTAGTGAAAATGAGCCTCTAATTTATTACTCCCTCTGATCCTAATTATAGAAACACTTTTGAAGTGTAAATTACACTACAAAAGTGTTCCTATAATTACGACTAGAGGTAGTATATTATTTCATATTTCTAAAATGAAGCATATTGCCCTATACAGAAACTGATCATGCATTCCCTTACATGACCAACGTAAACTCTCTCCCCTCTGCTCTAACTCTCAATTATTCATCAGTCGTCATCTTAGTTTGCTACTTCTTAAGTAGTCATTCAGTCCTTAATATAAGATATATTAGGGAGTTGATCGATTTTGACCCTAAATATAAGATATAGTTTTTATATTTGTCCATCATTTCCTAATTTACCCTTATTTGTATTCCTTTAACAATAATCAAGGATGAGAGAAAATAAACGAATTAAGGAAGATGATTAGGGTATTTTTAAAAAATACATGTCATATTAATTAACTAACTCAACTAATATAATCAAATTATGTAAATATGTGTTATATTAATCAACGGAGGAGTGTTTACTTCTATGCTTTAATTTCCACTGTGTTCATATAGAGAGTACTTGTCGTGTTGGATCCATGGGCAGTTTATGATTTGAAAATTTATATCAAGAGCTCTGCTGTACGGTCTCTGTTGTGCGCGTGATCTAGCTAATTAGTTATGCTCATTAGAAAACACAAGAAGGAAACAGAAAGCAACTTCCTCCTACAAGACGCACGGTAGAGGGGTTAGAGTATTAGGACCTTGTCCAACATAACTAATAACTATAATAACTACCACAAATATAATTTTATATTGGAAGAACCAATCTTCCCATCCCATAGGGTTGATAACGACAATAACAGCAGCGACAATAACAAGAAGAGTAAATGCTAAGAGAGAAGTTGCAGTTAAGTAGTCACCAACAATGGCTCCCAATCATGCATTTGGTTGCTCATGTTCCCCTTTCCATTGCACCTGCTTGGCCTAGGAATCTTTCTCATTCCCGTTTCATCCTCCTCATTCTCATTATTCTCATCCCGGTACTCTTCCACCTCATCAGCATCATCATCCTCTTCTTCAGCTTCTTCTTCTTTATCCTCTTCTTCTGCTTCAACTGGTTCGTGGTCACCACTGAGAGAATGGTTGAAGGTGGACAAGAGTTGGAGCCTAAGCCTGCCATTGCTACGATCTTCTTTGAAACAAGAAGGATGAGAAGGGGCAGTCACTGCTTCCAAGATAAGACGACCATCTTCACGACGAGGCCTAACTTGAACTCCACCATTTTTACTCATTGAAGACAGTGGAGGAGGAAAGTTACTAACACTTCGATTGGATCTCTTTAACACACAATTTTTTCCACTCTCTGGAGTAGCCAAAGAGGACTTGTTTCTTTCCGATGAAAACAGAGCAATGTCATTACTGCTTTCGCTTCCATTACTGCCGGTCTCGCTGCCCAAGCTCTCCGTACACATTTCCAAGCTCTTGGCACTCAGGGAGGAAGAGGAACGCTTTACCAGAGGGTGGATATAGATTTTTTCGGTTTCAGACTTGTCAGTTTTGTTGCAAAGAGATTGAAGAAAAGTCCAGCCACCCCTGTCTGCATTTGGGTTTTTGTCCTGTTCCATGTATTTTTCACAGGTGGTGTTGGGCGGGGTAAGTGGGTGTGTCTCAGACTGTGAAAGGGAAGGAGATTCCAAGGGTGTAGCCAATTTCAGACACAGAACGCGAGGTGGTTTCGTAAGACATGATTGTAACTCTTGATACACACTTGAGGAAGACATTTTAGCTATCACAGAGCAAAACAGGGGAAAGAAGCTCGATACAGGACAAACCTTCCCCCCCCCCCCAAATTTCAGTAAGGAATACAGGAATCTTTTGGAATGACTCAAGAAAAAAAAAGGGAAAGCTAGGAAAGCAGAGAAAGAACCAATAGTAAAGAGAAGATGAGTAAGCAGGGCATGGAAAGAGAAGGAAGAAGAGGTATGAATTTATAGTTGAGGTTCGGGTACCCGGGTAGTACCGTGTGCGATCCTAAGGATATGATAAATTCATCCATACAACATCCACTGCCTAAATTTTCTTAAAGCACTTGATTAATTAACTTCCTTATTCGGGTCTAAGTGGTCCGCTTCTGTATAATTGCAAAAGGCCATGTGAAAATAACATAAAAGCACGAGACTCTTGTTAATTTAGATCTGCGTGTATAAGAATGCGAAGAGCAGAGCATTATTTCAAATGAAACAGAGGCTTTCTCCAAACGAGTGTCATTTACCCAGTCAATAATAAAGTTGTCCTGTAATACAAAGTAAGTTTCTTATGGGTATTAATTGCACTAAATTTTAATATTATATTAATTATTATTTTTACTTATTACCCTTATTAATTATAGATATAGGTGAAAAAGAATCATTAATATATTTTAGAAACAAACAAATGCCTTATAAAAATGACCAAATACAATTATTAGTTAGTAGTATAATAAAAATGAAGGGAGTATTTGAAAATTCTTGGGAACGTAGGAGATTGGTATGTACGCAAGCTACTTAATTTACTTGCCGCCAGACAACATGAGAGGAACGTAAGGGTTCTCTTGCGACATTGTGTAGACAACAAAGAAAAACATGATTTTGTGAAACTTATGGACATTGAAATACGGTTGCTACAGGTGCTCGTTGCAGAGAAGACGCAGAGATAATTTTGTTTTTAAAATTACAAGGATAAGCACCAATAACAATAACACGGTGAGGCAAAAACCGAACAAAAAAAGTTGAATTGCAATTTAACTCTCAGATAATATAATAGTGGGTTAGAAAAAGATGGAAACGTTGATTGGCATGTGCTACACCAACCAACAATTTCTTATATTATGATATGAAAACACCGTCTTTACCGATAGGATTAGTGCCATGAACTCTGATTTATTTTCTGCCACACTCATGATGCATAGCTAGATAATAGTTTTTGGTTATGTCTTCTCAAACATATTCCCTCCCCATATTTTTTTTATACTATTAACTGACGTTTTTTTTTGGATCTTATTTACTAGCTATCTAGGCTACTTATGATAATTAAGGAACCAGAGGGAGTAATATACCAAGTATCGAACCCGAAACCCCATGTAACGTTCAGTGCCACAAAGCAACGTGTGAAACTGGTGCTATCTAGGCTACTGATTACTCTAGTTTTGGGTTTATGACTTCCCTCCTACCATGTGTCCTATCTAGGACCCAAACTTGAGATGCAAAGGAATGTAAGGCCTTACAAAGTTTGGCCAACTCTGTTGGTCTCCCTAGGCATATCCTCTCGCTGCTTGGGAATGAAATCCCATTTACAAGACATTAGCATCGCTCGTACAAGAAGCAAAAGAACACGAGGAATGGATGATCATGCATCACAGGGGATGCGGTTTGTTGTACTTGCAAAAAGGGACCTGACTTACATATTGACTGTAACACGTATCGCTATCCCATTGAAGCAATGCATCTTTATTGCCCAAAAAAGAAAGAAAAAAATTCATATATCTAACGTTTAGTGCGCAAGAAACAGGGGGGAGGAAGGAGATTGAGAAGGGAAATTAAAGAGGGGGCAAGAATATATGCAGCTTTCATTCCTTCTCCAAATAGGCCAAAGTCCTAGCCCTCAAATCTTGATTGAATGTTACCATTTGCGTCTGTGCTTCTGCCTCACTGGCCCAAAAAACTCCACCTGCCTGGCATATCATTTACTTAATCTCGAATTTGTGTTTTTTTTTTTGGGGGACAAAGGATTATCTTTTATGTCGAGCATGAAACGTCACCAACGCATATAAGCTTCTTTAAAATTCAGTGAGAAAAAAGGATAGGGGGCATGTCTAAACTCGAACAAAGATCGGAGCAACAGAACTGTTAAATTCCCATGTCAGCGCTTCTACACGGGATACATACATATATGCGTGTGTGTGAGTGAATTGTGAATCACTAAATGCTTTATGTTTTTAATGATACAAAAAAGGACTTAGTCGGCCTTCTCACAAAGCTTGCTCTGCATGACTTGATGACAAATGAGAGCATAAAGAATATATTTTTACCTACATCTATAATATATTCCGCTCTGTTGCTGGCAAGGGAATATAAAAAGATCCAATGAGATAGTATTGGAATTCTTGAACGACAAAACATTTTCCACTGGCATTGCCAGTTATACAGAAGAAGGAAAGAAAGAGGGGACAAATTCCTCTTGCTTGCTTGCTTAACTGTGGTGTCATATACAATTCAAAAAGGGAGGTCATGACACGTGAAGATTTTGAATTTCGATCTGCAGCGTTCTAATTTTCTTCTCAAGATTTGCTAATTCTTCTTGAATCCCTACCAACTTGTCAAGTCTGTTCTGTACTTGGTCCTGGTAAGGTTTGCCAAGGGTTTTAACAAAAGTATCCAAATTCCTTGTAGCTTCAACGAGATCCTTCTTCATGGCCTCTTCAAGTTCATGGGCCAAGGCATCTGCTTTCCTTATCACTTTATCAATCACACTTTGTCTACGAGCTGGAAAATTTGAAATAGCTAGATACCTGTCATAAAACCAGATCTCCCCTCAGTGCTTAGCAAAAAACGAATTGTACAATTGGTTTCTTTTAATCACTGTAAGAAACATGTTTCATCCACAAATAATGTACAACCACCAAACTTGGGAAGTCTAATAAGTTGTCGCAATAGTTCACTCAAGTAAGGCATATTACCCGCCGGCAGAACAAAGGCCAAGAGCAAGAAGATCTTCCAAAGTGGTTGGCAGCACAGATGTCAGAAGGGAAGCGGATAAACCAGCAACACCTAGTCCACCAAAAGCACCTAAGAACTATTGTAAATGGAAAACATTTTAGATCAGATTGTTTAGAGACAGTATAATTGGGCACAATTAAAGATATTCAATAAAATAAAGATTCCCAATGGGGAAAGGAGAGATAGAAGGTTCCCCAGAGTCGCAAAAAATTTCAAACTTACCATCTCACGGACTTCTTGCTCATATGACTTGGAAGCAGCGCTGCTGCTGAATTTTTCAATCACTTGACTTCCAGTCCGGTCCACTTTCTTTAACAATTCGTAGGTCTCAAAATCCATCGGAGTATTTGCATTCATCAAAGATGGCCATTGTTTTTCAAAAGTTTGCTTGTAGAGTCTTCCTTGATCGGCATTTTCGGATTCTAACCAGTCTTCATATTCTCCCAGTATTTTCTGGATGTCAAAATGAAAATAAAGGAATATTTTCAAACCACAGATGCCTCCAGGCATAACATGCTAATCATATGTTAGGGACCAACAAAAAGATATCTGTAATGCTGATTTAATTAAGCACAACACAGAACCACAACGAAAACAACAATCTGTCAAGAGCCTAAACTCCCACAGCCAAGAATGAAAGCAATCCTGCACTAACAAAATGCCCCCCTCTCCTACAAACCTCACCCAAAATAATAAACATAACATTCCTCATGCATCCTACGTCTAACATAGGGAAAAAACATATGAGCACAATATTCAAAAAGAGTGCTACAGAGCTACATATTAGAGTCACTCTATGCAGCGGCTATATGTCTAACTATTACATCAAAATAGGAAAGTCAACCCTACAACCTTAAAAGGTATCCTTTCCTTTAGTGCGTGTCTTCCTAGGTTGTCTTGTGTAGGTCTTCCCTAGGAATGGGGTCCTTTCATTACCCTCCCCTAGAAGCTTCACCTTGTCCTCAAGGTGAAAAGAAGGAAATTGGTTTGCGATTGACTCAGCCTCTTCCCAAGAATTCTCATAAGTTGGCATATCCTTCCATTTGATCAGCACCTCTAATTGCCCATTCATCAGCCTACGGATTTTGCAGACCTCCTCTGGTTGAACTTGCAACTCTAATTGTTCCGATAAGATCGCAGGAATGGTTGGTGTCACAATTCCTGACTGTACAGATTTCTTGAGGACCGAAATGTACTGGGTGTACCCGTGCAGTAGGAGGAAGGTCAAGGCGGTATGCTACAGTTCCCACCCGTTCCTTGATCTTGAAAGGTCCATAAAACCGAGGACTAAGCTTCTCATTCACTCGTTTGACCAAAGTTCTCAATCTATAGGGCTGGATCTTGACATAAACCAAATCCCCAACTTCAAAGTGGACTTCTCTCCTATGCTTGTTGGCTTGCCTCTTCATTTCTTCCTGAGCCTTGACCAAATTCTATTTTAAAGTGGCAAGAATTGCATTCCTGATCCGGATTTGCTCATCCACTTCCTCTACTACCGAGGGCTCGCTCGTAAGCTTGAGAAAGGTAGGTGGATCCTTCCCATAGACGGCTCGAAACGGAGTCATGTTGGCTGAACCTTGGTGGTGGTGTTGTACCAATATTCAGCCTAAGGCAGCCATTGAGCCCACTGATTCGGTTTTTCACCAGCGAAGCATCGTAGGTAGGTTTCTACCCCTTTGTTGAGCACCTCCGATTGTCCGTCGGTTTCCGGATGATATGCTGTACTTAAACACAGCTGAGTTCCTACCTGCCTGAATAGCTCCCGCCAAAAGTGGCTCACAAACACTCGATCTCTATCAGAGACTATGGTCTTTGGAAACCCATGCAATCTAACAACCTCCCTAATGAACAGCTCAGCCACATCCTTAGCGCTAAATGGATGGTGTAGAGGGAGAAAATGTGCGTACTTGGTAAGGCGATCCACAATGACTAGGATAGTATCATACCGTTGGGATTTAGGCAACCCGGTAATGAAATCCATGCTAATATCTTCCCATATTGCATGCGGAATAGGCAAGGGTTGCAACAAACCCGCTGGAGACAATGCTTGATGCTTGTTTCGCTGACCAACTTCGCATTCAGCCACAAACCGTTGTATATCCCTTTTCATTCCTTCCCAATACACTGCATTAGCTAGCCTTTTGTAGGTTCTAAGGTACCCAGAGTGTCCCCCTATGGGAGAGTTGTGATACTCCCTTATCAGCAAAGGAATTCTGGATGAGTGCTTGGGTAAGACCAATCTGCCCTTAAAATGCAAACAACCCTTAAACAGAGAATACCCTTCGGTTCCTTCACTTCCGGTGAGTAATTGCTGCATCTTGCTCTTTAGATTCGGATCAGCTTGAACCTCTTTCTCCCATCCCTCTAAATCATCATGCTGCCATACAGAAAACGCCATCAGACTTGCTGGTTCCCCTTGCCGAGAGAGTGCATCAGCAGCCCTGTTTTCGCTTCCGGGCTTGTAGAGTATCTCAAACTTGTAGCCCATGAGTTTTGACACCCATTTCTGCTGATTCTCCTCCAAAATTCTCTGTTCCAGCAGATACTTGAGAGCTTTATGATCAGTCCGGATGATAAATTTTTGCCCCCACAAGTAGTGTCGCCATTTTTTAACTGCTAACACTATTGCCATAAACTCTCTCTCATAAACCGAGCAAAGTTGGGCACGTTTCGATAATTTTTGGCTGAAATAAGAGATGGGGCGCCCTTATTGCATTAAAACAGCCCCCACACCAGTCTCGGAGGCGTCAGTCTCTAGCTCAAAAGGGATCAAAAAATCTGGCATAATGAGCACCGGAAGGGTTGTCATAGCTAGCTTAAGAGCCTCAAATGCTTTGGTTGCCTCGGCTGTCCATTGAAATGCATCCTTCTTGAGAAGGTCAGTCAAGGGACTAGCTATCTTCCCGTACCCTTGCACAAATCTTCGATAATATCCAGTTAAACCCAAAAAACCTCTCAGCGACTTCACATTCGTGGGTTGTGGCCAAGCTACCATACTATCCACCTTCGCGGGATCAGCTTGAACTCCCTGGTCTGAAATGATATGACCAAGGTATTCAATTCTTGACTGCATAAAACTACACTTCTTGAGGTTAATGACCAGCTAGTTGTCCTGCAACACAGCACCTTCTCTAGGTATTCCAAGTGAGTAGCAACATTGCAACTATAAATGAGTATGTCATCAAAAAATACATGTACAAACTTCCGTAAATAACCCCTAAAGATTTCATTCATCAAAGCCTGAAAAGTTGAGGGAGCGTTTGTAAGACCGAAAGGCATCACCTTGAACTCATAGTGCCCCTCATGTGTTCGGAAAGCTGTCTTGTGCTCATCACCAGCTTTGATTCGAATCTGATGATACCCCGACTTCAAGTCCAATTTGGAAAAAACCGTGGCCCCCTTTAGTTCATCCAATAATTCATCTATTGCTGGAATGAGAAATTTATCAGGAACCGTAATCTTGTTGAGTGCTCTGTAATCAACACAAAAGCGCCAACTCCCATTCTTTTTCTTCACTAGAATGACTGGGCTTGAATAAGGACTGGTGCTGGCTTGAATTATTCCTGCCTGAAACATGTCCTTTATCATCTCCTCTATTTCTTTTTTCTGCATATGAGGGTACCGGTATGGGCTGATGTTTAGGGGTTGCTCCCCTGGCTTAATCACAATCGAATGGTCTCTGGCTCTGCGAGGGGGAAGAGTTTCAGCCGCTTGGTAAACCCTAGGGAATTGGTTCAGTAGCGCCTGGATTTCGGGTGTTAAAGCCTGACTGCCTCCTTCTTGACTCTCGATACTATTACATTCGATTAAGAATCCTTGCCCCCTCTTCATTACCGTGCGTATGACTGATTTCAGGGAGGCTTGCGTGCGTGATAGCGTTGGATCACCCTGTAGGCAGATTCGGTTACTCTTCTTGCCTATCTTCATGGTCATTTGCCTCTAGTTTACCTTCACATCCCCAAGTGTCTTCAACCACTCAATTCCCAAAACCGCATCGACTCCTCTTAATGGAAAAGGGAAGAACGTTTGCACGATGCTTAGGCTCGGTAATTTCAGCACTAAATCTCGGCAACGCTGACTTCTCCGAACAAAGTGGCCATCTCCCGCTGTGATGGTGTATTCCGGTACCTCGTCCACTTTAATCCCTGGTCGACCCAATAAATTCTCATCAATAAAATTATGGGTAGCTCCGCTGTCGATAAGGATGATTACTGCCTCCCCAGCCAGCTCTCCTCGGACCTTCATGGTATGGTTCCCTTCGAATCCAGCAAAGGAATTAAGGGATAATTCCATTCGAGTTGACTCATCTTCTACATCAAAATAATTTTCTACTCCTTCCCCTGTTCCGTCAGTTTTCAGCTCGTTATGGCTTGTTTCAGCATCAATTAGGAACACTTGCAAGTGTTTATCTCTACACGTGTGGGTTGGACTATACTTCTCTCCACACTTGTAGCATAGTCCTAGCTCTTGTCGGCGTGCAATCTCAGAATCCGGCAGCCGTCGACTCCAACCGGTTTTGTTTGAAGTGATGTCGTCGTCGATACACTTCCAGTTCTGGGTTCTTGAGTTTTTGGGTCAAATTTCGATCCATGGGCTTGGGTATTCGTTGTTGGTGTGGATCAAGTCAGATCGGAATAGTGGGTGACCCGTGAGTACAATGGCTGGGTCGGGTACTTCTTCAACCCAGTACCCAAGGTTGCCCGATATGCTTTGTTCCCTTTGTCGGTCTCCAAGAGTCGATTTCTCCCATCGACACGCAGCGCCATCTTAATCAAGCCTTCCAAGTTGCTTTCATCGGCAATCTCTAGCTCGGCTTGTATCTCCGTTTTGAGCCCATACAAGAAAGCCCCCATGAGACACTCTTCCGGCGCCTCTGTTAATGGAAAAGAAAGTCTCTCAAAGACCTCTACATACTCCATAACTGATCCCTCTTGCTTGTTGGAATCCATAACTGATCCCTCTTGCTTATTGGAAAAGAGGATTTTGTACTCCCCCCCCTTGCTGAAACGTGTGGAAGCGCTCCAGCAACTTCTACTTGAACTCCAGCCAACTTTTCAGAGTGCTCCGCGTCTCCTTCCACTGGTACCAATGAAGGGCACGATTTTCCAAATAGACCACTGCCGCTTCAAGTTTTTCTGACTCCGGCACCCCATTAATGTGGAACTACCGCTCCACTCTACAAAACCAACCGACGGGATCATCGCCGTCGAATACAGGTAACTCCAGTTTTCTGAACTTGGTTATGCTTCTGTCGGCGTCTCCAGTACTCTCTGACTCAGTATCCGATTGAGCCTCGTCTGCGTTTTTCTTCCTTATGCTCTTCTTACTTGTTTCCTTATCCATTCGCAACATGATTTCCCGCATTAGTGTCATCCCCCCTATTAGTTCAGACACTTGCTTTGACAGCCCAGAAAGTTCATCAACTTTCCTGGCAAGGCTCGCCACCGTCGCCCTCAAGTCTTTGAGCTCGTCTGTCATCTCCCAAAGATCTCACGCACTCTGATACCAAATTGTTAGGGACCAACGAAAAGATATCTGTAATGCTGATTTAATTAAGCACAACACAGAACCACAACGAAAACAACAATCTGTCAAGAGCCTAAACTCCCACAGCCAAGAACGAAAGCAATCCTGCACTAACAGAATGCCCCCCTCTCCTACAAACCTCACCCAAAATAATAAACATAAAACATAACATTCCTCATGCATCCTACGTCTAACATAGGGAAAAAACATCGGAGCACAGTATTCAAAAAGAGTGCTACAGAGCTACATATTAGAGCCACTCTATGCAGCGGCTATATGTCTAACTATTACATCAAAATAGGAAAGTCAACCCTAAAAGGTATCCTTTCCTTTAGTGTGTGTCTTCCTAGGTTGTCTTGTGTAGGTCTTCCCTAGGAATGGGGTCCTTTCATCATATGGTCCAGCCTTAATAAGTTAATAAGATGGATGGCGATGTGTCCATCTAGAGCAAAAATTAAACAAGAAAATAAATCATTTGCAATAAAATCTAGATTCATAATTCAGCCTAAATCCTTGATACGTTCAATTTCACATCCAGCTACTAACCTGAGCTGTTGCCACAGCAGGAACGATCATGTCATTCTGAATTCTTGAGGTGGCAGGCATGGAATAATTTTTACTTTTGAATACGTATGAAGCTACAATGTCAAGATTGGATAATTGCAGAGAATCGTCAACAAGCTCCACAATATTTGACTTCGTAGTCTCAATCTGATAAACCGTGCCATATTTTATCAGAAAACACAATGTATGAGAGGAAATAAATAAATTTGTTTCAAGCTACAAAAAAACTTTAAACTTCTGCTTAACAAACCAAGGATGAAATTTGTCTCCTCCAAGAGATGCTCTCACTTTCCATCCGCAGTGCAAAGTCATCCATACTATTAATAACATCATTCACTGCAGTCAAATCCTGCTTGGCATATCGATAGTCTTGGGTAACTAGAGTGTCACATGCTGAAATTAGTCTGTCTGCAATTGCAACCGGAGTTTCAAGTTTCAGCTTCATTCTCTCCATTCCTGGTATTGTTGAACCATCCAAGAAGCTGTACAAGAACTTCTCAAATTCATCAAAGCCCCTGGTTCTATAATCAGAATCACCATTAGAGACCAATAGTTCTCCATTATGCTTTCCAACATCAGAGGCAGCCACAAGTTTTGTTTCAAGTGCAGATCGTGCAGACACAGGATACAATATCACATTTTCAGTATTCAGCAATTTTCGCACATTTTCCTTGATGAATGACACTGCCTCCTCAAGCTGCAACAAATTGTTAATGTAATTTCGGTGAAGCATTAAGTTAGCTAAGAAAATTAAACCATAGGATAGACCTATATGCTTATTTCACAAGATAATAATTTCAAGATCATATGAAATTATCTATAATCTAGATGAAGCTTAAGCCATTGATGAACCTCGTGAGTACTTTGATATATGTCGGATTTATTCAAAACAAAGACAACTTTCTTTTTCCACTGCTGAGAATACCGAAGAAAAGCAACCTGAAATGCATAACCATTAAAGCAGCAGCAATCAGATTGCTAATAACATAAGATATACATGTTAGACCCCCCCAAGAACAATAATTGCCAGTGTCAAATGAAAAACACCATATTATGCCCCTTACTCCCTTGGCAGAGGTGACTGATTTTACCTCACTTCCAGTTAAAGGACGATCAGCAGAAATAACAAACACAAGCAAATCAGCACGGGGAACAAATTCTTCTGTAAGACGTTGTTGTCTCTGGAGAATCACATTAGTCCCGGGTGTGTCAACAACGATCATCTGTTTTCAAAAGAAACAGAACACTCTTGAGAGTACACAGAAAAGAGCAGCAAAGGTGTAACATAAATTAAATGCATCTGCTACATATAAAAAGGGCAGGGATTAATAAAAATTGCTTACTTCTTTAAGAATTGGAGCAGGAAGATAGCATATATATTGACCATCCGGATGCCTTTCACAACGTTGTACTTCTGAATCTAAGTCAGCATATCGTAAAAACATAATTTCATTGGTCGTTGGAACAACTCCTTCTTTGAGATATCTTTGCCCAAGAAGCGCATTGATGACAGTGGATTTACCAGAGTTGAATTCCCCCTGATAATATCAATGATTCAAATCAGACAAAAGGCATATGTTAAACTTCTGCAGCATTCTTGTGAAGTTCCCAAGATTAAAAAAGTAGCTAATCTTAAGCATCCAACTAAACAGAAAAATTATAAGGAACTCAAAAAAGAAGGGAAAATTTTGAAGTTTGAGCAACAACCAACTACTCGTCCAAAGTAGACAATACTTAAATAGACTTCTGATATGACAACAGTTAAGGTCCTAAAAGCAACATCAAGTTTCCACAATGGTAGCGCCCTAGGAGTGAGTTTAAGAGAAACGGAACTGACATGCTGCTGAACTAATTAAATGAATTTCCTTGTTCAAATAACATGATAAATATTTTTGAGTACATGCGATAGGGCCCTAACTGCAAGACAAGAATCTCCAGGGAAGAACAGCTTCGCAGGTTTATAAAGGCAAAATAATTAACAAGTCAATATAAAGTGAACTGTGATTAAATGTCCAGGTGCAATGATTGGACAAGGAGAAAGACAATCAGATAAATTGCAAGCAAAATCACAGCGAAGTTAGATAAAGGACAGTTTTTTTTTTTTTAAAGAACCTTTTAGTCAAATAATTCTTAGTTAAAGCATGACAATAAGATTTTTCTCGTTTTGAAATTTAGAGCTAATACCAATGTATATTCCAGGAACCAGAATTTCTTGAGATTCAGCGCACAATTACCACTATAACCAGTAAAAATGGCTCATCAATTTGAGAAATTGCATCATTAAGAAGTGAAACCTCCTCCATCTGTCATTTGAAATGAATACCAATTCAACACAAAGTAAAAAGATATCCAGGTCAACATACAGGATAGTGAAAAATACAGTAACTTCAAATACATTTTATAAAATTAAAATATCACCAGTGGAGCAGCTTTGTTGATAACTTGCACAGCTTCATTTAATATCGATCTCTCTGTTTCTATTAATTGTTTTTCTCTGTCTTTCAGTTTGATAAATCCAGCCAAGAGATCTTTTTCCCTCTGAAAGTCATCATCGATGTCTGATAATTTATGCTCACTGACTTTGTCACCATTATCATTTAATGTTTTCTTATCATTTGTATACTCGCTGTCAAATAGTGTGTGCAGAAATTCATCATCAAATGAACCAAAACTTTCCAAATTGATAACAAAACCACTTGCACCTGAAGTGAACAAGTTTGATGCAGCGGAATATGAAATATCTTTTCCATATGAAGAAGACATGATGAAAATAGGTATCTTCACGTTCTTGCATATTGAATTAACGTCCAGATTGACATGTTCCACTTTAGCACTTCCATATATAATACAATCAGCGCCTTCGGATTTAGATGCGTTTACAGCATCATCTACAGTTTGCACAATTCTAGCAATTAAGGGAAGAACCACCGATTCAGATTTGGAATCCAACATTGTATTTCTTGCCACAACTGTAGGAAGACCTGCATGAAATGAGAAAATCTGTCAGTTCCTGAAATTATCGACATTAGAGGGAGATGAGTTCACAGTGAAAAATGCAAAATGCAAAATGGAGGCCATGCGAGGGATAATGCACTGCGAGAGACGTGACAAACGGCCCAGATGTTGAAAGCCTTAAAGTCAGCTTGGATACATCTTCACATATCTAAATGAACTTATTGCTGTTCAATTGTTGACCAGTTATTGCCATTGGTGGTTCACCATTAAAGCTCATCAGTCATTTATTAAGGCTGTTAAGAGACATAATTGTTGACAAAGTATGCTCTTTTCAAATTAACGGTATTCAATCAAATAGGCAAAAGATCAAGCAAACAAGCAAGGCCTTTTTCCTTCTCAAGAGATGAGATAGTCCAAGGTTGTTAGAAGATGCTTCTGAAGTAAAGGTTGAATAGAGAGAATAAGAATGAAGCATCTTTATTATGTTCCAGTAATAGGAATACTATTTGACCAAAAAAAAAAGTAATAGGAATACTATAATGACCTTGATCAGAGAGCAGAACCCCACTAGCACCAGCAGCAGCAGCAATATCAACGCGCTCAGAAACCAACAAATAGGCGCGGTCCTGAACCACCGACCTCAACGTGCAAGCAGCCTCATAGAGCCTTCCGCCACTGGCTTCACTGGTAGAGAGCACCACAATCCCAACCCATTTTGACACCGCCTTATCTATCAAATCAAGAGTATCACCACCGCTCAAAACCTCGTCAGGGTTCAACTGGAGAACGAGGCTGGGGACTTTGATCTCGGGCCTCTTGTAACCTCCAGGGAACAATGTTCTGGGCTGAGGCTGCCCATAAGTACGATTCACTTGTTGCTTGGATTGGTCGAATGCATTGGAGCTAATTGGGACAGAATTACAAGTAATTGAATCATGTTGCCGCCGAAGGTGAAGGCGGGAACGATAGCAGTGGGTGTGGCAGTGAACTAGTGAGGCCAATTGCGAGGAGGTTAGAAAGCTGCGGTGGGTGAGGAGAGGTACCATGGAATTTCGAATGAAAGAAGAAAGTGGGCGGAAGAGAGAGGGAGGGAGAGTTAAGAACAAAACAGAAAACGGCTTAGGCTTATCGGCAAGACCATCCGTGTGTAGTCCGTAATCTGAGTTTTTTTATCTTCTTATCGGCAATAGAAAAGTCAAAAGGAGTGAGGCTGAGAGGGACAGCGATCTGCAAATTTACAGTCGATATTGTCAACTTTTCCGTGGGAATTAAATTTTACGGAGTGATTAAGAATTTCAGAATATTAATAATTAAAGCATTATTTATTATTTAATAGTACGAGTAGTAGCTTAGTACTACATGTGACGGTGCGTGGAGAAATTAAGGAAAATTCATACATGGGCCCAATTAAGGTCCAAAATTTAAAAAAATGCCCCAACAACTTTCATATACTAAAAAGGGCCCTAGGGCTTTTTCTGGTATAAACGTTAACAACTAAAACAGCCAGATTAAATACAAAATCAATACCCGTTAACAACTAAATCAGTCACATTAACAACAATATTTTAACAACTAAATCAGTCACTTTAACAACAATATCAGCCCCGGTTAACAATTAAATCAGTCAGATTAACAACTAATGTTTTAATGAAAAATCTCAGAAAAGGCCCTAGGACCCTTTTTGGTATGCGAAAGTTGTTGGGGCATTTTTTGAAATTTAAGGCCTTAATTGGGCTCTGTACGAATTTTCCCGAGAAATTAGGGAAAATCCATACAGGGCTCAAATTAAATTAAGGCCCAGAATTTCAAAAAACGCTCCAACAACTTTCACATACCAAAAAGGACCCTAGGACCTTTTCTGGTATAAACGTTAACAACTAAAACAGTCACATTAACAACAAAATCAATACCTATTAACAACTAAATCAGTCGCATTAACAACAATATTTTAACAACTAAATCAGTCACTTTAACAACAATATCAGCCCCGGTTAACAACTAAATCAGTCACATTAAAAACTAACGTTTTAATGAAAAATCCCATAAAATGCCGTAGAGCCCTTTTTGGTATGTGAAAGTTGTTGGGGCCTTTTTTAAAATTTTAGACCTTAATTGGACCCTGTATAAATTTTCCTGAGAAATTATTTGACTTTTACGATGAAAATATAACGATGTCTTTGTTTTATTTCTTTATGAATTGCATTATTTATTTTATAAATATTTTTATTTATCTTTATATTATAAATGATCAAAATATTTTTAACTTCATTGAAAATACAATATCAGTTTCTGCATTGAATCTAAAATATTTTTAGCTTAGTACTAAATATTTTTATTTATCTTTGTATAATAATTATATGACATCCTATAATTAGATCGGAAGATAGTAGGTTGATTTGAATCTTTTTATTTGTCTTATAAATATTTTCATTAGGCTTATAAATGACTAAAATATTTTTTTATTAATTCCCTGATTTCTTTCAAATCTCTTTATTTATTTTATAAATACCCTCATTTATCTTTTAAAGTGCTCTTTTGGAAAAATAAAATAAAATGAAGAATATTATTATCTTTTCATCCATAAAATTAAATTTCATCCTTAGAAAATTTCATATTTTTTTAAGGGCTTGACTGAGTGAAATTAAACTGCCCGACCATAAATGATAATAAAACGAGAACCTTGGGTCTATTTGAGTTGGTAGTGGAGGAGTACATTGTGTAGGATAAAACTCTCCTTATAAAATTATTTCATATATTATAAATCACATTTTAAAATAATTTATATTGCTAATCCAAATTGGCACGCTATCTCATTAAAAGATGCGGGAGATGGACTCGGATTATCTCATAAGCGAGGCGCCTCAGTATCCCTCAGAAACCCTCCCAGACCGTTGATCTCCCTTAGAAGCCCCTCCTAGACCGGTGATCTCACATTTCAAAATATCGCATGTGGTAAAAACTACCGCATGCAGTAAAGATGGAAATTTTAAAAGTAGATGACACGTCTCTCTCTAAACGGTTAGATCAAATATTGAACGGATGACGTTGAGAAATACTGAGAGATGAGGAGGGAGCAGATACTAAGGCTCTGTTTGTTACAATGAATTGAGGTGATGGAAAGGGAACTTGACAAGGTTCCCTCAAAAAAACACGTTTGGTGCGCCTATCTTCCGTCAACTTGGGTTCCCGCCTGCCTCCAAGTTCCATTAAATGTGGGAACCTTGAATCCCACCGAAAATAGAGGGAAAGTGATAATCTTCCGGGAGAGTGAAATTATGGGACGAAAAAGCCCCTTGAAAAAAATTGGACCTGTTTAAAAACACGAGTGAGCGACGAGGTAGATGAAGGACGAGGTGAAGAAGCTTGCAACAATTGTGGAAGTCAGAGGCGAAGGACAAGTTGAACGCAGAGTCAACCGAGGCTGGAATCGAGGTAAGTGGCAATGGGTATGCATTTTTTGGTGTTTTAGCGGTTTGTGTGTCATTTTTCTCAATGCCCTGTTGCTTCTAGTTGAGGACACAGATAATTCATTTGGAAGCAACTTGGGTGAATTTTTTTAATTCATGGCGTGTTAATGGGTATGTTTGTGGCTTGAGTAATGGTGAGTTAGGAAATATAAATGACACGAGTAGCTGGAATAATCGATCAAGAAGCTTGTTTTTCTTGTACATTGTACTATTGTTTTGTGAAGAATATATCTGCCCATAAGTGTGGGCAGTGGCGGAGCCACATTGGTGCCTGTGTGGGCAAGTGCAGATGTAAAATTTTGAGAATATATATATTTTGAATGAACTTTTCAAGAAGAAACGCCAGTGGTCTAGTGGTAGATTAATACCCTGTTAAGTTGTCACGGTGCAGTCCCCAGTTCAAATCCTGTCTGGAGCATTATCTTTTTACTTTTTGCAATTCGCGTTGAAGACTCATTGAATCAAAGCCGTCTTTACTGATAAAAAAAAACATCAATCAAATGAATGCCAAGAGACAGGCACACTCCGAAGCTGCCAAACCTTTCTGGTGCTTGCTTCCTCTTCCAGTCTCCCTCCTCCTCCAAAACCTTGCCTCTCCAGAAGATGCTCAACTCTACTCCTGCCGCTGCCGCTTCTCCGGCTTCCAATCTGGAAGTCGCATCCCCCAGGCCCAACTTTATGATTTCGGCTCCAAGTGAGCCTAGCAAGATCCAGATGCACTCGCCTGCCTTCTATGATGCCTGTACTTTTGGTGGAATTCTCAGCTATGGTCTCACTCACATGGGGGTTACACCTCTTGACCTTGTCAAGTGTAATATGCAGATTGACCCTGCAAAGTACAAAAGCATCTCATCTGGATTTGGAATATTGCTTAAGGAGCAGGGAATAAGGGGTTTCTTCAGAGGCTAGGTGCCTACCTTGCTTGGTTACAGTGCCCAGGGTGCTTGCAAATTTGGATTTTATGAGGTAAAAAAATTACAACAAAATACCCACTATTTCCATTTTTTATATATTTTAAAAAATTATAAATTATAAATTTATCGTATATAATTTCACTCTTAATTATAAATAAATCCTAAAAGTAAAAATTAGAATATTACAAAAGTTGTTGAGTTCATAGGGGTATCAGCTCTGTTGCAGTGATCCATTCCATATTTCTTAAGAAGCTCTCGCAGATATTTGATTTGGGAAATAAACATTTCATTCTTCTTTTACTTGATTCGAAGTCCTAAGAAGAAATTTATTCCTCCTATCGTAGACATTTCAAACTTACCTTGCATGATCTTAGAGAACTCTTGACACACTTATGTTGAACGTAATATGTTTAATAAGATTGATTATGAAGATATAATGCAATATTTTCAATGAATGAAGAATCAAATAATGTTTTTGTAATCGTACATTATGTTGTAATAGCTTTGTTGACTTTTGATTATTATTTTTCTATGTTAAATTAAAGTTTTCTTTTCTTGTTTATATTCTTTTGTTTTTTAATGCATTTAAAATTTTCCTTACAAAAAAATTTCAGGGGCGCTGCCCCCGAATCCCACAACTAATTGTGCACCCACAAATATTAAATCCTAGCTCCGCCAATGAGTGTGAGTCATTATTATTTTGGAAGAACTTATATGTAATGGCATTTAGTTGTTCTCCTTTGTCATACACTTTACTGTCATGTGTTTGTATGTCTCAAACTGATTTCCAGTGTTGATCAACAGCTTGTTAACCTTTGACAAATTTTTATTTCCCCCACAATGTGCATCCATTGTGAACTTCAATGTGACTAGGTTAATTCCAAAAACTAAGTGTGTTATTCACAGTTACTGTCATTTATTTTGAGATTATGGTCCTCATATCCTGTTTTCCTTAAGACGATGTGAGTCACATGTTCTGTTATTAATTGATGCAGAAGTTTAGGTACTGTCAAATTTTGCGTTCGAACTTGTCATGTTAGTTCGAACTTGTCATGTTGTGAGGACAAGGTCTTCATTGTTTGTATAAGGAATTAATGGCCACTGACAGTCTTGTTACTACATTCCTTGTTAATTCCAGGGGCGGATACAGGGGGCGTCCAAACCAAAAGCTATAATTGGAGCC
The DNA here is from genome assembly GCA_025563575.1 of Acacia pycnantha. Taxonomy (NCBI): domain Eukaryota; kingdom Viridiplantae; phylum Streptophyta; class Magnoliopsida; order Fabales; family Fabaceae; genus Acacia; species Acacia pycnantha. The sequence goes on from JAMWYP010000218.1 coordinate 1,109,347, forward strand.
CACAAACAAATCCAAACGAAAGCCAAGAATGGAGGAGCCCACAAATCACAATGTATCCAAAATGTTAAAACCTAAAACCCCACACTGCATGTCTGCACAGTTTCTAAAGCCGCAGGGTCACAAGTAAGTGAGTCACAAACGTTAAAACAATTATCCAGTGTGTCCGAAGAACGGAAGAACCGAAGAAGAAATTTAATAGTCCTCCCACTGTGTCCCACAGCCCACGCGCACAAAAGATTACGAATAGGTGAGTGATATAATTTATTTTTCTAGTCTTTTATCTTTTAGTTGGATAAAATTTGTTTTGTGAAAAATTTAGGGATTTGTTAGATTTTGAAATTTTGAGGCTTCTTGATGATCATTTTGATTTTAATGGAGTTAATGAGATTTGAATAAAAGTTATATGGTTTATATTTTTACTTGAGTAGTTGAGTTGAGAAAAATAAAGTTAGGGTTTAGTTAGAAAATTTGTGATTTAAAATTTTTGATATGGAGTTTGTGATATGGAATTTGTGAGATGGAATGTGTGATATGGAATTTTCATACTCTTTGTAGGTGATTATTATGGGTAAGAATGCTACCATTGATACTTTTTTTAAAAGAAAGAATAGTGAGTCTTTGCCCTCATCTACTTCTAATGTTGAATTGACAAATATTGAGACTCCTCCTTCAAAGTCTCCTAGAATTGAAAATAAAGAAGTAGTTACAGAAGTTAATCTTGCTTCATTGGAAAGAGATCCTGCACTACGCCTCCCAATATGGAAATATCCTATAAATCAACAAGATGAAATTCGTCGTGCTTATGTTAAACTTGGTCCATTTCAGTGCAAGCTTCAAAATTATCCTTTTTCTGGGCCGGAGAAGAATCGACGTCATTTTTGCTCTTCTTGGTTTGATTTGTATCCATCTTGGTTAGAGTATTCTCCAAGTAAAGATGCTGCATTTTGTTTGCCTTGTTATTTATTTAGTAAACCAAGTGGCAGTGGTCGTTCTGGACTAAATACATTTGTTGATGAGGGATTTAGAAATTGGAAAAAGGTTAATGATGGAGAAAATTGTGCTTTTCTACGCCATGTTGGGAAAAATGTTATCTCAACGCATAAAAATGCTATGATTTCATGTAATGATCTTATGAATCAATCTCAACATATTGAGACATTTGTTGAAAAACTTACTTCTCAGGAGATTGCAACTAATCGTTTGCGACTACAAGTTTCTGTGGACGTGACAAGATGGCTTGCTCTTCAAGGATGTGCTTTTAGAGGCCATGATGAAAACTTAGATTCACTTAATCGAGGTAATTTTCTTGAGATGATAAAGTTTTTAGCTTCCTACAATCAAGAAGCTGCAACGGTTGTTCTAGAAAAAGCTCCTCAAAATGCATCATATAGTTCCCCTCAAATTCAAAAGGAAATTCTTCATGTTTTCTCTCAAAAGGTAAAGAACACAATACGGGAAGAAATTTCCGATGCCAAGTTTTGTCTTATTGTTGATGAAGCCAGTGATGTATCTAAAAAGGAGCATATGGCTATTGTTTTGAGATATGTTGATAAAGATGGTTTTATACGAGAAAGGTTTTTTGGTCTTGTACATGTGGAAGATACAAGTGCTAAGACTTTGAAACAAGGAATATTCAACACTCTTCGTCACCATAATCTTGATGTTGAAAATATTCGAGGGCAAGGCTATGATGGAGCTAGCAATATGAGAGGTGAATGGAATGGATTGCAGGCTTTAATTTGTCTTTGAGTGCCCATATGCTTATTATGTTCATTGCTTAGCTCATCGCCTTCAACTTGCCTTGGTTGCTGCATCTCATGAGGTAAAACATGTTCATCAATTTTTTGAAAAATTGAACTTTATAATTAACATTGATACTTCTTCTTGTAAGCGTAATGATGAGTTAAGTGTTGCCCAAACCAATGAAATTGCAAGAATGATTGCTATTGATGAACTCGAATCAGGAGTTGGTCTTAATCAGATTGGTACTTTGCATCGAGCTGGAGCTACTCGTTGGAGTTCTCATTACAATTCTATATGCAGTTTGTTTAAAATGTTTCAAGCCACATGTGAAGTTCTTGACAATATCTCTAATGAAGGAAAGACAACATCACATCGTGGAGATGCAGATAATGCATACACATCATTGAAATCTTTTGATTTTGTCATCATATTGCACCTTATGAAAGAAATTATGGGTATTACTGAAGTCCTTTGTCAAGCTTTGCAACGAGAGTCTCAAGATATTTCAAATGCCTTACATCTTGTTTCAACTACAAAAGAATTACTTCAGAAATTAAGAGAGACAAAGTTGGGATGCTTTCTTGGTTCATGTTCAAGAATTTTGCATAAAACATGACATTGACATTCCAGATATGAGTGCAAAATATGTTGGAAGGAGAGGTCGTGCTCGAAATGAACAAGGTGATTTTTCTACTGAAAAATTTTATAGAGTAAATATCTTTTGTGCTACAATTGATTATCAATTGCAAGAATTAAATAGTAGGTTCAATGATAATGCTGTTGAATTACTTGCTTTGAGCATGGCTTTAGATCCAAGAAACAAGTACAAGTCATTTAATAGTGATGACATTTGTAAACTTGTTGATAAATTTTATTTTGGAGATTTCACTGAATTAGAAAAATTGCGTTTGAAGATGGAGTTACAACATTTTGAGCTTGACATTCCTAAACATCCAGATTTGATTAATGTATCAACTACATCTGAATTATGTCAAGGGCTAGCAAGAACTGGAAAGTCCATCATTTACCCTCTTATTGACAGAGTGATTAGACTTGTACTCACTCTTCCAGTTTCTACAAAGAACTACCGAAAGATCTTTCTCTGCTATGAAGATAATCAAGAACAGACTTCAAATAGAATGGAAGACCAATTTCTTGATGATTCTTTGATTACATACATTGAAAAAGAAATTGTTTTGAATTTTAGCATAGATTCAATTATAGATGAGTTTAACAATATCGGTTAATTCCCACAATTCTTTATGAGCAGGAGCTATGGATGTTATGCACCATATGTGTGGTGCCTTATGCTGCTTGCATTCAACTTTGTCTTAATTGTTATGCAGCATTTGAGAAGGCCAAATAAACATAATTTTAATTGCTTTCGCCCATGTTAGTAATGACATTTATTAGGCGTGTTTGCTTCTACTGGAACCAATTTGGCATTTGTGCGCATAGGATTGCTTCAGTTTTAGTGACCATTGTTAAAAGCAATATATTGCTATTTACCAACAAAATCTTCCACACGGAAGTGTGAGTGCTTCAATCTTTTGTACAATTTTTTGTATCAGCACCACCAAAAGTATTTACCTTTGCCCACTCTTCTAGGCAATTGGTATGATATTCTGTGTACTTGGTTTTTGTTTCTTGTTTCTATCTTTATAGGATTCTATGAGTAACAGATTTTTATGCAGGAGTATCTTGATGCAATTCATGGCCATAAGCTTCAACCTAGACATGCAAATCATGCATTGTCTAGATTTAAGGCAGGGAAATGAAGCTCGAATCAAGATACTAGGATGTGACAAACTGCTGAATGTCTTTGCCAATATTCCTCAACCCTTGTGGATCTGAAGCCTTCTGTAGCAGTAGATAATATAGTAAAGTTAACCTTGGACGTGGGATAAAGTTTGTGTCGCCCACCGTGTACATGTATATTTTGCTACATTTTGTATTTCATGGCCATATTGTTGGGATCCGTACACGCAGCGGAAGGAATCTTATCCATTTAAAGTTTTACGAATCCCAAAGAGGATCTATCAATGACGTTTAAATTAAGGTTCATTAGGAAAACCGTACCTATGCGAACTCATGAACGACCTTTGCAAACACGTGGGCTAACACCTTCTTGCTCGATCAATCTCTAAGAGCTGACTCTACGAATCCACTCCCTCCACCGGTATCCACACCGAACAGCTCTCCAACACGTACGGCAGCATGCTAGCGCCTTCTTGCTTTATGTCTCTCGTTTTTCTCTCTAGGATTTCTTTCGAGGTTTGTTAGCTCGTTCTCCTTATACGACTTTAATCAATATCTCTTTATAGAGTTTCTAAAACCCTAATTGGACCGTATTAAAATATTCAAGACTAATATCAATTAATCCTTGAATTTCGAATTTGGATTAAATATAGTAATTAAATCTGTCCAACAAATCTAATGTAATCTATTTAATTAAAACACTGCTGATTTAATTTACCTCTATAAATTAAATCTGAGATATGATATCTGTCTATTTAATTAAATCTGAGATACTATATCTCAATTCAAATTAAATAAGATATATGATATCTCTATTCAAAAATTAAATCTGAGATATGATATCTGTCTATTTAATTAAATTTGAGATACTATATCTCAAATTAAATTAAATCAGATATGTGATATCTCTATTTATTTTAGTTACTTAATTTATCTAATAAATTAAATACAAAAAAAATAATATCATTATCTAAATAATAATATTTAATTTCAAATTTTATTTATATATATATATATATATATATATATATATATAAATCCTAGATAAATGTTGTATTCATTAAATCTTAGACATATCTAAGATTTAATGAATCTGGACACTATTGCTCGTGTTAGGCTATTCTTGTGCGCGACCCTACAGGCCCATATAAGATTGGCAGCGGACCAATATTGTACCAGCCCACAAGTCGCAAGTGACCTCTAGCAAGACATTGTGACTACCTAATTCATATGGGGGTCGATGATACGATACAACCTATTGTATAACCACGTTACGTCCTTTCTGTCACTCGATAACTTGGTCAAGGATGAGACATGAATAATGTCAACTTCCTTTTCCTGACCATTACTTTTTTCGATTCTTGAGTAGTCTAACAATTGAAATGGAAACTCCGTTCCATCGTAGTATGTCCATACATTTCTCAGACTCACTCATCGAGGGGCCCAATATTATCTCTCTACAGATGTGATGGACAAATTCCGTCTTGACCATTCACATTCCTCTGCATGAAAACCATTGATCCCGATCCAAGCCTTTATCATCACCGGTCAAAGGAGACTTTTGAATAAGTCAAAGATCAGCGACTCTCATGTAGGAATCCATGATGATCTTAGGTCAAAGGGCGTTGTGATGCGGTTATACATGAGATAAGCTTATGACTAAATTCATGCAACTTTCTCATAGTAGGTCGATCCAGCATCTTGTACTCTTACAAGTGCCCATGACTTTGATTCGTATCTCCATACTTATCAAAGTCATATCGGTCTTATTTCATCTTTGCTCCCGCATAGATTACTGACCAGGGACATTTAGGACAATCTATATGATATGTTCAAGGATATAGTTATCATAACAAACATGCAAATAATATGATAGCAAAAAAGAGAAATACTTTAAATATTAATGACGTTTAAAGTACAATGACTTGTCCCTAGGGCATAATTTCCAACACATATGTATATAGGGTTGTGCAGTGGGTCAAGTGTGTGCCATTGTAATTTTGGATGAACTTATATGATAAGACATTTTGTTGTAAACCTTTGTCAACTTTGTTATGTATCCAACAATGCCCAAGGATTGTGTATTTCAATGTGATAAAGTAATTTCCTTCTTTTTCCCAATCATACACTCTACTGTCATGCCTTTTTAATTCTGGTACTTATTTCCAGTGCTAATGACCAGGTTGTTAACCTTTCTTAAATTTGTTTTGTTTGCAACAATGTCCAGGCATTGTGTACTTCTAATGTGACAAAGTTATTTCCTTAACTTTTTCTGTCATAAACTTTACTGTAATGTCTACCAAATTATGAGGAGGGTGTTCCTGTGAGATGCTGTAATTAACTGCAGCAGACTTTAATGTACTGTTAATTTATGTGTTTGAACTCATACCCATAGGTGCCTGTTAAGTTCGAACAGGGAAGTTAAGTTCGAACTACCCCAACGACTAATACCCCAACGTATATATAGTGTTTTTCTTTTTGATTATGTGATACCAAATCGATTTTAAAGAGAGTCAATGATGCTAATAGATCCAGATGATTATCTTAATTAAGAAACTTATGAGGTTTATAAATTTAGGCTTACAACTTCACATATTAACATACCATTTCCTTGAACATACTTCAAGGTTGGTTCATGAAGCCACCACAATAGTTATCAGTGTCTTTGAAGTATCAGCTATTGAACTTAAATTGTTTGATGAAATAGTTTTGTTACAATTGTTCTCAGACATTCATACTGTTAAATCTTCAAGAGTTATATTTAATACTTGATTATCATTCCTAACCAAGGCCGCCCAAATGGATCTGCTGATATATATTGTGCTTCATGTTTAACCACATCTATAGTTGCATGTCCTGCTTAAATCAGTTTTGAAGGGAATGCTTATGGTGTTATCGTATTCAAATTCTTTTTCTGGAAAAATAATCGAACAACAAAATGCAATAACACACGGTATACATTCACTTTTAATTTTGTATATGCTACAACTTCACATTTTACCATGGTAGCACATCTGAGATATTTCCCTCTTTCTCAATTGTGACAGTATTTATCATTCATTGCTTATAAGTTCTTACATTACATATTCTGCACACAAAAACAACTATATGCACTGAACATTTGTTTTCTTCCTTCATAAACTTAAACCAAAAACTTCCTCTTGTATCCCCAATTCCTCTGCCAACTTCGACTTCAACACTCATGCAATATGTTTTGCGCATGTTTTTATCGTGATTTTCGCAATTCATAAAAAATTCCCCAAGCTCACTTATATTCTCCAGTTGCCTACACTCCTTCACTCTTGCATTCCTCTAAAACAACCAGCACGCACATTGCCAAGCATCATACCCTCCATACTTTTCTAGCCCCTCGATGGTCTTGTCGAAACTTAACATTTACCAACATTTGCTGCTGCACCTATGTAATTTCTACCATGTCTGTCATCCCTCTACCCTTCAGTTGCCGTTCTTGTCGTCGCCATCATATATCCCCTCCAAAACTCCTTCAATTTTCCTTCTTCAGCAACACATTCGGGATCTGGGGTTGGGTATGTTTCTATACGAGAAAGGGGATTTTTTTAAAAAAACTCTTTTTCCCTTTTTTTATGTCAAGGGCATAATGAGTTTTTTTTTTTTGCTCTCCTTCCCACTTAACCAAATTCATTTTCTTCTTACCAAACATTTTATTTTCCCTCAACTTAAGTTTCATTCCTATGCTACTAAACAGCTCAACTTTTTAAGTTCCCTCTCAATCTTCCTTTCCATTCCTTTCCCTCCTTAAATCTTCCTCGTACCAAACGGGGCCTAAGGGTGTGTTTGGTTTAAGGGGAAGGAGTGAGAGGGAAGGGAGTGGAAGGGTAGGGAATTGACCAAATTGTCATTAATGAAGGGAATATTCTTTTTTGTTAAGAGTATATTTTTGGAATACTGAAAAATTTCCATAGGCTTTTTAGTAAAGAGGAGGTAAAAGATCTCCCCCTCTCCCTTAAACCAAACACACCCAACCAAGGTTGTCAAACTCACGAGTTTAAACAAACTCGTGACAGTGACGTAAACTCGTATCGTGAACTCGAATCGTAAACTCGTAAGAGTTTACTTTTATTATTAAATAGGTATTACTAGTGTATAATTAGATAATTAAAATATAAAAATGACAACTATTTGATTTAAATATATTTTAAATCCAAATAATTGAAAGTAAATCCATCAACATTCATCATTTATCATATTTAATACATAAATTTCTATAAAGTTTCTATATAAAGCCGCTGAGCATGATCAAATCAAAAAAATTAACACAAGTTTAAGAGTAAGTTAAAATGGTTTTGTAAACTAGAAACGTAAAAACGGTAAACTTGGTGCATAAACTCGTGAGTTTAACCGAGTTTACAACTAACATGAATTTACCACTGACTCGACTCGTTTTTGTAAGCTAGAAGCGTAAAAACGTTAAACTCGGAGAGTCAACTCGTGAGTTTGACAATAATGCATCCAACCTAATCTGCTCCCGCGGGAAATCGGGTCCAAAGTCCAATATCCACACTGACCCGCTTACGTGGACTCTCCGTTTCCCGACACCGCCTCGATTCTGCTACTTTCCTTCTGCGCCCGCTGTTTCAACTTCCCACCTGCGCTTCCCTCTTCACTTCAGCCAAGCCCTTTGATCGGCTCTCGGCTCTCCCCTGTTACAGTTCCTGAGAATGGGTCGAAAACCTAATGCTGCCAAGCTTCTCGCCGAGTCTTCCATGGTAGAGCCACACTTGATTCTTCGCTGTCCCCCCTCTTTATTTTTTTTTTATCTGGCCCTCTTTTTCCATAATGCCTGACCGCCGGTACATTCTTTTATACTTTTAGAGTTCTCCTGTCGTTTTTATGAGCGCATCTTATCTGCACGTATTCGCCATATTACCAGTGTTTCTGTCTTTCATCTATGGAAAATAGTTTCTATTATGTGGTTTACTGATGGACTTAGGGTTGCGCTCTGGTTTGGGTCTTAGAGTTTTGGTTATTTGAATAATTGTTTTCGTGTATAGTTGTTTTTCTGTTGCCATTGCTTTGGCTCCTTGTGGGAAAAAAACTGCTTTTGCTTAGCATGGTTTCAGTTTTCGAGCTGTCTTGCTTAACACGCCATAAATTGACCATTTCGACGTTTTTGATGCCGAAGATGTAATACTTCTTTTGCTCTGTTATTTTTGACATGGTGGAAGTGTGTGCATGTCGTAATGTCAGGGTGCTGATTGTAATAATGCTCCGACTTGTGATGTAAAACACGGCTTAACTGACCCTTGTTTTCCCTATTTCAGCTCTGGAGTAAGGAATTTATATTACGATATTCTAAAAAAAACCAGGAAAGCTGGTCGTAAATTTATTAATGCTTTTGCTAACTATAATTTTTATTTTGCTCAAAGCCCAAAAATAGTCATTCTTTGGGGAAGTCTGAACCAAGTCCTGCTCGTGAGAAAGAAAAGAGAAAATCTGAGCTGGAGCAGAACTCTACTCCACGTAGGAAGAGGAAATCTGGATATTTTTCTCCTACTACTCTCAGGCGATCACAACGTAAAACTCCTGTTTTGGTTACCTCTAACCATGACATTGAAACACATGTTGAGGATGTCACTGATGGTAAGAATGAGAATGATAAAACTGATACTCAAATGGAGAAAGTGAGGTCAGAGCCTGATGCAAACCTGAGCGAACCGTGCTTGAAAGAAAAAGTTGACTACATATTACAGCGATTAGAAGCTCTTGAAAAGATCACAGAATCGTTGCAAGCCAAGGTACTAAATAAATCAAAACCCAAAAGTACATGTTGATGGTGCTGTTCTTGCAATTTACTGACGTGTCTCACGAGCTTATGTATCGGATATGCAAACAGGTGGATGAAAATACCAACTTAGGTAAAACCCCATCTTCAGCATCCGCTGCACACAGGGCTTTCACAGGCTCCCAGAATAAGGTTCTGTCTAATTTAGTATTTCACTTGCTCTAATAAGCTATTTTCCTTTTCTTTCGGCCATTATTACATCTATATTTGTTATTTTACTCTGGAGACCCTTTTCTGTGGGTGCACGTGCAGCTTGAAGCTTTAAGAGAAGAAAATTGGCAACTTACTGTAAAGCTAGAAACTGCTCTGGGCAAAGTTGAAGTGGTATGTTATAAAGATGATTACAGTAGAACTATGCTACATTGGTATGCTTTCTTTATAGGATTTAGTGGTCTGATCGCTCAACCTGAATTTTTACTCAAGATCACCTTCTTCTTGCTGGCTTCACTTATGACTTAACCACGCAGTTAAGTGCGTAAATAATTGTTGCTTCGGCCATAAATTGCGACAGATATTGAAGGAATCATTCTGCTTCAATTACATATTAACTTCCACCCCCAGGAATAAAAAATAAAAAATAAAAAATTCTAACTTTTTTCTTTTGGTAAAAAATGCTAAAATCTCTCAATTTTGTGCACCTTTTCATTTTTGGTCCCCTTCCAAAAATGACAATGGATGGATACGTCCCTACCAATGATTTTTGTCATTATTATCACAGTAACATGCAATAGTAAATTAGTAACCAGTAAGTGATTAGAAGTATGTTTACAATGAGGCAATGAGTAGATGTTGACGAATCTTGTTGCGTCAAAATGCAATTTGACAGAGCCCTCTTAACACTAATTTCTTGTTTGCACCCCAGGTTACTTTAACTGTTTCAGTTTATGGTTTTGTCCAAATGTCAACATCATTCGTATATTTGATTTTTCCTATGTTTTGAAGGAGCAAGAAAGCTTTTGTTCATGATCGTTGTAACTTGTAACATGTGTTGATGAGGGATGATGTGGGTTCTTGTAGTAGCTGCGTGCTATGGTCAACTTCTCTTCCTATCCTTCATATTCATCCATGCTCTTTCTAACAATGGTCATGAGTAGCTGATTGTCTTTAATTTTCTGTTAACTGGTATTGTCAATTTTCCTGTTGTCAAGAAATATCTGTAAAAAATAATATTATTTTATGACTGAAAATAACAATCAGTGGTCAATGGTAGATGAAATTCGTTATGAGTATTCTTATATCATAGTATTCTTTTGGGGAAGGTAACTTGAACTTGATGGTTTTATTGAACGAAGGAAGAAAATAGGAAATTGCACTGATTGAGCTTTTAGTGAAGTGTGTTGGGGTGGGGGCACGGTATTGTTGTCGTTCTGATCTAATTATAGTTGGTGTTCTTTATATGCAGTTGGAGAAGCAGTGTGACGTGTTAGTTGAACTATTGGGAGAATGGAAGGATGTTATAGTTATTACCAATCTGTCCAAAAATGCTGAAGCTGCTGTTAAGGCGTCAGCACAAGCAATCGAAAATGCTTGTGCGTCTTATGGTGGTGGTAGAAGAAAGAGACAGACCAAGAAAAGCTGAAAAACACTTATGTTTGGTATGCTATTGTAATATACTAATGGTGTGTACACTTGTGTTTGTAATTTTTGGTAGACTGGAATTTGTGTTGCTTACTATGGAGGTCATTTGAACATGCTGGTAGTTTGGTGGGAATGACTCTGGGTTTTGGCTATGTACATCCGTACTTGGAAATGGAATGGATATGAATTTTACTAGGCGCTTCAAAATTTTAATACATTTAGAACTTTCTTTTACAACGTGATTTACGGTGTATGAGGTAAGTATATGTGTATACAAGGATGGAACTAGAGGGCTAGTGGTGGCCCTCCTAAAATTACATAATAGAACCCAGATGTTTAGGAAATTACATTTTAATCCTATAAATTTTAATATTCTTACTTTAGTCCCTACTAAAAGTTGTGGAGAAACTAAAATGAAAATTCTGAAATTTTATGGGGTTTAAAAAAAGTAATTTCATAAACATCTGGGTTCTATTTATAATTTTTGCCCCCTAATGGCTTTGCTCCTGTGTCTACAAGGTAAATATATCTGAGGGATTTTATCTCGACTTACATGAACGTACTTCTCAAACTACTCACTAACTGATCCTAAGTTTTTGGTCAAAAAATGGATGGACTCATGGTGCCTTGTGAGTCGGCTGTTGGGACCAAAGAATAATGGACAAGGGTATGTTTGGTTTGAAGGGAGGGGAGGTAAAGTTGAGAGATAATTTTTTTTCCTCATTTTTATAAAATTGTCCATAGATAATTTTCAATATTCTTAAAATATATTCTCAATAAAAAAGAATAATCTCTTCATTAATGACAAAATGATCAATGTCCTCATAAAATATTTTTTTCCTCCTCTCAAATCAAAGTGTTCAGAGAACATAAAATAACGGGTTTACATTAGGTGTTTTTCCCTTATATGCTTCTTATGTGCTTTTCCCTCTAATTAGAGGGATTATACATTTTTTTTATATATTTTTTAAATTTTTTATAGATTCTATTTATTTAGATTATATTATATGTGGCATCGTGAAACTTTTTTTGCACCAAGTATCTCAAATTAATTAATTTTCAGTCCTGCATTTAGAAATATTTTCCCTGTAACTCCAGTATCGTGGAAATTAATTAATTTGAGATACTGGGTGAAAAAAAAATTTCTTGATGCAACATATAATCTAATCTTAATAAATAGAATCTAAAAAAAATAAAAAAAAATGCCGAATTCCTTTAATTAGAAGGAAAAACACATAAGAAGCATATAAGAAAAAAGCATCAAATGTGAATTCTAAAATAACTGGACCATATTCGGGTCTACGAAGTTTCATGTGCGGCACCGGCACCGGCACTCTGCCAGCTGTGTAACTGTTGCGTGGTTTGTCTTTTTTTGCGGCTACATACAATAAGGATTTGGTTGGGGTACATATAATGAAATTGCCAGCTTTTACCATGTTTGGACTTCGTTTTTTTTTATTCTAATATTTTTTAAATTTTGTTAAACGAGGGGGTGAAATCTAATTAGTGCTTAAATTAATAATAACAAATAATGAATCTGTCTCCCCTGCTGTATGCATGGGACGACTGGGATGAATTTGATGTTCTCGCAATTAGAGATAGATCTAGAAAATTATTGAAAGAGGCATTAGTGGTGAGGGGATTTAGCAACCTCGATTTTTTTTTAAGTAAAGTTTTAAATGTATAAAAAAAAAGAATATAAAAAAATATTCATGAAATCAAGTGAATATTGATGATGTAATAAAAGAGACAATTATTTTATAAACCTATCATTTAGAAAAGCAAGGCTAAGTGCGGTTAGAAATGCAGCTAAATAAATTACAATGAATAGTGGACACTCAATAAGTTCAAGGACATATACTTTAATAACAAAAGTATATTACAGTAAAATAATTACAATGTCATCCTTTTAGGCCTTATTTTTTTGGAATTCTATCATAACTGCCTTATTATCAATGCTAGCAAATACATCTATTTCAATATAAGGCCCCAAATAATTATTCAACCATTCATCTTCATCCGATTACAAAATGTAGTCTTGATTTATTAAGGGTGAACAATCATTTAAACATGTATTAATTCATTGTATTGTATATTTTATATTCCAGTGTGCGTGTTTTTACTTTTTATATCATAAATTATGATCATAACTCGTTCAGATCGTGCTCAGCAACCTGGCGTGTCGTGATGTTGCTATTCAACCGACGACACATCCAGTATATAGAAAGAACTAGATTCCTCTGTCGTTATTTTACTACATGTGACTTTGTTGAAAAGAATAGGAGTGAGTTTTAGATTCAATGCCAGAACTAATATTGTATTCTTAATTTTGATGGTGACCACTAAGGATAATTTCTTTTGTCGGTGCACTACAGTTAAACATAATTAATAGGGTAATTTCCCACAATGTATGCTGGAAAAGGGCATTCTTTTATCTTTAACCATTCTACCCGGCATATGTCTCTTGTCGACCAAGAAAAAAAGAAGAAGCAAGACTTTGGTTTCAAATAACTTAATATGGAACTACTACTATTTACAACTAAATTTTTAATTTTTATAAGTGAGCTTTTAATGTTTAAAAATCAATATACTCCATTTTCAAACAAGTAAAAGGCTAAAGGGCATTTTGGTCTTGTAAAATTTTGAAACTAATTATCACATTTTAGCTATGAGATCAATGCGATTCCGTTCCATTTTATTTATAAATAACATTTTCTTAATAAAAATAGAGAGTAACAATTTGTGTTTGTCTAAAAAATGAATGCACTTTAATTTTGAACCTTAATTATTTATTTATTTCTCTCATCCTTTCCCCCTCATCTCTTTTCCACTCACCCCTCTCTTCATCATCTTCGTAAATAAAGGTATAATTAAAAAATAGGGTTAAGGTGCATAAATAGACATGTGTTTTTGTTAGAAGAGCGTCCAGTAGCAAATGTTCTTTTTAGGTGTAAAAGTGACTATATGGTTATAAAATAGGAGCAAAAGTCACAGTAACCGTTAGAGGGTAGGACGTTGACCGTTAAGTTGGAAGGTTTGACTTAAATATGTGACGTGGACGCTGACGAGGAGTGTGTAGCAGACAAGTGGAATCTTAATGGCTGAGTATTTGATGACTTGGAAAAAGAATGATTTTTTTTTCTGAAAAAATATAATTTATTTTTCTTTTCCCAAAATATAATATAACTATTACTTCTCATCTTAATCTTCTATCATCATATCCATCCAGAAACTCGAAGCTGAAAAAAAAACCCAGAAACCCAGAAACTCAGACCTCCTTTCCGTACCTCATCGATTCTTCATCTTCTTCCCAAGATCATCATATCCATCCAGAAACCCGAAGCTGAAAAAAAACCCAGAAACCCAGAAACTCAGACCTCCTTTCCGTCTTGCGTCTGCAACCTCATCGATTCTTCATCTTCTTCCCAAGATCATCATATCCATCCAGAAACCCGAAGCTGAAAAAAACCCAGAAACCCAGAAACTCAGACCTCCTTTCCGTCTTGCGTCTGCAACTTCATCGATTCTTCATCTTCTGTAAACTCAGACCTCATCGTCTGCAACCTCGTCTGCAAACACAGACCTCCTTGATTCTTCATCTTGCGTCTGCATATTCCACACCCACGGTAAATTAATCCCAAAATCCCAAAATCTAACATAAGAATTGCAATTTGGGGAAAACATCATCGATCAGATTCGTGATTTGGAAAAGATCTGGGGAAAAAAAATCTAGGGTTCAAATCATCATCGGTCAGATTCAAATCACGATATGGGGAAAACATCATCGGTCAGATTCAAATCGTGAATCTAGGGGAAAACATCATCAATCAGATTTTGGGTTCTTATCGTGGATTCAAATCGCAACATAAAAATCATCTCAGCAACATAAAAATCCAGATTCAGTGATATAACAGGAATCAAAGGGAAATGACTAAAAGATATAACAAACAAGCTTTGAAAGAAGCCACGCCGTTTGAATGATTTTAGAGAAAAACATTAGCAGCAAGTGGGTAGAAAGAAAATCAAAGACCTAAGGACCAGAGGAAAAGTGGACGAGTTCGGAGCTGGAGAAAGGGGCGGCGGAGCTACTATTCATTTATCATCTTAAGCAGCCACCATTCACTGTTTTCTTCATCTTCATGTCGGAATTGCAGAGAGAAGGAGGCGTTCGACGGAGATTGAAGGAAGAGAGACGCAATTGCAAGGATTGAAGGAGGCTCTTCGTTTGCGCGAATGGAGAAGAAAACAAACAAAAGCTAAAGTAAAATAAAATAAAATAAAAATAAAAATAAAAATAATAATAATAATAATAACCACAGTACTAGTCAGCGTCCACGTCACATATTTAAGTCAAACCTTCCAACTTAACGGTCAACGTCCTACTCTCTAACGGTTACGGTGACTTTTGCTCCTATTTTATAACCACATAGTCACTTTTGCACCTAAAAAAAACATTTGCTACTGGGCGCTCCTCTGACAAAAACACATGTCTATTTTTGCACTTTAACCCTTAAAAAATATCTCTTGCATATTTAATTTTAATTAACATTTTTCATCTCCATAGTTGACAACAGTACTTGTAAAAGAAAAAGGGGGGAAGACGCTGGCAAAACAAGAGAAAGGAGGGAGTGTGTTATATCTGTCCGTTCTCGTGAGTTTGTCAAATTCCATTTTTGTCAGCTTCCCTTTAAATAAAGCATTTGCTTCTCAATGCGGGAGCGCGAATAAAAGAGAAACAACCCAGAATTATGTCCGCACAAATCATGATTTCTATTTCTCTCTGTTCAGAGTTCCTCCGTCGCGCCTTATCCTTGTGTAGATGCAACCACCAGCACTAATAACTCTGTTAGTTTCTTTATCACCTCTATCTTTTTTTCCCTCATCTGAATGTGCAGCTCGCTACTCTGTTTGCTTTGCCAATTGCACTGAGATTTTTTCTGCCTACTCCGTTTCCTCGATCCACATATATATATATTTTTGTCTGTTGGCCTAGTTTTGTTACGCGTGGCTTTTTAATTCTGATTTTCTTGTTCATTTTGCCGACAAGCTTGCATTTATTTCTTGATTGTTTTTCATTTTTCTGGGTTGAGGAGGGTTCAGTACGCGGAGATGCCATTTTTCTATTATACGGTAATTAGTAATGGGGATTAGACACGTAGCTTAATTAAGTAAATCACGGGAATCCTTCCCGCTAATTTGGAGATCTGGAGCTGATTCTGCGAGATATGGTCATGGTGGGGTTATTCATATAGGTAAATCGGGTATCTACTCCTCTTATGGAGAGGCCACTGCGACTGCGTGTTTTCTGTCCAAAAAGCTTGTAATGCTTGAAAGATAGAAAATAGATTGAAATAGAGTGGACTCGATCCTTGAAGTTGGCTCTTTGTAAGGCTCAAGAGAGCAAAAGGAACAATCCGTTTTTCTGTTATGTAGGTAGTGTCTACTACTTTACTTAGATCTAGTCCCACTTCGGGACATATTGGCTTGAACTATACTTATCTGCGCAAGTTAAGGGGATTTTGGAATGGTGTTTGGGATTGGGACGAGACTGGCTGCACGAAAACTCACAATGTTCGCATCTCTTCTTTTCTGGTCAATTTGATACGTTCCTTTGGGAAGGATTAAGTATCGGTTCTTCCAAATCTTGACATATTTGGAAGACACAACTTTTATTTTAGGGTTAAGGTGCAGATTTGCTAACCAATTATTACGCGAGCGAGGAGCATTTGGCACAAAAAATAATTGAGGAGACTAAAATTACCAATCAACAATTAAAAAGTGAAAAAAAAAACACAATTTGGTGCAGATTCGCCAATGAACTATTACTCCGTTACTGTCTGGGTGTCTCCGTATTCCATTGACTGTTACAGTGTCGGCGACGTCGATGTCTCCAAAGCTTCCATTGTTGCTGAGTGTTCCACTCACCCTCTTGAACTTATCCAGATCCACAGCTTTCCACTGGCACACGCCTTGCTCCCTGGTTCCATCCCTCCGATGCCACAAGTAGCACTCGTCGCTTCCACAACGCCGGCTCCCATGGGTCCCATTTCTGTTGGTATTTGCCTTATCCAACAAGAAAGCTTAACCGCTCTTTTCTCCAGTGTCTCCGCCACCATCTTACACCAGTGTTTCATATTTTAACTTAATTATAGTTGTTTTTTTTAATAGTTATTTGGTGTTTTTTTCACTTTTTAATTGTTGATTGGTTATTTTGATCTCCTGTTTTTTGTGCCAGATGCTTCTCAGGTAATAGTTGGTTGGCAAATCTGCACCTTAACCCTTTATTTTATTATGGAATCATCTTGTATTCTTATGACCTGCGATTGAACATCACAGGACATGTCTTACTAATTTTGGACTTGATCTTCCAGCTATGCTGAAAATCGTTGTTCATTGCTCTGCAGCTTGAATATGGGGACACCCGCGCTCGAAAGTGAGAACAAAAGCTCTGATGTATACCTTTCATTGGGGCTTAAACAATTGGGTAAAAGAGTTGTAGGCGTTCCACGTGTTTTATCACTTGTCTCTTCACTTCTTGAGAGGTCAGTTTTGAGAAATGAAGAGCAATTAGAGGCAAATCATTTAAAAGATGTTGTTACTGTGTTTCATGGTTTAAGAGCTCCAACTCTAAGTGTCCGGAATTACGTCGATCGGATCTTCAAATACTCAGGCTGCAGCCCCTCCTGCTTTGTTGTTGCTCACATATATGTTGATAGATACCTTCAGCGCACAGAAGCCACACTGACTTCGCTTAATGTGCATAGGCTTCTGATTACTAGTATAATGCTAGCAGCAAAATTTATGGATGATGCGTAAGTGCAAGTTTAATGTTTTATCTATCTGCTGCTGTCAATTTTTGTTGTTTCTTGTAGTGGAAAGCTTGGTGCTTAGTCTAAAATTACCTTCTCTGTACATGGTTTCACAGATTCTTTAACAATGCTTACTATGCAAAAGTTGGAGGAGTAAGCACATCTGAGTTAAACAGGTTGGAGATGAACTTTCTGTTCAGCATAGATTTCAGACTTCAAGTTAGTTTAGAGACATTTCGAAGATATTGTTCACAACTGGAGAAGGAAGCTGCTGAATCTTTTGAGATTGAGCGGCCAATGCAAGCGTGTGGTATTAAAGAAAGCTGGTCTAGCAAAGATGAATCCGCTTGCGCTTCCCCTGTTGCCAGATGAAAATGGGGAGGCACTTCAATTATTGCTGGAAATTTTTCAACAAACGGAAAAGAGAAATCAATTTTGGAGTATTCAAACACGGAGAGATTGCTAGGAAGTCAATATATTTAACGAAATGCCAAATTGGCGTATGATTAATTTTATCTGATGTGATGTCTATCTTTGTTCTCTTAAAGCTTGAAGGTGTGATTTTTAGAATTTGTCATCAAGGATGGGTATTGTATCCATGGTGGCGTTTTCTTATTTGCCAAATTTCGATCCCTTAGTTTTTGTTGGGAAGGAAAAAAATTGTAGTTATTGTCACGATTTAATGTAACTTTGATTTTAATGCAATTTTCTTATTTCTCTTTCATATTTTCAATTCAAGCTCAATACTTCAAGAGAAATGTCATTTTTAAAAAAAAAAATAAACTTGAAATTTTATCCCAAGACAGAGAATACGGAATTTTTCGATGTTTAATTCATTTTTGCAGTCCCAAGCCCAACCAAATCTATAGAAAACAAACAAGGACCGGGAGTCCAGGATGATCCTTGGAAAATATCTCCGAGGTAGTCGTTCAAATGCAGAGCGAAGAAAGCGGAGAAATGTTACCCCTTATTTTATTTTATTTTTATTACAAAAAGTTTAGGTGGGGTAAACACCGGTATCTCATTAGGGTCAGAGCATGCCTCCAGGCTCAAAGAGCGCTTATAGAGGTACTTACAGATCGCCCACCAATAAAGCTCTTACATCAATCAGCGGGGATCGAACCTCTTCCCTTTTGGGGTGAAGGCTGACGCCTTAGCCAACTGTGTCTGGCAAATGTTACCCCTTATTGTAGCCGATGTCGAAATATCTGATTGTAATGGATAAGGATGAGTTGGGCTTACTAACATATAGCCCAATAACTACAACGACAATGAATGATGAAAGGCCCATAAGGAAAAGTAAAAGAAGCTCAGGGAAATATGGTTTCTTTGCAAATTTTAGATTTGCTGTCACGGAATTGGGATGTAAAACTGGTACACATCTCCAGGGCTCAAAACATTTTGGCAGACTGCTTAGCTAAAGAAGGACTTAGAGAATCTTCTATCTTATGTAATTGTCCATCTAGTTTATGGACTGTGTATACACATGAGTATTTGGGACTTGATCCCCTTGTTTCCCTTTCTAATATATAAAGGCTGAATGCCTCTCCTTTATCAAAAAAAAAAAAAAAAAAAGAGAATGAGAATCTATAAATAAGGACAAAAGTGGTTAGGAGGATATGGGAAATTGTGTTGGGAACTTCTCTCTCCTCTGTGTGATGGTTTCTCTCATTATCTCTAAATCATATCCGTCTAATCAATCTAGAATGTCACAATACTACTTTAATATTTCTCCCCTCTTTCCAATCAATGACTCAAATGGGATGAGGAGGGATGAGGAGAAAGAAATCTTATGAAAGGATCTCTTTCCGTGATTCTCGGAAGGAACCTTTTTTCTCCTCTTCCCTCATTAGCCCATTTAAACCGTTGATTGGGAAGATGAAAGAAAAATTAAAGTAGTATTATATTGATTGGACGGACATGATTTAAATATTATAAGGGATGGTGAGAAAAGGATGATAAGAGAAATGTATCCGTGTGATTCTTTTTGATTTATATTTCTGTTACAACCGTCTTACCTTTTGTGAATTCAGTGTTAATATCATCATTGTAATCACAGATTTATCATCCTTCAATTATATGAACGTGAACCTCTGATATTAATAGAACTTTCACCTTCTGATTCATCTTTAACAGAATTTGACCATAACACTGATCTTGTTCAGCAAGTTTTACTCTTGGTGCAGGAATCAAACCAGAACAATTATTACATTGAACACAAAACCGTGGTAGTCCAGAACAAGATAGACGACAAAAGAGTCTGGCAAGTAAATATTTGTTAAAGGATCCCACAAAATGAAGAAAAACACAGAAGCCTGGCTTCGCATTCATCTTCTTCGCCACTATTTTCCACTGGATTGGATACATACACATTCTGCTAATATTAAAAGCCAATGAAGAAGAGCCAAAAATTGCTGAGGTCCCCCACTCTCATCTCTTGGAATGGAACTCGTAATTAGATTCCAAATACCGTGACAGTGAAGCAGTCCACATGATGTGAAACGCATACTGTTAATTGAAGCTGTGAACGTAGTTGGTGTTGGTCAGTGTCATTATCACTCAATTAATGATAATGAGGTGAATAGCTCTACTTCCACCTAACTAGGAAACTGTCTCGCACTCACCAAAAAAGGCCGCAGGAGAGAAACAAGAGAGAGGCCAACCCTATGACACAAGTGTGATGGGGATATTATATGCCTTTGTTTTTTTTGGTACGGTGGCATCTAACCTTTTTGCTGTATGTAGCAGAAGAAGGACCATAAAAAAAATTGAGTGATTGATTACCAAACAGGATCATTGAGTCTAGTGGAAGGAACTAGTTTTTTGTAACATCACAAACTAATATTTAAATTTAATTTCATTCGGAGATGTGTACACATTTAGTACCTGACTGCCTCAAACATGATTGTATCTAATAAGAAAATATATGCACTTATTAAAAAAAAGAAAAAAAGAGGTGCAATACCATATATGTTTGTGCCACAAGAGTTCAAGAGAGATGAATTTCACTTGAACCATTTATTGGAAGCTAAAGTCTGGAAAGAACTTGTCCCACCAAAGTTATAAATTAATTCACATGTAAATGCAGCTTTAATTTTCATGAGCCTATATGCGAAACAGCTCCCTATCATGACATTGACCCCACGAAATCTAAGTATAATTAATTCCCAATTACACACAAGAAGGAATTTTATGATGACAGGGTTACAATCAAATAATCTGTTAAGAATATGCTCAGTGTGTTTTTGGAAACCTATTAGTCTACCAAGATATCGTATGAAGGAAGCTTTTTAAAAAAAAAAATGTGAAAACCCTTCTTTAGTGAGGACTATATATATATATATATATATATATATATATATATATATATATATTAACACAGAAAACAAAATAACAAGGCCATTATTGGTTCTCCTTTCATCACTCATTCTCTCACACCGGGTGTTTTACACTTTGAAACAGGGGCCTATTGTATTAGGCTTCTCCTTGCTTGAGTTTTGCTACCAAATTCCTTGATGGATACCTGAAAAAGGATATAGTTAGCCGGTAAATACTTCTATAATCTCATTATAACCACTGATATTAATACCCTTGAGGATACAAGTTATGCCGCTAGTGTCACTCGTCCCATATATTTAGAGTTCACTCGTTGTGCTAAGCTATAACATTTCATACTTAAGAAGATCACTGAACTGAGATGGAACGCGGCCAGAAGAAGAGGAATATGCCCTGAAACCGCCGAATTTTCAAGATTTTCTCAATTTTTACTGTCAAGATAGGTCATACACAACAGCGGCCATATTCAATGATCATAATTGCAATGATTTTAACTTATTGTTTTTCTGGAAGAAATGTTTTTTATTTTAATAATAAAAAAACTGATCTGACAGTTTTTATGTATTTTTAGTTTTACTCTGACAGTGTTGTGTCAATAATGAGTGACGTTCATGGCGTGCCTGATAGAAGACAAAGCTGCAGAGTTGGTTGTTCAGAAGCAAAGTCATTGATATTCTCTATTAGGCCTATCAGAAACAGCGAAACATTTTAGCTCATTTGTGATTTTTGACGCAAATCCACAAGATACTACTCCTCCTTGATCCAGAATCCAAATATAGAACACAAGGGCGTTGCCAAAATATTTTTCTAAATATTAAGATTCTTGGATATTACTTCGCCCCACGTAATTAAAGCAACTCAGAAGTATTATTATTGTCACATGCAGTGATCCAGATCAACCCTGTCTCACCATCTGACGCGAGAACCATTCCTTTTTCTAGCAAAGGAAAATTTGGTGCTGCTGGAGATTCTGCAATTTGGTTTCTGAAAAGCGATATGATCATTGATATGACAATCCATATATACATGCCCATGATCAAAACTGGTCTGTTGTTGTTGCTGAGCATTGGAGAGCAGAGAATATGCTTCGTCCGTTATATTAATTACCAGTACAAGTAGAAAATCATTACAAGAGTGGAGAACACTCCCCAGTGCTATTGATGCCGTACACACACACACTTGTCTTGCCCTTTAACAAACAACACAATGAGCTTTTGGCAGTGGTGTTTCCGATATTGGGTTCCCAACAATATATTCAATATTTGGCCGCAATCTCAATCCATTCATTTTACAACACGCGTGACTCCTCTTACTAATTCTTGAAAGCATGCTCATTTTTCAACAGCTCCAAAGGTGTCTACCTATATATGAATTTTGGATTCTCTATTAAATTAATTAGCTAGCCGGCCTATCTAGGGAAAATCTAAAAAAAAAAAAATACTAATTGATAAACTTCAAAATCTTAAATAAGTGATTTTTTACTAAAACAAGTTGTTGTCAATTATATTATTGTTGTTGTTAATCTCATTACTCTTGTGGATAATAATACTTCTGAGTTGTTAATATTACTGCGATTATTTGTATTTTTCGATTATTTTCCATAAATCCATAATATATAATATACTCACTGACGTTTTTGTGATTTGTTAATATTACTGCGATTATTTGTATGGGACCATGGGTCCTGGTGACTTGGACATTAAGCTCAAGGAGCATATATGGTCCCATCCACTTTCTTGTATTCACATTATCAGAATGGTTTTATAATTTTTTTCGAATGCACTAGTTATTGTGGTGCTAGAAAGGGGCAACACATATGGACATGAGAAATATCTGGAGCTCAAAATAACTAGGGTTTGTATTTTGGCACAGAGCCTGGTACGTACACCGGAATCAGATTCCCTGCCTATCCTTTGGATAGGCAGGGAGAGCCCATCCCATCTGGACGGTCCAGATTTTTTTTTAATTATTTTTCGTTTTTATTTTTTTTCTACATGAAAAAATCATTTTTTCAAAAAATGTTAGTTGAGAGATTATCTTTATTTTAGATTCTCTACCCATTAAATTATTTTAGATAAAAAATAAAAAAGTAAAAAAAAAAAATCAGATCTGGACCGTCCAGATCAGATTTGGATGGTCCAGAGCTTGTCCGTACGGACAAGCTCTCCCTAGCAAGCACCGAAATGGGGTCCTACGTACACCAAACGGAACAAGGAGCCACTAAGGCTTAATTTGTTTGGGAGTTTGGAAGAAAGGGAAAGGAAAGGGATGCAAGGAGAATGAAAGGGAAATGGAGGATATTTTCTCCCCTTGTTTGGGAGTTAAAAAAATAGTAAAGGAGAAAGATGGAGGATTAATGAGTTATTTTTACCATTTTGTCATTTTCTTTAATAATTAATATAATTATTATACTTTACAAATAAATTTAAATTTTCTAAAAAAATTATTTATGTAATTTTTATATTCAAAAAATTATTTATGTAGAGGTAGTGGTGGTGGGCGGCGGCGGCGGTGGTGGGGGGTGGTGGCGGCGGCGGCGGCGGGGTGGTGGTGGTGGTGAACGAAGGTAACAAAGTAATTAATTTATTTTCCTTCTTAAAACCCACATATCGGGGAACTTTATTCTTTAGAAGAATGAGGGTTTTGGGGGATTTGTAAAAATTTCTGATTCCCTCCCCTCTTATTTTTAAAACTTACAAACAATGGAAGGAACTATCAAAACCCTCTCTTCCCTTTCTTTTCCCTCCAAAATGAAACTCCCAAACAAAGCCTAAGGGGTTTTTATTTTTAAAAAACACATTTAACTATCAATTACTTCCTCTTATTCTAAATATAAGGCTCGGTTGATTTTTTTTTGAGATTAAATAAGCTAAATAAGTTATTTTAAAATATTTATATCTATCGTTTTACTTTAAACCTAATTTTTATGACTTATATATATATATAATCTAAAGAGATCCACAAGATATGTTATGATTAAGTGACATTTTAACTTTTTTAATCCCTAAAAAAATTAAACTATGTGTCATATTTAAGACTAGAGGAGGAGGAGGGAGTAATTAAGAAGGTCATGATCGTCAGTACGTTAGGATGCAAATTGGTAAGGTAATTGTCACTACTGGTAGTAGTTTCTATCAAGTGCTGGTTGACTACGACTAAGGGCATGGTAAAAGCAAGAACGGAAACTTCGAATACAATAAACTGACACCATCATGATGATCTAAAGAGAACAAACAAACAAAGAACTAACTAACTGCCGGCGATAGGGCTAACGGCGGCTGCGTTGGCCTTTCCCGGACCAACAAGACGCTGCACAAAGCTATCGATTCTGTGTCCGTTAGTCTCTTTCAGTAACCGCTTCCCGCCAAACGGTAACGACTCCACGGCTTTCTCCTTCAGCACCTCCTCCCCACTCCCCAAACCCAACGCCTGCCAACGGCGTACCATTCGAAGCTCGATCAGAAACCGATCACCAGAATTAAAACAATAAACTAATGACTAAAAGATTTCAATTCATTAATCTTGTACCTGGAGTCTGACATAGTCCGTACGATTCCGACAGAAGGCATTTCCCAGCATTTGGTCAATGGTCTCCGACACGCCATCCACCACAATGTCAACCATGGACGACATCGAACACAGTGTCTCCTCCTTCTCACTTACCTTCCTCCCTGAAGCTCCGGTGACCGATGTCGTCCCATTTCCTATGGAGAGGACCAAGAGATCACCCACGCCACTCACTGAAGGAAAGTCACGCTTATTGTGCAGCACGTGAGTCACGGCCGCCGCCGTCGGGTTGTTCATCACCAGTCCGCCGTCGATGGCCCGGCAGGAGGTCTTTCCGTCGAGGGAGGTAAACTGAAAAGGCTCGAAGAGGCTCGGCGTGGCTGAGGTGGCGCGACAAACTTTCCAGAGCTCGAAGTTGAAACTGGGCGACTCGGACGCGTCAGCGCGTGAGAACACAAACGGGGCGGCACTCTTGAGGTCAAAGCAAGGTATGAGCAGGGGCTTACACGTGTCCTTCAAGGTCAACAGTCGTCCATCCACTCTTCTCCGGAACACTTCCTTCACCACCTTGTCCATGCTCTTGGAAGAAAATCTACGACACCGCCAGCGGAGAACTCTGGGGAGTTTAGGCTTAAAGAGTTCAGAATTCCTCTGCGTGACGACGCGCACGGCGTCTCTGGCAGTGTAGAGGGGCATGCCGGAGCCGTCATCGGCGGTGATCATGGCGGCAAGGATGGCACCAATGCCGGTCCCGGCAATGATGTCAAAGAAGTCTGCGATTTGAGCTTGGGGATCGCGGGTCTGGAGGCGGATCTGGTCCTCGAGGCGAACGAGGGCGGTGCCGGCAACAACGGCGGTGGTTCCTCCGCCGTCAATGCTGAGAATGCGGGTCTTGCTGGTGGTTTCGCAGCGAGAGAAGAGCCATTTCTGCTCGAGTTTGGAGAAGATCTCCAACGTGACTTTACTGAGTTCCATTGGCTCTGAGCAAGGTCTCAGTGGTTGGTGCTGCCACTTATGAGCTTCATTCGAGTATATTCAAGTTTGGCACTCGCAGCTTGCTTCACGGGACTCGTGTGTACGTTTATCCACTGCACACCATTTAATCACTTTGCTTCCTCGTGTGTCTTCACTCTCTCCTCGCTCGGCTCAACCTATACGGTCTTCTAAAGTCAAACCCACTCATATATTATATTACAGTAGTTACGGAACTCACAGATACTGCGCTTTTAATTACCCAGAATATAGTGTGGTTAGATACGTGAGTTAAGTGGGTGAAATGACTGATCTGTATCCCGCCACGAGTTGCATCGAATCCCGGTGCACCCCTTCCCGCATGGGTGCCACGTGCCTCCCTGTTGGTCCCTGTATGTAAGCTAGCTGCATATAATTAACGGTTTTTTCCCTTTTGGTGTGACTTTCACCAGCTTTAGTTAGAGCCTCCCATACCATATATGTATATATGCGGTCAGGGCGGAGGCACACTAGTGCCTATGTGGGCAAGTGAATCCATAAAAAATTTAAAACATATATATTTTGTAAAGGACTTTTGTTATAAGTTGGCTGGTTGGAGTAAGTGGTTAAGACCTTCTCATTCAGGTATAAGATAGATCCCAGGTTCGAACGCTGTTTACACATTGGTTTTTTTTTTTTCAATCTCACTTCACTTCTCTTACGCGTCGTTCCCCTCTTCTCAATTTCATTCTCCCAATCCCAAACCTCCGTCGTCCCCCTCTTCTCAATTTCATTCTCCGAAAGACCCAAACATCTGTCGTCCCCCTCTTGTCAATTTCATTCTCCCAAAGACCCAAACCTCCGTCATCGGCGTCTTCCAGCTCCCTCGAGGTAATTTTTGAAATTTAATTGTTCTCAGAATCTCAATACTCACTCACCGATCTTTGACCAAAAAAAAGTTCTCACTCACTGATCCCCCTCTTTTCAATTTCATTAGGGTTCTCTGACTCTGTTGGTGAAGTTTTGAGGCTGTATTGTCGTAAAGGGTCGATCTCTTGATTATATATTGATCCGTCCAAAATCGTATGGTTCTTTAGGAATTATGCTCGGATTAATCTCAGTGAGTATCTTTGAACATTTTATTCTTCTGGCTAATAGCCCTGAGTAATGTTCCTCCATTTGAATGGGACTATTGTCATCTATCTGTTTCTCTTGGAATTATGCTTGCAGCTTATAGAAATGCGGAAGATATGAATCATCATTCAGTTTTCCTGCATGTTCTAGCAGACTCTATTTGCAGGTAGATATGCTCAGTCTCTATATGGACATCATTGTATATTTGAAGGATAGCAACATTGTGGTTGCAATCAGTGTCATTCTTTTAGTTTGCTCATTAACATACTTTAATGGTTTCTCAGTGCAGGTTTGATATTGGCATTAGAGCCGGCAAATCGGGCCGAGCCCATCGGGCCGGCCCGTTTAGGCCCTGGCCCTGCAAGGGCCGGGCTTGAAAAATAGACGAGATATTTGAAATTGGCCATGTAGGGCCAGCCCTGGAGGGCCTCGGGCTTAAACGGGCCGGCCACTGGAGGGCGCGGGCCACCTCGCAGCCCTTTTCACCGTAGCTTTTTCTTTTTTTTTTCTTTTTAATTTATTAATTTATATATTTTTGTCTTTGTTATAGAGTTATTTATCCATTTAACTACAAATACATAATAAATATACTCTAATTTTATGATTTGGTTTATTATATGTTGTATATAAAATTACTCTTATGTTTAACAGATTAAATTATTTGTTACAATAATAGTCATCGTACTAATGTCGCTTAGTGGTATGTTTCTTATGTTTTATGTGAGTTATTTGTGAACATAGTTTGCTTTTGATTATGAATTAGTGATTGTGCTTATTTGTTGGATGATTTGTGATGTAATTTACTAATTATATTTCTTTAAAAAAACATAGGAAAATTAATTAAAATTTGGAATAGTAATTTCCGGCCCTGGAGGGCCGGCCAGCTCCTGGTGCTCTCGGGCCGGGCTTTGGAAAACATGTATTTTTCTTACCTCGGGCCCTGGAGGGCCGGCCCTGTTAGGCCCTGGCCCTTCACGGGCCGGCCCTGATTGACAGCTCTAATTGGCATCCTGGTTACTGTTCGTTGGGTAAGCACCTGTTTTTTCAAACAGATTATTTTTCAATAAAATATGTGTATGTTTGTATGTGAGAGAGAGAGAGAGAGGGTAAGGGCGCAATTGTTCTTCCTTCTGATTTCTGCACATTTCCGGTTTAATTTTGTTCTGTTTAGTGTCTGATTCACATCACTTGTGTACTTGACTGGAATTTTGTTGCATTTAGTTGAATTTGACTTACTGGCCAAATTTATGTGCATTGTGACTTAATTGAGCTTCAATACTTGATTACAATGGTATTGAATTCTCCCATTTATTGCACATGGGAGTTCATGCTAGTTATTGAAATAGAGTTGCAGATGTTGGAATAATATAATTCTAATTGTTGCTAAGATGGCTATACTTTCTGTTAGAAAATCCCTTGATTCTAAGATCTAGATCATATCCCTTGATTTTAGGATATAATTCCCCACCTTCTAGTTATTATAATTCCCCACCTTCTAGTTATTATAATTCTTCATTCTTTGATTTCTTGTGGTCAAGTTGCTTTGAAATGGAAATCATAGCTTCAGTTGCTTAGTGTCCCTGTATGAAAAAAGATACAATCTTATAGGTTTCGATAGAGGAAGCATTGAGATGAGCTAGCTTATAGGTTGCAACATGTTCCCTAATCTTGTCAAACTTTTTTTCTTCCAGAAAATGTCAACGATACAATCTTAATGCATTTAAAACTTTCATTTTAAAAAAAAAATCGGGGGCAGCAAGCCCCCCACTAATTGTTCACCCACAAACTCTAAAACCTGGCTCGCCACTGTATGTGGTGAGTTATACTCCTTCCTCTTTTTCTATAAGAACTCAAAATTTAAATTGATTGATTTGGTTCTTTTTATAAATGTCTTATAAAAGTTGTCCTAACAATTATTGAGTTTTTTATTTATTTATACTTCTCATTAATTATATATATTGCATTAGTTAAAGGTTGGTGGTCATGTTTACTCTATTTCTCTATCTTAATTTCCCCTAATAGATAAAGGCATATTTTTGGAACAAAGTTTTCTTCAAGACATACTTATTATTTTTTATTAATTTTAACCATTTTCTTAAAACGCACAATTTAATTATCAAACTCTTATAAATAGAAGTATATATTTCCTTGATTTCTAATCTCGAGATGTTTGAGCCATTGGGGCCTTCTCTGCTTTATGTGTTTCCACTTTCATTACAAGTTAAGCCCGAAAGCTCCCAACATCTGGAATCCCATTTTTCTTTATAAGGTAAATAAGCTTAAACATACTGACATTACGTACCCTAATCATCGTAATATAAATAATTGTGGGAAAGGTTGAAAAGAAAGGATTAAAAAACAAATTAAGGAAGGTGTTGGTGGTGGTTTTGTCAGTCGTTAGATGGATGTGGAACTTAGTTTGAGGGGAATCTCTGGCGACATACACTGCCAACTGATACTACAAATCCCAACCAGCAACGAGTAAAAATGTGAATACATGTTTGGTAGGAGGTTGATGGAAAGCAACAAAATGGGGACTATATATTAACAACCTCTTACATGTTCATGGATTTTAGTTTGTCTGTGTGTGTCAGAGATTCCTCCAAAAATGGCAACTTTCTCTTCCTTCCGTCACTTTCTTCTTTTACTCTCACTCTACTCTATACCCCATTCCCACCCTTAGCTATAAAACTCACTTCAATTATTTGGCTTCATTAATATAATATGACACCCAAGCTGTCATCCAAGAGCATCTCTTGATCGACCTCTAATTTAATCTATTTTTATTACTCAACAAAATTAATTATAGTCTAATCTATCCATCTACTTAAAGAATACGAGTAAATGAGTAATAGATAATTAAGGGCATGCTAACTTAGCCTGTCCGCGAAAAAGGAAGCGCGCCAAGAAAAGGTTGCAACTACTTCAAGCAACGGATCATCATCCAATGAGAAAATATTATGTACCTTTAAGGTACTGCATGCACATGTACGACCCATTTAATCCCTTCATCTGTTCAGATCCAACTTAGGTCGCACACTGACATTCACAAGAGTCGAACTCGAGAATTTTTATTTAAGCGTTTGAACTCGAGGCTTGTTTAAGCGATATAAGTATCAACCCTCATTATCATTATTGATTCTTCATAATTTAATTTATTAGTTGAACTACATCATTTCATATGTAATATGAGAGAAGGGCGAAACCTCAGGGTATACAAAGAGTACTAACTTAAAATTTTATAAGGATTGAAGTTTAGGGGTCATTTCACATTATTATTTATATATTAGTCATTCAACTCATTTATATTTGATTCCTGGCCTAGTTACTCTCACTTGAACATCCAAACATATATATAATTACATATAAATATATATTAATAATTCCTAAAATATATGGCCAGTGAAAAATGCATTATTAATCGAAATCTAGATGTGTTAATTAAAAAAGTTACGCTACTAATTAAAAAGCGTGGGCTCTGTATCTCAATCGAACGCAAGTTAAGGGCGCAAGAGTGAAGCATTTCTCCCTTTAAAAAAAAAAAACCATAAAGCGTTTGTAGGAAAATTAAACGTCCGCACAGGCGCGCAGTCGATAGCTCTGGGGTCAAAAAGCCACATTCTGCTTTCTGTTGCTTAATTGCTGGTGACATAAAGTTTTAGTTGTAAGATGCATAATGAATGCATCGATATGAAATTAATTAGTAGATACTGCTGGTCAGAGATCATAAATTGTGATTCTTTATTTTTTATTTCACGCACGTCCCGTGGTAAGATACATGAGAAAATGTGTGATGATCTATGACCAAAGACGAGACAAGGAAAAAACCGGGGGAAACAACAGACTTAAAACACAGAAAGCATCCAGTATCGAGCTGTTAAAATCACTGGGAAGCATTTGATATATAGTGTAAAAATGCAGCATATACTCCTCCCGATATTAACTATAAGATAAAATTGATTTTTTTGGATATATTAAAAATATTAATCAGATTCCTTTTGAATTTTATATTTATCGTTTTTTTCAAACTATTTTGCTTAATATATAAAAGTAACTTATTTACCTTATTTAATCTCTTCAAAAAAAGTCATCTATGTCTTATATTTAAAACCGGAGGTAGTATATAAGAATAATAGAAAGGGTTTGTCGTGGAATACAGGACTTGACAAAAGATGAGGCCTCTGCAATATCCCATATGTATATGCATGGATGATGCTGAATTGATAATAACTCCCCGTCCGTTCTTTTGACACACACTCACACTTTGATAATATCTACTCCTTCCAAACTTATTTATAAGAGTCCAACAATATAATTACGCATTTTAAGAAAACGGTTAAATTTAGTTAAAAATAATAAGTGTTTTGAGATAATTTTTTTTTAAGTATACCCTTATTTATAAGGAACAAGTAAGAGAGATAAATAAAGTGAATATAAGTATCGCCAACTCTTTAATTAACAAAGCACACAAATAAAAAAAATTATTAAATGTTGAGACAACTTTTGTCAAGCTCTTATAAAATTAAAGACCTATCATATCCTTTATCACTTTGTAAAATAAAATCATCGTTTCTTTTGTTATTGATTTTTTCATGAACATGATTTATACATGTGAGTGTTTAATAATAATTGTGATCCTAAAAAGAAGAAAGGAGCTGAGTCGTGCATAATCGATGTTTCTAGAATCATATGTTATGTTTTTGTCGTCTGAGTGATGAGTTGGATGAATAAGAAGCAAGTATGTTACGTTGATATGGAAGAGTGTTAATTAGATGTTGTACCCATCCGTGTGTCAGGAAAAGGGAAGAGGCACATCAAATGTAAATGCTGAGCTTGGTTGGGCTCCTTCAATATAATTATGATAGCTCAGCAACAGTAAATACGATTGTCAGAATATGACATGAAAAGTGTGTACGCCTCTTTCAATGGGGTTACCAACTGGCCTGCTTCTTCATAAACAAAACCTACACGCATGATGTTCCCTTCCCTTTCTTAATTAAACCTTGGTGATTGGTTGTTTTAATTCGTTGGTGAAGTGTCAATATATAAGAGAAACCAACTTTACAGTTAACTCCCTTGTGTTGAACGCTTGTTTGGCCAGCAGAAATGTCCACCGCATCAGATCATGCTAGTTAATCAACACCAGTATCGCACAATACTGATGGAGAAGCTAATTAATAAATTATTGAATGTAGATATGAGTAGTACGAAGCAATGCAATGAAAAGCAGGCAGCTCCCATTTATTACATGCACACACACTTTTTGAAAAATCTGAGAGAGAGAGAGAGCCTAAAACACATTAATGAAAGTGCTCAAGTTTGTACAGGATCATGAATTAATGTATACGTGATGTTATATATGATGGTGGGGGAGTGGGGAGGGCCACAAGCTAAGGGTGTTGAGACTTGAGATCAATCGAGTATGTGTTGAAATAAAAGCTTAAATGCAACTGCTTTACCAAAACAGGAAACAGATTCTCCTTCAATTAAGCATCCAGTAATAATTAACCCATGAGCTAACAGTAACTACCTGCGTCAATTAACAAGATATTTCTGTTACTCCTTACAATTATTTTATTCACCTCACCGTCTATCTCTGCGCCTTTAACTGTTGATGAGAAAACTATTAGAGAGACAAGAGAGGATCGACCTGAGATTAGAAGATAGTAATGGATGAGAGAGATGGTATGAATATTAGGCACGTGCAGGTAATTAAGGGGGGCCGAGTAAGAGGCTGCATCATGCATGCATGAAGCAGAAATTTCGGCTTTAGACTCGCGGATTAGATACGTGCAAGTCTCGTGCTTCATGTTTCTATTCAGAAACCTCATTATATCATATGATGTTGTTTTCTTCAAGTCCTGACTCCTGAGCTGACCATCTACTTGCCAGTTACCACCCCCATTATTACTCAAGCTTCTTGAAAATTTCTTCCCAACAAACTTGGACAAAGACAAACTGAAATAGCGCCTAACTATAAATATGAAATATCTTATGCCTCTTTCATCAAGACTCACCAAAGAATATTGACTCCATGAACCCTATGACAACTTGTTTTTATAACCCAAAAAATAAAGGGAAAATTCCATTTAAATACCAAATGAATTTGCAAAACCCCCAGAAGTCTTCCGAATTTGTAAAAAGACTGAGAGGTACCAAGGACCTATGAGGGATATGCAAATTCGCGTGAAATTACTCTTTTGTCCTTAGTTTTTAAAAAAATCAAAAAAATAAAATACCCCTCTCCGGCCGCCGCCGGCCGGCCACCAATGGGTTTTTCGGGGGTGGGGGTTTTTAGTGGGGTTTAAAAAAATTAAATTTTTGAAAGTGAGGAGGTGGGGTTCGAACCCCACCTCTCAAAGAGAGCCAAGTGCCCAACCAGTTGGGCTACTTAGCTCCTTTGATATATATATACAATAATAAATATATTAATGCATGAAGTTCTTGTGTCTATTTCCTGGGTAACAATGCATTATTACAAGTAGAGCATCGAGAATTACCATTAGAGCATCGTGATTTACCATTGGAGCATCGTGATTTAATTACCACTGAGTTTTTTGGTTTTCTCATTGTTGCCCAGGAAATAGACACAAGAACTTCATACATTATTACAAGTAGAGCATCGAAAATTACCATTAGAGCATCGTGATTTACCATTGGAGCATCGTGATTTACCACTGAGTTTTTTGGTTTTTTCATTGTTGCCCAGGAAATAGACACAAGAACTTCATGCATTATTACAAGTAGAGCATCGAGAATTACCATTAGAGCATCGTGATTTACCACTGAGTTTTTTGGTTTTTTCATTGTTGCCCAGGAAATAAACTCAATGGTAAATCACGATGCTCTAATGGTAATTCTCGATGCTCTACTTGTAATAATGCATTGTTGCCCAGGAAATAGACACAAGAACTTCATGCATTAATATATTTATTATTGTATATATATATCAAAGGAGCTAAGTAGCCCAACTGGTTGGGCACTTGGCTCCTCTTTGAGAGGTGGGGGGTTCGAACCCCACCTCCTCACTTTCAAAAATTTAATTTTGTTTAAACCGGTGGCCGGCCGTCGGTGGCCGGTGGTCGGCCGACGGCGGTGGCCCTCCGGCGGCCGGAGAGGGGTATTTTATTTTTTTGATTTTTTTTAAAATTAAGGGCAAAAGAGTAATTTCACGCGAATTTGCATATCCCTCATAGGTCCTTGGTACCTCTCAGTCTTTTTACAAATTCGGAAGACTTCTGGGGGTTTTGCAAATTCATTTGGTATTTAAATGGAATTTTCCCAAAAATAAACCACACCTACACTTTCAGGTTGAGTTTTGCATTTCCTTTCCTTTTTGGGTTAATTTTTTTTGGGACAGCATGTGGGTTATACGCCACTGTCTCTGCTTCAAAAACTAAGGGCCCAAGAGGTCACACTTCCGTTATTTTTGTTTTGTTAGCCAGTGAATATAAGAACTCTTTTTTTTTTTTGATATAAAAATTTTAGGAAAGGGGTTGGGCTCACCCACAATCTAAGGGCAGGGCGAAGTCTCCCTTCTTCCTAAGTGATACCAATGTTGGGCAGGGCAGGGCAAGCCGTCTATTACCCTAAGGCGTTTACCTAGGCACTCAAGAGCTAGGATGTCTCCCCCAGCGCCTTGACCAACTCAAGAATCAAATTCCATCCCTTTGGTGAGAGTGTTTGACCCCTTTGCCAGTTAAACTCAAAGACGAGGGGTTGAATATAAGAACTCTTGATACAAATTACAACACACTTGCCCTTGAAAAGGCCCATCCTTCTTCCATTAGGGATTTCAAAGGCCCATAATACTATAATCCTATTCTTATTGGGCTTCTTTCGAATAGACATCAAACGAATTCAGAAAATTAATGAAAAGTTTGGGGGACACAAGTTAAGAAAATTAAATAAATTAGCTACTTGTAATATATGTGACATAATCTCTCTAAAATATTTATATATAAAATTATCTTATATTTTGGTTTATTAGACAAATTAATTCAAAGAAAAATGATTAATATAAATGATAAAATGAAAAAAAAGTTGTTACCTTTTAAGACCAAAACTCACCTTAAAATAAGGCCTACATAGACCGGATACTATTTTGTTATACACCTTAAAAACAGTTGGCCCAAAAACAAAAATCCCTAGTCAAAAAAGAAAACATTAGAAATGCATTGGACCAAAATTATCCAAAAAAAAAAACAACAACAACAACAATCAGAAGTACCACTCTGGTCCTATTTATAAGTCCCATTTTGACCAAATCACAACTACCAAGGAGAGGTAGTTAACTCAATGATTATGGGGTAAATTTTCAACTTTACCCTTATTTATGATTGAGTATCTTTCAACTTTTTCTTCTCTCTCTATTTTCATTGGATAATTAATATGGGTAAAATTGTCACAATCTCATTTATTTGGTCAAAAGGGACTTATAAATAGGACCAAATTTTTTTGGTCAAAATGGACTTATAAATAGGGGAGAGTGGTAAGAAAGAAACATGTGAGAAATTTCTTATCCACAGATTATCCCTCCGCGGACTTTCATCGAGGTCAATCGTCCGAGCTCGCATGGCAACGTCCTTCTCCTCTGCAACCCTCGTCCGGTCCATCGTCAATCCCCGACAAAACCCTTCTAAAACCCTCGTACCCTTTAGAGGTGCGTGCTCTTGTTATACAATAACGCGCAATATCTTCAATTGTGAAAGTGACTTGTTTTAACAAATTCTGCAGAATCCTTTCATGGAGTCTCGAACTGCGTAAAGTATTCCCGGGAGTTCTCGCGGAGCTTTCCTTCAAGCTATGTGACTCTGAAGCTCGGTGCTCCCTGTAGATTTTCTAGCAGACTCATTGTTCGGAGGAGGTCGTTGCGGAGGTGAGCTCATCGTTCTTCTCGACTGTCAGTGAGTAGTGAGATGATTGGGATGTGTCTTGTTAACCATTTCTATGGATCCTTTTTAATGTATCCAGGGCTAGCATTGTGAGGGCCGCAACAATTGAAGAAATAGAAGCTGAGAAGGCCTCCATTGAGAAAGATGTTGTGAGTGTCTTTGAAGATTTATTTTATAATATACTGCGGTTAAATTGAACAAATTCCGTGATAAAATGTGGTACTCTATTGTAGCGGGGTGGTCACACTGACAGTTTGTCGTTCCATTTGTCTTAGACGACCCGGATGGAAAGGACTATTGAAACTGTTCGTTCAAATTTCAATTCCATAAGGACGGGGAGAGCAAACCCGGCTATGCTTGACAAAATAGAGGTGCGAATGTGAGAGCTGGCATATGGTGTTGCTTATTTTTAAATACCATCGTTCCTAGAAAATGCATGGAAATCGTTATTAAGGACACCAACTGTGGTTAAAAAAGTGTTTAGTCCTTGGTTTGTTTTAATTGCAGTCTAATTGTTCTTAAGCCTATTCAGTCTCTCCATCTACCTCATCATTATCCTGAGTCCTGTCTCTTATTATCCGATTTTTCCCCACTTTTTGGATACAACAGTTAGTTTAGCTAGGTTTACTATCTTTTGCTAATTTTTCGTGTTATTTTTACTTTGTTCTTTCATGCTACTAATAAAGTTATGTCCCAGAGATTGTCAAAGAAAACAGTTTGAGTAACATATACGACTTGATTTGGCTTATAACACAAGACACTTTTACTATACGTTGATATATAGGCGAGGCATCAATTTGTGCAATGAATATCTAACTTTAATTTTGTGTATAGATTTGTCCTGTAAATGAGTTGTTTTGCTATTTGCTTGTAGGTGGAATATTATGGAACGCCGGTCAGCTTGAAGAGCATTGCTCAAATTAGCACTCCAGATGCCAGTTCTCTTTTGGTACAGCCATATGACAAATCAAGGTGAGTTATAATTGCAGTTGTATAGCAGAAGAGGTGGAGGAAATTGGAGTCATCACAGTGATCCTATAAATGTTTTTTGCTATGCGGCACTAAATATGTTTTTGGGAACAAAATCTTGGTTATTCATTTTGCCTTTAACATGTTTTTCAGCTTGAAGGCTATTGAGAAAGCCATAGTTTCCTCTGATGTGGGCATGACTCCAAATAATGATGGAGAATTGATACGATTGAGTGTCCCAACATTGACATCTGAAAGAAGGAAGGTATTTTCTCATTCCCTTGACTCTGTAGTATCAAGGTTAAATTTCTAATTTTCACACACTGAAAGTAATATTCGTAATTGATTATCATTTCTGATTTAGTTAATAAAAAAATCCTATACCATCCCCTCTTACCTGGCCATAATAAGAAAGAAGAGTTCTGTGAGAAACAGTGTACCTGATACTCCAGGCGATAACTTCTAGAGGGTTGTTTAATTCACATGACTATTCTGTTTACAGGATGAGCGTCTCTTATAACCAATACTTTTCTAGCGGATAGATGCTATGTATCTTCTGGAAGTATAAATGAATCTGTGGATTTTATCTGAAGAATTCAAAGTATAATCTAATGATTGGTCTACTTTCCAGGAACTATCAAAGATCGTGGCTAAACAAACTGAAGAAGGGAAGGTACATTTGTAACAATACCTAAACTTTAAGATAGTAATTTGCTCTTGTTTTTTGCCCAATTCAGGATCAATCTGCTTGTGACTTTTCTTAAGGGTTCAGAGGATGTTAACATAAGCCAAGTTTTTGAATTTAAAGTGTGTTTTTTTACTAAGAAAATACAATTTCTTCTCCTATTCTTTCCGAAAACTATAATGATGAATAATAGATCCGCAATCATTGTAGAACTGAATTTGAGATTTATATTATTCTAGTGTTGGCTTTACTATGTGTGCAGGACAAATGGTTTGGCTAAATTTTGGTCATATACAACTTCCATAGTTCCATTGGAATGTTTGAGCTTGATCTATTGTTTATAGGTAGCTCTGAGGAACATAAGAAGAGATGCATTGAAAGCTTATGAAAAACTAGAGAAGGTTTAAATTTCCTCTCCTTTATTTTCCCTCTTCGCTAATTGATTTCTTGCCTTTGATTCCCTCTTTTCCAGTGATTTGTTAATAATTTTGTTAGAACTTTTCATACAGGAGAAAAAACTCTCAGAAGATAACGTGAAGGACTTAACAAATGATTTGCAGGTAACTTGATCCTCTATGCTGTCAAATAGGCAGGATACTAACTTCTAGCTTGTTTAAACTTTGTATTGCCAATTTGCCATGTCTTTTTTTACTAGGGTCTAGGTATTTTTTTTATATAGAACTTATAATAATCTCAAACCTATTTTGGGATGCAATGAACTGTGTGACATAATGAAAGGACTCTATTCAAGAAGACCTATGAAAGAAGACCTAAGGCATAGGAAGACAAAACTAGCACAACAAAGGGGCAAGATGCTTTTTTGAGGTTGCAAGTTTGACTTTCTATATTAGAGTAATAGTAGGATACTAGCTGTATTGTAGGGTGGCTTTTTGGGTGCTGTGTACGATGTTTGTTTCTCCTATATTAGCTGTTAGGAGTCTTTTTGAAAAGGGGAGTTTTTTGGAGTGAAGATGTGGTAGGAGAGGGAGGCTGTTCTGTTGCAACAGAGTTGCCTTGTTCTTGGCTGCAAGGGTTATACTCTTGACAGATTGTTGTATCAGTGTGTTTTCAGCTGGTGCTTAATTAAATCAGTGTCTTTTAGATACCACTTTGTTGGTCCCTAACACATAAGAACCTTGCTTTGTTCCTAGAAAAAGGGGGCATAGAGAGACTGAGAGAGCAGCCAGCCAACCTTTTTTTTCTTTTGCATTTTAGCCAAGAGAATGTGTGAAAAGAACTAAATATCTGTTTTTCTACAGATATGTCAGATCCATTGAATGAAATGTACTTTTGCTAACTTTATTGTTATAGATCTATAAAAAATAATGTTAAGAATTTTCAATGTCGTTAGTTCTTGACTGCATATGGATCTAAGAAAGTGTCTTATGTTTTGGTGTTGTTGATACGTGAGGATGTTCTTCCCCTAATATTCATTCCATGTGGATCTGGGGATTGCCCTTTGCTATGTATATTCCATCTTCACTTTTTTATCCCTTTCCAAGAGATAAAAGCAGTAATAAGAAAAGATAAATTTTCTCCCCAAGAAGTAAGGGGCTTACTGGCTTAATTACGAGTTTCTGTGTCACTAGTTTGATCAATGTTAATCTCAAATCTTGTGATTGGACTAAGTAAGGACTTGGTTGGGTTCCTTATATTTTTTAGATTGATCATTCTTGAATTGGTAGCTTTGGTAATGGGGAAACCCCAATTTGTGTGAATGCTGCCTTCCATTTTTCAACCATTTAATTATTTTATCTTTATGTAGAAATTGACTGATGAGTATATGAAGAAGATTGAGAGTGTCTACAAACAGAAAGAAAAGGTATCATATGTTTTCTAGTTAAAGCATATATAAAGCCTCATGTCTAATTCTATTTTAACTTTTAAGAATTAGTATCAATGAGGAGAAGCAGCAAGGAACTCAGTATACTTGTAGATTCATTGGGCGCCCCTTGACTTTGGGCAAGCTTACCTATCTGTAGTCATACTTAAAAGAACTAGACAGCATTGATTTTATAAGTTTATTATCCTTGTTTAGTGATGTAATTCTTGTCGTCTTTCAGGAGTTGCTAACCGTTTGATGCTTGGAAACAGAAATGTAAATGTTTCGTTTCTAATGAAGGTCAAATTTTGTCTACCCTTTTTTCCGAGTTGGATGGTCGGTGCGTAACGTTTGGTACACAAGAAAGCTTTGGAAGAATTCATGTGTGTGGATGATATGTAGATTGATGTGCATGTATGTACTTTATCAATTGTTTCATGGACCCTCCGTTTCTAATGTGGGAAGCTCAATGGAAAGCTAACTGCAGTTTAGTTAGTTTTCCTGAGATCGAAAGTATTAAAAAGAAGGGGTTAAGGTGCAAAAAATACACATGTGCTTTGGTCAAAGGAGCGTCCAGTAACAAATGTTTTTTTTAAGTGTAAAAGTACCATTGACCATTAGTTGATTTTTTCTGAACTGAAAATGATGACGTGGACGATGACGTGGATGTTAATGATTTATAAATTACAGTTCAGCCCTGGATACATTTCAAAAAAATTCAATTTAGTCCCTCTATAAACTCTTAAAATTTTCATTTAAGTCCCTAGTCAAAACATGCATTTTGACCAGGGACCTTCTTCTTCTTCCAGAGACAGATCTGAGAGGTGGACCAGAGAGACCAGCTCGATTTCTCCATTCATACTTCCACGTGTTCCTCCTTCCCTCTCTTCCATTTTACATTAAACACACAACGCTTAGGACTGGGTTGCTTAAAATGAATCAAATCCTTAATGTGAATAGCTCCATGGCAAAGCCTCGGCCAACTTCATCAACGTCGATGACACCTACTCGTTGAACAGAAACCTAGGTAACCTGGGCACAACATCGTGCGCATTATACTCCCTCAAAACCTTCACTCCCAGCCACTTCAACCTCTCCCTGAACCTCACGTTCCCCACTCTCGGACCTGAAAATGAGAACATCGTTATCGATGTTGCTCTACTATCCTTCTTCACGTTCAACCCTGTTTCCACTATGTCGTACGCGCTCAATATAGCCAACGCGTTCCCTAGGCTGTGCCCCGTGATTGTTATGCTCAGTTCCTCGTCTCTGTACATTTCCAATAACCGCTTTACCTCTGTCAAGATCTGCTCCCTCGCCGAGTATTTGCAAAATCGTCATGCACCAGTTCTCTGTTTTTTTTCCTTTAAAATTTTAGGGGGGGGGGCCAGAGTGTGCTATGTTCCTCTCTTTTTTTAGGTCGCCGGCAATGGTGGTGTAAAGAAATGACAGTGAGACTGAGAACAGGGGGATCATCAGTGGTGACGGTGGTAGTGAAAAACAGAGTTTAGAAGTCGCCGTAATCTAGAAAGAATGAAAAAAAAGAATATGAACAGGTGACGGTGGCTAGAAAAGAAGAAGGTGACGGTGGAGAGGAAGAGTGAAAGGTCTGACGATGGTGGTGTTCTTCTCTCACCGTCGATTCACCAAAGTCCGAGCTCTCTCTCGACAAAAGAAGAGGAAGGTGGAAGAAGGAAGGAAGAAGGGAAGAAGAAGGAGGAGGTGCAGTGATGGTCTTCCTCTCTCACTGTTAACCCTCCCCTCTCTCTTTCCAGTTGAAGAAGAAGAAGGTTCGGCCTCTGCAAACTCATGGTGCTCACTGTTCGTAAACCTCGCCCCCTCT
Source organism: Acacia pycnantha (assembly GCA_025563575.1). Taxonomy (NCBI): domain Eukaryota; kingdom Viridiplantae; phylum Streptophyta; class Magnoliopsida; order Fabales; family Fabaceae; genus Acacia; species Acacia pycnantha. Next base: position 1,150,200 of record JAMWYP010000218.1, read on the forward strand.
AGTTTTTGAAGATTCACTGGCGATAATGGAGGAGTAGTGATCGCCGGCAACAATGGAGATGAAGGTGGATGTTGCCGACGCCAGGATAAGGCGGTGAAGTGGAGAGATAAGGTGATGATGAAGGAGAATGCGTGAAGGTCTTTATCATCTTCCATCACTGTCTTTAATGGCTTGGGTGTTTAATGGAGAATGGAAGAGAAGGAAGGAGGAACACGTGGGCAGTGTGTTTGATAGATAAATCATACCCAATGACACGTCAACTCAGATAACAGACGTTAGTTTTGGATAACGGTGGATGTGTATTTTTGCACCTGAACCGAAAAAGAAGAGTAAAGTGGCTCTATAACGTTAAGTAATAAACCCTAAAAGAATTAGGGAAAATCCCTTTAAGGTCCTAAGGGATAAAAAAAATGTCAAAAAAGTCTCACAGAAAATTCTAATGTCACAAAAGTCTTAGCCTATATTTGGTTTGAGGGAATGTTAGGGGAGGGGAGGAAATCTTTTGACCAAATTACCCATGGGAAATTTTAAAAATTACATAACTTTTTGCATTGTTTTCTGCACATTAACTTTGAAAGCATGTCACATCATGGGCATATCTGACTTTTCACACTAGGGAGGGGTACCTCCCCTCCCTCCCTCACCTCCAACCAAACATAGCCTTAAAGAGTTGTTAAAACTCATAGATAAAGTTGTTAATTCTCTACTAATAAAGTTATTAATGTGATTTTTGTGATATCAGAATTTTTTGTAAGACTTTTTTGATATTTTTTTAGTGTGACCTTAAAGGTATTAATTAGCCTTGGATGCCTGTATGGTTGGCCACACGGTACAGACAGGTGGTTCGTTTGCTCCAGTTTGTTACTTGTAATCTTGTATCTCTATTATTTGGTTCGTTAAGCGTGCAGCTCCCATGTGTTTTTTTGGCTGGCCAGCTGCAGTCCTATTAATTAGCGTGCATGTTAAAAAATCAACAACGTGGCGGAAAATAAATAAACAAATCGATCACATGAAACAGTCCTACTACTATTTAATTTGTGAATGTTGCAATTCTTTATAAAAATTATATTTGAAAAATAATCATACTCCCTCCTGTCTTTAATATAAGACATGTTGAAGGAGTTGATCTTGGTCTTAAATATAATGCATAATTTTTATATTTATCAATATTTTTCTAATGTATTTTTATTAATGCTTTCTCAATAATAATTAATGATGTTTTAGAAAATACATGTTATATTAATTAATCTAAATAATTTTATTTTATTTTATTAATTTAATTAAAGTAGGTAAACAAAAGAAAAGAAAGAGTGAGGGTAATAATTAATAATAGTGACCGCACAATTACTTTAATATGGATGAAAACTGACTGGGAATGGATGGAGGCAAGTGCCTAATGCCTATCCATCGCGGGATCCGAAGCATTTACAATAATACCCTCACGAATAATACTCTCACGTCCTTTTTCTATAAGTAACATTATCGAGTACTATTTAATGTTTTTTTTTTTTTTTGGTTACATCTTGCATCCAATTTTATGGTTTACTGAGCTTGATACATTAAAAATAAGATTAAAGTGCTTCCCACATACAAAAAGCATCGATGGGGAGAGTTTGGTGAGGATTCCGTCTTGGAAGCTAGTCAAGACTCAAGATCAGATCCAAACCAACTCGTGCATCTGGTTTTGCTGCCCTTCCATGTAATTACTTTATCTTTCTTAATATAATACTCCCTCCTGTCCTAATTATAAGACATATTTAACCGATTTTGGGAAGATTAAGGAAAGAAGTTAAATTATTTAATTTTTTCATTTTCCTAAAATGCCCCTACATAAATTTAAAATGACATAAGTAAAAGTGAATCAATAGTTTCTGCCACATATCTCTTCAACCTAGAATTTTCCTTTTCACACATTATCTAATTGAAATAATGGTCTTACTATAGATACATATATATGTGCTTGTGTGTGTGTTTATATATTTTTGTGTGTAGACACACACATATATATATACATACATACATATATGTATACATACACACAAACATATATATGTGCTTGTGTGTGTCTATATATATTTGTGTGTAGACACACACACATATACATATACACACACACAAACACACACACACACACACACACACATATATATATATATCTAAAAGTTTCATTGATTGTAAGAGTTTACGTACCCATATACATATACTTACTAAAAACCAAACACACCTAAGAGAATAAAATAGGGTTATTTTAGGAAGAAATTGACAAAAATTATAATGTTGTTTTATAATTAGGACCAAAACCAACTCTCAAATGTTGTCCTATAATTAGGACTGGAGGGAGTACTCCCTTAACTTTTATTTTTAGGAGAGATTAAGAAAATCAACTAAATAACTTTAAAGTATCTATATTTATAGTTTTTTTAAAAAACTAATTTATCTATCTCATAAGCTGATATATAATCGAATGAGAAACAACATGCATTAAGATTAAATATCTTATTTAGATTTCTTTCGGAGAGAGTAGGAAAGAAGGGTTAAATATCAATTTTGCAACGGAAATATTGATTAGGGAGCATTCAGCATCTGACAGTTTTTTTGGTATCATTTTTACCTCGAAAGTTTTAAAACATAGCAATCTTGCTCATCGGTTGATCTTGATCGTTGGATTGTTGCTCTTCTTTGTAAACTTTCATGGCAAATTTGCTCCTAAAAAAAACTTTCGGGACAAATTTGCTCTTAAAAAAAACTTACGGGACATATTTGCTCCTTTTTGTAAACTTTTAGGACAAAAATGATACCAAAAAAACTTTCGGATGTTGAATACTCCTTAACCAATACTTCAAATTGTATTCAAACCAAGGGAAGAGAAGTGACATCATGCAGATTCGTAGTCCACGTACATGACACGGCCAGACAAATAGTTCAGCTGGCCCTCAACCAAGGGCGAAGGCATTGTTGGTTGGGTGTATCTACGAATCCGATACATTAAAACAAATTTTAAAATTTTAAAATCTCAATTAAATCATACTCCTTCTTCTTCTGGTCTTTATTATAAGACATCAACTAGTAAGTTTATTTAGTTATTTTTATAAGGCATTTGATTGTTCCCAAGGAGCATTAATTATTATTTTTTCCACGTATGCCTATAATTAATAAGGGTAGTGGGTGAGAGTAATAATTGATATGATATTAGAGTTTAATGCAATTAGTAGGGGTAATATTGAAAATTACTTAAATTTTAGGACAATTTTATTGACTTTAACTATTTTTTTTTAATTTTTAAGAATAATTAGTTGGTGCGTTATAATAAGAACTAAAGGAAGTATATGTTATCAAAAGTTGATAAGAAATTCACAACTTATTTTTCTTAGAATTTTTTTATTTGGAATTTTGTAATTTTAAAATTCTTTTTATGTCTTTTCCTTATTATTATTATTTTTTTATAGTTTTGTTGGGTTGGGCGGTGCCATGTGTAACTGTGCTTTGTTGTGCAGTGTTGGGTTGCTCTTCAGTCTCCACCACCCGCTCAACCTATGAATCTTGCTTCATGCTTCCTCAACAATGGCCAAGCGATGTTATTTGTGATTATCTGTGTGGTTTTTCAGTCTAATGCAGAAGCTGAGTATAGAGTTATGGCTCATTTAATTAGTATAGAAAATTGTGTGGATTCAACTGTTAATGAAGGATGTTGGTCTTGCAACGTCATTACCTGTGAAACTATTGTGTGATAATTAACAAAGCTACTTTACACATAGCTTTCAACTTTGTGTTTTATGAACGTACGAAACACATTGAGATTGACTGTCACTTTATACACGATAAGATCAAGGAGAATTTTATTTCTACAGAGCATGTGCAGTCTAGTGACCAATTGAGCAATCTATTGACTAAGGCCTTAAAGAGAACTCGGGTTGCCTAGCTATCTTTGTAATAAGTTAGGTTTCATTAACACCTATCCTCTAACTTAACTTGAGAGGGAGTGTTAGGAAATATTAATATAACTATTGTAAATATTATCAATTAGTATAACAAAATGTCAAGGATTAGGGATTATTAAAAATCAATTATCATAATGGGCCCATTAACTCTAATTAAAGTGCGTGCCTCTCTATTGTGTATAAATACCTCTTGTGTATGTGTGTGTGTATGAATAAACAAGTACTTCATAATACGTATTTTCTCTCACTCTTTTCTGTTACAATTATCATTTCTGATTTAATATTAATAAGAAAATCCTATAGCATATCCCCTCTTACAGGGCCATAATAAGAACGAAGAGTTCTGTGAGAAACAGTTTTCTTGTTACTCCAGGCGACAATATTCCCCATATGTTTATCGTTAAGTGATGTAATTCTTCTCGTCTTTCAGGTCCAGGAGTTGCTAACCGTTTGATGCGTGGAGACTTAAATGTAAATGTTTCGTCTCTAATGAAGGTCAAATTTTGTCTACCCTTTGTTCGGAGTTGGATGGTCTGTGCGTAACGTTTGTTTACACATGACAGGCGACAGCTTTGAATGAGCATTATGCATTTCTGTTTACATGATAGCTCGCTAACTAACATTAACAACCTGTAACTGACATGTAAATAAATAACCGCCATCACCGAGTAAATAACACGGCGACAAAATCAGCATGGAATATATAGAAAACCTAGTCATCATGGGCAAGTTTTGAGATGGTAACGAATATATATGGTGATGTAAGGCTCCTATTATATACTCCTCCTAGGACAACTCCTGTTGACACATGTTTACTAGTCTCATCCTTCGTACAGTGGTCAGAAAAACGTTGATGGCTGCCGAGAGAAACTTCCATTTCGATCTTATCATCAAGAGAGCTGATCGATGAACACATAATTCGTTCAACAGTGGGAAAATCAACTGTTGTGCTGAGCGGGCAGAAAAACAAGAGTAGGTTCAATGACTATTATTGAATCAAACCTTGCTTGATGGCAGAGAAGAAAAGAAAATAGAGAGAGAACCAGACCTTGCCATATATGGTTTGGGAAAAAAATAATACAGTTTGGCATGTATATATAAGTGCAAGTGGTCGCAAGAGTGACGTAGGCTCTCAATGATTTTGTAAAGGTCAATTCTTATTATTGATGCTGACTATAGATATACACGACACAAGTACTTTTCCTGGAATTAAAATTGCTAACGACTAAATCTGAGAAAAATTGCAAATATGGCGCTGAAAGCCGCAGTATCTTGTTCTTCCCAGCACCCAGCACAGTTCGGATGTCGACTAAGAAATTTTGTAAATTTTTCTGCTACGGATTGAACTACATCAAGGGCCGTATAAGCCCATTTTATTGTTTTTTATACTTCGTTTTAATGACAGGAGGATTTGCCCCTGCTATTAATTAACTAATTAACTTGAAAAGTTTGTGGATTTGTGATTATCTATGTGATTTGTTCGCAGGACTTGTTATTTGAAAACAATATACTCTACCATAATTTTATTTATGGGGAATCTAGCAACCTGATGTTATTGTGGATGCGCTATAAATAAGACTACAGTGTTTCTAGCACTAGAAAAATAATTCAGGCGGTGGAGACACCATATATAAATAAGATTAGCTAGTATGCTGGATGTAACTAGCTAGAAAACAACTTCTAAATGCTACTTGAATTTAACCTAATTTTAATTGATAAATGCTGACATTTTATTATGATTATTAATTTCATTGTAGGACATAATTAACAGGTCGACGTACTTTTCTACAAAGTTAAAGATATAAACTATATAACTCATTAAGAAGTGTCATATTAATTAATTCGACCATAAAATCATGACAAGTGAGAGTATACTACTAACTTGTATATGAATATAAGATACAACTGATTTTTTTTAAGAGATTAAGAAAGCTAAATAAGTTATTTAATTATATCCTATGTTGTGTAGTATTAGATTATATATGAGTTTATAAGTTAAGTAAACTAGTTTGGAGAAAAAAGGATAAACATAACTACTTTAAAGTAATTTATTAATTAATCAACTTTCTTAATATCTTTAAGAAATTTAATTGAATTTTATATTTAGGATTAGAGATAATATTACATAAGCATGCATGCTTGCCGTAAGAGCTAGAAGATCGAGTATATATAATTAAATGAAAGCTAAGTATGAAAGCAAGACAATATAATGGAGTGTGATATCAATATTATATATAAAAAGAGAGATCGAGGTGGAAGAAATTAAATGAAGGGAACAGGGTGATGGTAGAAAAAGCATCAGTGGGGAGAGGTTGGTGAGGATTCCGTCTTAGAAGCTAGTGTGATATTAGGGCCTCACCGGCCACAACTTATTTTGGCGTCTCCGCTAAACGTGCCGCGTTCCCTGTGTTTTTAATATAAAGATGAAAATGTATTATTGAATAATAATTCTTAATGTCTTTTTCCCCCTACTTGAACACTTTGATTTCAATTCATTGGATATACATCATTCCTGTGGCCCTCTTATATATATGCCACCCAAGAGGCTAAGAAACTTTTGACAGAAAGAAGAAGCTAAGAAACAGACGACGACACTGATTCATATCGAAACAAGACACACAGATCTGAGGCATGATGTACGTGGCAGTGGTACTCGTTATATTATTTATACAATTTGACCAATCATTTGAGTTAAGAAAATCAAAATTTGTTATCATCAATTTAAATATATAAACATATATACATATATTTGATGATGGGAGCATTTATATATCTCTGTACATGGGCTCTTTTTTGTGTGGAAAAGTATAAAGAAAAGAGTAAATCATGGAATAAGCACCTAATTATGAATATGAATATATAGTTGTTTCCAATGGTGTTGTAACAGAGTGTGGGATGGCTGGTTTAATCCATGGGCTGATAACCTGAACCTGTTAATTAGCGGCTGCCCCTCTGGTTTTTTAAAAAAGAGAAAAAGAAAATGCATGCAGGTGTGGTCCTGTACGTGCAGAGGCAGTGTTCAGCACTGTATATATGGTTCTTGTGGATGCATGCATGGCTGCCTTGATAGATCAGCCCCCACTCTCGCTGCAACGGATGGAAAACCTATGAAATGGCTTTGCCTTTCATTTCTCAATTCTCTTTTTCGTTTTCATTCGTCATTTCCCTAGCTCGGATCTCCATCACGCACACATCAGCAACCTGATTAATTAATTATTGATCACAATTATTATTCATCAACCGCGCCTTACTCACTTTGGATCCGCCAATTATAACTAAATAATTTAGTTCGTCTAGGAGCGAAAAAGACCGGAGGTCCGCAGTACTATTTTAAGATATGCATATATAGCTGGAGAGATTTTCTTAAACTTCATTCGATCACACACACACACGCATATATATAGGCAACGAGTTGAAGGTGTTATTTTTCTGAAAAGTTTCTCTAATATTCAGTAGTGCGCATGCATGGACTGCTGTAAGCTGCAAGTAATATAATAAACAAACTTTTTATGCATGTACGACGATTGTAGGATGTAGGGCTACTTTGAGAGTAATTACTTTGGTAAGTACAGTATTAATTAAAATAAAGGTTGGGGACATATAATTTAATTATATAGAAAGAGAGTTGGTGTGGGGAGGGAGATCAAATGGTGTTGTAAACAAACAAAAGAGAACACTACTGGGAAGAAGGGAAAGGTATGTAAGAGGGTTTGCTAAGACGCAGTGCCTCAAATGGGCTCGAATCTCCTGTATGTGTGTCACCTTCCTATTTAAATGCCTCCCTTCCCCCAACCCTTTCTACCTCCTCCTCTTTCATCATTATCATCATGTCTTCTCTCTCCCATCTCTCCCTCCCTCCAGGTATATTCTCTTCCCCCTCCTTCTCTCTCTTAATCTCACATTCCTAATTACTTACTCCACTCTCATGCCAACACTATCTGAACTGTTTTATCATCTCATGCAGGTGTCCTATTTTCCGAGTCCAAACACAAACGACTCAGCTTCTTCCATTCCCGCCTCAGATGCAGCGCCCTGTCCAAACCTCCCAGTCAAGGCATCATGCCTCCACATCCATTCTCTTTCCTTTTGCCTTATCTTTAATTAACTACTTCCACGCCAAACAGTCGAGTTATTATTAATATAGCTTTGGCTGTGTGCAGGATATACGGACTCTGTAGTTCAGGGAGGCCTGCGCACGTTAAAGTGGCGGGAGATTGTCCAGGATGACGACATAGACGAGCACCAAACTTACGAGGTTCTTCTTTCATTCAAAACATTAACCTTGTCTCTGTACTTGTGTCTCCTCCTTGTTCAATCTCTCGTGCTCCCCGGACACAGTCACAGCAACATTCTGTATATTAATTAACAGGCTTGGGTGAGCGATCACGAGATCAAACAGCGAGTTGAGGCCGTGAGATCGATACTGCATTCCTTGGAAGATGGCGAGATTACCGTGTCTGCTTATGACACTGCATGGGTCGCTCTTGTGCCACACATTCATGGTACTGCTGCTCCTCAATTTCCTTCTAGTCTTGAATGGATCGCCAATAATCAGCTTCCAGACGGTTCCTGGGGTGATGCCCATATATTCTTAGCACACGACCGAATAATCAACACCTTGGCCTGCGTTATTGCCTTAAAGTCATGGAATGTCCACCCCGACAAGTGCGACAAAGGTAGTACACTCTACTATTAAATGTCAATTAATAATTAAGAAACTAATTATTATAGTATATTGGGTGACTAGCTATAGCTTTACTTTGGCTTGTAGGGATGGCATTCTTGAACAAAAACCTAAGCAGGCTTCAGAGTGAGAAGGCGGAGCATATGCCGATAGGCTTTGAAGTTGCTTTCCCTTCGCTTCTTGATCTGGCCCGGAGTTTGAACATTGAAGTACGAGATGATTCCCATGTCCTGAAAGAGATATTCGCGCAGAGAGATATAAAACTCTCAAGGTACGGTACCTAGGGACAGGTGTTTAGGGACAACCTTAAATAAAGCCTTAGCTGTAAAGCATAACAATGTTTTCAGGGGGGAAAAGTACGAGTGCGTTCTCCCAAGTCATGTAAAGTTGTTTAACTCAGTGTTTGTACTTTGTACCATACATTATCGATTTTTTTTTATAAATAGAATACCAAGAGAGGTGATGCATAAAGCGCCCACAACGCTGCTTCATAGCCTGGAAGGCATGGCGGGGCTGGAATGGAAGGACCTTCTAAAGCTTCAGTGTAAAGATGGGTCGTTCTTGTTTTCTCCGTCCTCCACTGCATATGCTCTCGCCCAGACCAAGGACCAAAATTGCCTCAATTACTTGAATAAAGCTGTTACCAAGTTCAATGGAGGAGGTAAGTACTATACTGCCTTTAATATAGGTATATCATCTCATTAATTATTATTTAATTATTGTTACTTACTTATTCTTGTTTAAGCTTGTACCAGTTCCCAACGTATACCCCGTGGATTTGTTCGAACATATTTGGCTCGTTGACAGGCTTCAGCGCCTTGGAATTTCGAGATATTTCCACAACGAGATCAAGGACTGTCTGAGCTATGTTCATAGGTACGCTCATACATATGGATATATGTCAGTGCTGTTCCTACCACTCCAATCTCAAATATAAATCACTTATACCTAGCTAATTCACGTGTAATAATAAAAGAAACTACAGTTTTTTTAAAAAAAAAAAAGAAAGAAAAGAAAAGAGCTATTGATACGTGCTCAATTTGAAGCAGACATTGGACCGAGAAGGGCATCTGTTGGGCAAAAAATTCTAATGTTCAAGACATTGATGACACAGCAATGGGTTTCAGGTTACTAAGATTACATGGCTATGAAGTTTCATCCAGTAAGTTCCATAGATGAAATACATACACGTATCATTATTTGTTAGTGAATTAATTGATGGTTGATCTAGCTTGTTTTGATCTCTGATATATATATATATATATATATTGAAACTAGATGTATTCAAGAACTTCGAGAGGAATGGTGAATTCTTCTGCTTTGCGGGGCAGTCAACGCAAGCGGTGACGGGAATGTTTAATCTGTATAGAGCAAGTCAAACGGCGTTTCCGGGAGAGAAGGTTCTTGAAGACGCAAAGCAGTTCTCAGCCAAGTTTCTGAGAGAGAAACAAGCGGCCAGTGAGCTTGTAGATAAATGGATCATTATGAAAAACTTACCCGGAGAGGTATACATCAGAGACCAAATTAATTAAATTTAATTAATTGACCAAAGAATAGTGATATACAGAGCACTCAAATAAATGTGGCCAGGCATGTAGCTTGGTGCTAATAAACAGTGAATATATATATATATTGCAGGTGGCTTACGCATTGGACATACCATGGTATGCGAGCCTACCTCGAGTGGAAACCAGATTTTATATGGATCATTATGGTGGTGACAATGACGTTTGGATTGGCAAGACTCTTTATAGGTTCTTTCCTCTCTCTCTCTACACACACACACACATATATTATTTATTACCTGCCAAACCAACGTCTCTGTCTCGGCCCCCACTATATTTTCCCACTTCAATCTGTTCCATTAAAGTGATCCTTCCTAAACTGGCATATTTTTCACATCAGTCAATGTTTTGAATATATAAAGTACCAAAATAAAGTTGCCCTGTCTCCGTTATCATCAAAATACACAAACATCTGTACAACTAAAATAAAATCAAGTAATCAGTTGATAGCCATTTGAGGCCAGGAATCCAAGGCGTGGCTGTGGCATGCATGCAGTCATGCAGAATCTTAATTAAGTGCTCCATTCACAATTTCCCTCCTTTAACGGAAGGCTGGTGATTATTATTGACTTGTGTCAACTCAATTTAAAACTTTGAAAAAAAGGAAGAAAAAATCCTAAATATAGGAGATAGTTGCATGCAATTTGCATTACAAATTATATCCAAATTTAGGGCTGGAGGGTAACATTTATTTCACGACATCAAAATAGGTATCAATATATATATAATAAATATAATAAGTTTATTTTGAAATTCGGCTTTTACAAAAATGAATTCCTGTGTTTTGCATAACAGGATGCCATATTTGTGCAATGATAATCATCTGGAGCTGGCCAAATTAGACTTCAACAATTGCCAAGCACTGCACCTAAGAGAATGGGTCAGCATTCAGAAGTAAGAGCGAGCACTTATCAATTATTCAAATTATCAACACTTCAAGAATTTTTAATTTTTGTTTTATATTTACCCCTTCTTGTTGCACTCAACCTTGCAACTATATATATAACCCCAGGTGGCACTCACAGTGTGGATTGGAAGAGTTTGGATTAAGCAGAAAAGAACTTCTGTTTGCTTATTTTTTGGCAGCAGCCAGCATTTTTGAGCCTGAAAGGTCCCAAGAGAGGCTTGCATGGGCCAAAACCTCTGCCTTGCTTCACACAATCACCTCCTCTGTTAAGGACCAACCAATGAGGAAAGCTTTTGTCAATCACTTCATCCACTGCATCAACGAACGTGACTACTCCACTGTCTGGTAAATTACAATATACTCTACCAACTTATTGATTGTTCTCCTTATTAATCTTCCAGATTTCTGCTTATTATCGTTACTCTCTACTGTGTTTGCGCGTGCAGGAGATTAAATGGGAACAGAACATATGAAGGGCTTGTGGGAGCTTTGGTTGGAACCATAGATCAGCTGTCGTGGGACATACTTGTGTCTCATGGCCATGAAATTGGCTATGATATGCATCATACTGTAAGTCTTCCTATTGTTCAAAGCTTATTACAGTATTGATTTTACTGGAATATAAATGAATATTCTGGATTCTTCTGACATGATAGCAACTTATTATAACGCTGTTAGAAGTAGCTAATTTCTTGCAGCCAGACTCAGTGCTCGTTCATCAACTCGGCTAATTAAATGAAAACATGAGTGGTCTACTTCAAACAATGAACAAAAAAGTACTAAGTCCAATGTTTTCATGCATGTTCGACGTTTTTCATGATTTTACTGTAATGTGATATGCAGTGGAAAAAGTGGCTATTAAATTGGCAGAGTGGAGGAAGGGACACGTGTCAAGGACATGCAGAGCTTCTGGTGAAAATAATAAACCTTAGCGCTGGGAATTGGATTTCAGAGGAGCTGCTGCTGAATCCTCGTTACCAACAACTCATTGAACACGCCAACAGAGTCTGCCATAGACTCCATTGTTACCAAAAAGACAAGGTCAGTGACAGGACAAGCATCATAATGTCCAGAACCTGATACTTTGGCTGCATTATCTTGATGGTCTTTTCATGTTCTCCACAAAAATCAACTTAATCTTGAAGTGCGGGGTGTACTCCATGACTCATCCTTGATAATTTCCTCGTTGCTTTTGACATTTGTAGGCACATCAGAGTGATAGTGGGATGCAGACATACTGCATCACCACCTCAGAAGCAGAGTCAGAAATGCAGCATCTTGTGCAGTTGGTGCTTCAGGAATCTTCTAACGGCATAGATTCCAGTATCAGGAATACTTTCCTTACAGTGGCAAAGAGCTTTTACTATGCAGCTTTCTGTGATTCAAGCACTATCAACTTCCACATTGCCAAAGTTCTCTTCGAGAAAGTCACTTAAACTTGTCTCTTTGACTACGTACACTAGTACTCTCCACCACTGTCCGTAGTAGCCCGCAATGTATAATAGCCCAAAATCATTTCCTGTGACTGAATGAACGGTTTGCCCTACGTACGTTTTAAATTTGCTATCTAAAAAATGTATAAATTTGCGGTTGTGGCATGTTATATAAATAGGATCCCCATGAGGGAAGATACCATACGGCGCGGTTTGCACAAATTTAGATAGTGGGAAATTATCTGGAAAAACACGCGTTAAGATAATAATATAATCCTTTTAAGCCAGTTGGTCTCAGAGAGACCTGCTAAATGGAAGTAGAGTAAAAACGTCAGAAATGGCTGAGGTATGAATACGTGAGAAAGTTGGGGGACTGTTCGTGAGGGTTAAGTGGAGCTTGGTCAAATTCTACATGTATTGCAAGCATCGTAGCCATATATGTTTGAAAATATTCAAGAGCGAGAAGGACAAAAGCCCCCACCATAGTATTGGAATTGGATAATGGAAGTTGCTCAAATCACCGAGTCACTGTTGGCTCGTAACAGGAATGAGGTGGGGCAAGTCCGATCCCTAAATACTTCATTTTAAGATAACACTAGTGATGAAACCATAAATCAACGTTATGAAAGATGAATTGCGACTCGTCCACGGAAGCTATAAATAGATAAGCAGCACTATTGAGGACTTAATAGTTAACAGTGCGGCAACAATAGATGATGAATCATGAATGCTTTGCATGAAAGGGAAGACTACTAGGGGAAGTGGACCGTGCTTATATAAGCAAATCAGAAAATCCTAGATTATGTCGGTCTGTAATACACATTAAGACACCGTGCAAATTACTGTTGATTCGAATATATGAAATGTAATCAAAAGTGGTGCGAATAATCCAAATGAAAGACTATTCAAAACAAATGAATCAGAATACGAACCGAGCAGCATTGAATTGATGATGAAAAAGCGAGTTAGACAAGAAACATCATTAGATGAATCAGCTGCCCACTAACAAGGGATTACTGTGGAATAGTAATGCCCGGAAGTATAAGTCAAGAGGCATCCACATGCTCAGATTTGAGGGGCGAATATGGATGACGAATGACACTTCTCTTGTTTCTTTTGCCGTCTTGAAAGCGTCAAACATGCAGATCATACTAGGCAAATTTTAGAGTACTGAATCATGACATGCCCAAGAAGCAGGAGGTTTGGGCTTACTTTCTTTGTTGATGAGAGAAGAGGCCCAGAAGAAAAGAGTTGGGCCTTTTGAGCTAAGCATGAAATTGGGACTGCCAATCGCAGACAGGCCCAGTACGTACTGCTAATGGTACATCCACTCACATGTCTCTGTCTGTCTGCCCCTTTATTCATTCACTTGCATTATTTTATGCGGTTGCATCCTGATAGCATTTTATTGCCCTCTAATGCCAATAATGATTGATACAGTTAGTTAAGGTGTCGTTGGCCTTCATCTCCAAAAGAAGAAGGTTCGATACTCGCTAGTCGGCAATTTGTAAGTATTTCTGTAAGCGCTTTTTGAGTCTAGAGGCATGTCTTAGCCTTGATTGGGTACCGATATCTACCCCTATTTAAGCTTTTTTTATAATATATATATTGCCCTCTAATTTTTCTGACAGAAACCAATAATATATGTGTTTCAAAAATTGTACGGGGTTTGTGATTTTTCATTGCCATTGTTTACATCATCTTATGTTCACATTTGGCATTTGGAATTTCATCCGACCAGCGTTTTGGTGTCGTAGATTGCATCATACACGTGCAATTTGTCTTCTCGTAATTGTCTATCCCTCTAAACTGTTTGGTCCATAATTAACTTTCCCCGGCTCGGCCTCTCAGTTGGATTCCTTTCCTCCACGCGCTGGTTTCCCTGTATCCACAAAAACCGAATAAAGTCACAAAATGGAAGAACGAAAAGCTACAGCCATGACTTCTCTCATTGAATCGAAGTAAGCATATACGAGTAATGTGATTCTGGGTAGAGGAGGGGCCATTCTTTCTTTCGAATTTGTCCTTTTTCAATATCAATTGGAGTCATTAAGCCAAGATGGGAAAAATATAATTGCAATTAAGCCAAGATGCTGGGGGTACGTCACGTGGCTTCAGTGGGGAAAATTGCAAAAGGAAAGAAATCGCGGCTTTACTAATGTCACCGGGGAGGGTAGGAAAGAGAAGTGACATCAACCAGATTTGTAGTCCACATGTCACGGGCACACAAACAGTTCAGCTGGGCCTCTCATCAAAGGCATTGTCGGGTGGGTGATTCTGGGAATCCGATACATTATTATTATTATCGTTATTAAACAACTTTAAAATTATAAAATCCTAAATCAATATTCTTATTAAAAGATGATAAAAGAATGATTTGACTTGATAAATAATTTATAACTTATTTTTTAAGAAATCTATATAATTTTGTAATAACAAAAAAGGGTAGTAACAATATCCTATCCCATTTTAAAATTCTATTTCTTTCTTTTTATTTGTATTATTATTTTGGTTTTGTTGGGTTAGGCGGTGCCCCGTGTAACTGTGTTTTGTTCTGCTGTGTTGGGTTGCTCTTCAGTCTCCACCACCCGCTCAAGCTATGGATACCCTGCTTCACGCTTCCTCAACAATGGCCAAGCGACCTTGTCCCTCCCAAAACCCTAGATTCCAAAACCTCCATCAAGTGGATCATCTCCTTGAAGCATTCCTCTCCCTCGCTGAATTCCCCTCCTTCTCCCTTCATCTCTCCCTGGACAGGCTTCTCCACTCATTGCCCACAGATGCCGATCAGACCCTCCTCATCGATCGCGCCCTTCAAATGGGCTCCGTCCTTCTCGACGCCGCCAATTACTCCTCCAGAAAGCGAGCTTCCTCCCACAATTCCCTCACCTGGCCTCTTCCTCCCGATCTTACCATCAAGGTTCTCGCTACATATAGCATTTAAGTCTCTCCACATTCTTTTTTCTTGTCCCGTTGGATGCTCATCTTTTGTCTTATTTTTTATTTATTTATCTATCTTGCAAATTGGCAGTTCGTTTCATCTTATTCTGTGCTTATTTCTTATTAATTTTGTCACTCCCCTCGTCCCCCTTTTTCTGTGAATCTGGCAATATTTCCTTGTCGCACTTTGATGTCATTTTTTCACGGTGATCATGGATGCAACGTAGTGATGTTTTTTTCAATTAACCTGATGCGATTAATAAAAACTTCGGGTTCTGTTTGTGGCTCAAGGATTTTTGCAACGCAATCATGCCCGTGCTTCAGCCCCTAGCGCCCGGTACATCATCTTTGGCCGGATACATTTTCTGTGTACTTCTTTACCAGAAAGAAGCTGAGGCCGAAACCATTATTTAAAGGCTTCTGATTTCTGGACATAAAGTCATTTCTATTACTTCTCTCTTCCTCTGGTGCAAGCACTATTTTCTTTTTCTTTTTTTGCCCAAGTCAGTGGATATGTTGATTTTCCGCGTTAGTTTCTGTGATTGATACATTTTGGATTTTAATTTGGCTCTATGTAATTTTATTGATCCTTCACCGAAATTTGTTCTGCGTATGATTTATTCGTATCAATCTAACTAGATACGACTTCTCTGTGTCTAAGCCATAGAGGTATGTCCGGGGGAATGTAGAGAACACTTGTCTAGTAGTGGTAACACTTCGGCGCATAATGGTCTCAATGGAGAGAATCTTCTTAACTTTTGAAACTTTTTTAAGAATTAGATGTGGCTTTGTGAGACAGCGAGCTTTCTTTTATTAATCCATTGCCATGATTTACAGGTATTTTCAATGCTTGATACCCAGAGTCTATGCTATGCTGCAGCAGCGTGTTCTTTCTTTAACAAATGCGCTAAGGATCCTTTGTGCTATGAAAATCTTGATTTGACAACAACTGTTCCGAAGATTAACAATGCAGTAGTTTCCTCAATGATTCAGCGAGCTGGAAAGGCCCTGCGGTAAGGACTTTTGTGCCTTGCTGATCCTTCATATGATATATTTACCTTTTTAGGTGAGTTTAGGTGATATATCTACCTTTGCTCCCAGGTAAAATGTAAAATTTATTTGACATCACAGTTGATGATAATGAGACATAATTTGTATTAGATATACTGAATTACTGATATAACTAGTTTACCTTGTCAGCTGATCCTTTTTATCTCATGCACTACACCTTTGATTTTTTAGAAGGCAAAAAAACGAATGTTTGGATGGATATGGATTATATGATTTTAAAGGTCTACATTATCGCCCATGGTTTATGAACGGGTTATATCATTTGATACTTTGCACGCAGTTTCCTATAAAAAAAAGTGCAAATGATTCTATGGTTTTACTTGTGTTTATTGTGATATAATTTTCATTCATTATTTCAGCAAAAAAAAAAAAAAAATCTATAAAAGGATTTATCATTCATTTTTCCCTGCAATATTTCTGAGTATGCGTTACAATGTAACTTCTTTTTTGTTCCGCCTAATTTTTTTTTTCATATGCATCTTTTTTTATTGGCAATAAGGTCTCTTAAGCTTGGTGTGGCCCCTGGTGCTACTGCTTTGCCTGGATGTCAACCATTGGCTTACACCATCAGAAATACTATTGCTGAGGCATCTAACTTCTCATGGAATGATAAGAGATCCCGACAAGGGAGGGACTCATCCATTCTTACAAGATCCTGTTTAACCCCTTTAAATGGGGATAATGGTGCTTCAGGGTATGTTGTTCTTGGCCACTTGATCAATGCAGATGGATGGCTTGTTTTTATATAAACATTCATATTTGCATTTTGTAGGGCTTTTTTGAGAAAGTTGCACCTGTATAATATTGAGAGAATGGATAACGCATCCCTTGATGGGGCATTATCAGCATGCCCCTCTCTCCTTGATCTGGAAATTGTTGGGCTGTATGTTTTTGACACCTCTTGTGTTCCCTTCTTCTCATTAAAAGTATTTATCACTGCTCTTGGACATAAGAATAACTTTTATTGATTGTTGTAATCATGAGATAAATGTGTCCCTTTGTTCAAGAGAGGTTTACCTTTGTATATAGAATTCCATTTTTCATATTATAATGGGGATTGTCATAGTATTTGTTGCTTTCTTCTTCTATAAGTTAATATGCGCCCACCAGCACACACAAAAGATTAAAATGTCTATTCTGAATTTATTCTTTCAACTTTTCAAGCATTTAATATGCATCAGCATCTTTGTCTTCCTCATATATATTCCTCTAATTCATGCAATCTGATAGATTTTTTTTCCCAAATCATTTTTTATTGACACTGTTTTCCTAAACTGTCAGGCATGTTGAACTGGGGCAAACATTAGTGTCAATAAGTGCGAATTGCCGCTTGATTGAGCGTTTGTTTTTTGAGTCTTCAAAAACAGGTATGATTTGTTTCCATCTGCAGTTTGACTTTAAAGGTTATTTATGCATCAACTTATCTATTTTCAATTAGCAGGTAGGGATGACAGTTTGAAAACATCAACCTGCATGGACCTTGTGAGCAAGTGTCCTCATCTAACTTCTTTGTCACTAAGAGGTTTTAAGCTACATGATTGTAAAGTTCGCATATTGGTTAAGGTATGCTTAAAGGCTTTTGTAAACAATCGGCAGACTGTGATATGAGCGCAGAAACTCTGTTTTCTTTTTTACAGAAAATTATCATCTTCAATTTCCCGAATTTTTGTACTGCAAATGTGTTGGAGATTTTGATTAACTTTTGCCAGTCTCCAGTTATCTTGGGTGATTTTTTGTTTTATCAAATTTAATTGTTAGAATTATATACTTTCCATGTTTCACAATATATCAAGTTTAATTCCTTTATTTTTTGCTGTTATTTTGTCTATAAACCTTTCATATCAATAGGGGTAGAATTGGGTTGGAAAAACCTTACAAGTCAAGCTGTGCTGTACGTGTGTCTTTCTAAGCCCCAATGCCGTCAACTCATCATGGATTGTGATAATCCGCCAGTTCTAAAATAATGAAAACATCTGAAACTATTGATTACTGTGGAATTTATGAGAGAAGAATTGTATTCTCATTGATTTATTAATGTACTGACACAATACCTACTTATATAATAAGTAGAGAGATAAAACTAAACAAATTAAGGAGAAAATAAAAGAGTTAAAGAGTAACTAATGGAGAAAATCTAGGAAAAAATAAAGGAGAGGTTACAACAACCTAGGGAGAATAATATAATATAATAATATTACATAATATTCCATTATTCCCACAATTACATTTCACTTTTTGATAGCTTGCTTGCATATTTCATTGACTAGATAATAACTGGGCAATGGTGTCAATTTTAAAATTGAAACCTTTATTTTTGTTGTGGACTATTTAATTTTACCAAAGATGGAATTCTCCTATGTCACTTTATCCCAAAAGAATGAAACAGAAACCTCATATTTCCTGCTATAATATCTTTATGTCTGCATACAAAAGTCTGTTATGCCATATAGCTGTGGCTTTATCTTGTTCATATTTGTGTGCGTCTATGCAGGGACTTCAGAAACTGAAATATGTAGATTTTTCAACATCTTATTTTATTACTGGAAACTTCTTGAGGTAATTTATTCCTAACAGGAATTTAAAAGCTTGATATCCTTTTTGCGTGTTAAGCTTATCTCTTGATACAGAATTCATTTATTTTCCCTAGAAACCTTGGAAGCAGTGCTAATGGGACTTTGCTTGAAGTCTTAATTTTAAGGGATTGCATGCATCTGAAAGAGGTGAGGATTGTAATGACATGTATTTCATTGTTATATTCTTTCCATACCACTCACTATGAATCTTCAATGGCTTGTGCAGCTGGAGGTTGCTAGGTTGTTGACGGCAATTCTTGCTGGCGATTTTAAATCCCTTTTACATCTTGTGGGTACATAAGAAATGTAAGTTATGCATTTCTTAAAAGATAACAGCGAAAGATTTGGCAGACCATTTTTTACCCTTTTGTATTTTGAATGTTTGAGTATATAGTTTTGCTATCAGTTCTCAGTACTATTGCCTTTATACAGGACATATCCAATAGGGAAGGCTTAGCATCTGAGGGTGACTGGTATCGCAGGTGCTACAACTCCAGGTAATAATTTTCTTTGTGGACGTGATGTTTAAACCTTATGGTGGCTAATGTTTTGGGCTCTATTCTGCCACTGCAGCATCATGCCAATAAAGCAGGTTTTGGAAGCGAGGTCTAAGATGTGTTTGCTTGCTGAATATCCGTCTGAAGGAAGGTTTGGTTATTGTTTTAATTATTGTGTCTTTGTTCAACCAAGCATCCTGTTTGCAACTGGGGAAATGGAATTATTTCCCATTTTTTTACAGCCACCAATTTTTGAATTTCTGTATTGTGTTACAGTTACGTTGAGCCGTTTGAAGCTGAATTAAATAGTGACATAAGTCTACCATCACAATTGAGTAGCCATACTTCAGATGGATCGAATTTTATGAGCACATCTGAGAGCAGCTACAATAGTGAGGATGGCCAAGATATCAGCTATCAGATTTATGGGGAAAGTTCGGATGAGATAGAATATTTTGCTTTGTAGGAGATGCCCAGTGTAGGGAACTTACTGATCAAGGCAACTATTTAATAATTTTGGTACTCTCCCCCTCTCTATCTGCCAACTCTATAGAGAATGAATTCTGCAAGTTTTTTCCCTTCTATTTGGTTTAACCTCTCTATTAAGCATTCACATTCGTTGGTTGACTTGGGGCCTCATGTATTGGAATGCCTTGGCTGAAATGTGACAAGTTGCATCTACTCTTTGCATATCCCATGCTTATCCCCATAAATAAGGGTGTTCGGAAGCCTTTTTTTCCCAGGGAAACTAGTGATAATACCTCGTTTTACCTGCGTTATCATTACACGATGCTTTAAAGTCGGTTGTATTGCTTGCAGTCTGTTTTTCCTTTAAAACTAATTCAATATTTGTTGTATATTATTTTTTTTTCCTCAATTTACTTCAATTCTAAATGTCTCTGCTTTATGTTTTAAGAACTAGGTGAGCTGCGGAGAACCAAGATATTGACTTGTGGACAGTAGATTTTTCTTCAACTTCCATGTTCTGCGGTGTCTTCATTGAAGTTAACAGCTGTGGAGCTTTGAATCTGCAGGAAGCTTGAAGGTTGGTTTACGTTTTTGTAGCTGTCCAATTTTTCATGGATCAGCAGAGCAATGGTAGTTGGTCCATGTAGCAAGTATGCTGGCACTTTTGGGGCTAACATCCTATTCCTCCGCTTCTAAAATAAATAATAAAATCATTTTTCCTCTGGATTTGTTCATATACCTATGAAGATCGTCAATATGTGTGGCTGTCTATTTTGACTATTTTTATCGCACTGCGAAGTTCCTAAGCAGAATCTGTGGAAACAACTATTGAGTTTTTATATTCGCTGCTAGGGATATCATTGAGCCAATAGAAAATGATGGGATGGGATTGAATAATGAGGATATGCTGCCCTAATGTTGAAATCGTACCGCCCGCAATTCCGATCATAAAGGTCTGTTGAAGTTCTGGAGAATTGTGGGTGTGAAGGCAAAATATATAATTATGTTATTAGTTAAAGTTTAATCAGATATAAACTTAAATTTTAAGCAATGCATTTTAGTTTTGATTGAAAATATGGCAACTGATTTTGTATTGCCTTACATTGAGTGTTAATTGTGTTATCAATATCTCATCAGTGATGCTGATTATTATGTATTTTAGTTTTAGACTTTATGTAGGCTTTTATAAAATTTGGAGAGAATAACGTGGAGTAAATATTTATAATATTAAACAATATAAGAATTTTATAAATGAAGAAAGATTCAATTTTCATTAGTGGACAAAAATTAATTAAAATCAATATATATAGAAACGCTAGTTAATTTCGACATATAGATATATAAAAGTTAGTGGAAGCTATATTAATTTTTTTTTTTTTTTTGGTATAAACGATAGTTAATTTAAATTAAAGTAAAGAAGTTGGGGAATAAGATCCCATACAATCATGAAGAACAAGGCCCCTCAAATGAGGAGGACACAAATCATAAAAAGAGGACTTGGAAAGCCCTTCCTTAGCCAAGTTATCAGCTAGCTGGTTGTGATGGCGAGGAACATGCTGGAACTTCAGCACCCAGTCTCGAGACATTAACTCCTTGATCTTGATGAGAGTCAAGCTATGAGCAGTACCTTCGACATTGCCTCTCAGAATCTCAATAAGATTACTAGAGTCATTCTCACAAATAACTTGTTTAAAACCCTTTTGCCAAGCTAATTGCAATCCCTTAAGAGCTGCCCACTCTTCAGATTCATGTGGGTTACAAAAACCTAATAATTCAGAAAAACCAACAATCCAACTACCATGATGATCCCTAATCACTCCACCACAGCTGGCAATTCCTTTAAATGAAGAAACAGCACCATCAACATTGATTTTAACCCAATCCTGTTCAGGCTTCTGCCAAATTGAGGGGCTAATTGAAGCTGATGACTCCTCTAAGGCCTGATGATCCACACACGCAAAGAACCTCTGAGTATTTAAGATTACAGATGCAGGGTCAGGAGGCCTGCTAAAGTAGGGATCAAATACAGTCTGATTTCGCCAGGACCACATCCTCCAAATTCCCACTCCAAATGTCAAGCTCCAATTTGAGGCTGAACTTCTACCAAGATCCTCTTTAAGGTTATACTGAAACCAATCTTGCAGCGGGACTGAAAAGAAATTAGCTTGGAACCTTGGATGCACTAACACTTTCCACATATCCTTAACAACTTTGCAGTAACGCAACACATGCAGAACAACTTCAGAGTGAGAGTTACAAACAGGACATAATGATGAAGAACTAGACCAATGACTACGCCATTCATTAGTCAAAAGCCTATTGTGAAACGCAAGCCACATAAAAATTCTAATTCGTTCCGCACCTTGCCATTGCCATGTAAGTTTAAATCCAGGATTATGCAAATGACAATCAAGTTTCTCTATCAAATAATAAGCTGATTTAATAGAGAACATACCTTTAGAATCCCCACTCCAGATCATAACATCATCTCCTGCCTCCTCAAAAGGTGGAACCGTGGCAAGGAGTCTTTGAATCACTCTCTCAGGGACTAAGGAAGCAAGACGCCTGAAATCCCATGTACCATTAATCGTCCATTCCGAAACAGAAGTTGTCAATTCCTCTTCGGACAGAGGCTTCAGACATACCTGCTCAATTGGTTCATCTTGGAGCAACCATTTATCTTTAAAAAATGAAACAGAATTTCCATTCCGGATCTTCCACACTGCCCCCTCCTGAATAAAATCTTTTTGGCTGCATATGAAGCGCCACAATGGAGAGTCACCCCCCTTGTTTCAAGCAAATCATCCTCACCTCTGATCATGTACTTATTTAACAGCACCTCTGACCATAAACTTTGATGTCCTGAGATAAGTCTCCAGGCCAATTTGCATCCAAATGCTTGATTCATTACTGCTAGCTTTTTCAATCCCAGACCTCCATAGTGCTTAGGTTGAAGCAAGGTGCTCCACCCCAAATTATGAAACCCGTGCTTGTTCGATTTTCCCCAAATGAAGTTACACTGAAGCCTTTCAACCTCTTTACATACTGCTAGAGGAATTTGAGCCGCTTGCATAGGATATAGAGAAACCGCACCAATCACTGATTTTGCCAATGTAATTCTTCCGGCCATAGATAGTGAACTTGATTTCCAAACAGCTAACTTCGATTTTACTCTATCTATTATATAATGGAAGGTCTCCGTTGGTTTCCTCTTCCTTGATAAAGGAAACCCAAGATAGTTGCCTATATCACTGGTAATTCTCATCCTAGTGATTCCTTGGATCTGATTCTTTAGGGCCAAAGGAACCTTAGGAGAAAAAAATACAGAAGACTTTGCCAAGCTTACCTTCTCACCCGATGCCGCACAAAATCTAGATAGACAATCCATCATACAAGTTGCTTGCTCCACCGAAGCGTCTCCAAATAAGAGGAGGTCATCAGCAAACATTAAATGGGAGATATCAGGACCAGTGTTGGAGACTCTGATGGGCTTCTATCTACTTTTGCTTACTTCATCACATATTACATGGGAAAGGCGATCAATGCATAACAAAAATAGGTAAGGAGAAATGGGATCACCTTGCCTTAAGCCTCTTCTAGGAGCAAAAAATTCTGTTCTGTCACCATTCCAGAGTACATTAAATTCTACTGAAGAAATACAATCCATAATTAAGTTAATAAACCCAGTTTCGAATCCTGCCTCCGCAAGGACAATTTTCAAAAATTCCCAATCAAGACGATCATACGCCTTTTCCAGAACTATCTTCAATGCCATATAACCTTTTCTACCTCTTGCTTTCTTCATAGTATGAAGGATTTCCTGGCCAATAATAATATTGTCCTGGATTTGCCTTCCTTTAATGAATCCCGCCTGGAATGGAGATATGATCTCATTCATTACACCTCTTAGTCTGGAGGTGATTATCTTGGTGATACATTTGTAATTAACATTACACAACGATATAGGTCTAAACTGATTCACATACACTGGGAAATCACATTTAGGGATTAAGGCAATCAGGGTTTTATTGGCCTCCTTTACCGATAATGTTCCTCTGAAAACCTCTTTCACAAAATGACAAACTTTAGAGCTCACAGTGTTCCAGTTTGCTTGATAAAAGAGAGGGGGAAAACCATCCAAACCTGGAGCTTTGTAAGGTCCCATTGAAAATATAGCCGTTTTGATCTCTAGATCCGATGGCACATCCCCTACGTGGTGCCGCAAAGCTTCATCAATTAGAGGGAAGTTCAAATCAGTGCTCAGAGGCTGATGCGTTCCACAATCTTCTTGAAATAAATCTTTAAAGAAGGAAATAACCAAATTCTTGGTATCCTCTTCCCTTTCAGTCCAGTGGTCATTCTGATCTTTTAAAGCTAACACTTTATTCTTCCTTCTCCTTAGGGTGGTCTTCAAATGATAATAGCGTGTATTCCTGTCTCCCTTCGACACCCATATAGATCGAGATTTTTGAAACCACTTAACCTCCTCCTCTCTGAGAACTACATCCAGCTCCACCTGGAGCTTCTGTTCTAAAGCGCATAGGAATGACGAAGAGGGGTATGCAGCAGACCTTTGAATGCCATTGAGTCTTGCCAAAAGATTGGATTTCTTTTTTTCCACAAAACCAAAGACATGCTTGTTCCAATCCACAATATTGTCTGACAATTTTCCAAGGCTGTCAAGAAGATTATCCTGAGAAGCCCAGGAATTTCCCAGGAATTCGTTAAAGGACTCATGTTGTTGCCACATCGCCTCAAATCGAAACGGCCTTCTATGATGCGCAATATTCTGCTTTAAACCCACAAACAACAATA
Source organism: Acacia pycnantha (assembly GCA_025563575.1). NCBI lineage: Eukaryota > Viridiplantae > Streptophyta > Magnoliopsida > Fabales > Fabaceae > Acacia > Acacia pycnantha. Next base: position 1,175,091 of record JAMWYP010000218.1, read on the forward strand.
AGGGGTTATGGTCAGAAAACTTAGTTCTAGGAAGTACCTTTATAACGGAGTCAGGCATCTGATTGAGCAAAAGTCGATTTGCAAGCCCTCTGTCCAGTCTCTCAAACAGCCGCGAGCATCCCCTGATTAACGGCCCCTTCCATGTCATTTTAGGACCCACTACGCCCATATCTGCTAGACCGCAATCATTGATCCTATCATGAAACCACTCCATCCTTCTGAAATTTCCAGAGCGGCCTCCAACTCTTTCGGCAGATGTTAGAACATCATTGAAGTCTCCAATTACACACCACGGTAGGTTAACGGAACAGGAGAGACGCAATAAATTATCCCACAACACCGACCTCAAGTCGGAGTGAGGAATAGCGTAGACCGATGTGAGAATGAAGGGCAATTCCTGACCAAACTGACATTTTAGATGAAAAAATTGTCTGTTTTTTTCCAGAATAGTTACGGTTACCTTTGTGCTAATCCACGCCACAGCAAGACCACCTGATCTACCGACACTCGGCACAATCTGGACTTCATCGTATCCCATTGAAATCAGAGCTTGGAGACGAGAGACCTGGTCCGTTCTTGTTTCACTTAATAACAACAAGCTGGGCTTAGGCCCTTTACAAATTAACTTAAGATTACGGAGAAGCCCTTTTCCACAGGCACCCCTTGTATTCCAGTAGAGAGAATAATCCATAAAAAACTTAAATAGCTTAGATAGGCCTCTAGATCAAGACGACAATTGGGTCTCAGGGGCTAAGACTTCATCGCTTCCCAAGCTCCCCTCTACTTCACACAACACTGGGCTAGGCCCACACATATCTAGATCCGTAAGAGCCGGTTCCTGTTGGCCTTGGGCTACAGGTCCATCACCAGGATCATGAGGCAATCCACTAATATCTGATGGGCCCTGGACTACCTTTGGAGCAACTAACACACTCTCCTCTGGATTATCTTCAACCATGGAATCTTCCCCCATTGTAATCTGTAGGACCTCTCCCTTCTTACCCATTTTATCCTCCGCACGTTCTCTTCTCCTTTTATCAACCCGTTTTGCACCCAATGACCCACTACCACTATTCTCCAATAACAGAATCCCCTTAGTGCGCCCACCATCATCCTGACACTGCTCCCCTGATTTTCCCCCCACGACCTTCCGTACCTTCTTAGTGGTGCTCTTGGGATTATACCTCTGCTCCTTAGGTACACTTGTCTGCCCAAACTCGTACGTCCCTGCATTACGGTTTTGCTGCGCCCCTTCTTCCACGTCAGCTAGCAAATCAAAACGTGAACCGGAAAAGTTTGCCCTGGTTGTTTCCTCCTGCTTTTCCTTATTCCGGCGAGGACGTCTCTGTTTCTGAACCACTTTCCAAATATCTCCAGGGCCATTATTCATACTACCAGGCTGTCCTTCGTCAACCTTCATCTGTTCTACCGGATGATTGGTATCGTCTCCTTTCTCCTTCTGATTTTTCCCCTTAGAACATGTCTCATGCCGATGACCATAGAATCCACAGTTAGAACAGAGCAAATGCAGCCCCTCATATTCAATGTAATAATCCTGACCATCAACGGAGAAACCAGACATCAATTGTTTCGTTAGGTCTACCAATATACAAAGCCTATCATAGTGCCCACGAAGTTGGGAAGAGGTATTGATGTCTATATTAATTTTGTATCATGATAAATATTTCAATTAGATTCCTTTGGGCCTTGGGTGACCTCCATGAGACTCATTTATCAATTATATGATTTTTTTTTTAATATAAATTTTAGGAAAAGGGTTGGGTTCACCTACGATCCAAAGTCACAGTGAAATCTCCCTTCCTCCTAGGCGATATCAATGTTAGGCAGGGCGAGTCGTCTATTACCATGAGACGTTTATCTAGGCACTCAAGAGCTATGATGCCTCCGGCCTTGACTAACTTCAAGATCAAACTCCTTTTTTTTGGTGAGATTGTCCGACCCCTTTATCAGTTGAACTCAAGGATGATGGGTTAATGATTATATGATTAGATTACCGTGGGTGTGTATGTTTTGACTTTTGACAACCAATTTGACATGTTTGGATTAATAGAAAAGTGAGGAGAAAATATTATAAAGAATTTTTTTTAATGATAAAAATATTTACTACTCCATTTTTTAGAGTTTTTCCTCGTACTCTTTCCACCTTAATGTTGTATGGGGCTAAGTTTCAAAAATTTCTTGGCTAGAGGAATCCGCACAAAGGTTTTGAAGCGGGATGACGGGATCCTCTTTTGCTTATCAAATAAACCCATCTGGAGTCCTGGACCGCTTAACTTAATAACTATCTAGTTGTTGTGTCAGAGTGAGAAACTTGGAATTAGCGGAAAATGAGGACACTCGCCCCATTGCCGCTGCCTCTTCTGGGCTTCCCTCTTCATCCCCCGTCTCCGTCTCAAAATCACGTCTTTGTCTATCACCATTCGTCCTCCCCTCGCAATTCCCAAAAAATCCACAACAAAACCTTAGTAGTGTTCGGTCTCAATTCCAATGACCCCAAAGAGTCTCTTTTCTCCGACGAAAATGGCGCCGTCGAAGATATGGAAGGCTACCTCAACCAACTCTCCCTCGAGTACGACTCTGTCTGGGATACTAAGCCATCTTGGTCAGCCTTCCCTCTTGTTCCTACTTTATCTTCATAGTCAGTAGCCTGCCCTTGTTTTAGCCAGCCTTATTGACTTGCATTTATTATCCTTGGTTTCTCAGGTGTCAACCCTGGACTATAACCCTTACTGGGATCTTAATAATTGCCGCTAGCTGGTTAATTTTGCGCTCTCTGCCTGTCACTTCGGTCATCTTGTTACTTATTTGCGCTTGGTGGTATATCTTTCTGTATTCTTATCCAAAGGTAAGCTATTAACTCACTACTTGTGTTGCTTCCTTGTTCTTTCTTTCTCAGCTTAGCTGGACCTGAAATCGTCCGAACGTATTGTTTAAAGCTCCTTGCCCTGCATGAAAAAGGGCTTTGGTTTTTCGTATAATCAGTATTTTATGTTCAAAGTTAGTTCTGTAATTGACCTCTCCTTCATTCTCTGGCTCATGTACATTACATCCGAGAGGTTTTTGAGATGACATTGGATTTATACTCCCCGGTTATTTCTCAGGTCTAATACGTTGATATGGACCTGGTGATGGAACGTGTGCAAGATGTCTGTAACAAGAAAACATTTAAAATGAAGCATTTGCTAACATTTTAAGCAACTTACAATTAAGTGTACAATCATTCATTTCTTGAGTTTCCCCGAATCACACAAGATGAGGGACAATAGTACCAAGGATATTACTGTAGATTACTCTCGATGTGCGTAGGATGAGTGATTTAGAGCCTGGAACTAGCTTCTACGGCATTTTCATTCAATATTAAGTTAAGACGCGGCAGAAATTAGTTAAAGTAAGCGAAAGAGTTTATCTTAACGAAGCAATATTTATTCTTTGTCAGGCATATTCTGAAATGATTGCTGATCGGAGAAAAAGAGTTACAAGTGGTGCAGAAGACACATTTGGTCGTAAGAAGCAGTGATTTGGATGGTCCATCATCGTGCTTAATTTTTCTTCTTGTTGTCTCTGCCTCTGCCTGTATTTTCATATTCAAAAACAATATAACAGGTGTTCAGGCATTTATGCACATCAATGAAAATTAGCTTAAAAATTGTAGGTCTCTTGACAGATCACTCCTTTCTGGATTCTTGGCTTTGGGTGGACATGTGCAGCTTCAACATTACTTCCCACTGAGAATTGTTCCTTGATTTTGTGTTTTAAGATTTGGATCCGAAGGAGAGTTGGGGATGTGTAGTCAATGTTTCAAACGGACGTATAGGTTTGGATTTGTATATAATAATTGTCAGACTTTAACAAAACTAATATAAAATCCAGTAGTCATGACTCATGAGCTTCTTTGCGCGTGCGTTTAATTGTGTGTTACTATCTCTGATCTTAAATATAAGACAAAATTTGTAGTGCAGTTCGCATTATAAATTTTGTCTTATATTTAAGATCGGAGGAGTACCTTTTACTAGTGTGTCATGTCATCCCTATCTTTGTAAGGAAGCTAGCATTATTTCTTAGGAGATATATCTTCAATTATCTCGCTTTTATTCTTGACATATAATTGACATTATTCAATATCAGATTGGATTATTTAAATAGCTTTTTACAAGTGGTGTAACAAAATTTTGATCCTCCAAGGGGTGGGAGAGTGCATTCACTTGAATGAAAAATAGGAACCGATTTTTCACATATTGGGCAATGTGGACGAAGGCTTGTAAATTTCAATCTCTCAAGTACTAGACTAATCAGCAAACGACTGCCAGCAGCAGCAGCAGATCCAAGAGAAAACAGAGTTTCTGAATCGGCTTCTCTTGCCGTTGTTCATCATCAACATCATGTACAGATATAAAACAGAATTCATCAGTATAAAGCTCATGCTTAAGCAGAATATGGAATTCCGATATAAAAAAAATACTACATTACTAAACTATCTTAGGATTGAAGGGCAGGACAGGCATGTATACGATGAATGCAGAGTTAAAGAAGAGAAGGGCGGGCGGGCTACAATATAGAAGTAATCATCATGAGATGTGATCACATCATCATAATTGAAATCTATGCCTGGTAAAATCAGTTTCGATACCTGAGAATGAAAATATAACAACTCTCCCCTCACTCTCTAATCTCTATATATGTATATATTGACTAATCATTCTTCCAGGCATACAAAATAAGCGAGAATCCAAGACCTTGCAACTGGGTATCCCTAAAATGTTGAGAGTAAGCCCATTTCAAGACAGAAGGATCCGAAACAGAGTGGCCTGGCCACAGCTTCTCAGTGGGAATGCAACTCTGAAACATAAACACCGCATTGCCCATGGCATTCCCAAACAGCCAGTTATGTACATCCCAAAACACTTCCACTGGAACCCCATCTACCAATATTGTATGGTTTCCCCTGAACTTCCACTTCAGTCTCTCCACCTGCATCACCGTCTTACTATCAATTCTTATCACCAAGCAAGGATCTTTAAGCCCCACTGTGTCGCACTCTATCGTCACATCATGCACTTGACCCTTGTCACAAAATTGAGCCTTTGCGCCGTAAAACTTCTTCCCAAAAATGTGCTCTCTCTTTGCTATGAAAACAGCATCGGAGCGAGCATAGTCACTCTCAATCTTCCTCGTTGCTTCCTTCTTCAGATCCCCAAGGAGTAACACCGTCTCGTGATTGAACACAATTGCTAGGTAAAATCCCTCCAATGGCTCTGGCCCTGAACCGAATTTTGCGCAGGTTAGGTCCCAAAATATGTCAATTTTGCTGGAATCGACCTCCAGATTCTTGGAACCTTTTCTTTTTGAGAACAACCATGGCTTTATATCAACCTTACACAGGCATTGATTGCCTAAATCATCTATCCCAACGCTCAAGCCTTGACCCATCAGGTTTTTGGTCCATGAAACTGTGATTAAGCAAGAACGGCCGCGAAATTTACACTGATAGACACAAGTCACCACATTTTGAGCTGCTCTTGAGGCGGTGCTTGATGAGGATGAATCAGCAACCTGAACACCATTTTCACCGAAGCAAGAAGGAAATTCCCTCATGGTAAGAAGCTCAGGGGATTGGTCTCTGGCCTCTAATCTAATTTCTCTCTCTGGTTTCGGAGAGCAGCAGCCTGATTCTGATTTCTGAGTTTATGATCGAATTTTTTTTCCTGCCTATATAGATTAAACAGAACTTGTAGACAGAAGGCACTCCTACCTCTGCCGACTCGAGTCGAACTCAAGCGATCAGATCAGCTCCTAAAATCTTCATTTTTTAGCTGGGTATCTATACCTTCAGAGCAGGATACGATAGAGAGTAGAGAAAGGTAGATTTGCTTACCTGTCAGTTCTTTTTGTGTGGGGAGACTAGCTCAAGTAATAACTAAAGTGTGAGAGAGAGAGAGGAGAGAGAAGGAACAAATTGCAGGGGATACAACGTAATGGGTAGTGAAAACTGAAAAGAAAGCGAAGGAAAGGCAACTTTAAGCACATGGGGGGTGAGACGAAGGAGAAGCCTTGAATTGGCTATGCATGAAGCGAATTCACAACTGGGCATTTGCTGGAAAGGCTACAATTTTATACTCTTTTCTTTCTGTCTTTTTGTTACTTTGAATAATTAAAGTCCGCCTTTTTTTTTAAATAGAAAATTACTCTAGATAATTGTGGGAATATCATCAAAGGGTAAAACCAATTAACTTGGTTCAAATCACGGAAAACTAACGTAACACGGATCAGAAAAAATTATGCACTTCCTTTTTAATTTACTGGAAAAAAAGAAGAAAGGGTAAATGAGTAGTGGAATCAATGATTACCGGCAGTGGAACACAGGTAAACGCTGGGGTTTTGATCAAGTTCAATTGATCGACTCCTGAGTTAATCAAAACTGTTACTACCTGAGAAACTAAAGTGAAGCATTAATAATGAAAATCACTTTTAATTATAGAATCTGTGGTTGCTTGAAGAAGAAATCATCTCATTAATTAATGATCATCCTGATCCATTTATTGCCACAGGCTGCTGGGCCCATCCTGGGCTGTATGAAGCCGGCCAGCTTTGAAAACAAAGTTGAGATAGAAAGAGTTGAACAAGCTGGAGTGGGAGAAGGCAGGCCATTTGACCATCATGTTCTATAATTAAAATCATGACACGATGGATCATCTTTCTTTAACCAACCAAAGATTAGGTACCCCCACCTTGGGGGCAATCACACTGCAATTGGCCCTGCTGCTTCATGCCTCTCCTTGACTGTTCAACCTTTTGTATGAATAAGCCTTTCGCTGGCGTTTTTTATTTTGCAGGTGCTCTCCCTGACACTCTTGTTTCACAAAGTACTTCTACTATGGGGCTGCCCTATGACACAGGGGAAGCAGTGTGGGGATGGGTGCTCACTCGTCTTTGTAATCTGAATTTATCTCCCTTTTTTTGGTCAAAAATTTATCTCCCTGATTCAAATTCAAAATGTTATGTTACCAATTACAATTAATTCACATGTTTGTCTGTTTTAACATTTTAAAAATAAATTTTTGTAAGATAAAATTACTTTTGGGTTTCATTTAAAAGGGGAAAATGGTGGGATCACTGTGGACTGTGAAGTCAAGAAAGGAAATAAAGGTGTAATGTAATGTAATCATGATTCATGGGGTGGTTCTGGATGAGGATGGAACAAAGTGTAATAATGCAAGAGTGCATCACGGGCAAAATGAATATGCACCCCAAAAACAATGGGGTGTGAAGCACAAGCTACCTTGACTGCCTATGAAACACGACTGACTTCTCCCTCACTTTTGTCTCACATTTCTTATCACTCCAATCCTAAATATAGAATTATATAAATTATAAAGGAGCAATCCCTTTATAAAAAATAAAAGTATGTTCATCACTTGCACTAGAAAAGTCGAACCTTTGTCAGAATAATGAAAGGTGAGGGAGGACCCATTAGAAACAAGTGTGGAATCTGGATGAAGAATGAACGATCCTTAATACAGGCATTAATTAATTGATGTAAGTGGGTTTAACTGGAAAACAAATTAAATTCAGTAACTTTAAAGCCGAGGATATATAGCCATTCATCTGCCCCGCTTAACAGTGCATGAGAGAATCTTGAAAAGCTGGTACAAAGAAAAGACAAGATATTCGCAGTGTAGGCGCAAGCGACATAGAAAGAATTTTAGGGGCAGGAGGAGAAATGATTAAGGAAGATGTGGAAAAGTGCGTGAGACAAAAACGTTGCTTGAGAATTAATGCAGGTTAACGTTGTTTAATTAACTTAGTGAGTGGGGGGACATTAGTCACTGTCCTCCGAGGTGGAGAGGGAAAAAAGATAATAATAGAAAAGGCCAAAGGGGTTAAAAAAAGCAGAGAGCATGCATAAACAGGAACAAGGACCTAACTGGAGGAGAGTGGAAATTAAACCGAGATCTGGGATCACTCGTTCTTGCCTCCACACACTTCCATGTGATGAAAACCCCAACTCATGACTTGTCCTCAATTAACACATACGTGTGATGTGGGTATCTATTTTGAGACACCCAACTTGCATCCAATATGTTCTCCTCCAATTCTACACACTTCATATATATCCACTCCCCGTGGTCCCTCCTCACCATTAATTCTCAGTCCCATCATTACACTATATAAATATCCGCTCTTTTCTGCGTTTCATTGTTACTATTATAATACTAGCTTTACCTTCACGAGAGGCCTCCTCATTTGATTTAGGAGGTCGTGGTAGCTACATATAAAAACAAGGAAAAGTAACAATAACCATGTTTACTAACATCGTTGAGGTCCAAGAGAATATAACTTGATAAAAGGTATGGTGGTAAAAGAGAAAAGAGTCACGGGATGAAGACAATCTCGCTCTTACCGTTGTTGTTTTCCACAGTATCTATCGAAATCACAAAGGCAGAGAGAGCTTACATAAATATAGTAAAGTCGGTTTGTTGGTATTTCCACATTTTCCCTGATGCTGTCTCCGAGATTTCAGGTGCACCCGCAGCTGTTCCTGTCTCCGCATTTCGGTTATTATTCCCGTCAACTCTTATCTGGCATCAATTTTTTGTTCTCTTGAAATGACTAAAAGGTGGTCCTCCTGCATAAAGAATATACTCCAGATTTTTTTAAAAAAAAATTAAGAAACCTAAATAAATTAATTAATCATATCACTTAGATTTTATATTACTTTATTAGTTAAATAAATTAGTTTAAAGAAAAAAAATAAAAATACTCTGAAATAATTTAAGTAGATTCATTAATCCCTTTAAAAAAGTCAATTTTATTTCTTATGGTATGAGAGGGAGAAATAAAGAGTGCGATGTAACATATTCGTTTCATTTACATGTTACTAAGTTCATTCGCTCGAATTGAAGACATCTTTAGAAGTGCATATAACTTGGTGGCTAGTCTCATGAATTTATCTTCCATGTCCCTCCTCTGTCCCAATTGCATCTTTGAACCCACAGGCCACAGCAAACTTCAGATGCTCCAATGGAGAAAATTGACCTAAAACCCTCATTAAGTTAAAGGGTATTCCACCACTCAAATCCCTTCCTACTTGACATGTTTGGGATGACATAACATTAGGAAGGCTCAAAAGTCAACTAGGAAAAAAAATTAGTTGAAATAGGGCAGTGATGCTTAGGATGGTGACAAAAACAATTTATGAGATTTTTTTTTTTCTTGATAGAATCGTTGAAGTTGAAGCAACTTTTTTCTCAAAATCTTTAGTGTTGACTTTTCTTTATATTTGAATTAAATATTTTGAAATTGAGTTTTTCAACATATCATTCAAATATTTTTATATCAAACTAAATTATTTATAGAAGCAAGTTTAAACATAAATCACATGACATTAATTGACTTTTATTTTAATTTCAGTTTATAAAACACAGTTGCGGTAAAATTCACTTTTACAAAGATTGTGCAAGCTCGTGCTAAGCACCAGGTTCTATGAGCATGAACGCAGACTTGGAAACGAGGCCCATAACACTCTTGAGTGGGGGTGATATTTGTGAGGTTGTGGGCTTCAGCACTTGAATTGAATTGCAATTGGAAACTTGGACAGCCTTCCTCCTGCCTGAACGATACAGGGTTAATACGGGAATCATGTGGATTGCTCATTTGATCAGACGGTGCTTTCCTTTCAATTCGTCATGCACCCACCATTGTAACCACTAATTGATATTAGTTGTCCTATTTTTCATTCAAAACACAAAATGACATTTCTCATTTGCAAAGTGATGTATTCTATATCTCAAAATAGCCTTGTTTTGAGGTTTTTTTTTTGGTCTTCCTTAAAGAGTTTGTATTGACCTAAAACTGGTGACTCAAGTCAAGAAATTTTACCTCAACCAACACCTTTTCATCTAGAAATCTGTAAACAATTAGTAAATAATATGGTTGGTTATTGATTCAGAACCAACCATGTAGAAATTAAATAGATTATATCGACCAGAAGGGGCTTGATCTATCCCTGCATTGCCAATTATCTATCTTTCCCAAATCTAATTAGCTCAAGGGGCACTTGACCAAATCCAACATTTTCTTGAAATATCCCAGACTCTCAATCTCACTTCGGAACAAGTACACTTTTACCAGTTCTCTGGTTTACCCTTTTCATGTGTATTCAATCATGAGTCATGACTACATGCATCTGTTTGATTTTTTTTTTCAGAAAAAAGAAGGCGACGAGCTTATATTTAGCCTCAAAAATCAAAGATAGCTTACATGCCGCTGTTTGGTGTTATCATGATGATATGAGATAAATTTTCTGGGAGTAGACCATATTGAAGTTGTGGCTTTTCAACACGCATGCATAGAATGGGCAGATCGGACAAAGCTAAAATCTTTCCTGTAAACAAGTACATGTTGCGCAAGATAAAAAACAACGTCTCTTGCATTGGCTGCACATACACTAAGAAAGCGCATAAAGTGGACGTAGAATATAGTAGAGGTACAGTGTGGCTTGAGAGACACGATTTGGAGAAATTAGGAGAGTTGACGAGGAAAGTGTGAAGGCTTGTGAGAGAGGTTTGATTTTTATACTAATGGGGGTTAATTAGCTCAGTGTGTGACAGAGACAGAACACCAAGCGGCCATGTTTTTATTATTTTGCACGAACACCATGAAAATGAGTTATATGGGAAACAACAGTATGCAAGTTACTCCTGTCTAAGCAAACCCACCACCACCCTCCCAATTTTAAACGGCTCACCATTTTCTTCTCTACCTTCTACCAACCCTCAGAGATAGGATGGTTTCAGTCCCTCCTTATTCCCTTGAAGAGGCTCTGGGATCGTCTCCACTCAACCCACAGAAAATGTCCAGTGTCATCTTTCTGTAAAGCATCCTTTAGTTTAAGATACTTTAATGTTATGATCTGGGTTTTGATTTTGCGACAGGTACAGGGATATACATCCTATACAAGGATGTCAAATCTTGCCCCTGCGAGGATGTGCATGTTCTTTGGTCCATCCTTGTGGAGTCTGGTTCTGTCCCTGCTTCTTCGCCGCCCAAGTGATTCATTCATTAGAGAAAGTGGGTGTTTAAGTGTGATGAATAAGGACGAGTTGGGTCAAACTGTGGAAAGCCCAATACCTGCTGCAACAAGTGAAGGCATAAGGCCCATAAGAAAGAGTGGAAGGATCAAGAAGAAGACGTGGAAACTAAGAGAATTGGGAGAGTGAGGAGTATATATAAGTAAGGACAAAAGGGTTGTTAGAGGGTGTGGAATGATTGTATGGAATATTTCTTTCTGTGATCCCTTATCTTTCCCTGACCAATTCTGTTATCCTTCTTTTCTGCACTTTCTATTTCCAGTTATTCTGTATATTACATAATCATTGCTGTGATAACTAGTACGAATCTAATATACTAGAAGTTATATCTTCCAATCATTGAGTTATTTGCATAGTCATAACATTTTGGTGCTTTCGTTGAGAGAAAACATAGCTGAAAATCCTCTTCCAAATACCCGTTTGAAGGAGATTACAGCAGAGCAAAAGCGAATGGCGGAGTACATAGAGGCTTATGGGAATCGATTTGACCGATTAGAAAGCTTCATGGAAGTTGTTCTGGGTAAATTAGAACGCCTGGATAAAAGACCAGAGGGCTTTGTCTCTGGATCGACGATGGAGACGCCAACCGGCATGCAACAGGGAACATATTTCCCTACGATGAATCGTTAGGCGAAACTTGATTTCCCTACATATGGAAAGAAATAGTGAAGAGAAACCTCACAATAAATCGGGGATATTATCTATTTATTATCATCTCCTTAAATTCTTTTCTTGTTATGGATGCATCCGTTGCATTTACCTTGCACCTACCAACCTTGCTGTCGAATGTCGATCCATCGTCATTCTTACCTCACAATTAACACACGTATGTACAATAATTTTAAAAAATTAATTGAGATAACATTCAATTGCTCAATCAGAGACTCTAAGGCCCTGCTTCTTTGGTAGGAGGTAACGAACCAAAGGGAATGGGAATGCCCACTTTTAACATTCCAAGGTAATCTTCATTGCTAGTAATGGAGCATTCCCTTGTCAATGGAATGAGCACTGCTCCCATGGATCGTGGAAGTTGCTCCTGGGAATGCATTTTTATTTATTTACAACACTACCCTTCTTTACCACCAAACTTCTCTATCACCATCCGACCTTTTTCTCCGCCAACCCTCGCCGTTTGGCTCCTCCCTATCTTTTACCTCCTCGCCTCCCCATCTACGCCGCCGATCTCTTTTGTCGTCAGTATCTCCAATGTCACCGGTTGTAGTTTGTGGTAAGTTATGGTTCAGGTCCAAATTAAAGGTTCTCGCCTGATGGGTTCAGATTTGCCTCAACCCATGTTGCCTTCATCCTCCTGAAGCAACTCGAAGGATTTTTTTCCTTGAGAATGGAAAGAGCATTATGGTACTTCTAAATTCATGTCTGCTTATGACTGATTTTTTTCCTTGAGAATGGAAAGAGCATTATACTTGTCGTCATTTTCAAGTTAGATAAGAGTGTATCCCTATTAATAGTCCTTTTTATAAAATTTAGTTTTAATTTCTTACTTTTTAAAAGTATATTTTCATCATCTAACAAAATATATTAATATTAATGTTTAAATTTTAAATATAGGTGATAGTTCCAAATATTGACATATTAAATTTATTTTTTAATAGTAATGATAGGGATTCATATAAAGAATCATCATTCTTTTTTTTTTTTCAAAAAAATACTCCCTCTGGTCCTTATTATAAGGCACAAACTAACTTTTCTCACAAACCAATAAAAGTAGTTAAAGTCAATAAAGTTGTCATAGAATATATGTAATTTTCAATATTATCCCTACTAATTGCACTAAACTCTAATATCATATTAATTATTACTCTCACCCACTACCCTTATTAATTATGGGCAGGCATGGAAAAAAATAATTAATGCTCATTGGAAACAAGCAAGTGCATTATAAAAAGGACCAAATAAACTTGTTAGTTGGTGCCTTATAATAAGGACCAGAGGGAGTATAAAGTATCATCATTTGAAATAAATGGTACTATCTGCGATCCTAATTATAAGACCTAGTTGATTTTTTTGGGAGAGATTAAGGAAGCTAAATAAGTTACTTAATCATTTCATATGTTGTGTATCTTTAGATTATATATTAGTTTATTAGTTAAACTAATTAGTTTGAAGAAAAAATAAAAATAAAAATACTCTAAAGTAATTTAATTAGCCTCCTTAATCTCTCCAAAAAAGTTAATTAGGTCTTATAATTAGGACCGGAGAGAGTATTAGAATTAAAGAATGAAAAAGGTACTCCCTCCGATCCTAATTATAAGACTAAGTTGATTTTTTTTGAAGAAATTAAGAAAACTAATTAAATTACTTTAAAGTATTTGTATTTGTATTTTTTTCTTCAAACTAATTAGTTTAATTAATAAACTAATATATAATATAAAAACATACAACATATGATATGATTAAGTAACTTATTTAGCTTTCTTAATCTCTAAAAAAAAGTCAAACCGGTTTTAAAATGAGGACCAGAGAGGTAGTACTTTATAAGAATTTTAAAACTAAACTGAAATTTTATACCCCTCAAGTCTTAATTATATGAACACTTTTATAATACAAAATACAACAATTCATTGCAAATTAAACTGAAATTTTATACTCCCTCCGGTCCTAGAAGGAAAAAAAATGCTCGTTTATCTTTGATTTATTTCCCGGTTTACATGATTTTGGCCCAAAAAAAGAACCTCTGTTTCATGAAATAATATTTTATTATCATTTCAAAGATTCCGCGGGTAATTCGCTAATTTGTCATACGTATTTAACCCAATATTAATCACGTTCGGTGGCAACGGGAGTCTGTGTTCTTTTTTTCTTTTTCTGTTTTTTAAGTAGGAAGGTGTCTGTGTTCTTTATTAAACCCTTTCGTTCATCGTTGTCCTTCAAAGCCTCAATTTCCGAATTCCCACACAACTCTTCGACGGCAGGTCTCTTCTCGTCGACGGATGCATCTAATTCTTCGCTTAACTTTCCAGGGTTTATAGAGTTTCCTGCAATTGGTGCATTGGTAAGCTACGATCCTGATATTGCTTTGATCGTTCTCTTCAATATTCATCTGCTTCTCTCCACTTTTCTATTTTTTATTTTTTTTTGAACTGCATCGCTTAGTGCCAAATTTGATGTAGTTCTCCGGGAAAATACGTTTGGACTTGACGGATGAGTTGCTTTGCACTAGACCCGTAAGCTTTCCATTATTAATAAATGGGCGTTTTATGCGTGGTTTTCAGTTTTACTTCCGGCAGAGCCCAAACATTCTTTGTAGAAATAGAGTTCCGTGAAAAATGAGGGAGGGGCTTAGATCTCGGAAGCGATTGGAGAAGCCGGAGACCGACGAGGTTTCTGGAAGTGGAGTATTTCAAAAGAAAGGAAGCGTAATAAAACAGGATGCCCCTGATTCTAGTGGTGTGGATTCTTCGAATGAGAGAGAGCCTTTGGACTTGGAAGTTGCGAATAAAGAAGTGGAGAAAGTAGCGAAAGAGTGTGAACTGGACTGTGATATGGGGACTGGGACGAATGTTGTGTTAGTCGAGAATGAGAACAATGGAAGGGTTTTAAATTGTGTGGATAACATTGAGAGGAAGATGAAGAAGGAAGGGGACTCAAATGATAAATTGCAAATAGTTGGTCGAGTATTGCGCTCACAGTTGAAGAGGGATGATGGTAAGAAATCTATTAATGAAGATAATGCTGTTGTGGTGGTGAGGAAAAGTAGAGAGTCTGATGGGTCTAAGAAGATACAGGTTAAGGCAGAAGAGGTAGAGACCCATGAATGCGTTAGTAGTGGTTATGAGGAGAAGAAGCTTAAGGAAGGCACTGGCAACCGCAAGTTGAAACGAAAGCGTGGGAGGCCCCCCAAAACAGAGATGACAATGCAGGTAGAGACCCATGAATGCGTTAGTAGTGGTTATGAGGAGAAGAAGATTAAGGAAGGCACTGGCAAACGGAAGTTGAAACGAAAGCGTGGGAGGCCCCCCAAAACAGAGATGACAATGCAGGTAGAGACCCATGAATGCGTTAGTAGTGGTTATGAGGAGAAGAAGATTAAGGAAGGCACTGGCAAACGGAAGTTGAAACGAAAGCGTGGGAGGCCTCCCAAAACAGAGATGACAATGCAGGTTGGTGGTTTTCCACGGAAGCCAGGGAGGCCACCCAAGGCTGGGCAAAATCATAAGCTTATCACAGTGGGATGTAGTAAAAATAGAAAGCTGGGTTTTCATAAAGGTAAAAAAGGTTTAACTATTAGAGAGGGTGGCTGTAGAAGTCCAACTAAACTATGCTCAAAGAGACCCTTTGGGAAGAAATTAGAAGTGAATTTTTCTCATATCAAACCTGAGAACAATGTAGGAGCATCACCATTGAGATCAAATTCTTTAAATGTTCCTGTTGCTGAGAAAAGGAAAAAGAATAAAGCAAAGCAGTTGGTGAGGGACCAGATAATGGAACAGCTCATGGCTGCAGGCTGGACAGTTGACTATAGACTTAGGAATGGCAGAGATTACAGTGATGCAGTGTATGTTAGTCTAGACGGCAGGACCCACTGGTCAATTACCTTGGCCTACAATAGGCTGAAGAAGCATTTTGAAAATGGTAATGGTGAAGGCAAGGTGTATGGACCAGGTTTTAAATTCACACCTGTACCTGAAGAACAATTTAAAAGATTAACTAAGGTGATCAGCAAGCAAAGAAAAGACAAAAAGAAATCAAAAGGGAAAGGGAAGAAGGATGGAGAAAATGTTAATGGAGCTAATAAAAAGGCAAAAAAGGGGAAGAAGAAGAGGAAAGAGTCATTTATTGAGCAGGATCATTCTGATATTGCATCACCTAGCAGAATGTCGATTCCGGTTAAGGATCATAAGCGACAGAAGACTCAAAACTCAGAACTCGAGAAAGAGGTAGATTCAGAAGTTGATGGATATGTTCCTTACAAAGGAAAACGTACTCTACTTGCCTGGATGATTGATATGGGAATGGTCTTGCAAAATGGGAAGGTTCATTACATGAGCCATGGAAGAAAAGGTGTGGCATTGGAGGGCAGGGTAACAGGAGATGGCATTCACTGCGGCTGCTGTGATGAAATCATAACAATTTCGGAGTTTGAAGCCCATGCAGGAAGCGAACTCTCCGATCCATTTAGAAATATATATACAGAGGGAGGAATTTCTCTCTTGCAGTGCCTGCTAGATTCGTGGAATAAACAAGATGAATCTGAACGTAAAGGTTTTCATTTCGTTGATGTTGCTGGTGAAGACCCTAATGATGACACTTGTGGTGTCTGTGGAGATGGCGGGGACCTGATATGTTGCGATAGGTGCCCATCAACATTCCATCAAAGCTGCGTGGGAATCAAAGTATGTATCTTTGATGCAAAATCATATGAACTCTGTTAATTTATATTCATTTAATAAATTATATTGTGCCACGTACTTTCTGATATGTAAGCTGTAAAAGATATGGTAAGTATCTCTCGTCTTTCTCCTTCTCTGTTCTACTCTCCTTCTTCCTCTTCCCTCTCGTTTCCCTCTCTTCGCCTATATTCTTCTACACACCACTTAACATTTTCTTTGTAAATTTTTTTATTAGGATGAGTGGTACATATTGTTTTTGTCCGTGGATCCCGCATATTTTCCTCATCATTTTCTGTCAATTGCCTTATATTTTTATTTTTTTAATATCTGATAACTTAATGCAAATTTGATTGGCTTTCATTATCGCCATTACTGTTTATTTTCTCAGTTATCTTTCATATACTCTGGCTCATTTTGTGGTTATGTCTATAATTTCAAGGCTTACCTTTGATAATGTTGCATGCAAAAGATTGACAGCTTTCATATTTGCACTGGGACATGATATATACTGTTTTCTCCTTGCAGAAGTTTCCATTTGGTGATTGGCATTGCATTTATTGCTGTTGCAAATTTTGTGGTTTGGTCAGAAGTGCAAGCAAAAGGGACGGTGATGCTGATATTACTGAGTCCGCAACATTTACATGCCACTTATGTGGACAACAATGTAATTCCTTGTGGACATAACTTTTTTTTAAAAAAAAAAAGTTGCTCAAGGCAGGTATTTTCTCTTTTCACTGAGCATAAGGTGAACTGTTATCTTTTGTAGATCACAGATCCTGTATTGAGGTGGATTGTGCCCAGATTGATGATTCTTTCGATGCATTTTGTGGAAACAGATGTCAAGAGGTGTGATCTCGCTTATAAATTTTAGTTGGCATACTAACCTGATCTTAAGTTATTCTAAGTAATAATTTGAGTTTTCTTAATTGTCTGATTGCAATACTGGCTTCAAACTAGGACTTGTAGAGTTTTGTGCTATATCTTTTAGCTCAAGGTTTAGTTCTATCATTTGCATTAGTAGTGAATTGAAATATCTTGTTCCTTTGGGTTTCATATTTTATGTCAATCAAGATGTGGCTGCCTGTCTTTTTCAATATTTATTGTCAAAGTTGTAAAATCTAGTTGTCCATGTATTGAAATGATTTACAATGTGACTTTGTTTTTTATGCTGTGATAGATACCTGTTAGAAAATTTAAGTAGGATAGGAAAGATAATGAAAATATCTCTATTAAGGAGAGAAGGCAAGAATCTCACTATCTCTCGATAATAGCCTGGGAGATTCTTCAAGAATAAAATAATCTCTGAAAATATGTCGTGCTTTATTGATGAGGCACGTTGCTTATTTTTAGAGAGAATAATGTGAATAAAATAAATAACAATCCATGAAATCAGCAAAATATCCCAACTAATTCCTAAACGTGCTATTGGATACCTCCACTTATTTCTCAACAACTTAAATTAAATAAAAATAACGAATAATTAGCGACTAATTGATCTGTTGCTTCCTTACTCCTTTCTGACATGTTTTCCTATCCAAGAATAAGTCAACAGAGGGCTGTTTGGGACGTTATCGTTATTCCCCCCCCTCAAAAAAGCTGACTTGTCCTCAAGTCGAAAGTGGGGAAATTGCTCAGTGGTGAGATCATATTCTTCCAGGTTGCATCTTCTGCTGGTGTTCCCATTGGATTAACAGCTCTAATTTTGCATCAGCTGTCTAGCAGTGATTAAGCACCTTTAGGGGAGTGAGAAGCAGCTCCAAATCTGATGATAAAGGGAGGGCATGAGGTGGAGTGGCTGGTAGCTGACCATAGGCAGGGCTCAAAAGTTACACATGGAAGACAAGGTGGATTTTTGCATCTAAAGGGAGCTCTAATTCGTATGCCACCTGGCCTACTTGCTTAAGAACCTTGAAAGGGCCCAAAAAAATCTTGAGGAAAGTTTCTAAAACCTTTTCTTGGCCAACAACTTCTAGCGATAAGGTTGTAGTTTCAACGAGACCGCATCCCTTGGTATAACGCAAGATCCCTGCGGTGGTCAGCATGCAATTTCATCCGGTTTTGAGCTGTGAGGGGGTTATCATGTAAGAATCTTAACATGCATCTCGAGTCTCTAGTTGTTCCTCCAATTCAGCCACTAGAGTCTCCCCTTTTACATATGGAAGGAGTGGAGGGGGATCACGCCCGTACACCAATTGAAAGGGAGTGTTGTTTGCTGCCACATGTAAACCTGTATTAAATGAAAACTCTGCCCAGCAGAGGTACTTGCTCCGTAACTTGGGTTGTTCATGTGCAGAGCAACATGTGTAGGTTTCTAAGCAACAATTTGCCACCTTAGTTTGCCCATTTGATTGAGGATGATAGGCGGTGCTCATATTTAAGCGTGTTTGGCTTAAGCGAAATAGCTCTTGCCACAAAGGCTTAAAAAGAGAGTCCCTATCGTAGACAATCGATCTAGGCACGCCATGCAGCCTTACTATCTCTTTACCAAATAGTTCATTCATAGTTTTAGCAGAATATGGATGAGACAATGCAATGAAATGGCTGTACTTGTTGAGGTGGTCGACCACAACTAGAATCACACCAAATCCCCTAGATTTTGGAAGTCCGGTAATGAAGTTGGGGGATATGTCTTTCCATATTCTTTTGGAATGGGAAGTGGCTGCAAGAGACCTGCAGAGGCTAAGGTTTGGTACTTGTTTTGTTGACAAGTCAAGCACCTTTGTATGTACTGCTTCACATCATGTTTCATCCCCTTCCTATATAAATGAGCGCTTAGTCTTTTCAAGGTCTTGAGGTACCCACCTTGAGCCCCTGTCGGACCGTCCATTCACAAAATGGAAATCAGAAAGGTGATTGGGATTGGCCTGCAACTCTTCAATCTTAGCCTTGGTCTCGGGATCTTCAAGTAAAGCTTGGGGCAATTGTTGTAGATCATCCTCAAAAGGGATGACTATTTGGAAGAAGTCAGCGTGTTGTAGCAGTCTAGAAAGAGAATTTGCTTCTATATTCTCCTTTTCCAACTTATAGATTATAGTAAAGTCAAAAGGGAGAAGTTTTACCATGAGTCTTTGCTGTGAGGTAGTCACAATTTGCTGATCTAACAAGTGTTTCAAGATGTGATGATCAGTTTGCACCTAAAATTGATGTCCCAACAAGTAGTGGCGCCATTTTTGGAGAGAAAACACAAATTCAAGGAGTTTGTGAATCGTGATCATATGCAAACTTGTAACGGTTGGAAAAAGAGAAACCCTTGCTAAAATAGGCTACATGATGCTCATTTTGCATGAGTACCACTCCAACCCCATCCATGGAGCATCGCATTCTATGGTAAAAGGCGGCTGGAAATCCGGTAACTTGAGAACCGGATTGGTGGTGGTTCAGGCTGTCTTTAAGCCTTCAAAGGCCATTTGAGCCTATCTCGACTAATTGAAAGCATCCTTCTTTGTCAAATCTGTTAATGGACGAGCAATGATCCTATAATTGTTCACAAACCGTCTGTAATAGTTCGTGAGTCCTAAGAACCCCTGCAATTCCTTCACAGAAGACGGAATTGGCCACTTAGAAACAGCTACAATCTTCTCAGGAACAACTTCAACACCTCTGCTAGATACTATATGACCCAGGTGATCGATTCTGGTTTGTCCCAGAGAGCACTCCTTTGCTTTAGCATAAAAGGAATGTTGCTGCAAAATCTAGAAAATGATTCTGAGGTGTTCTAAATGACTCTGAGCCAAAGGGCTATACACCATGATATCATCAAAAAAGACATTGCCTATCTACAGAAGCAATTTACTGAGAGAAGAATGCAAATAAAATAAATAACAATCCACGAAATCAGCAAAATATCCCAACTAATTCCTAAACGTGCTAGTGGATACTTACACTTATTTCTTAACAACTTAAATTAAATAAAAATAACGAATTAATAGCAACTATTTGATCCGTTGCGTCCTTAATCCTTACTCCTCTCTGGCATGTTTTCCTCTCTGAGAATAAGTCAACAGAGAGCTGTTTGGGACGTTATCATGCTGTTCCAAGTAGAATCATGCCTTATATGAAATCAAATAGTGATAAAAATTTTAGGATGTTTCGAAATCTGAAATGTGGAGCCTTCCTTATAAGATCAGGTTTATCAATAAAGAAAAAACCTTTTTTGTATGCTATTTACTGCCCACGCACCTGCCTAGGCATGAGTAAACTTGGTAATGGGTCTGCATGGCATTACTGTGAAGTTATATATATGATTCCTGCCATATAGGCAATTTGCTAAAATCCATGCTTGAGTAACTAATCATCCAATGCCTATAAAATAATATTGTCAATTCTGCGGACATTTTCTGTCTATTATGATGTAACTAAATCAAATTTATCTTTGTTTATTGCCCTGCCAGTTACATGAGAGACTCAATATGCTTGTTGGGATCAAACATGAAATTGAAGATGGATTTGCCTGGACTTTAATTAAGCGATCCGATGTTGGCTCAGATGCTTCTAAGATTAAATCTCAGATGGTTGAATGTAATTCCAAGCTAGCAGTTGCTGTATCGATAATGAATGAGTGTTTTAAGCCTTATATTGATCATAGAAGTGGGATTAATATGATCCACAGTATTCTTTATAATCGTGGGTAAGGTCACATGGCTTATTTTCTTGAGTACTTTTAACCAGTCATCCTTCGCTGTCTGCGTGGCAGAGTTGCACCAATAAATTTGCCTCGACCTCTTCAGTGAATATATTTAATGACTAATGATCATAAGTATAAGAAATTTTCTCGTACAGCTTCAGAGTTAAACAATAACTATGTCCCATAAATGGTTTTTCACAGTTCTTGTATTCACATCTAAGCAATTAATTGTTTATATCCTAAAATATACATGTTCAAAAAAATCACAGTACAGGTTAAGGCTTGAATTGGTAAGTTATTGTGCTTACACATTTTTTTAGTAACCAAATGCTGGTGATCTCTGTCAATTTCAGCTCAAACTTCAACCGCCTGAACTATAGTGGATTTTTTACTGCCATTCTAGAGAGGGGAGATGAAATTATCTGTGCTGCATCTATTAGGTGAACGGCTGTTAAATTTACCTTTCCTAATTCTGTATTAATTGCTTTTATGCAATTTGGGCATTATGACCCCCCCCCAAAAAAAAAAGAAAAAAAAAATTAAAGAATCCCAAACGCATGCTGTCTGTGAGCTGCTGACTGCTGAGTATGACTGTGAGCAACAAGATTTTGCACTGATGCTTACTTTTTATAAATTGGTCAAATAGGATCCATGGGAACCAACTAGCAGAGATGCCATTTATTGGGACCAGGTCTATGTATAGGCGGCAAGGAATGTGCCGTCGTCTCCTAAATTCCATTGAAGATGTAAGTTTAGATCAGGTTGAGCGAGCACAATCTGATAATTATGCATTTATTTTGAAAATTTTGCATATGGCTTAATACGGCAAAATTATCTCTCCTGTTCAGATGTCTTGGGATGCTTTTCCAAATGATGCTTGCAATTTTGTTGTCATGCAGACAGATGAAGAACTAAATTTTGTTAAAATATGTAAAGGCGTTTGCAACCTTACAATGAACATTCAAATGCAAAAGGTCAATTAGTTGTGTGAAAGCTCATAATTGAATTTAGTTACGGCTATATGGGTTGGAAGTGTGGACTGAGCATAAGTTCACCATACCTTATGCTCACAATCTATGCAATGCTCATTCATCGCACATGACTTCAGATTGTGCTAATATTTTTTTTATAAAATACTAGAAATTCATTCGAACTATTTAGCAAAGCCAAGTCATGTTTTTAAGACCCATCATATGTGGGCAATCACATTTTGAATTGAATCAAGTCTTGCGATGATAGATGTTGTTAAATATGTTAATGAAGTGCACATATGTGGAGTGACATGTTCATTTTATTTTTTTTGTTCATTTTATTGCTGGTTCCCTTTGGACTTTTCATTTTGCTCACTTCAAGCACTCCGTTTCTCTGCAACTTTTATCAGGCACTCAGCTCTCTGAATGTAGGGTTATTGGTAATACCAGCTGTAGCAGAAGTCAGAGAAACTTGGACTTCAGTTTTTGCGTTTGAGCCACTTGATCCGACAAGCAAACAAATGGTAAAGAACTTAAATTTGTTGGTGTTCCCTCATGTAGATATGTTACAGAAAAAGATATCAAAGCCCACTTCTGCTGAAGAAAATCTGACTCCTGCTGAAGGTAAATGTTGGTAGACTCTAGACAGCTCTATTGATGTAGTTGTGTATGCCTGCACCACAAATAAACAGGTCTCTTTTTATCTCTGAAAATATAAACTTATTCTTGCGCAACACTTTTTGCTGCAGTTTCCAATCCTGAACTTCCCGCGAATATATGTCATGAGTTGGGCTCTTCTGGAACTGAAGTGATCGTTTCTGCTACAGATAACCCATCAAGCCAATGCTCAGGGTCTGAGAAGGGAAGTCAATATCTCACAAAATCAGATGAGATAGTTACACATAGAAACAGTGATGAGGATTCTCCGTGCCTCTCGTCTGAAAACATTCCTCACAGATCTGAGATTGTGTCTTGTATGAGGGAATCCAAAGATTCTGAAATCGCATATGATAATTTGAAAAGTGCAACCCCGTTGGAAGATAATGATGGAACTTTGAATCCTGAGTCTCAGGAATTCCGGTTGGCTGAATCTGGTTTTGGTTCACATAAAATTTCCAACGGTTGTGAACCGACAAGTGACCATGACTTTGTTCGGCATCATTCAGTAGAATCTAAAGAATTGCTTTCTGTGGATTTACCCGTTATTTGCATTAAACCGTCCAGTGTGGTCAGTGAGCTAAATGCTGATGAAGTTTGTGCAGCCAAGATTTCCAGTCTCCAGACTGACACAAATTCTGGAGATTGCCAATCCGTACAAGCGGCTTCAGGTTCTGCTGAGGATATTTTGAATGGCGTCAATGTTAACAGTGAATTATCTAGTGTAGCTGAGTTCAATTTGCTTCCAGCTGATAAGAAGTTAGTTCTCATTAATAACCGTTGGACTGACCACTCTTCAGAGCTGCTAGATCCTGGTTTACAGGTTGAGAGAACTGCGCAGTGTAATGGTTCATCTCTGCGTAGCCCAAAAACTACTGGCGTGGCTCTTCACTGCGCATCTGCTGGGGGCACTGAGGTGATAGTTCTGTCGAACAAAGCCAGTTGATTTCTGGGGTCCATTTGCAACCCTATTACTGTATTACGCCTGACTAGTTTTTTTTTCCTTCAACAAATTTGGAGGGGGTAACGTGGATTGATTAACATAGGGCATTTGGCAATGTAATTTAGGATAGAGGTAACCTATGCTGTTTTTGTAGATAATTTTATCTTAAAATGGAGATTGTTGTTAGGGAAGCTGGGCAACCTTACCTTAGAAAAGAATGTCTTTAGGATGTGCATTGTTTCTACTTTATTATCTTTTGTAAGGGCAGGATTCATCCAGGAGGAGTATTGTGATGAAACTCATGAATTGACTCTCTGAGTTTATCGATTGTACGTTTCTGCCTTATAAAATTGTGTCAAATCACTCCTAAACTTGTAATAGTAAACTTAGTCAAACTCGTAATATATTTTTAGCTTATAAAAATCATGCCAGCTTACTTTTAAATTTTTGTTAACTTTTTAACGATTTGATTATATTATATGGCTTTATAAAATATGATAATTTAAGATATGTGGATTTAAAATATATTTATATTAAGTAATTTTCATTTTCTTACATTTTAATTATACCTTATTAATTATTTGTTTGTTATAATAAAACTCCACTTCAGACTATCAGACTGGATGCCCCATGTATTTAAGTTTAGCTATTTTATTCATCTTGTTAAGGGCCTTCTTTTCTAATAAATTGGAGTTCTGTAAAGGGCATACATCAAAAACTAGCCTGTTGGAGTTGCTGGTAGGTGTTCTCTCCTGCCAACCAGCTGAAACGTCCTAACGGCTCCATACGAAACGAGCATAAGTTGAGGGTAGTACGCTTCAAAAATTAGCTGTTGAAACCTATTTTTCAAGGAAACCTACTCAGTATGAGATTGATAACAATTTCTCTAAGTTGTTATGGTTAAAAATTACAAAAAAACTAGCATCACATAAGTGCCTGTTTGGTAAACAACTAATCATGGTTTAAAAACTCTTTTTATGTAATCTGAAACAAAACTCCTCATATATAGTGGTTGGTTAATTCAACCTCAATCTACTTTATAGAAAACAGTAAAACACAGTATGACATACAAAAATATAAAAAGTAGATCGTAACTTCAAATAAAAATAGAAATATAGGTGCTTAAGCACACAATGCCTTAGACGTATAAACACAAAGCTGGTTTATCTTTTGACTCCTTCCACATGCTGCCTCTGTTTTCACAGGAGATTCAGGCAAGAATAGCTAATTTCAGTGACTGAATCTTTTAGGACGGAATAGGAAAAAAGGACACACTTGACTGAATCCTGGGCTTGGCTTATACCTACTCATCCGATTGAATTAAAAAGAATAAAAAGGAGACAAAATTGAGATTCCCCGATTCTGTCTGCGTCTGCTAGTGAATATATTATTGTACCGTATCTGGCTTTTTGCTACCTATCCGTTGTCTCGACGCAACGATTCTGAGCATTCAGAAGCAGAGTAAGTGATAGGCTTGCTCTTGTCTGTTCATAATTTCACTACTGACCACAAACCGAATAAATAAATCCAACCAATTATTAGCAGCTTATTCTGAAAGCTTTTCTTTTTTTAATGAAGACTCTGAGGATTTTAATAATCACGGGTCAAGATCTAAGAAGAAGAAGAAACCAGAGTCACACCTAGAATCTGCTATCTGCAGAATGTAGATAACAAAAGTTTTGATTTGGTCATTTTAATTAGTTCAAAACTTAATAATTTTTATAAAACAGTTCAAGTTAGACTTTACTTTCCATAGCTAAGAAGTTGAAAGAATCATCACAAGCGATGAACTAAGATACAGGAGCAATCGAGCAAACCAGCCTCAAATTGAAAGCCAGACCAAAACAGAAGAAGTTTCATGGAAGTGATGGATGACAAGAGTTTGAGAAGACGACAATGGATTTTAGGGGTTGAGGGGACCAAGTTTGAGGTTCCCCACATGAAAAATAATGGGAAACAGATTGGACAATCATTATCTGGCACCCACGTTCCATTTTCATTAATATCAATAGACATGTATGAACAACAACCTAATCTAACACCTCTCGCCGGCGGCGGCCTCCTCCTCCTCCTGCGGCGGCAGCGTGAGCGTGACAAGAAGATCTGCGAATGCGCCGACGATGAACTTGTGGGTAGTCCTCGGATTCAGAGCAAGATAGCAGAGGAGAAGCTCCTGCAACATTTCCCAATTGGATTTGACATCCATCAGCTCGGGACGCGCCTCCACCATCTCCCGCATAGATTGTCGGAAGTCCATATAAGGGTCCGGCGAGTACGTCGGCACGGCCACGCTGTTTGTGAAGATCTTGTGGGCCCGGGGGTGTTCAGGGGACGATGGTGATTGGATGATGGAGTTGGAGCGACCAGGGGACGAGAAGAAGAAGCGTTGGGAAGCAAAGGCGGCGGCCAAGTCGGCCGGTTCAGGTTCGGGCTCGTAGGGATCAAAGGTGTGATCATAGAGCGAGTTGAAGTTCTTTATCAGAATGGACGATGAGGATGAAGACGAAGAAGAGGAAGAGGACGAGGAGGAGAGGTGATCGTCTGGAGACGAATCAGAGTTAAAGCTCGTAGGATTGGGAGGAGATTCAAGTGAAAAGGGTCGTTTCATCTTAGAGAAACACGAGTTGAGCTTTCTTCCAACCATGCCTTGCATTTTATCAATCTTCACACACACCACCAAAGTAATAAGGCTGACTCTTCATATATATATACACTAGCGATGTCCTAATAACAACCGGGATTTGATGAAACGTATGGTGTCCAATGTGTTTCATATAAACAGGGAAGAAAGAGATAAAAAGGCTCGTGCTTTTTGTAACGTTCACGACTTTGACTGCTGTAAATTAAATACCCATACAAGAATCCTGTTGGGACCGTGCATCACCTACACAAACTCTAGACCTGTACCTTGGCGCTTCATGATATATTACTTCTTTAGTATTGCTTTGTTTCGGTAATTAGAAATATTAAACCCGGAGAACTGAATGGTTTAGTAGATGAGTATATATATATATATATATATATGGATTTGATATTAGAAACGTATATAGGTAGGTGGGAGGAGTTCATAAAAAGAGAGAGCCAAGGTGTGGTTGGTTTTAGGTGCAAGCAAGTTGCACATGGGAGCTGTACGTGTGGAGGGGCGTCAGGCAGGAAGCAACTGTGACCCTCACCTTGAATCTGAATCAATCGCTAGCTATACATATACACACCGGGATAATAAAATCACCAGTGAAGAGAGTATTAAAAAAAAAAGGATTCCAAAGTACTATGAGACAATTTTATAATGGAGTGTCATTGTTTATGATTGGTCCACTCATGCGTTCACTTACACAAGAAAGTGATTCATCATTCATCATATGGCTGTTATTGTTTCATCATTTGTGACACATGATATGGCCGTGAGGACTAGCTTGTCCTGTGTTGTTGGGTCCCAATCCAGTTCCATTTTCCTAATTTTAAATTCATGCATTTATGTATACATTATAAGTTTAAGCAGGTGGTCTCATGCACATCGTTATCTATTATCTATTTTGCTAAATAATTGTTAGCCTGTTCACGTTCCTGCTATTATTAGCTCTACACTTCCCTGCAATTTCCTCATCGCACAAGATTCATCACCACCACCTCTATTTTCTATTATAATTAACCTACAGCTGCTTATTGACAGAGAGGAAATGAAATTAAGGTCCAACAAAACACCAATTGTTGCTTGTTGCTTTGATTTGGAGAATATTTGGTTCAGTCACCAACTGAGATTTTTCCTTGAGGGCCCCCGTTGCTTGATGTACCCAGAAAACGACTTGGCGTGCAAAGAAAAGGATTGCAAGCACACAAGAGAGAAAAGTACGTGGAGATAATTAAAAAAATAAAAAGAGGACAATGAGATGTGGTTACGAGGTATAAGGATGGTCCAACCAACCTCGCAACCATCTCAGGCAGCAATCACATGGTTGGGAGGATAAGTGTTTTGGTGCATTATGGCCAATGTAATGGACGAGCTATTTTACATCGCTCGGTTTGAGTCCAAATTAAACCTTTTATTTGGTTAAATTATAAATCATCGACCGGTTCAATATTCAAGCCACAGGCAGTGATAAAAGCAAGTGTGTGGTTCCAACTTTCCTAGTATTGTTATCTACCACACACACACATATCATTTCGTGCAGGAAATCATCCAAAGATTATTCATTTTGTGATATACATATATATAGTGTGAGAGAGTTGGTGGGGTGGTGTTTTCAAGAGTTGAGACAGTTGTGTGGTGTGACTGTGTAATGGAAGAGAAATTAAAGATGCTTTTGAGTGGCAAACCAAAGCATTTGACAGATCGAGAGATCAACGTCTGCTGAGCCACCCCATATGTCTTTGCATTCAAGTTTTCTGCACATCCATCTGTCACCTTACAATTATATGCTTCCATGCTTAATTTGTCGTCTATTCCTATTTATTTTCAATATCACTGCGCTCTATTTTCGTGCCCAAGTTGCGTGTGCCTTTACATCAGATTCCAATCATCTCCTGCATTAAAGATATATATATTTATAGAGAGAGAGCTAGATGGAATAGTTTAATTAACTACTTAACAAATTCTTACACTTGTATGTAAGTGCATATATATAAATCAAAGTTGTATGCTCCTCAGTAATATACTCTGAGTATGAAAAAGGAAACAAAACAACCCAACGGCTTATCCTTGATATTTTACAGATTAAACATGATATGGATTATGAAATGAGAAGATAGATGAAACCAAGACAGGCCACTTATATGGATGCTTATTTGGTGGCAGGTTGAGCATGAGAGAGTACGTACAGTGGCGTGGCCTCTGCCCTTATATATATCACGCCATTGATGATCTGCCACCAAAAACTTGCCCATACATGCTTTGGATCCATTTGAGCACAACACGTTAGTTGTAAGTACTATGTTGTTATTCCTGTGACGTAGGACGTGGTTGTTGGGTCAACAGGGCTGAACCGTAACAAGTAAGGAGTGAGAAGGAACCAGCATGGACTCAGATGAGTTTTTTGGGGGCAACCAGATGAATTTTTTTTTTTTTTTTTTTTTTTTTTTTTGCTAAAAGGGAAGGCCTGGGGCCTAAATTACAAATAACGAATTACATCAATGGGGACATTAATCCCAGACTCTCCTGAATAATCCAGGTCCTCAAATCAGAAGGGCACTCATTCAGAAAGATAGAACAGCCCATTCCTCAGCCTCATTCGCCCGACAGTCACCAATCATCTTTGAATAGCCAAGCACCCACGTACCCGTCCAATCTCTGATTACCCCACCACAACCGGCGTGAGTAGTAGTCCTAGCACTTGCCCCATCCACATTCAATTTTAGCCATCCAGTTGGAGGTTTCTCCCATCCTTCAGACTGAAACCCGGTAGACAGAGACGACCCACCTGCAACATTAGAAGCAGAAACAAAACTCGACCAAATCATGTGAATAGACGCACCCGGGTTAGGAGGTTTTATGAAATTGTCATCAAAAATACATTTATTCCTCCATTCCCACAACTTCCATATAGCGACACCGTAAAATAAATTCCAGTACCTTCCCCAGTTGGCTCCCACCTGATGACTCAGATTAAGAACCAGCCAATCTCTCAAATCCAGGGAGAAAAAGGAAGTCACATACCTTGGCTTTATCAAAGAAGCCCACATGTCTCTAGCATACACACATCCACGCAGAATATGTAAAATATCCTCTACCTCACTCCTACACATACCGCATAGAGGCGAATCATGGGCCCAAGAGCTTCTCCACAAATTAGTCGGCAACTTGTTCAACGCCACTTTCCACATAAATACCCGAATTCTCTCAGCTCCACCCCATTTCCATATAGTCTTGAAAATTTTATCCCTACTAC
The DNA here is from genome assembly GCA_025563575.1 of Acacia pycnantha. NCBI lineage: Eukaryota > Viridiplantae > Streptophyta > Magnoliopsida > Fabales > Fabaceae > Acacia > Acacia pycnantha. Next base: position 1,204,627 of record JAMWYP010000218.1, read on the forward strand.
ACGAGGGATGCGACTCTAGCAAAAATAGGCACTCCTAACGTAAAAGACTCCATCCCCGTCGGACCCAGTTAGGCGGTCATGCCTCGAATCCATTCTTGGTGGAAGCACAAGAAGAATCTTCCTAACCCCGCAGTCACGACCACGAAGAGATTTTATCAACATTCCAGTGTCCACCATCACTCCAATCCGCCACCACCGAGTTTGCCTCTTCCGTAGATAAAGGTCGTAAGCAAAAGTCCTGCAGGATCATATCGACCCCAATCCAAGAATCATTAAAAAAGCTAACAGACATTCCATCTTTGACAAGCCACCTAGAGCCCCTATCAACAATATGACGTTGCTCACAAATGAATTTCCATAGTCTAGAATCACCAGGCCTGTACTGAATGAGGAAATCCTCGTCTCTAATCATATATTTGTGGAAGAGAACGTCAGCCCACAAGCCTTTTGCTCCTTTCACAAGATTCCAAGCTAGTTTAGCCCCACAAGCTTTATTAACCGAAGAAAGCCTCCTGAGACCCAATCCCCCGACCTCCTTAGGTTTCGTAACTTGGTCCCATCCAATAGGGTGAAAGTGCCTACCGGTACCATCATGACCCCATATAAAATTTCTTTGCGGCACCGCTCAATTTCATAACACACACTCGGAGGAGCTTGGCAACCAACATGGTATAAATAGGAATAGTACTAATAACAGACTTGGCCAGAGTAATTCTTCCCGCCATAGAGAGACTATTCGCTTTCCAAACACTCAATTTTGTTTTAACTCTATCAATCACATACTGGAATTTCTCCCTAGGTCTTCCATTTCGAGAAAGAGGAAACCCGAGATATCTTCCAATATCACAAGAAATATTCATTTTAGTTATGCTTTTGATCCGGAGTTTGGTGTGCAAAGGAACTTTAGGAGAAAAGAATATAGATGATTTAGCAAGGTTAACCTTACCACCTGAAGCAGACATGAACTTTTGGACACAATCCATCATAATACCGGCTTGAACGTCCGTAGCAACCCCAAAGAGAAGTAAATCGTCAGCAAACATTAAATGCGAAACACTCGGGCCCTCCTTCGTTACAAAGATAGGCACCCATCGACCGTCTCCAACATAATCACATATCAGATGCGAGAGTTTATCCATACATAGCACAAAAAGAAGGGGGGAAATTGGATCCCCCTGCCGAAGACCCCTCTGCGGCCTAAAAAACTCCGTTTTCGAACCATTCCATAAGACATTATAGGAGACCGAGGAAACGCAATCCAGAATTAGATTGATGAAATTACCGTCCAATCCAATCTCCAACAAGACCTTTCTCAGAAAATCCCAACTTATCCTATCATAAGCTTTCTCCATATCAATTTTCATAGCCATGAGCCCCTTCTTACTTCTAGTCTTTCCCATAATATGAAGGATTTCTTGCCCCACTATGATATTGTCCTGGATACACCTCCCTTTAATAAAACTAGATTGAAAAGGAGACACAATATCATTCATAACTCCTCAATCTCAACGCAATTAATTTAGTGACACATTTCAAGTGAACTGTACATAAAGAGATGGGTGCAATTGAGAAACCATTTCCACATTATCCTTTTTCGGGATCAACGAGATGATGGTTTTATTAGCCTCCAATAGCGACACTTCTCTTTTGAAAACTTTTATAACAAAATCACAGAGCGAAGGCCCCACAATGTCCCAATTTGACTTATAGAACAAAGGCGGGAATCCGTCAATACCAGGTGCCTTATAACTACCCATGGCAAACAAAGTTGCACGAATTTCAGCGACATTAGGCACAACACCAAGATCAGACAGGATCCGCGGCTCAATCACAGGAAAAGTAGTTCGAGTAACCATATCAGTACAGATTCCATCATTAGCACAGTAAATCACTTTAAAATGATTAACAACCATATCCTTCAGCTCCCCAGCCTCATCAATCCAAACTCCCACATCATTTTTCGGCGCCAAAATCTTATTCCTCCTATTTCTCATAGTAGCTTTTAGATGATAATATTTAGTATTCCTATCCCCTTGGTAATCCAATCGCTCTGGATTTCTGAAACCACTTAATCTCCTCAAGATTTAGCAGTCTCTCTAACTCCTCATGAAGTTCACATTCAAGTTTACAGAGAAATTCAGAATAGGGTACCTGATGACCTCTGAATGCCACCCAATCGATTTAATATCTTTTGCTTCTTTTGCTCTATCATGCCAAAAACATCCTTGTTCCATTGCCTGAGGAGGGATTGCATATTGTCAAGAGATTGAGTAAGATCCGCATCACGCTCCCACACATTACCAAGAAAATCCGCATAATTTTTCATAAAGACGCCTACCATTATTTAATCTAGGCCCCTTCCAAGTGAATTTAGGGCCAACTGCCCCTAAATCCATAAGATTACAGTCCTTCATACGGTCAGAGAATAGGGAGAATCGGGCTTCATGTCCACCAAGGCCCCCGGTCCTCTCAGCCGAACAAGATATATCATTAAAATCACCAATTACCGTCCAAGGATATGCCATAGAAGAGGCTAAATGTGCAAGATTGCACCATAGCTCCTCGCTATGATTTCTATCCGAATTGCGTACACCGCCGTGACACAGAACCATCGATCATTAGGAAAACGACATCTAAGATGAATGAACTGACGATCAAGAGTAATCACTTCACTTCAATAAACGAAGATTTCAAGCCGCAAGGAGGCCTCCGATCGCCAATACTAGGCACACAAGTTAGTCCATCAAAACCAAGCCTAGAGACACATCGAAGCCGATCCACCGACTCACATTTCGTTTCTGCAAAAAGAATTAGACAAGGGGTGGCCTTGGCACAAATTAAGCGAACATTATTAACAAAGTACCTCCCACAAGCCCCACGCACATTCCAAAAAATAATGTTTTTAAAAGACATTAAAAGGAAAAAAATAATAATTAATTTTAAAACTAAAAGCAAATAAAATACTTCAGGCAAAAATATCAAGATATCAAGATATCAACTAACTAAACAAACAAAAGAAACCAATCACCAGGATCAGGCCTTATTCACAATCACAAAATTTGCCCACCAATGCACTTGCAGGCCCAGGCTCCACCAGCGCATTAGCAGGCCCAGGGTCCACAAACGGTCCGTCCTCCCCTGGATCCAGCGGTGTTGTCACATTGGGCAATATATCAGGATTTGGAATAATTAAAGGTTCCATATCAATTGGATCCGAAAATTCCAAATTAACAGGTACAGCTGGACCTAGGTGTCCATCAATCCCCCTCTCCTGCTCTGACATCTGCCCAACTGAATCACAATTAATGTTATCTTCCTCAACGTCTTTCTCCTCCCTTGTAGACCCTACCTTTCCTCTCTGAATATAGTCTCTGCTCCTTTTCTCAATGCGTTGTGTCTCCTGCCTATTTTCACTCACCACTTCCTTCCTCCCTTGTTTTCCTTTGATCTTCCTACTAGATTTCCCACCATTTTTCCTTCTAAGCTGTACGACACCATCTCCATCACGCCTCCGACTGTCCCCCAATCCTGCAACCTCTGACCGAATCTCTCCCTCCATACCTCCCGTATCCGCCACCTGCTTCCCCCCCAACCTAGACTCTTCTTTCTCCTTATCACCAATTAACACCTCGAACCTCGATCCAGAAGTTGAATTCGGATCAAAAGCCTCTTTCGATTTGTTTTCATTCCTCCTGCGTCTGGGCTTCTGAACGATCCGCCAGACATCTTGCTCTTTATTTTTATCTTCCACAGGAACGTTTGGACCATTAACCACTCCTTCCACCTCTTGATCCTGCTCAACGATCGCCTCCTCCCTCTTCTTCCCAGAATTACAGTGATCCGCATGGTGGCGTAGACTCCACAAGCAAGGCAAAGCCCATGGAGCCCTCGTATTCCACCGTATAGTCCTGGCCATCTAACGTGATACCAGCCACAAGTTGCTTGCTTAGATCCACTAATACGCATAACCGTGCATAGTGCCCTCTAAGCTGATCAGAGGTGTGGATGTCCACTTTGATTATATCACCCAATCTATTCCCAACCCAAGTAAGTGCATCACGGTTATAATATTCCATAGAGATCTTAGGAATTCTGACCCACACCGCCACTTTGTTGATCGTGGCTCTCCATGGGTTGAACTGAGGTTCCCATGGCCTCACAGTCAAGTAATGGTCGAATAACACCCAGGGACCTCCTGTCAACGCATGATGATAGTCATCTTTATTTGTAAGTTTAACAACAAAGTACCCATTGCCAATATTAATCAGCCGGATGACACCTCTTCTAGCCCATAACGACTGAAGTATGGAAAGAAGAATCTTATAACCTATGTTTCTTCCAAGAAGTTTAACAATTACAGCATTCTCCCATGCTTTGTAGAGGCGTTTTTTCATTTTCTCTGAAAAGGCAAAAGCAGGAAAATTCCTGTCCTTATCCTCAGTAATGACACAAAGTGGCTCTGAATCATCTTCCTCAGACTCAGAAAGGGGGTCATCAGATAACATGCCTCTAGACAAAGCATTCTGTTCTTCACCATTTTCATCAGACTGATTTATGCCCTGCAGAATATCAGCAAAAGATCTAGTCACCTCCTTATGTTTCTTCTCAGTGTGACCCAATCTTGGCCACTCTTCCTCCATCCTTGCACCATTATCATTCTTGAGTTTCTTAGAACTTCTACTAATAAGATCATCTTCTTCATGCGAAGACGGAACCAGAGCAGAGCTTTTTTTCTCTTTCAGAACGATAGCCATTTTACAATGGCAACCAGATGAATTAGTAAGAGGAGAGTCAAATGTGAAGCTTGATAGCGCGGGCTTATAAGGCCCAAAAAGTATATTATTGATTCTATATACATTCTTGGGCCATTGATCATGAGCACATTACCAAGGGTTTGAGTTGATACCTTTCGGCGTGTACCCTTGACGAAGCAAAATAGGAAGCCCTTTTCACTTTTCTGTGTCGCTGATTCCAAGCAAAGCACCGGGTTCACAGATTTTTTTTAATTATAAATAATTGATAAAATAAAGCACCTCGGGAAGCCGAGTCAAAAATTTTATAAGCTTATTAATTATCCATCCCCTAAATATAAGATATACTTGTTCGTATAAGACCGGTTGATTTTTTTTTAAGAGAAAAATTAAAGAAGCTAGATAAATAGCTTAATCATATCATAAGTTGTATATCGTTAAATTAAATATAATTTTATAAGTTAAGTAAAATTGTTTAAAAAAATGATAAATATAAATATTTCAAAGTATTTTAATTAGTTTTATTAATATCTCTAAAAAATCAATTTTATCTTATATTTAAGATTGAGGTGATTACATGTTATCATTACTGATGGCCCCCAACCTCCACACACTCCACTTCTGTAATACAATTTGGCTCCACTGTAATAATCCTCAAATACAAAGCAAAATATTTGACGAGCACGTTTTTTCATTTAATACTGAGTAATGCAATGAAGAATTCAATTTCAGTTCAAAAAAGAAAATGAACAATTTAATTATTAAATTGGCTTCCCAACCGTTGCTGAGGAGGCCAGCTGGCCAGGAGTCTGGAAGGAAGAAAGAAAATGCCCCATTTGTAAATAAGAGTAAAAAGGAGGCCCACTTCCCTAAACTATGGAGGAGCACGCTGTTGCTGAGCAATATAATGCTCTACTGTGATAGTCCCATTTCAGATTCGTCAAACCCTCTTTCGGATGCATTTTCCTTCCCACGGCTGTTCGGTGATAAAATAATACTCCTAGTTATATTTGAAAAAAAGGTGCACAGCTTGAAGAAGCGGTAGCACTGTTGTTCGATCCTCTCATCATCCTGTTTTGCTTCAGATCTACATCTGCGGCTCCATTTTGAAAGTTTCTCTGACGTCCTCCGGTAATTTTTCCACCCTTCACCCTTCAAAAACTCTTAATGGTGCCAACAGCGCTAGTTTCCCCTTTTCATTTGAATACATCCTATTTTTATTTGTTCGTTTGCTTAACTATGAAACCCTTTTTGCGATTTTGTGTCTTAACGTATGCATTTTCTTTTCCCCAGCACAAGAGGGAGTTCTTTTGGCTATTGGTTTCCATTCATTTCTCGGAACTGGGCAGTTTTAGTTGATCTGAATCTGGGAGATCGATGCTCTGAGCGATTCAATCAATTTTGGATGACTTTGTACTTGTTGGATTGATCGGTTAGATGGTCAGTTTAGATCTGCCGGGTAGGAACTCTTGGTGCTTTATTTGCAAATCCAATCGATAAAGTTTTGGTTTTCTAGCTTCTGATAAGTTGGACTGAGCTTTAGTGTTGAATTAGGTAGAATACTCCTTGATTCAGACTTAACCTACCGCTAGGATACTGTTGAATCACTTGTTATTGCCATGGAAACACTTGTTGTGGCGCAGCACAGAAACCAATACCACGGCAAACCTAAGGCTCAAAGTCCCGCTCGATTCGGGTCATCGTCTTTCAGGGAGTTCAGGGGGTTCGACTGTAGGACTTTCCATTCCGGAACAGGCATCCTCCCAACCCCATTCAGATCTTACAGTTCACCTTTAACTGAACGGCCCCACCCATCTTCCCCAAAAACACCATCACGGCCAGCCAATTCAAACTCCGATAAGAAAGCCCACAGTAAAATGACTCCCAAAAGCGCACCAATTCCAATTAATGTCGGGGCTTGTGACAAAATGAGATCCTTCATCGATGAAGTCCCTGATGGAAATCTGTTGTTCTCAGAACTTTGGGCTGGCCCCACCTACTCAAATTCGCCTCCACCGAGTTCTTTGCCAATCCCCAAATTTTCTGTTCTACCAAAGAGGACTGTGTCTCTTGATCTACCTAGTTCCTCCCCTGAGATCGAAATACGCCCACTTGCTAAGTCTGCGCCTGCATCCCCTGCCAGAGAGCATTCCCCTTCTACAAGAGACCTGTTTGGTAATACTGATTCTGCAACTAAGACTCTATGTCGCATTCTCAACCTTAACATAAATGATGATTAAGGCATGCGGAGCTCTGGGCTCCTGTAAATAAAGTCTGATGTGCAACCCTGTTGATGTTAGATAGATGTATATAGAGATCGAATAAAATTTGTAGCCTGAGTCAGTTTGAGTTCATTTGTTTAGCTTTCGGTGGTGGTGGTGCCCTTTTGATAATTAGGGTTGGGGTAGGTCAACAATCTCCTGAGGAATTTGGATCGAGCTTTGGTGTGTAGTGGGTAATGAGGTGTAAACCTGTGATATCTTTAAGAGCAGGGCTTGCTACTGGTGATGTGGGATGGACAGAAGGTGCCAAGAAATGATTGGGAAGCAGAGAAGTGGTAATCGTACGAGTGGTACAGAATAGTCTTGTTTGACAGTTATTTAATCCATTGGGCCTGAAGGAAGCTGCATTAAAGTTGAATCTTCAAGTTACGTAGTTTTTTTAGCTTTGTCTCCACATAGAATTGTTAATTTATTTTTAATCTTACTTAATGTTTAGGCCTCTTGCTCCAGATGCTATGTACATTATGTAGAATCTTGAACTTACAGAAACCCAACCCACTCCTAACCCTTTAGAGCTCATTTCTTTAGTTTTTATTTCCTCCTTTCTTCACCCGATTCATGTATTGATCAAATTCCCTCTTCAACATTTAACAGCGTAATGATGTTGCCCTACTTTCCTTCATGATTCCCTACATGCTCATTACTACCTTACTTGAACCGTCTGCTCTCCTAGTTATATTTCTTTGTTCCTGTTAAGGCCTCACTTCTTAGCAACCCTCTTAACGCTTGTCCCTTCGGTATCTTTTCTGCCTTTTTTACAAGGAAAAGTTGGAAGGGTTTAGTTACAGTCCTTTTTAAACGTTTGCTTCAATTTTTAATGTTAAACCACGTCACCCTCCTTCGTAGTAAGTTCCAAACAAACTGCTGTCTGCCACTCGGCCCCATGGTTGCCCCAGCGTAACGCCTCTTTTCTCTGTCTTGGCCTGGCTCTCTCTTCTTTGGACTGGAGAGTGTTGACCCCGCTTTCCTAAATTTCAAGGTAAAATCTTACTGAACTCTCATTACCCTGCCTTTTTATTGTTGTTATATGTTACTGATTAATTGTTCAACATTGTGTATCAGGAAGCTGTAGGAGAAGCGTGTGGATTCATTAGATGTGGTCATTGTCTTCTGCGTGGTCAGTTACGTTGCAAGATTTCCAAGTCAGTTTTTCTTGAGTCGTTTGTGGTTCACAAATCTGTCCTTTGTTTGCTTTTTGCGTTTTGTACCCCTCAACTTCTGGAAACTGTAGTGTTCGCTGAAATAAATCTAGTTTAAGTGACTATTATCTTTGACTCAAATATGGTGTCGAAGTTATTAATTAGCACTCCTTGCAAGCTTTGGCGCTATTGCAAACATTTTGTCAATACACTTGTGCTTGTTTGTTCTAGTTTTTTGAAAGTGCTTTTACGATTATGAGATAAGAGTTTTGTTTCGACTTGCAGAAAAGAGCTTTTAAAATCATGGTTGTTCCCACATGTTTCATGTAGTCCTAGCTCTCAAGATGATTGGAGCCTGAAATATCAAATGAAACTTTACCATATATATATATATATATATATATAAAATGAAACTTTAGCGCATTGTATTTGATTACTCCATACATTACACTTTATTTCCCAGAGACAACAGGCACAACTGCCGGTTATGAACATTCAAGGAATCAAAGATATAATGTCACTCAATGTAGCACTTGGTTTCCCAAATCCTTCAATAAATAAATTATCGTATCTTTTTATTTCATTTTTTGGTAATACATTAGACTTCATCCCTGACGTGAGTAACATTCTGCCACATTCAATAGGTTGTGATGAAATAATTACAAAATCATGATTCATTTTTTGAGCCGATCGTGCTAAATAATCAGTACATATTAATACTTCCCTATAAGTATGAATAGTCAGCACATCTTATCCGCTGCAATTGATATAGTATGCCCTAACTTTTGTTAAAACCCACATATCCAGTTTCCTGGTGATCTCTTATCACTCCTCCACACTCCACAAGTTGCCTGTCCTCTGTTCCTGCATGATCCATCCACATCCACCTGATGTGTCACGATGATGTTTTGGTCAGTTAGAGTGCTTGATCTTGATTTTGTTTGTTTAGGCCAGGCTCAATATTTCCTTGTTTAATCTGGGAGGCCTTGGCGAGTTTTGTCAAGGGGCTTGACCTACATATCTCGTTCAGAGTTCAGACATGGGGTTGCTTTCACCTTCGGGGATGTAGCACCCTCTTACTGTTTTACAGAGCGGGGCTTGACAAGTGTTATATGCCGTGGAACTGTTATGATGATGACAGAAAGAGTCGCCATCTTTGATGTTACTTTTGTTTGTCACTTTGTCCTTTGTTATGATGGATGGCGAGGCATCTTAGCAGATTAATATGCCCACTTTTTGAAGCATTTGTGGGGGGCCATAGCGTTTTGAAGGTTGTCGAGTTATGGTATTATACCACTCTGGTCCTATTTATAAGTCCAGTTTGACCAATAAATTTGGTCCTATTTATAAGTCCATTTTAACCAAATAAATGAGATTGTGACAATTTTGTCCATATTAATGATGATGAGAGAGATTTGACAATAAATTTTAAAAAGTACCCATTCATAAATGAGGGTAAAGTTGGAAATTCGCTCTATAATCATTGAGATACCTAACTTTCCTTGGTATGTGAGATTTGGTCAAACTAGACTTATAAATAAGACCAGAGTGGTATCTTTTACTGTTGCTTGGTTCTTCCAAGAAAGCAACATGGATTACCAAACCCCCACCCCCAAGTGGGCTTCGCCATCTGCTTCACTTTCTCGGAGTAAATGAAATGAATGATTATGTGCGCTTTTCACTGTTATACTGTTCCGCACTCAATCAGGATCGCTTGTTTTTTAGCAAAAAAAAAAAAAAAAGGATCGCTTGTTTTGCTTTTTAATAATATTATTTAAAAATTCAGCAATTACGCTTGACAATGGCTTTTCTTCCCTTTTGTTTTAAGTTCATAATCTTTTTATTCAAAAGCAAAATATCTTCTTTCATTTTATGATGCTGTATAATTATCTATGTTGATTTTTAAAAAAATCTTAATCGTAGACATTTTCAACCTTAAATATTGTGCACATATCCTTCTTATTAACATGTCAGAAAGATTAGTGGGGAAACGATCTTAACCAAAACCTTTGAAAATGGGGGTTATCTCTCTGATTCTGATATATGCGTATCAAAGTTTCTAATCCATACCCATTATTTAAATATTTGGATAATGAAGTAATGGGTAAGGAAAGTGACCTAACCATTAAATTCTTATCTGTCACTGTCTGTTTTTTCCATCATTATTCATTAATTCAGTTCGCTTTATTTATTTATTTTTCCCCCTCAGCGGAGAAACAATAGTAAGGATTCTAATAAAATACGGGGAGAGAATCTTGACAAGAGAAATAATTAATATGTCCCCATCTAACAATATTCATCCTCACCATCATCAACCAGGAAAAAAAGTGGAATTTTCAGCGCTGCATGATCCTCATCTCCTTCAGCCGAAAACAATGGGGAGAAACAAAGGGCACTGGAATTAGTCACTCCTTGAAATACACTCTACACGTCCTCTCTTATCTCTATCTGCAGTGGAGAGGGAAAAAAGACAGAGAGAGAGAGACCTCAATGATGCAATCATTTTTGTCCTCTCTCCCATGACATGAAACTTGAGAAACGATCAAGAATGGAAGATGTTGACTTTTTATTGTCATCCTACGCAAAAATTTACAACTTTTGCGGCATCACAGCTGGGAAAGACGCCATGGAAGGGGGCTTCAGAATGAAGCAACGTCACCAGTAACCACCAAGTTCTGAAATTTCTGCTCCGTCTAATTCCATCTCTCTGTATCGGCATTCTCGACTGCAAAAAGCTCTCTCACCTCTGCAAAACAGGACACTATTAAATCAATTATATCCTTAATCGTTTTTAACAATTAAATCAACACAACATCAGACGAATTTCAAGTTCACTTTGATACCTATAAATAAAGATGTCCTTGGTGTGGTCGAGCTGAATCTTGCAGGAGCAACATAAGCTGAGGAAATTAGCACCGGAAGCAGAGTGGGAGTCACGAGGGGCAGAAGTGACAGAACTGGTCTTCACAATGTAGTCCTCGAATATATGGGTGGTTCTTGGATTAGGCCCATGGGATTTCACACAAGTATACTCCTCACAGAGCTCCATCTCACGCAAACACATAACACCTGTATGAATTCCAGAATTCTCATACCCAGAGGAAGATGGAACTGGAGAGGTAGGTGGGATCTTAACCCTGAGCTGCTTTCCAAACAACATTTTTCCCTTAGCAGAGTTCTGACCACTGTGACCATTCTCGGGTGCATCCAGAAGAGCAAGGCCAATGCCTTTTGAGTCTATCTTGTCCTTCGGACACGAACGTTTCTTTGGGGTAGAGATACATTCATATCCAAAGGGTGCCAGTGCTCTGGTGTCCAGGATTGAAGTTGGGCTTCTTAAAGCCTCTGTTCCAGAGACACACTTGCTGGTCAATTCTCTGATGAATTTGGGCGAACCAAATAAAGATGGAATAGCTCTTGCGTAATTTTGTTTTGGAGATGGCTGAGAACTGTGATCAGCCATCAAACCTGTCTTCGTCACTGCTCTTGATCTGTTCCTCAACAGCATCCCTCCCTCTTCTCTCTGATCTTTGCTGAAGAAACAAAGAGCTAAAATTCAAAAAGTTGAAAACGACAAAGTGGTGCAAAAACATTGTACGCTTCACAATTAAGAACTTACCCAAATTGGCTAGACTCTTCTTATACGGAAAATTATCGCAGATCAGATTCTCTCAGAAATATTTGAATGACATAATTACAACTTCCCAAAAACCTTTCAGGTTGAAAGGCCAACAAGGGTCTCTGCCTGCTTATATCCTCCGGTTCTAAGGAATTTTTATGGGTTTCTGCATATAGAACTGCCGAGGGACACGGGATATTAATTTGAGGTTATTACAAGAAAAATCACGATCATAAGCTGGCTTTCTGTTTGGTGCAAGTTGGGCCTTACCATCAACTTTCACTCAGTGGCTTGCTCTGTTTTCAGTTTGCATGCATGTTCTGCAACTTGATGTTGAGCCATCAGAAAGTGGAGAGAAAAAGGAGGAAGCTTTCGAGTTAGAAGAGAGGCAGAGAAAGAGAAGTGGTGCGTGGATATATGCCTTTTTAAGGAAGAAGACACAAATCAAAGGAAAAGAGCCGTGTGCATGGAAACCAAAGCTTACCATTATTTTTTGTTGTTGTGGTTCTCTTTCTCTCTGTAAAACCTAATCGTGACATTGAACATGCTGACTTTTGTCTTTTCTAATCATTTCAGCTTGTTTAGCTTATTCTTATCATATGCCTATTTTGCTCAAAAGGATAAAAAGCAATTTGTCAGCGTAGAAAATTAAATAACGCCCACCATGCTTATGAATCGGCAAACTAACTTCCTCTGATTTTCGTACACTACACTGCAAAACCATTGCTACTGTCCATATTTACGTCTTTAATTTAATTGTAACACGATTTAATTTTTAACAGTGCTATTTATACATTTAATTTGCTTAATTTTCACATATTAAGAAAATTTAATTAACTCAATAAATATGGATAAATTTAATAATTTTTTAAAATTTGTCCTTATTTATAAATGGATATTTTCATCTCGTTTTCTTGTTACTTTAATAGGGGGAAAGTTGTAATCCTCCCTTTTAATATTTAAAAGTGAACTTATAACAAATACTAATTTTTTTTTTTTTCAAATTGGCGTTATAAATAGAACCAATGGTATATAACATTAGAGGTATAATTTGCATCTCTTCCATTACATTACAAGATATCTAAAATTGATGAAATAGGTACGTAAGTCACTTAAATAATAACGAATTTTTATGATGTGAAGGGATGGAAGGAAGAATTATTTAATGGACGTACTCATTGAACTACAATTAGCGGGAATAAAAAAGAAGCAGAGATAAAGTATGGAATGGTGTTGCTTAATGAGAAATTAGGGGAAAATAAAGAGGAACAGTAACGATTTGGAGGGTAGGTGGAGTCCATCAGAGGACAAGGTGGGGCTACTCTGCCACAGCCTGGCCCATCTGGAAACACGTCATTATTATACTCTCATCCTCATCCACGTGGGAAGGGGCCCACTTCTTGCTCCACGTACTTTTAGGCCCATCTGTGGGCCCTACCTTAGGGACCCTGCCACCGCCTCCCGGTCTGTCTATGGTATAAAAACTAAGGTTATAAAATTTGGATTAGCCACTAAACTGATTGGGTACTGGATTAAGGATCAGAATAGAGTTAAACCGAAGTTAATCTGGGTCAAATCGATGAGAAATTGAAGATTTCACAATAATTAATATAAGATTCTAAAGAAAATTTAAAAAAAAATACTGAACCGGATTGATGCCCAGACTAAACCGGTTTACTGACCAATTTGTCGGTTTTTGGTTTAGCCAGTTGAGTCCGAGTTTTAGAAACTGGATAAAACCAAAAGGCCCTCCGCCACTGCATCATGAAATTATCATGATCACAGATGACAATCCCATATGAAGGTCTAAAATCAGAGATTGGTAAAGTATGAATTTTCAGCTCAGTTATATATGACTATATGAGTAACGTATATTACATGAAAATTTGGAATATGAATATATTTTAAATTTTATGTTGAAGTTTAGCTGGAGCATGGGTTTATATATGACGATTCCAAGGAAGATGTTAGCATGATTTGAACGGGACTGTCATTGATAGTAAATTTTTATAGTGGCTAATAAGAAGCCACATATAGCAAATGGGGACTGTGTATCTCTCATTGTATTAAGTTTGGTTGAAAGATGTTACAAAATGTGGGAACAAAACATGGAATGGAGAGAGGGGATCAGTTGCGTTCTTCATTTAATAAACCCGTTGGACAAGTTAACAGCGCAGAAGTAAGTATTTCATTGGATCATGGCATAATCATAGAATGCATTTTGTAAAGCAGAGGAAGATTTGGGGAGGAGGTACGTGGTGGTGTTGTGCTCTGCTTTCTCCTTCTGATCAAATGGAGAATGACAGCCACCAAGATACGATACGACCTCTCTAATCTCACGCGTTCCTTTTGCTTACTATCACCTTAACATCACTTCCACGTCACTTGCGTCTATCAATTATCTCTACCTTCCCCGCTCCAATCTAGCATCAGTTCATTCAGCTAAGGACCCTGTTTTGAATACCAGCCATTTGAGGGATTTAGTTTCCGGATAGGCAGGGCAGGGGAGCCTATCAGAAACATAAAATAGGACAGAGTGAAATGAATTGTCCAAAGGTGAATTCCTCCTTGGCCACTGTGCGTCTGTACATTATATAATCAATGGATATAACATAATATTGTTACAAATGAATCTTAGCCCTACATGTGGCATATTCTAGAATAATCTCTAATCTCTATTTACAAATAGGTAGGGCAGGGGAGCCTATCAGAAACATAAAATAGGACAGAGTGAAATGAATTGTCCAAAGGTGAATTCCTCCTTGGCCACTGTGCGTCTGTGCATTATATAACCAATGGATATAACATAATATTGTTACAAATGAATCTTAACCCTACATGTGGCATATTCTAGAATAATCTCTAATCTCTATTTACAATTGCTAATCTTAACATTCCCCTTCAAACGTGAGGTTGTTACAAACACACCAAGTTTGTTCCTAAAATAAGAAAATTGAAAAAAAGATGAAGCCTTGATAAAGCAATCACCTACTTGAAGTGAAGAGGGAACATATCTAACATCAATGGAACTAGATAAAACTTGATCCCTAATGAAATGCACATCAATCTCAATGTGTTTGCTTCGAGCATGATGAACTGGATTAGAAGCAAGAGCTTAGGCACTTAGATTATCACACCAAATAATTGATGGTTTTCGAGTGAATAAACTCAATTCTGATATAAGAGAACTCAATCATTTAATCTCTGATGCTCCATTAGACAAGGAATGATATTCAGATTTCGAGCTTGACCATGAAACAACTTTTTGTTTTTTTGAGCACCAAGACACAAGGTACCACCCAAATATACACAATAGCCACCCATAGATTTTCTGTCATCAATGTCAGTAGCCCAATCAACATCTGTGAAGACCATTAAACGAAGTGAACTAATAGGTTTGATATGCAGGCCATAATGATAAGTGCCTTTGAGATATCTTAGAATCCTTTTTTATTTTTAATAAAAAATAATTGTAATGGGTAAAAAACTTAAAATAGAGTTAATCTCTAAACTAACATTTTTTCATGTAGAAAAAAAAAATCTGGAAAGTCAAATCTTAGATTTGATGGACGAGCTCCCCCTGGACAAGCAGTTAATCTGGTTCCCCTAACAAGTGGTATTCATTGCTTTTGGGGCGAAACACTGGCTTCGTAACGCAGGAGATTTAATTAATAGGGCCTGAATATCCGCACTATAAAATTATAAAATTATCAGAAAAAGTGATTTTTTTAAACACTTTTGTGTAAGTGAAGACAAAACTCTTTTAACATAATTACCTAAAAGCACTTATAAGAATCTAAAACAAACAGGCAAGTCTCCGATGGTTACTTTCATCACAGTTTGAGAAGGTGCCGATTTCAATTGATGCCCTCCCCCTCCTGTTCTGCGTGATACTCTGGCCCTTCATTTCTTGCCACGCCGCCCTTTCCTCCTTCCTAAAATTTTTGGGTGTTCCATCTCATCAAATGGTGAAACAATTGACAGCTACAGACCTTCCGAAACTTCCCTCCAAAGTGCCGAAGGCCTTAGGTTATATTGGCATGGGAAAATGAGAAAGGACGCGAGTCTTGACGACCGTACACATGTAGAAACACTCGATTTTAAAAAATTTAACCATGCAAGCCGGCTAATACTTAAAGATGAGAACCCAGAGTTAATTATCGTCGCGTTGTCAAACCATATAAAATTCGTGGAGCATAATCAATCCGAGTATCTAGGTGCGGAAAAGAAAAGTTGATGAGATATTTGCTCGACTGTGAAGACAGTCCTTCATCAATCGGATTAGTACTTCTTTACTGGTGATTGACCTTGAATGTTTTGATTCAAACAGTGCCTCACGGAATAAATTTATAAAGGACAGATTTTATGGCTTGCCTACAAAACAAAGAAGCCATCATACATCTCATTCTTTGCCACCAGTTCAAGGGACTCAAGCCCCTCAATGGAAGCTTAGTTACAGGTACGCACAAGTGAAGGTCTAAATTCTCAGTGGCGTACAGCCAAGGACAGTACCACGACACCGTGTCATCTGAGCTGCCGAGCGCCAAGTTGGTCTCTCAGTCCCAAGCGTGAGAACATCAACATCAGATAATGGTTCGATGTCCCAGTTCCACCTGTCAGGACCAATGACGCCTCCAATCACATACAACTCATCACCCAGCCCAACCATCCCACAACCTATTCTCTTTCGAAACTCCGATGCGGAACAAACCACCTTTCTCACTTCTTTGTCCTGCTTAATAATAATGCCATGGCTCATCACATAGAGGGATCCCCGAACAACTGCCATCGGACCTTGACGCCAGCTCCACTCCTTGACGGTCCACATCCATCCATTCCCTGCATTATCTAAAACTTGAACTGTCGGCAACCCCTTGTGTAATACATGCAACTTTCCCTCAATCACTACTCCTGAACAGGCTGAATTGTGGGTACGATGAAGATCGGACATTGGAATCCATATATCCTTCTCGGGGTCATACATTTCTGCCAGTGATATAGATTTTCTACAGCTAGTGAAGCCCCCGGCCACAACAATCTTTCCATTCAATACACAGCATGCAAACATAGAACGGGGCACAAGCATTGGTGCACGTTGGGCCCATCGCCTTGCTACAGGATCATATGACCAGACCTCGTTTGTTGCAAAATTCCCATCTTGGTCACCAGTCATTGGATCAACTGCGTCACTTCCTCCACCAATCACAAATAGCTTTCCAGCAGTGGAGACGGCACCAAAGCGGGAAAGTTGCCTGATAGTTGAAGGAAGAACAGGAAGTGTAATCCAGAGATCACGTAAAGGGTCATACAACTGCCATAAGTTCTCTGGGTCCAAAGCACAGACACACAATAGATCCTCAGATGCACCAACCTCCCGTCTAGCTTTAAATAGCTCAGGGCTACGAACGGCTTCTTGCCAAGAACGAGAGACAAGCTCTAACTTAGGATGAAGGTAGAAGGGAACTCGTGCAAGGCACCTAATTGCAACAGCATCCGGAAGTCCTTCAATCAGTTCAGACATAATAGCCACTGTTTCATCCGTGTCTGATAAAATATGACAGCTGAATTCGTGCTATTTAATAGAACCAGCACCTACATTAAAATAAAAATTCAGTTACATGTAATGATGTTTCATATGCAATATCTTAAGTTTTAAAATGGGATGGTCATTAATATGGCATGTGCATAATTTGAACAAAAAATTGCAGTCTGTTAAAACACAGAAAGTTGTCAATTTATTTTATACATAGACCCCCAAAGAATCTTCCAATAATCCAATTCCACTAGGCGAAGAACAACCCCCGGGCAAAAAAAAAAAAATGAAAAAAAGACAAGATACCACAGCAAGTATAATCAACCAAGCCAAAGCTGTTCAATCTAATTTATGATGTTCTTGATCCCTTGATAAATGATTTGTCATGGAAATTCCTCCACATTTTGGAACTTCACAAATTATACAGGCACAGAACTAACAACATTCGCGCATATTCAAATGCGCTTGAAAGATGCATTTCACTTTTTCTCTCCTGCATTAAGTCTCCCTTAAAGATGCATAGACATCAATAGGGTTTCAAATAATTGATCCATGTGTCCAACCAGACACAGAATATCAAGAGCATTTATAAATTAAGATACACATTCTTGCCCACCTATGCACGCCAAAAAAACTCATTGTACCACAATAGTTGTATTTCCAAGTTGTACACTTGGCAGCTTAAAGAGTGATAAACTGATAATAAATGGAAAAACGATCACAGCATTGCAGGAATAAATCTGAAAAAGAATCTGCTGCCTTTCCATACATGCATTCCCAGCTTGCAATTCCTGGCGAAGCATAGAATAAAATGCTAGCAGGATAGGAATATACAGTATAGAGCAACTGTCTAATCCCAATGGCAGAGCAGCAAAACGCAGAAACAAAGTAAAAGGCTGGCTGGAAAGGAAATACGATTGTCTTGATTATTAAACTAGTCCCAACAAAAATACAATATATGATAAAAAAAACCTCTTTTAACCAAGCATAAAACTGCAGCCAAACATCTCTAGACTATTTACAATACCAAATTTGTGAAGTGAATAACTTAAATTGATCCTCGGGAGGTAACATGAAAGAAGCTACGAGAAAGGATATTGATTGGACATTTGGTGACAACGGGGGAAATATCTAAATTAGCTTCATTATCATCATGGACCCATGCAGAGAAGAGATATCCCAAACCAGAAGTAGAGCCAAATAGAGAGAAAGGTTAGATATGATCATCATTTGGGTTAAGTGAAGGAGTTGAGAAAATTATTTGCCCCCTTCATAGTAGGCTGTTCACGGATTCAGCTAAAGAGACGGAGCACGAGATGCGAACAGAGAAAATGAAAATTTAACTGTAGAACACGCATTAGTTCCTAATTATTAAAGCATGACAAAGGGTTATTGAACAAAAATATCTTAATCAAAGGGGGAAAACAGGAAGTCCATAAGCGCCGTCTCAAGAATTTGGGCAAAAACAGGCCAAGTTGTAAGGCAAAATTTTAAGAGAGAAATCCGTAATCACAAACAATGAACTTAATCTCCTATACATCAACGACTTCATTCACAAGCAGAAGAGTTAATCAATTCAATTTAGGATCCCAAACACAAGCATTGCGCAGTTAGAAAACCACCGTTTCACGGACGACAAGGACGTGGAGAATTATGAAGTTCTAACACAAAATCCAGTTCGAGTACAACATAACAAGGAATAGCTAAGTGATCACGACCAAACGAAACCAAAACCGACGCAATTGAGCATTACCCCGCAGCAAGATTCGAAAAACAGAAGAAAGAAAGAAAAATCGAGTAAGAAGCTAAGAGACGAACCGTAAACGCAGATGGTTTATCTGAAAGCGGAGACGAGGAGCGAAGAAATGAGGGATAGAATCTTTCGACAAAGCAGAGATGGACGAAGGAATTGGGTTTTGCCTGCGAAGATTGCTTGCACGGCTAAGGAAACGAACGCTCGGCAAAATTCAAAGGGTTTTATTTTTTATTTTTGTTGGGGTCCTTGAAGTCATTTATGCAAAGGGGGATGCAAATGCGTGTGATTTACTAATTCCATTGGGCGACCGACGTACGTCAGTCATGAATACGATAGAAATAAGCATGGGAACACTTTTTTGGGAGAATTTCTCAAATGCCCTCGAACAAAAATAAATTTACTTAAAGTCCTCAATTTTCTTCGAAAGACCTCAAATTTTTTTTTTTTTGTTCAGAATAAAGACCTCAAATTAAGGATCTAGCTCCTTTTTAAGAATAAAATTTAACTATGAAATGACCAAAATTCGCCTTATTTGAGGGCGGGGGTTGCAACTGGTTCAAGTAACATTGATCCAGAGTCATGGCTTGTAAGTTGTTCAATTGGGGAAAAAAATTACTGCTTTGTTACTTGTCAGTTTTGTAAAAATCTTTGTTGGACTTTTAAATTAGTAGTATTTTCAAAGGGTTGACAAATGACATGTGAATTGAACGTGGTGAATTAAACTATTGAAAATAAATAGAGACGAAGATAAGGGCAAGTTCAGCGTTAGCGTTAGCGTTAGTATGTACTCTTTCATGTCCTACAATATATAATATGATTAAATAATTTATTTAAGATTAATGTCTAAAAAAAGTCAATTAAAATTTTTTTTAAAGTATTTAATTTTTAACTTATTTTTCAAGATTAATAAAGTTAAATAATATTTAATCATATTATATACCACTATTTAGAATACACAACATAGTTGGTTAGCTCAATGATGATTAAATTTTCAACTTATTTATGAATGAGTATCTTTCAACTTTTCTTTCTCAAAATTTTCAATTCAATATTTATTCTTTTTATTTTCATTGGAGTAATTAATTTACAAAATTGTCACAATCTCATTTATTATTTAAAGAGACTTATAAATAATAAATTTTTTAAATACTTATTTAATCATATTATATATTGTATATCCTTAGATTATATATCAGTTTATAAATTAGGCAACATATTTTGGAGAAAAAACGATAAATATAAAATTTTAAAGTAATTTAATTATCTTTTAATATTTTCAAAAATATTAACTATGTTTTATATGTAGGATCAGAGAAAGTATTTGCTGCCCTAGTCTTTATTTTCCCATGGAGAATGAGAAAATAAGCGCTTGTTTGAATTAGCGGCAAAAGTTCTTTTCAAACGTGATTTACGGTATACCACTCTGATCCTATTTATTATAAGTCTATTTTGATCAAAAAATTTGATCATATTTATAAGTCTAGTTTCATGTAATAAATGAGATTGTGACAATTTTACTCATATTAGTTGTATTTATGAAGATAGAGAGAGAAAAACAGTTGAAAAATGTCCAATTATAAGTAAGGGCAAAGTTGAAAATTTATCCTATAATCATTGAGTTGACTATCTCTCTTTGGTATGTGAGATTTTGTAAAAATTGACTTATAAATAAAACCAGAGTGGTACGTGATAAGTTTGTAAGAGAAATTTTATCTCAACTTATATAAATATATTTTCCAAACGCTAATCACGTGTTTTCTGTTCAAACTTCGGTAGTGGGGACTTCTATTTATCACCCGTATTAAAAATAAATAATATTTCGCTACAGTTCGGAAGTGATGAATGTCCTGAAAATAAAACCTATATTCCAAGGGAATAGTTATTTTTAACAAAAAAAAAGAATATAATTAAAATAGCAGTATTAATTAATATAAATATTTTGGCAAACAACATTTATAAGGGAAGAAAAAAAAAAAATCAGGCGTGTCGCTGTCAGAGAGCGGGGGTCCATGTCAATGATGAGGCTTTGAACCTTTATAAATCGGGTAGACTTGAATATCACGATTTCATTAATGGAGTTCGGCACTAATTGACGCATCAGCCCACAATCATTTGACACTAACAGCGGTTGAACTCCCGATGATCAAGTTCGACGCTGACTTTCCATCTTCAAAACACGTTTACACCTTTTTAAACTTTCATCGGCAATATAATTATATCCATGGTAGAACATTTAAAAAGAATGGTTAATGTCTAATTTTACTTGGAAAGTTGTTATGTTAAGAGTAATGTTGTCTTTGGAGTTTTCAAAGTGTAACAATATTGCTCAAGTCATTATCTTATGTTAATTTGACTATTAATTGATCAAATATGTTGAATTTGTAGTGTACGTGTTATTCACGTCATTTTTCTTGATGTGCAAATTTGTCTCGAAAGTTTTTACTTTTACGTAATATTGCCCTAAAAATTTCCAAATCGTAGTAATTAATATCATCTTGATTATTATTTATGTTAAGTTTGACTATTAGTTAACCGAATATGCTAGATTAAAATCGTGAACAACATTAAAGAAGAATGAAAAGTTATAAATGAAGGAGGAACCCACGTTCACTATAGTGTAATAAAAAAAAAAGATTCAATCACTGGATGTATATGAGAAAGATTGGCGAAAACAAAGCCACCAAAAACCCTTTGCTACTGTACCCATTGATGTTGATATAGGTGGAGACCGTTGTGATTTTTCTTCATTGCATAAGATGTTTCCATCTCTTTGTTTTTCTATAATCTTCATGTGGGATGCATTTTTTAAAATGTTTTACTTATTTTTAAGGGTTAAGGTGCAAAAATGCACATGTGATTTACTCAAAGGAGCGCTCAACATCATGTGTTTTTTTTTTGTGCAAAAGTAACTATGTGGTTACCAAATTGGTGCAAATGTCTCATCTGCCCGTTAAGAGAAATGACGGAGACCGTGAACTTGTACGCTGAAGTTCACAACTCATGCAAATTGCTTCAGAAATCAAAGTTGCGTTGTAATTCCAAAAGCTAACCATTGAAATACAATGGAAGAAGAGAGGTAACGGTGCAAAGGCCAATGAAGTTCACTGGGAATGGAAAACGATGGTGACATCGTGGTGGTGGTTCGCCGGAGAGAGCGAAGCTCACTGCAGTTCTAGCCTGAAACTTTGCTCTTCTTCTCTCGTTCAGGTTGCTGACGAAGACAGTGAAGCTTGAGTTCTGAGCTTTCATGGCTGCCACCCCCTAAAAATCTCGCTCGCATGCCCTGCCTACTCTCGTTGCCACTATAGAAACTGACGATGGATGGGATGGTCGCCGGCGACAATAGATGAAGATGATGATGATGAAGCCGATTCAGGGTGAAAGGACACCGAGAATGAAAAATGAAGGTCTAGTTTCTAGGAGTAACTGTGCCTCTGTTCTCTATTCTAGTGTCGACCTCTCACCAATTAGATAAACAATACTCTCATTGTTAAAGCTACAAGTTCAAGACTCACTCCATTATTCTAACAGAAATAATCTAGCTACCACAACTCATGAAAATTGCTTTCAGAAATCAAAGCCACGTTCTGATTCCAAAAGCCAACTCATGAAGTTTGCCAGGAATGGAGAACGAGGTGACAGCGTGGTGGTGGTTCGCCAGACAGAGTCAAGGTAGCCGCAGATCAAGCCTGACACTCTGTTCTTCTTCTCCCGTTCAAGTCGCCGGCGAAGATAGTGAAGTCTGAGTTTTGAGTTTTCACGGCTGCCACCCCCTGAAACTCTCGCTCATGCCCTGCCTCCTCTCGTTGCCACTGTAGAAATTGACGATGGTTGGTGGATGGTGGTCGACGACAATAAAGGAAGATGATGATGATGAAGTCGATTCAAGCTGAAGAGACGCCGGCATGAATGAAAAATGAAGGTCCAGTTTCTGTGTGTAGAAATGCCTCTATTATCCACTTCACACTCCACTTCAACATGTCAGCACTTTCACTCACACCTACCAAGTTCACGTCTCCGTCATCTCTCTTAATGGCATATGGGACATTTGCACTAATTTGGTAACCACATAGTCATTTTTGCACCTAAAAAAAGCACATGGTGTTGGACGCTCCTCTGAGTAAACCACATGTGCATTTTTGCACCTTAACCCTATTTTTAAATATAACTTTGAAAAAAAAATGAAATAGGTTACATAAGGACTTGTCAGATAAATATATTTGGCCAACTAACAGGTAAACTTAAATTAGATAACAGTCGGGTGAAATTGCTATGACTTATAAACTTTCAAAGTAAGATTGCTTATAAGTGAAAACCGACAAGGAGATTTTGCACCTAAACAAAAAACAAAAACGACGTGGATAATATATGAACTGCTAGCCTAGTATATTTGGTCAACTAAAAATCGAATTTAGTTGGGATAACTACCACAACAAAATTGCTAAAATTTGAAAACTTACAAAGCGACATTCTCTTAAAAAAAACTTTCAGGACAAATTTATTCTTTAAAAAGAACTTTAAAGGAAAAGTTGGTATAATATCCTAAAATTTGCTCTGATAAATTCCATTTATGATTTATGTGCATTTGGAGAAAAGAAATAGTAAAATTTGAATGGCAATCAAATTTTACCCGAAATACTTGATTTTTGCTGAAATCGAAAATTTTGAGACATATGTTGGCTCCAATGAGACATTTAAAATTAACACTTCTTTTCTCCATTTTAGTGCATTGAATTCGACTAAAAAGGAATGAAAAAAAGTTGTCTAAGTTCCACTGGAAATTACGAGGAAAATTGAAGGAAGGGTAAAAGAGCACATTTTACGAATTTGTACTGTATGTTTCATAATTATTTAAAATTTATGGGCACATAAGCATGGGTTATAAGTTAATAAAATGGGTCAAAATCCTCCTAAGAATGGCCCAAAATTTCGGCCAAATTGGATTGAAAAGGAAAAGTTAGATTTTAACTAAATTTCAAACCAATGGCATAATTGTAATTACACGATAGTTGAAGGGAAATTTGGTAATTTTCCCTCCAAACCCCCTTTGACCCTTAAATATTATATTTCCCTTCTCCATTTGCCCATTTCACTCAGCCATATACACCTCCAAGCTCTCCAAGAACGCCATAGCGCTAGGAAGAGGAAGATGAAGCAAAAATTCATGGAACCGAGGTAATCTCTTGAGTTACGAACTTGTAACCTCTGGTTCTTCCCTCCTTATAGTCTCTAATCTCATAAAGCTCTCTTGTTCATTGTTTTTTAGGACTAGATGAAAGGTCGAAGAAGCAAGGGAGAAATAAATTTTGCGAGAAACACCGAACAACGACCAAGGTAAGCGATTTTGAACTTATTGGTGGTATAATGTAGTTTACTAATGATTTCTCTGGCTATTTGTGGATTTTGGATGATGGAAAACCCAGGGGGGAGGTTCTATTCAAAATGTCAAAGTGAGCTATAACATATGTATATGGTCTAAATAAATGTAGTTAGGAACTGAAATTAGGGTGTTTGCGAAGCGAGAATCGCAAAATGTTGACGGCCAAAATGAACCCTAGGTTCAGCCAGTGACAAGGCAGACCAGGGGGAGTTTGAATTTGAATATTTTTATGATTCCATTGTATTCAATATGAAAAATTGTGTAGGATAGAGGTTTGGTAAGAATTTTGGAAACTCTGAGATGGAATTGTACCAAAACCCGAAAACTACCTTAAAAACTTTGTGCAGGTAGCAAGTTTGTGACGAATATTTGAGGCAGTAAATAATTTCAATTTTTAATTAAATTTTTCAATATTAAAGTAGACATAATTAGCTTTAATTTGATTGGTCATTTGTTGAATTTAGACTTTTGTACACTGAGTTATGAATTTTTGAAAATGACCTATAATTCTAAAATGAAATCTAGATGGAGATCATTTTTTTTGTTAAACTGGGAACATATGCATGTGATTGGATGATGGAACCATTTTTCCTTGAAACTAGACTTAATAAGGCTTCCATAGGCTTTGGAATCACTCCATTTTGACATTTGTGATAAGAGATGTTATTTTTCGAAGTTATGGTGCAAATTCTGGAAATTTGGTCAAAGTGTGCGAAAATAGTGAAAGTAACAACACATTTTGATTATTTTGGTGTTCAAGTATTAAAAGGAATCTTGAACATAGTTTAGGTTTATTAGTTTCATTTTTAAGCACGATATACTAGATGACATTTAAAATGTCCAGAGTTGGAATAAGTAATAACCATTGCCCATAATGTATTTTCATAGGAGCTTGTAACTACCCGAAACAAGCAAGGTATTTGGAATTGACACAGATAGCTAAAAGACAAGCAGGTAGTAACTCTAATATAAATCTCACATACTCTATATAGCTGTGTATGACTGTTTAAACCATTTATGTGATTGTCTCGTCCCGTGTGTGACCAACACCACTAGTGGTTCGATTGAGCGGAATGGTTGACCATGGAGTACATTCCTGGTGGTTAGAACTGGGCATAGGGCCTAATGAACCGAAGGTTCTTAGGTGGCTATCCTAGTTGTATTCGGACGACTTGGGACACTTCCGATTGAGAACGCTAGTAGATTCGAAACAGGACTCTCAGCAATTCCCAGTCGATCATTCCTAGTTTAGTGTTCCGATTGAGAACTCCGACGTACAGGAAGACTCTCAGTACATGCCAAATGGTTATACATAGTGCTACGATTATGTGATATGGATATAATCTGTATCATATGTTCTGAATGCTTTAATGTTGTGTGGACTAATTATTTTGGTTGGCTTTCATTTACTGCTTATATTTTGTTTATGAGATTAATTTGTTATTATGGGATCCTTTGGGATTCCAATCCTTGTTACTATCTATGAAGTCTCATACATACCCAAAGAGGCTGGACATGGTCAAAATAGTGAACAAAGCTCCAAAGGAGAGGCAGCGGATGTAGAAATGCGATGGCTGCAATTTTAGATTTTAGATAATACAATAGTGTATAATATGGACTATTATATTTAGTTAAAGTTATTTTGTAGCTGTAATATTATGTCAATAGTGTTTGGATCATTGTAGTGTGAACTCTGTAATTTAATCCTTTTTGTAACCAAGTATAACTTATTATCAATATATTGTACTATACCTGTGTTACTCACTATATTTCATTGAAATACTCTGATAAATGTCGTAATTACAAGGGATATGAGAGTTGGAGTTTCACCCTAAAAAGAATGAGTTTCCAAATATATTACTCATTAGATATCTTTTATATCACACAAAATTTAATGGTTTATATATAAATACGATATTGCAATTGATATAGTTTCTTTAAAATACTCACACCAGTTCAAAAAAGAGCTTTAAGATCGCCTCATTTAGATCGGATTATAGAGAATCAGGTCTTAAAAGTATGACCGGTGGCAGTTTCGTAAATATAAATAACTTTTTGGACCGGATTATAAAGGATCCGGTCTTAAAAATATGATCGGTATCACTTTCGTAAATATATAGAACACTTTTAAGACGAATTCACATTAGGTGTTTTTCTCTTAGGTGCTTCTTATGTGCTTTTCCCTCTAATTAAAGGGATTAGGCATTTTTTTGTTTTTATTTAAATTTTTTATATATTCTATTTATTTAGATTAAATTATATGCTGCATCTTGAAATTTTTTTTGCACTCAATATCTCAAATTAATTAATTTCCAGATACTGGAGTTACAGGAAAAATATTTCTGAATGCAGGACTGTAAATTAATTAATTTGAGATACTGGGTGCAAAAAAAATTCATGATGCAACATATAATCTAATCTGAATAAATAGAATCTATAAAAAAATTAAAAAAATGTCTAATCCCTTTAATTAGATGGAAAAGCACATAAGAAGCACCTAAGGGAAAAACACATAATGTGAACCCTGATATGTTAACTTAATTCTTAAAATCTCTCTAACAACTTAATTAAGATGATTACAATCAGGAATTTAATTGCGAAATTCAAAAAACCATGATCTGCTAACTTAATTCCTAAAATCTCTCTAACGACTTAATTAAGATGATTACAATCAGGAATTTAATTACGAAATTCAAAAATCCATGATCTGCTAACTTAATTCCTAAAATCTCTCTAATAACTTAATTAAGATGATTACAATCAGGAATTTAATTACGAAATTCAAAAAACCATGATCTGCTAACTTAATTCCTAAAATCTCTTTAACAACTTAATTAAGATAATTGCACAATATAATCGTATATGCTAACTAATTAAATCTTAACTTCCAACAAATATATAGAAGAATTTTAAGACCAGATTATAAAAGATTCGGTCTTAAAAGTATGACTGGTGGCAATTTCGTAAATATATAGAAGACTTTTAAGACCGGATTATAAAAGATTCGGTCTTAAAAGTATGACCGGTGGCAATTTCGTAAATATATAGAACACTTTTAAGACCAGATTATAAAGGATCCGGTCTTAAAAATATACTTTTAAGACCGGTTTTTACAAACAACCGGTCTTAAAAGTCTTAAAAAAGAAGAAGTTAAATTCGCTAAACTCGTTAAGTCCGTGAGCGTGCTTGTCTTCTTGGTGATATAACATTTGCTTAGTTATAGATTCAACGAGTATCCCAAGAGCCTCACGAGTCAAATCCTCAGCAAGAATGACATCCTCTTCCTCTAACCTACTCGCAATCTTCGTAAGTCATTCTAAGAGCCACACAAAAATCCTTGGCAACATTGGCAGTGAGATGCTTCGAGGGTTTTGTGATGGCATCAACTCCAATCCTTAGCAACGGCGCAAGCGTACTGCTTCGAGGATTCTGGGCGGCGGTGGCTCCTTCCTCTTCGATCTATGGCTCCTCCCACACCGCCTTCGCACAGATCCGGCTTAAAATCAAACCCAGATCTCTTCTTGCTTAAGTCTGTTTGCTCCTACCTTAACCGCTCCTGCTCAGATCTGGACTTTGATTTTGGTTGCTTGAAGCTTTGCCAACATCGACAAGAGGATCCTGCTCAGATTTGGTTGCTTTAAGCTTGTGATTTTTTTTTTTTTGTAGATTTGAACTTCAATTTCACCTCTGATTTTATATTGATTCAAATTCGATTTCCATGGTGAATGATTTCTATTTCTTGTTATTGTTATGTTTTCTTATTTCTGGACTTTGTATTCATCTTTTTTGTTTTTCTTGTTGGTGTTTCTTCCAATCTTTGGTGATTTGGGACCGGTTGTTTCATTTGAGTTTTTTCTTCTTTTTATTATTATTTTGAAACACTTTTAAGACCGGATATTTCAAAAGTTCGGTCTAAAGTTTTAAGACCGGTTGTTCATCCGGTCTTACAATATCTTTTTTGTCCGGTCTTAAAAGCGTTTTTTATACCCGTGTCATATTGTTTGTGTATATGCAGAGGCGGACCCACATTAGTGCCAGTGTAGGCAAGTGCACACACTAAATTTTTTATAAGATATATATATAATGAAGGAATACTACAATAAATGACCGTAGCCTAGTGGTTAAGACTTAAGAGTATACAAACATTACTTACATGACCAGAGTTTGATTCCTTCAGGTGCATTTCTTTCAAATTTTTTTTAAAACAGTGAAAGAGGCAAATCTTTTAAAGAAAGATTCACTAAAACCATACCATGAGAATTCGAACCCATGATGTGTAGGTGCGCTGCACCTTAAGAGGGTGTAGTCTACTAGATGAGCTATGCAACCTTTCATTAAGAGGAGACACAAAAAAATATAAAAAGACACATTTATTTAGTTTACTTATCCATAATTTATTGATTACAAATACAGTATTTTCATCTTTTGGATGTTAATTTAGTTGACTCTTGATTATTATTTTTTTATGTTAAGTTGAACCCCCGAATCTCACCGCTAATTATGCACCCACAAACTTGAAATCTTGGGTCCGCCACTGTGTATATGTATTCATATTCATTTTTATATATGTATATATTGCTTTTGATGAGAAACTATGTAGTATAATTTATATATAAATAAGAATTAATAAAGATGACTAGTCTAATGATTAAAGAAGACATATTCTTTTTATTTTTTCTTTAAAAAAAGGGAGAGCATATAATATATGGCTTATATGCGCGCGTAGGTCCATCTAAAAAAATCCACTCACTCATGCTGTTGGACATTTCTTTTCTTTTTTGGGAAAGGTATTTGTATTACTTACAAGTGAGAATTAAAACAGCAAGGGTGAGCAATACCTTGCTTACGGTATGTTGAGACTTGAGAGTGAGAAGAAACTAAAAATCAAAGCGGGGACGGGGGACACAAATCCCAGCCAGCATGAGCTTTGGCAAGACAATGGACTGCCAAATTTGTCCTCATACACAGATTCCTGTTCGTCCAATTTCAAGAGTGCAGCACCTGAAGCAAAGTTTGATGTTGCTGCAGTGGTTGGTCCATTCCCACCTAAAAGCTGATCAGCCTCTTTTTCCGACAACAAATTCAGGCTTGCAAGCGCCGTTCCATCAACACACCACAACCAGAATGCAATTGCTTCTGAAGACGTATTAGTGATAAATAACGCCCTTCTTCCCACCAGGTTTAGACCTGTTGATTTCTTGTGATGATTGAGACAAATCAACGGAAGAAAAATATGACAAGTCAAATATAGATCGCCCACTCTATCTAATTAAATGCCCCCCTTTATTAACGTACACCAATAACAAGGCTCCCCTAATCAACCTATCCACTCAAAGGGAGTATTGAAGCCGAACGACCTCAGCATCTGTGTCTGTATTTTGCACAAGTTATTATTATCTTCCTCTATATTGTCCGTAGAATAAAGAGAGTATAATATATACAAGGCTTTCCGTTCCTTCCAACCATACTTGTGCCATACATATTATTGGTCCAGGTAGTTGAACTGCAGAATTATATTCCAACCTACCAGTTGTCTCCTATGGAATTGTTGAACCAGAAGCATGTATAAATTTGACGCGGCTACAAACACCGATCACCAATCAAATTCCTGCAGCATTAGTGTGAACCAGGAGAGTCACTGATGGAACAGCTCAAAGCTTTGCAGGTGACAATAATATCAGCAGTGTTGATGGTGATATTATTGGGGAATTCAGTGAAGGGGCAGATCAACACGCCATGCACGGCGTCAATGATGAGTAGTTTCACGCCATGCGCCAATATGATAACAGGAAGCACCAATAATGGCGCTGTACCATCGAGCACATGTTGCGACTCATTGAGATCTTTGGCCAACACAAGTGTGAATTGTGCCTGTCTCCTAATATCTGCCAACGTTCCCTTCCAAATACCATTTGCCTCAACTCTGGCCCTCTCTCTCGCTCAAGCGTGTAATATAAACGCACTACCTTCCAAATGCAAAGGTCCTTATTATCTGCCTAGCTAGCTGCAATTTAGTTTCATCACCGTACCCTTCTCCCTTTCCCCCTTCATGAATCATAATACATCAGTTTTATGTTTAACAAGTTGACATTTTCATATTGCAGCTGCTGGTTCTCCTTTACCAGCTCCAGGTATTCATCGTTTTATTCTTACTTTGGTTTAACGTTTTGCAGCCAGATTACCCTCCTGATGGTCTAGCGTCTCTATACTCTTGGATAGATACATATATAATTTGGTTTGTGTGACTAGACGTCTATTATTATACTGTTAATAGATCAGATGTATGTTATTGATAGAATTAACATTTTATTTTAACTCTATGAGTGGAATATTTTATGATGACCACGATGAAAATCATTGTAACTGAAACATATATACTAGTATATGGAATGTTTAAGTTGGTTAATTACATGAACCGGGTGTCATAGGAAAATGACGTGATTTGTTATATTCATTCTTGAGTGCCAGCTCCGAACAAATAATTCCCGTCATGTCACTGACAGTTACGTATAAAATAAGAATAACAAAGAAGGGGACTATAAAAAAGCTTTAATTTGACTAGTTTCACTCTAAGCCGAGGTAAGAGGCAAGTGATTGATTGTATATGATGCATGGGTAGGCCCCGCTGAGGTTGGAAGAAATGGGCCAGGACCTGGACCTATAGCTGCGTCTCCCTTAAGTCCGCAAGGTAACAAGTGATGCATCAGTCTGTAATTTAAATGCCTATGATTAAGCCTGACTGGAATTATGTGAGGGCATGCAGGATCTGAAGATATGTCGGAAGCTAAAGCGAGCAAATTTATGAGTCGGAGATTGACACAAGCACAGGCCCTGGCTCCAGCGGAAGAGCCCAGAACAACTCCAAAAATTCGACCAGTCTTCACTCCACCCTCCTCCTCCTCTTCTAATACATCCCCATTCATGTTCCTCTCCATTCCACTATCAACCATGCTTGCCACCCTTTCCTACTTTTAACTTCCCCCATTGTTTTTGCGCGCTCTTAATTTCAATCAAGGGCCTCCCATATCCATTTAATTAATAACACTTCATCAACTGCAGCTATATCTAGCTCTCTTTATTTTAAAGGAATGTAGGAGTATCTTCATCTTCATGTCTAAATTATACGTTACTTTTTGTTATTATTTTAAGCAATAATGGAGATGAAGATGAAAGGTGCATGTCCGTGTTCATTGCCACTTGACAATGCAATCAAACACTTCGTGATCTAGAGTCTAGATGACGCCAATAACAGTACCGTCAAATAACCTCAGCGTCGTTGTTTAATTTTTATGTATATTAGTATGTTTTTTTGGTCGAATATGTATATTAATATTACGTTCCAAGCTTGTTCATGCGATAAGAAAAGTATGCCAGCAAAGAAGATTTATGCTAAGAAGAATCTCTCGTCGATGATATTTGTTTCATTATATTTCCGCCGGGTCTAATTAAATATAAGAAACAGCTGTCGTTTTTGGGAGAGGTAAAAAAATTACTAAATTATAGTATAAGTGGTGTACCATTAGATTATGTATATCAGTTTATAGGTCGGACTAATTAGTTTATAAAAAAAAGATAAATATTAATCTTAAAATAATTTATTTAACTTTCTCAATCTCTTTAAAAAAAAGTTAACTGGATCTTATATTTAATTAAGACCGGATAGTAATTAATATTACATTCCCATTTTATAGTGCCAGCGGAGCATACTCATTTTAACGGTGATTACCTTAATTGTTTTTATTTCTAGCCAGAAGAAACTGAATTCATCATGAAGATAAAAATTATATTTTTTTACCATTCAAAATTTATTTTATACATCTGAAAATGAGAAATAATTTTTACATGATTAGGTGAGGATTATGGGGCTACTTTCAAATTAAAATGCATTATTTATTACTTAGTAAAACTTCTTATAAAATAATAGTATTATATTATACTTGTAAAATATGATTTAAAATTTTCATACGATTGATGGTAAAAAAATTCATACTATTATCCTAAATATGAGAAATAATTGACCTTTTTAGAGATATTTAAAAAATAATTAAGTTACTTTTAAATATTTATATTTATCATTTTTTATCCAAACTATTGATATGATTAAGTAACTTATTTAATTTCTTCAAAAAAAAAAAAAGTTAACTCTGTCTCATATTTAGGACCGAAGTAAGTATTTCCCAAGCAATGAAGCCAACCTGGGTTGGGATTCGGGCATGAAATCAGGGTCTCTTTACCATTGTTTTGAAATCCAGACAGGAACCGTTCAGTAAATCGGTTTGGGCATCAACCTGGTTCAATACTTAAAAAAAACATCGATTTAAAAAAAATTAGAATTTTATATTAATAACTTTGAAATCTTCAATTTATCATCGATTTGACCCTAAGTTAGCTCCGATTTGACTCTATCTGACCTACTAACCTTGATCCAAAACCTCATCAATCAGTTTAGTCACCATGTTTTGGAATCTTCTCTTTACAACGGCGGCGTCTTAATCGTTTGAGGCTCTAAGCTCCTTAGTTCTAACCTAAGGGCCCGTTTAGTACAAGGAAGATTTAAGGAGGAAAATGAACTTAAGGGAGGGAAATGAATGGAAGGGAAGATTGAGGGGGGATTTAAAAAGTTAAGTTGTTTGGTAGACATGGGAAGGGAACTTAAATTGCAGGAAAATGAATTGTTTGGTATAAAGAATTGGGTGTTGGTTAAGTGGGAAGGTGAGGTGAAATTCCTAAAATGCTTTTCGGACGTTCGAACGAAAAGGTTACGTTCGAATGTAACAGGCACCCAATCGCCTGTGTTCGAACGTAAAATCTGACAGTGACTTGAGGTTTACATCAGCAATTTCACAACCCTATAGACAGAAAACCAGACCACCAGACCACAAAAACTAAACAGAGACGCATGTAGAGGATGGATGAAGGAATAACTTAAATGGAAAGAACAGAGGGTTGAGAAGAATTCAGAAACAGAGGAAGCCGATGGTGGTGGTCTAGTATTTCCTCTCCGGCTACGGTGCTTGGTAAAGAGGAAGAAGAAGGCGAAGATGATGGAAGAGAGTCGAAGCTCTTTGTTCTCCTTGACGCTCTGGTTCTGCTTTTGACATCGGGTTTGTCGCAGTTGTGTTGGAGGGTGAGGGAAGAAAGGAATGTTACCGGCGACGATGATGAAGAAGGTGAGAGTCGTCGACGACGAAAATGGAGAAGGAAGGTGGAGGAAGGAAGAATCATATCTGAATCTGCGGCACTCTGGTTTTTTGTAGATTATTTGAGCAAATTAAAGGGCTTTTTTGTCAACAAAATTCACTCTCCCGAGAAAATGGCGCTATCCCGCCATTTTGTGAGGGATTCAATTTTCCCACCTTTTTGGGAAGATGGCGCAGGCGGGAAATGAAGAATTCAAGAGAAAGGCGCGCCAAACTGTGTTTTTCAGTGGGAAAATAGCCATCTTCCCATTCCCTCACACAAATTCAGCGTACCAAACGGGTCCTAATCGTTTTGGCTCTTCCTCATCTCGGCGGATTTTGGCTCCCGTCCTCTTCTTTATCTCAGCCGTTGGATTGAGATCTGAACAGTTCAGATTTAATTTTTTATAAAAATATTATTTTTTAAATATTAAATCATTAAAAAATATTTAAAAATAATATTTTTATAAAATATGAAATCTATTCAGATTTCCTTCCAATAGTTGAAATGAAGAAGAGGATGATAGTCAATCCCCATCCCGTCGTAGCTCCTGTTCCGCTATCGCAGTAGCTTAAGGCAATCTCTGCTCGGCACAACAGATTCAGGAGCCTCAGGGTGAACCTGAATGTGATTTTAACTGAAGGTTTTGAACCTTACTTGCTCTAAAGAATCTCCCCTGAATTTCTATGCGACTGTAATAATCCGCGTTCTTGTTTTTGCTTTTGTTTCAAGTGACCAATATTACTTTTCCAAGGTCAGATTCTTACGTAACTCTTTTTCTATTGAATGGTAGTCTTAGACTCATCTATTGAAATGAGTTGGAAAGCAGCCGAGAAACTCATTAGGCATTGGAAGATTCTTAGAGGGGACAATGTAAGCTAGTATTATTTCTCTCGCATCCTTTTTACGCCTTTTGATATTTTTCCCCTTATCATATTTTGCCTTCAAAGGGATTTATTGTTTTCATTTTTGATAGGTAATGATTATACGGTGAAAGGACAAGGGCGAGACTGGGGTTATTAGGCGTGTAATCCGCTCTCAGAATCGTCTCATCGTTGAGGGGAAAAATCTGGTGAGACAAGTCTCGATTTCTCCTTTGTGTGTTAAAGTTTTGGTCATATGACATAGCGAACGTGTTGAGTTGAGTTGGTTGAGCGACTTCTCTCATCAGCCTGGGAATTTATGATGGTAAACTTGTTTCTTTGGAGTATTTTATTGATTCTGTTTCCATGGATCTACTTGCACAGTTGTACATCATTTATGAAGTTATTGGGAATTTAGGATGACATTAGGCCTTCTATTCTATTAATCTCAGGGATGTTGCATCCCATAAGATTCAATAATTTATTTGTACTTTGACACGTGTTTTTGTGCATGTGCTTTCATAGTTTCATTATTGCTTTGTCTGGTGAAGATCTGAATTAAATGGCGCATTGAGCATCTAGTTTTCTCTACATGCATGATAGATTTTCACTTTAGTGCTTGTCATTTTATTTTAAGTGAAGAAACATATTAAGCAAGGGCAAGGTCATGAAGGAGGGATCTTTACCGTTGAAGCTCCAATACATGCCTCAAATGTAGAGGTTCTTGATCCAGTGACGGGGTATGCATATGTTAAAACGCTGAACTGGTGATTGCATGCAAAGGGGTTGGAGTTAGATAATTTAAAACGATAAACTTTTTCTTTTTGGTTCAAGAAATTAAAGCCTTGCAAAGTTGGGATTAGATATCTTGAAGATGGCTAGTACTAAAGTCACAGTATTCAGAGAGGTATAGGAGCATCTGGGTCTATAATCCCCCGGCCTGAGATCTTAAAGATAAGAACTACTCCAAGACCTACGGTCCGTATGCACCTAAAACCCACTCTTCTCTCTTGTTCAAGTTTTTTTTGTCCCTGAAAAAATCACACTCACGCACCTGTTTCCGTCTTCTCTCTATGTCTCCATAACCCAAAGCGTAACACTTACAGCTGACCTTAAATTGTCATCACATGTTTGGTGAAATATGCATTGTTTTTTAATGTCTCTCACAGCTAATTTGCCGACACCTTAGTTGGAGAGAATGTTAGAAACTATGAATCCTTATATTATAGTTTCAGTGAACACTGGTGTTGATTATCTAAATTTATTTATTTTTTAAATAAACTGTAATTATCCTGCTGAGCATCAAACTCGATTTATTATTCTTTTTGAAGTTGGTCCCAAAGATAGTCCGATGGATCTTGTGTTGGAGAAGACCTACGACGCCAAAGCAGGGAGGGGCATGCCTGATCTCTAAAGAGACTATGCACAAAGATTGGCCCTGTTGCTTCAGTCTCATGCTTAGATTCAAAGCAACTGCGCCCAGGAAAAACGAAAGAGGGTTATCAGACATAGTTAAATCGGCTTAAATGGTTAATTGGTCCCGGGATTTTTTTTTCCCCACCGGTTCATCGGAACTTTTATTCCAACTAATTTAAATTTGTCCCGAGACAATTTATGGCTGTGGGGAAGAGCTCTTAACCCTATTTTTTCTATTCTTTAACCTCGAATTGAGAAAGTGGTCAAAGGAAAGCAAGTCTCTTTCCACTTACTCCCAAAATTACCGTGATACTTGAATAGTCCAAATGGCATAACTTATGGCACTATATTCTTGGTTGTGGGAAAAGAGTTTTTAACACTATTTTCTCTATTCTCAGCCTCGAACTGAGAAAGTATTTAAAGGAGAGTACGTCCATTTCCATTTACTCTTAAGATTACCGTGATATTTGAATAATTGAAATAAATTTTTTTTTTTATAAGATAATTGAAATAGTTGAAATGGCATAACTTATGGCAATAAACTCTTGGTGAGGATTAAGTTAATGGGTCGGTATCCCTCAGGATTCGATGAGGTAGTTTGTTCTTGAAAAAATGGGGGGAAACTCTCAGTACGAATTAACTAATTTGGGAAATCACAGTTGGGCCTTTTGAGACGCAAATTTGAAGATTTCCTTTTTCTTTTTGGACCCAAGGAGAACGGAGCCTTGGATGTTGAGGGATAAAAGCCATCTTCACTTTTATATCTCAATTCAATAAACTGAACTTCTGCCTTAGACCGAGCAAACGGGAGAAACGTTCCGAATTGTTATTATTGTACCGAAAAGAAGACCAATGCAGTGAAATTTTTCGAGTAATATTCTGAAATGCACGAGCAAGTTATCTTTATAATGTTCAATATTTGGGTCAATTTGTATTCTTAAATGTTTAAAGACACAAAACCATGGTTTTCTTAAATTACTCTCATTTGTTAAAACCACAGTTTCAACCCTCAACCATAATCATTTCATACTCATCTGATGCCTGCTTCTACGTTTTATTTCTACTTCAAATCAATTTTATAATATTAACTCAAATGGCCCCGAGTATCACTCTAATCCTATTTATAAGTTCATTTTGACCAAATCTCACATACCAAAGAATAGTAGTTACCTCAATGATTATGTAAATTTTTTATTTTACTCTCATTTATGATTGAGTATTTTTCAACTATTTCTTCTCTCTCTATTTTTATAAGTACAATTAATATAGACAAAATTGTCACAACCTGATTTATTACATGAAACTAAACTTATAAATAGGACCAAATTTTTTGGTCATGAACTTATAAATAGAACCAGAGTTGTATATTTCATCATGTTCACCCATGCTTGTAGTCACCAGTAAATAACTGAATAATTTCAAGTAATTTATGACATAGCTTTCTCTATCAAGAATGAAAAAAAAAAAACCAATCATCTTGAACATCGCCAGCTTAGAATTTCTTAAAATCCCAAAAAAAAAAAAAAGGTAAAGTGAAAAGTGAGAGAAAAAATTAACATTATTAATACTACTGTATTGATATAATGGGTGATAAAAGCTAAAAGAATTGGCAGGCGTTTGACCAGGAAGGAGAATACATTAATGAATGATGACAGTGGAAGCAGAGACATTGAGAAGCGATAAATACAAACAACAATAGACTTAGAGGGAATATCTCAAAGTCAGTTCCCCAACACTGCTTGACGATGATTAAAGCCGTGACGCTATTTTTCATCAGCTGAGAGGAAGTCCTTGTTCTTCAGTCTCAATAATATTACTACCATTCTGCAAGTAACAACCACAAGCACACCTAACACTAAAACAAACAGAGAAAACTTGAATTGCTTCATATTCATAATAGCAAACGCAGAGAGCTCCTGCAAGTAAACAGTAATCCCACGCCAACCATGATATCACTATTCACTCCCCCCCTGTACTTATTTAACTCACTGTCTCTGCCACACTATGTAACGTTAAATAGAAGCCAAGTGAGTCTTACATTTTAATTTGCCTCGTTCACAAACCCAAAAAAGGCCTAAATTTGACTCAACGCTCGTGCGTGCCTTTTCACATCTGAGTCATTAAATTGTTAGCCTGGCTCCTGACACCCTCGTCCTTGTTTAACAAGCAAAAACCAAGCAGAGAATTGACCAGTATCGTGACATCACCTGTTCCGTTAATTAAATATGATATGTAATTTTCTATCAGCTTATCCACACTATGGCAATGCCTTATACCTTACTTAAGTCCCTTTATGACCAATAATCATGTATTAGCCAGTCTCTTGCCGATGCATGCTTATCCTTCTGATATGGTTTTTTGCTGTTTCGATGTTTTTTGCTCAGCCTCTTTAACTGAGCTGCAGTGAGCAAT
Organism: Acacia pycnantha; assembly: GCA_025563575.1. Taxonomy (NCBI): domain Eukaryota; kingdom Viridiplantae; phylum Streptophyta; class Magnoliopsida; order Fabales; family Fabaceae; genus Acacia; species Acacia pycnantha. The sequence continues at coordinate 1,242,958 of JAMWYP010000218.1, forward strand.
ACGGAGTGGCAGAAACCAGTGACGAGAATAAAAATGGCTTTTGCCACGTTGGCTTGCAGAGAATGTAAATGTTCAAGAATCAGCAATGGGGTATGTGAGAAAGAAGAGAAGAGTGAAATGATGGCGTGGGATGATATGAGAGAGTGGGAGTGGTCAGACTCAGAGCTTTGACGCCTTCCAAAGCCAATGAACTTTTTTATTACAGTATATGCTTTCAAGAGCGTGCATGCGTCAACATTGTCAGAATTCTCTCTGCAAAATGTGTCTGTCTCTCTCTCAGTGAAACTTTGACCCCTCCCAACCCATTACAAATTCATTAGGCATTATCACAAATCAGAGTCCATTCAACAGTCTCAACGTCGATTCAAAATTCAAATCATTAATGAATGCAGTACTGGCTCAACTAGAAGCTCTCTGATACGTAAATCGAATGATGCATAGTACTATCATTTATTAATGCGGGGTGCGTGTGATTGCATTTATCAGTAACAACTTGATTGATTCACTGAATATAATTAGGAGTTGAATGTGCATTTTCCAGCAGTGTCCCAGCGTCCCAATTGGTATCGATCCCAATGCCAAACAGGGCTGAAAATTGATTGCTGAAGCTGTCACTTAGCACGTTTAGTTATAATTAAGCGGCCCACTCTTCAAATCCCAATCAAAATACGGTTTAATTATGGATCTGTGCGTGGATAATGACACTTCTACTGATACTATTACACCAAACCACAACAAGATAATCAATAAATGATGGCTGTTCATCCCCCCTCGTGGCCTCGTTTATTGGATATACGTATTGGGAAGCCTCATTCAGAGAAAGGATGTGTAATTCGTGTATTGCCATGACTTTAGAGATAAGGTAATATGAGACTAGAAAAGTGGAACCAACAACGAATTCTTTTCAGAGGATCATGACTTTAGTCTTTAAGCTTTTGTTTCTTGTGTGAATCAGATTAAGGGACCATCATCCTTCCATATCACAGAGTGGTCCTCGAAGGCTATAAAGAGATCACAAGGGATAGGGGTAGTTAAAGAATTGAATATGGCTAAATTTTAGTGGGAAAAGTTGGGATCGTGACCCCTCGTCCTTGGGTTCAACTAGGGATGGAAATAGGCCAGGCCAGGCTTTAGCTAAATAGGCCTGAGCCTGTAATGGGAGTAAAGGCCCAGGCTGGCTGAATACAGCTTTTTTAGGCTCGATCCGAGCCTTCATAAGCTGGGCTGGGCGAAGCCTATTTAAAGGCCTACTTACAATGTAGGCCTTTAAAAAGGCCTCATTTTATAAGCCTTAAATGTCATAATTAACTATATAAGAATAAAATTAGTACTATAATTAATTAATTATACTTGAAATTAGAATATAAGTATGAAAAAAATTAAATATTTTGTTATTTATATTATATAAATATATTTTATATTTATTAAATGTGTAAACAAAAGGCCTAGCTTATTTACACATTCAAAGCCATTAAATAGGTCTTGGCTGGCCTTTTTAACAAACAAGTCAGCCATACCAGGCCTAAACAAAGCCGAGCCATAGGCGCTGATAGGCTCGCCTATTCCCACCCCTAGGTTCAACCGGCGAAGGGTCGGACTTCCTCACCTCAAGGGGAGGTTCGATCCTGCGTTGGTCAAGGCTGGCCGGGGAGGCATCCTAGTGGTCTAGGAAGCAGTGGAAACGCTGGTAGAGGTGGAGACATGTGTACTCTCTGTCCAGTATGCCTTGTGGACTGGGCTCCAAGCGCCCTTGGATTGTGGGTGAGCCCAACCCCTTTCCTAAAATTTTTCTATAAAAAAAAAAAAAAGTTGGGATTGTGTAAAGAGTAAAGACCCTTATTGGATATATAGAATGTGGGGAGCTAGGCAGTACAAGCTATGGGATCATTGGGAATTGCCTTTGAGGAATTTTGGACGTTGATGTGAGATTTATGGGACACATGTGACTTGGATTCGTGGCCTGAGTGTGAAGATATTTCACCAAAAAAACAAAATCCAAACATTATCATCCAACCAAACCCTTTGTGCTGCGCCGGATGACAAGCCTTCTACATTAGGAAACAAATTTGACTCATCTATAATGTTTGCCTCTAGCTCCAAGGCAGGTCTTGAACAAGCATGCTTGCTCCTCTACTCTCATCCACAACTTAGTTAACTTAGGCGATCTCGTAACAAGTCTCATAGCAACGATGCGAACCCCCAAAACTTTTTCCTATCAAAAAAAAAAAAAAAAAAACTTAGTTAACTTAAGAACATAGCAAGGCCCATTCCTTAATTGGACATCCATGGCATGAGCTATCTCATCGTCTCTGGAAAGCAATAAAGATATAAGAAATTTCACCCCAAAAAAATATATATATATATAAGAAACATGAAGTAAAATGCAAGTCACATTCTTTATCCCATGACATTTTCATGAAAAAAATAACACATCAATAGAATATTGCTATACTATATAAGATGTGTATTTTTTTTTTTTCAATGGTGAAGGGTATTTCCTAACTAATAGTCAATGACTAATCTCCTCAAAGACGTTGGGATCCCATAAGTAGGTCCTGACATTCCCAACAATTTTTATTTTTGTTTTTAGACGTCACGCCATGGATCAAGACTTGAATTATATGCCTGAAGATATCTAACAACTGTGGTGATTTAATTGCATTGCTCATTATATGGAATTTGTTGTATTTATATGTGAATATAATCATATAGTTAATCATCCAGATTGAATCAAATAGTGCATAGCTGTTTAGATCCTTGGGAAAACGAGCCATTTAATGCTGCTCTTTTGCTTTTGGTTTCTGGGTTGATATCTCTGTTTTTGTGTCCCTAAAAAGCATATTGTTTGCTTCGCTAGACACAAAGCCATTGTGCCATCTCCACATGGACATTCTTTTGTCCCCTCCCACTCCCGTTTTCACCCCTAAGAAGCATGGGAACATTATTTGGACTATATGGTACTCATACTTCCAAAGTATTTTGAAAATTGATATGATAAATGTCTAGTTCCAAGACAACCAACTTTATCACATTTTGGGGGGTTTTCTTATTGGTCATATATAGGATGCCTAATTGGCTATTATTGCGTAGCTGAATTGAGGATCTGATAATGGCAAGCAAAACAAGATTTGACAGAAAACTGACTTCAACGTTTTACGTGCCCAACACAACTGTAAAATCATTGCTTTCCTGTTGTGAAATTTTTATAAAGGCCTTAATTAACAGAGCCTATAAGTTACGACAAAACTTTGGACATCTTTTTTTTTTGGGGGAAAATAGGAAATGAAACGAAAAGTTTTTTCCTTCATAATTAATCAGACAGCAACCAAACACCCCAATGATTGAGCTCTCCGTTCCATATGAACTCCATATCAAATCATACAATTTTTTAAATAATATTTACTACTCATAAATTAATTGGTTAAACTTGAATTTCCAAACGTGCGATCCACTTTCATGCCAAATCTATATGAAAGTGGACAATGATTAGGCTTCAAATAGTTAGATTATGGGAACCCAAAAAAAAAAAAAAATGACAGAGAAGGGAGCAGTATCAGAGAATCTGTGTTTTTTTTTGCGCAAAATCAGAGAATCTGATTGGGAGCAGGCTTTGTTTGGGTTTTTTTTTTTTGGTATGAAGGCTTTGTTTGGGTTTATCTGTAAGTTTAGATTTTGCGAGTTTTGGGAATTTAATTTTTACCGTGGAGTTTGGATGAAAAGTGAATTGAAGTTTGAATTATAGAATTCTTCTTCAACTCCGTACTCTCACATACGTGTATGGTTTGGTCACCTCGGGAATTCCTTCATTCTGGTTTTTTGCCTGCACCACCAACATTTCATTTTCACCCTCTTCCCTCATACCTCGGAAACTCCGTATCACTGTTAAAATCTTGATTATTAAAGGGTGTATTACTTTCTTTTTTGTCTAATTAAGGTTCTCAGAGGACTTTTTTTTTTTGGCCAACCTCAGAGGACAGCTAATTACTACTTGGTTATTCATACACGTGTGCATGTTAAATTTTGCGGAGCCAGCTGTGCGAGGTACATCGATGACATGAATTAATTAACAGGTATACAATTCCTGTTTTATTGTTTGTGTCACACTTGCATATTTGCTTGATAAAAGAACTTTATTGGTTAAAGAATTGACTTAAAAATAAAATAACCTTCCAAGAACCATACTAGTAAATGTGGCTGAATGATATTTAAGGAGCATGCATGACCTACGTAAATAATATGTGAACAACCCCAATTAAACTCGAAAGGGAAGAAGAAAATAGGGAGAATCTTGGAAGACACGCTGGATACAAAGTGAAACCACAAGTTCATTAGATAGACCCCCATAAATCTCAGACAGACATCTACTAATGTGTGAGTACGGAGAACTTTGGGTGGGAGGATATAATTCACTGAGTCAAAAATTGTCCCATAAATACAGAAGACAGATTCAAAGGTAGAGGGTTGTTGAGGTTGTTGCTCCATAAGTCTGATATAGTAGTGGTAGTAGTAATATGAGTCGGAAATTACTAGCTTTGCTTGCAGTCGCAGCCCTGTTCATATTAATGATCCGTATTTTCAGGTTTGACAACTTAAATGACTCCTCATTAAATATCTTCTCTCCAAAAGTATCAACATTGGTCTGTGAAATCCACCACTTTTACACACGTCTTTTTCTTACCCTAAAACCATCATATCTTTCTTTTATTATGCCTAGCTTTTTCCCTATGATGCAATTTCAAAATTATTCCTTCAAAGCATGGGCTGTAAGAAAAGTTAAAGTCCCCCTCAGAATTTATATGCATGGAAGACAACAATGACTGTAAAAAGATACTGGTGTAGCCCAACCATGCCAATATTAAAGGAAAAGAAAGACTTGTTTCATTTTGGAATTTGGTACGCTCAACAAATAATGACTCACTGCTCCAAGCCAATAAAGCCACATAACTTATACTTCCTTTTTCCTTTTCATTGCGATTTTCATCTTATTTAGGAAAATAGGGAAAAATACCATAATTGTATTTAACATATACTATACATTTACTCCTCAGCTCTCATTCTTCTCAGTGAAATCATTAGCTGCCACGAGAAAAGAAGGTTCACATACGTCAGAACTTGCACGGTATCTCTTTCTAACAATGGCAATGAGTAGCCTTCCCTTTTGTAAATTCTTTTAATGTTCCTGCCTCAGATCAAACATGATAAATACCTGACATAGTTTTCAAAATGGGTTTATTCCTACTTTTTGTTAAAGAATAGTCATAAGCCAAACGCTTTATAGTGTCTTCGACCCTGGGTTCCCAACTTGAACTCATATCCTGCAAAATCACAACGAAATTAAATTTAACTTCCCCATAGCGATACAGTAAAAGTTCCTCTTTTTCACAATCTTGGTAATTGATTAGCAATATTCTCCATTCACTAGTGTATGTATTATAGGAAACAAAATAGATTGAAAAATTAGAGAGAAGCTGAGTAACAGAAAGAAGAAAGGTGAACCTTGTGAGGGTATTGGTATGTCTCCATCGCAACTGGGGCTAGCGTTTCTCACACTAGTGCCCACCTGCAAAATGGAGACCAACCCAAGGATAAGAATAAGACATGCACGAGATGTCAACAAATGACTTTAACATCGAGGGAAGACAAGGTCAATTGCATTACTATCAAGAATTTATTTTAAAAAAAAGTACAAATTCAATGAGCTTGTGCAGGTTGAGGATTGAGTCAACTAACCCAAAATTCTGAATGGCTATGAAACGATAATCCTAACTTAATGTTGACCCTTGTTGGAGTGAACTACCTTATGTTGATCACTTTGCTGTTTCTGTTCCTAAGGTCATCAGGTTGATCTCAAAGAATAAAGAGTTGCTGCAAGGCATTCAGAAGAGAGTTGGCTCAGTGTAACTAAAACCATGTGGATGTGGCAACAACTCTTCTATTTCAATCCTGGAACTAGCATTCTTTTTTGTTCGGCCACGGCTCATAGAATCAACCTCTGCCAGGAATATACTATAAACTGGTCTGTGATCAGAGAATCTTGACTCCCCTCGAACATAAGATAATTGGCGGAGACCTCTTCCATACCACAAGATACGGTCACACCTTCATGAACAAAAGTTAGATAAGTTATAACTAAATAAATCATAATATAGTTTCAACATGCCGGAGTTCTTCGTTTTTGTTGTTCACTCCTTTCCAGAGAAGAACGTTACCATGCCGGAGTTCTTCGTTTTTGTTTTGAGTGTCTTTCATCACCTGCATATCTGTCTGAGTTATTTGAATACTTGTATGTGGGAGGGAAATATATCTTCCCCTCATTCCATCCTTGAAACACACGACCTTGTCTTTTCTCTATGCGCAGCTAAAAGGCAAAAAATTTCATATTGACAGGTTGGTTAAGCAATACAATGAGAAAAGGAGCAAACTTTCTGACACAAGAATCACTTGTAAGGGATCAAAGTATCATGCCTGGTCTTTCTCTAACAAAGCCTTCCAATTCCGCATCTCAACAAGAGCTTTCGCTGCGCGATATGAAAGGGCTATCCGATAATTTAAATCCCCCAGCCAAATAACCCGCCTGCACCAGTTAAACCAAAAGTTTAGGCCTTGACAATGCTACAAGTCAAAAGAAAATGTTATAACATTGAACAAACATTTCGTGAACAGAGATGAAAAGCTTACTCATGTTCCAGAATTGTCTGAGGAGAATTTTCATCGCCAGTGCCATGAACCTGCGGAAACCTTGTCTTCCTGAGGATCTCCATTACATCAGAATTTCTCCTAAGCTCGTCACCCTCCTTTTGTCCAGAACTCAAATGACTACAGACGAAGCAAAAGCTTGTTTGGTGCAAGGACATGCTAATTGAAATTGAACCCTGCAACATCCCAAAGAATTGAGATTATCTCCTGTACTGGTTCAACATATAAAAAAAATAACTACAAACTGCATTAATATTATACCTTATTTCCAAGATAGCCCATCAATCCCCTGCCAACACAAGAGACTTTCAAGTTATGAACATCATCTCTGATATCGCTTTTCACCCAAACTGTGAGAAATATCCCAACCATTTGCTTGCTGGCAACCAAACAGTATCTCGAATGTCCTGTCTGCCTATCTCTATCCTCCATAGAGAAAGAACCATTATATGACAGCGGAGAATATTGTGTTGTAACTGGGGAATCACCTGCTCCAATTTCATCATCTGAGGAATTCCATCTATAATTAGGGTCATAGTCACTTGTCCTATGACCAAGGATCACTCTATCACAGACACTGAGGCGGCGATCAAGCCGTACTTGTGGCAGTGACATATCATTGTCCATTCTCATGCTACGACTCAAGGATTGGAAAGACCTCCGATGGAAGAAAGAGTCTGCCTTCCGCCTCATTGATCCCTCGAAATCGGCATCTAACTCTACAATAGGATCAGGGACTGGTGAAGGAGTGCGGTATCCACCACTTGTGCCAGGCAGACTGTTCAGGGTCTTCCTGATAAGAGCTAGCCATTTTCTAGCAGGGCCATTGTCTTCTGTGCCTAAAACGTTACCAGCATTAAGAGGTACAATTTCTTGAAACCTGAGTGCAATATGAGGAAAAGCATTATCAGACTGAACTTCTAATAAAATGTAGGGATAAATGAAATGTATTAACAGCAATTCACCCAAGAACATAGATATCAGATGGTGGAGAAGTGTGGAGCCAATCTTCAAGGTTCAGATAACTAGGAGGGGATTTTCCAGCCACGTTCCAAGTAGCAACAAAAATTCTGTATCCAAAACAAAAACACGCATGAGCATAATGGAGATGCAAGTTCTAAAATTCTATCGGCAACTAAAAAAAAAAGATTGTAATTGAGTAAAATAAAGTGCAAAATTAGTGTACCTATAATTATTCACATCTGGAACTTGAGCTGTGACATGGTCAGTCATACCTCGCTGCATTCTGTCCAAGTTCTTACGGCTTGATCTCTCTATGAATATAATTAAGGTGGCGATTAAGTTTTCAGAGAGATTACAGGGAAGCAAAAAAATGATTAAGAAAAAAAGAAGAGGGGCAGCAACAGAAGGTTTCATGAATTAGAACATAGCTGTCTTCTAAGATTCTCTTTTTATCTTTATCTTGGTGGGGTTTGGGAATGGGAATGGTGTGGTCCTAAGAAATACCAAGGTGTCTGCTAATGAACCTGTTTTGCTTTTCTTAATAGTCCATGCCTCCCTCTCTGAATAGTTGCTCCTCCACTCTTCATCAACACCTGAAAAAGCATTATCATAAAGTTATTAAAGCTGTGCTCTTCCCACCGTTAATTTATCCTCCCAATCAATCAAATTAAAAAACGAAAAAAAAAAATGGCGGCAGAAGGTGAAAACCGTGAAACAACGAGCAGACTCGTTGAACCCAGAAAGAGGCAGGAGAAGTATCAAATTTTATTTTCCTCTAGAGAATTAACATTCCAATTCCCAGAGCCCTAATTACATCAAAATCATGCGAAAATTGGCCAATCACCTTCATAAAGGACATCGTCTGCCTGAAAGTCCTCGGTTTTACTCTTGATATTGAACCACTTCTTGACCAGTACTTTGGGCCATGAAAGCTTCAGCGAAAACGTAAGAATCAGCAACAACAGGACATAAAACGGAAGCGAATTTAAAGAAGAGCTGACATTTTCTCAAACCTTGCTTTTCTTCGAGTTCTCATCTCCCATTATTGGAAGAACTTCATATAGCTATCTCTTATTACAGAAACGATAGTGCTAGCTAGCTAATCTTCTGCAATGGCTTCGCCATGTTTTCTGGGGTGTGGTTGAAACGAATTCCCGTCGGATTCCTGGCTCTGTTTTTGTCTCTGACGGAAATGGACGAAAAGATCATAACAGCCTTGGTGATCAAACCAAGGAGATGGAAACTCAGCAACTGACCAGAGCGGAAAAAGACAGGAATGGAGGAAATCAATGCTTCTTATCTAATGCAGAGAGAACAGTAATGAGAGCAGAGCAAAACCCAGTTTCTGGGCATTGAAACCAATGTGATACCAAAAAGAGTCAGAAATTGAGCCCCACTTGGACTTGTCACTACTGCTTCACCTGCACTGGTGCGCTTCAATCTAATAATGGAGCAACTAGGAAGAAAGAAAACAAAGTAAGTTGCAAGGTAAGAAGCAGAAAGAGGGGGGTGATAGGTAGAAGTAAGAGAGTGAGAATCTGGGGATAGAAGAAGACAATGTGGAAGAGAGGAAAACCTCGTTGTGGGTACAGAGACAGAGCAAAGTATCGAATTTGAAGGGAATAAAGTGAAGGCAAGCTTCGCTCTCTCTCGAGGCTTTTTACCCCAACTCCAATGTCCGCACAAGCATGGGGACTCCCTTATATTGCTCTCCCACTCACTCAGCCTCCTCTCTCTCTCTCTCTCTCCCCCGTTTATTTTCTTCTCATGAGATTTCACGCCTCAATTCTAAAAGACGACGACTTTGATCTCTCTCTGCCAAAAATTATTAGTCTTTTGTTTTTTCATGATTTTGGTCTAGATTATTTATTAAACACGTAGTAGTAATATTGTCCCCCTTTTAAGTTAGGAATTAAAATGAAATCGAAGCATGTGACAGATGAATGCCTAACGGCAGACAAATTTTAAACTCGCACTGAACAAGTAACTGAAACTTCCGCTAATTTTTTGACCAAGGCAGTCAACTCATTTTTCACTGGTCTCTAATATAACTTCGACGCAAGGTCAGCAAGTTTGGTTCCGATCCAATTTGGAAGAAGAAACAGCGAGTATAATAGTGAGGTTAACCAATGTTGCGTTGGGTGTTGTCGGATTGAAAAGCAGTTTTAGAAGACCAAAGAATCTCTAACCGATCTTTCTTTCCAGAATATCCTGTGTTTGACCGTGTCTGCTTGATGAGCACGAGAAAGGCAGTTTATTTATTGATATTTTTTTCTGGGGTGTTAAAAGCCTATCATAGCTTTGATAAAGTCTACGACCTGATTATCATATCTTATTACTATAAGCCTCGGTTAACCTTAGACGGTTATTAAAGGGAATGTTTCACAATTGAAAGCCCCGTGGCTAGCTACTCCCCCGTTCCAAGTCACCATTTGTAATTTGGACATAGAAATGTTTCTGTTTTCTATGTAATTTGGACTTAGAAAAGTATACTAATTTGTTATTAAATTTTGGGTTAATGTCAAAATAGAATATAGGGTAAAGGAGCAAAAATACATATGTGTTTTAACTTCGGAAGCGCTCAGCACCATATGTTTTTTTTTTGGAGCAAAAATATATATGTGGTTACATTTTTGGAGCAAAAATAACACCACCGTTAAAATCTAACTTAACGGTGCATTTGCAACAGAAAATGTCATATTTACAAGAACATTTAAACACCTGAATTTTGAACATAGAAATGTCATTTACAACAAAAAAAAATGATATATTTACAACAGAAAGTACTGTATTTACAACAAAATTTAAAATCTGGTCATATTCACAACAGAAAATGTTATATTTATAAAAACATTTTTTTTTTTGATACAAGGCGAGGGGAGGGGGATCGAACTCAGGACCTAAGGGGGGGAAACAATTCCCAATACCACTACACTACTAGTAGTGCTGGTTACAAAAACATTTAAACACCAGGATTTTGAACATAAAAATGTCATTAAAAAAAAAAGCTATATTTACAACAGGAAGTGCTATATTTACAACAAAATTTAAAATATGATCATATTTATAACAGAAAATGTCATATTTACAACAACATTTAAACATCTTGATTTTGAACCTAGAAATGTCATTTACAACAGAAAAATGCTAGATTTACAACAGGAAGTGCTGTATTTACAACAAAATTTAAAATCTGGTCATTTACAACAGAAAAAGTCATATTTACAACATATTAGATTTTAACGGTGGTGTGACTTTTGCTCCTAAAATGCAACCACATGTGTATTTTTTTTCCTAAAAAAAACATATGGTGCTCCCGAGGATAAAACACGTGTATTTTTACTCCTAAATCCAAAAAAAAAAAATGCAAACTCTGGTTTGCACATGGATTGATGTATATTATAGTTTACTTTTGGGGACGTGCAGTCCAACAAACTGTTTCTTTATTATTTCACATCACCTGTTTGGCCACCAGGGTTTCCAACCGATCTGTGTATGTGTTGTGAAAACAAATCTCAGAAATCATAGTTTAACGGGATCGCACCTGATTATTATATTGAGTCAACTTATTAGCTTTAAGATACTGATTATCCAATTATCTTGTGAAGCCGTTGGCCCACAAGCATGTTAGCCTCAGCTTCATCTGCTTCACAGGGTTTGCTTGTGACGCATTGTCCTTGCTAGTGTCCACAAAAAGGCCAACTCTGGTAAGTACGTGTCAGCTTGCAGTGGGAACGTATAATAGAAAATTGAAGAGCACACGTTCATTAAAAATGGCTTCTGAGCTATACTTATAGGTTTATAGCTATCTATTATCTAATCAAGCGAGCAGAATCATATGTTGTGAACTTAATCATGAGTGGCTGCCATGTTCTGCATTTCAAAGTTAACCCCTGATTAATAATTGCTTTGTGTGTTTCAATTCAAGGGTCTCTGTTTTTGGCCATCCTGTGATTAACTCTGGGGCAGGGCAATGAGTTGAAAGATGTCTGAGGGACACGTTTGGATAATGCAAGATTGCTGAGTGGGGATATTAACATATCAGAAAGATAGAGTTGCAGATTGCCCTTATGCAAGTGCCAATGATGGGAAGAAGAAAGGTCAGCATCAAAATTAATCACAGGGTGGGTCCCGCAGGGGTTGGGGTAGGGCTAATTAATTAATCCAACATTTTCTAATAATCTTCTCAACAACAAAAATTCAGATGTATCAACCACGGGGTCCGGGGACCCCTTGCCAATATATCAACTTCTCTCTAGTCATCTGCTCTTACATGACTTGGACTGATTGCCACGTGTTCACTCAACTATCCATGAGAGTCATAAATCTAATCATTGTCACCAATACATACAGTTCATACTTCAGTAGCAAAAAATAATAATAATAATAATACATTGGGTATGTTAAATTGCGGATAATATCAATTATTTATAGAATTTCATTTAAATGTACAAAGGATTTTTTTTTTTTGTTCATGAAAATTAAAATAAATTTTGATGAACTAGAATTATGTGGAGAATAATATATTTATTATTTTTCTGAAACACGTGTTACTTGCTTTTGTTTGGAACGATTTCAAGATGAAATCCCATTTAATGGGGTTAAAAAGAATGAAAATTCAAGGGTGTGTGGTACAACTGGTAAAATGGATTTTTTTTTTTTTATACATAGTAAAATGGATTTTAACTGTGGGTTAAACCAACCTAACCCGAAAAAATGGATGGTTTGGGTTTTACAAAAGTGAGACCATTTTGATACGGTTCTTATTAGCCCAAATGAATAAGGGCCCAACTCATGGCCAGTTTGACCACCGGGTTGGAGGGTTGGACCCTTTTTTATTTTATTTTATTTTAAAAAAAAAATTGTAACCTCTCTTAGAGTATTGCGTAGTCTAACACTATTAATATCAACTAATTATTGATTGTATTGAATGCTAATGATGACTTTTTTATTTATGTTTATTTTGTAATATGTGGACTTGTGATGAATACTTAATTTGTAATAACTGAAACTTTGAATTTGATGTTTTATTATTATCTTATAATTTTGTAATGTATTTTTATTATTTTATTGTTTAGGTTTGTAGGGAAAAAAAATCCAGTATAATGTTTTAAAAAAATTTGAAAAACGCAATATAAAAGATTTTTTAAAAAGAAAAAAAAAAGTAATATTAGTTGGGCAGGCCAACCCAAAAGTTATAGGTTGAGTTGGCTAAATGTTGACTCATATTGATACGATTATTTTTTGTTTGAACCCATAAGGTCTCAATTCGTGATAGATTGTCCACCCATATTACTAGCTCTAGTGTGAGGGAGTAAAAAGTTGACTTTACTACTTCCGCAGGGATCGCAACTTCCAGAATCTCCATCTAACTTATCCAATGAAATATACAATAAAATTAACATTTTTTTATATTTACAACAAAAACCAACTTTATGTGACTATTTGAATTAACGATAGACGTGATTACGTGAGAGAAATTTTAACTCGACTTTCGTAAACATGTTTTTGTGTTTTTGCTTTGCTGATTCAAACAGGCCTATGTAGTGAATGGTGTGTGTGTGTGTAAACTTACTGGTATATGGAAATGGGTGAGAAGGTGGTTAGACAGGGTAACGAGGCAGTCAAAGGAAGAATCTTTAATTGTACTAAGTATGTTATGGTGTTGTTGCGTTGGTTGCAATTTGATTTTGTTTCTGAATGGCTCTGCTTTTTCCACCTTTTCTCAACCGCTTGAATCTCTCATCTTTTTTCATTTATCTTCTCCTCCATACAATTGTTTTGTCCATCACTACATGTCGTTTATGTTGTTCAATCTTCACAACCTGGCAAACTATGCAGATCTCCCTCTGGCCCTCTCTCCCACCTGTACTTGCTGATGTAGACACTAGACATCCCACCTTTTTCCTTTCCTTTCCTCTCTCTTCTTCTTAATATTTCTAGTTCTTATTCTAATGGCACATAAGTATTTGACCCTGCAAAAATATCATGTACGCATCCCTGTACTTGTCAAATTATGCTCCCGTACCAACATGTAAGATCCGAGTAATCAATAATCTACGTACTTTAACGAAGGGAAACAGAAAAGGAAAAGGTGATGTTGCGAGGAATGATCATAGTAATAAGAAATAAGAAATTTGTCAATCTGAGATTGTGATACAAACATGAAAGCAGAGCTAAGAGTGAAAATTATATTGGATCAAGTGAGAAAAGAAATTAGGGGATGAAGGCATATGAAAATGTTGAGAAGAGATGGATAAGGTAATTTTGGACAGTAGCTAAGGAGTATGGGGACATGAGTCATGAGAAGTTGCTCCGCTAGATTAACGCTACCGACAAAAAGGTGCATACTAGAGTAGATGTTGCCAATTCAGGTCACAGAAATCAGCAACTGTTTGTGTAAAGATGAGGACTTGACTGCGTGAGAGAGCAAAAGCAGAAGCCTGCTATTTTTGATGTGAAGCTTTTCACAACGGGGTTAAAAAAAATGACAAGCTGTGTGTGAGAGAGAGAGGGTGTGTGTTTTCACTTTTTCACCCAAGCAGCTCTGATTTTGAGTCCCTTTCCCCATTTTTGGTTTGAGCTAGGCATGCAAAAACACCTTGTCACTGTCTATCATTTTCCCATCTTTACTTCCAGTTATGTCACTTGAAGGTAAACAAATTAGTCTGGCTATTGTATATTGTATATAGACCACGTGGTTTCTTTTCCCCCTTGTAGAAAATTCACGAAATAATGCTTATTACTCTGACAACCTGCGGAAAAGAAAGAACAAGGCACGGCAGTACTATATGGTTAATCAAAGTTCAATTTCAAAAGAGCTTTTTTTTTGCCCGAGCTTGTTTTGTTTGCCTTCTTCACAAGGTATCAGTGGAAAAACCAGGTTTGAGGATGGCCACTTCTTTCCATTTTCAGAGATGTCAATATGGCTGGACCCAACGGCAGTCCCTGGCTTTCTATCCATACAAATGAACATCAGGCTGTCTCTGTCTGAGCAAGGAAGCAGATTGGTTAATAATTAAAGGCACTACAGAATGTCATGTTACTTGGTCCTCTATATCTCTTTCCGGATTGCATAGCATAACTCCGCCATGGAATTCTCATAAATATTGTCAACAATCCTAAAAATGATCTGCAACACCCAATAATAACAAGCATGTAAGGACCGACTATACACTCACCCACGTATATTTAAGCATCGAAACATAAATGCGCGTCACCTGGTTAGATCTTATGGACAGAGAGAAGGAATAAAAACTCTGCATTCCCAAAACATTATTACATGCAGCATGTATTGTCGTGGAGTGCCAAAATGATAGAGAGAAGAAGAATCTGGAGGAGAAAATCTCTGATGATTGTATTCCTAAGTCTCATACTTATACACAGAGGCATTTGGTAATACTGACCGACTACTTGACACATGTAAGTGGTTGACAGCTGTAGCTTAACAACTTAGCTAACTGACATGTAATCAGCTTAAACTGATTAACTATACATACTAACATGGAGCTGGATCAAGCATGTTTTCAAGCACATCCTAAAACAATATCCTTTATAGAAGAAGAGGTTTGAATCAAACCAGATCCAGCCGTGTCTTCGGTTTGGTGTACGAAATATAATGTCCTTCAATGATGTGACCAGATAATTGGGGAAGATTTCAATTGATATTATTGATAAGCAATGTGTTTTTTATATACAAGATGAATGTGCAAGGAGTAAGACAATTACATAACAAACTATACAATAGCAAGTAACTGAATAATGAGCTAATTAACTAATTACAACTTTATCATGTGTAACACGTGTCACCTCCCGCAAGCTGAAGCATGTATGTCTCGAATGCCTAGCTTGGATTTAAGCTCATGAAACCAAGTAGGATGAAGAGGCTTTGTAAAAATGTTGGCAAGCTGATCAGCAGACCGAACCAGGAGAAGACGTATGACTTTAGCTTGAAGCTTTTTTCTAACCACATGACAATCAAGCGCTATGTGCTTGGGTTTCATGAAAAGTGGGATTTGCAGCTATTTTAATTTCAGGCTAATTATCACAATAGAGCAGAGTATGAGCAATATGAGAAATATGAAAATCATTCAAGAGATAGATAAGCCACTGTAATTCACGTGTAGTAGAAGACAAGGCACGATATTCAGCTTCCGAAGAGGACTTAGAAACAATAGCTTGCTTCTTGGCTTTCCAAGAAATTAAAGAAGAGCCAAGGAAAACAGCAAAACCAGTGACAGAACAACGTGTGTCTAAACAACCAGCCCAATCAGAATCACAAAAACTTCGTAATTGCAAATCACAATCAGCGGAAAAGAAAATACCAGCACCAGGTGAAGATTTAATGTACTGAAGAGCATGATGAGCAGCAGCCAAATGACTGTCCCGAGGGTGAGACATGAACTGACTAAGTTGTTGAGTAACAAAACTTAAATCTGGCCAAGTGGTGGTGAGGTATTGCAACCTACCAATGAGTTTCCGATAAGGAAGAGGATCAATTAAAAGAGTACCACAATCAGCTGAAAGCTTTAAATGAGGATCCATAGGACAAGAAGCAGGTTTACATGCCAAATATCCAATATCTTCAAGTAATTCAAGAGCAAATTTACATTGAGACAAAAAAATACCACTTTGGGATCTAGCAAGTTCAAGTCCAAGGAAATAACGAAGCTCACCAAGATCTTTGATGTTAAATGCAGCATGTAATCGTTGCTTGATCAAGGTAATTTCAGCCAAATCATTGTCTACAAGCACCACATCATCAACATATACAAGAATGACAGTAAATGAGGTAGAAGATGCTTTAAAAAACAAGGAATGATTCGAAAGAGACTGAAAATATCCATAGGACAGCAAGGCTGAAGAAAGTTTAGAAAACCATTGACGACTAGCTTGTTTTAAACCATAAAGGGATTTTTGCAATTTACAGACTAGAGTAGGATCAGAAGAAACATAACCTTGAGGAAGATCTATATAAACTTCTTCATGCAAATCTCCATGTAAGAAAGCATTATTAACACTTAATTGGTGTAAATGTCAATTTTTAGCAGCAGCAATAGACAATAACAAACGAAGAGAAGTCATCTTAGCAACAGGGGAAAAAATATCAAAATAATCCACACCCTTAGTTTGGGTATATCCCTTTGCTACAAGTCTAGCTTTGTACCTTTCTATATCACCATTTGACTTGAAATTGGTTCTGGAAACCCATTTACATCCAATTGTTCTTTTGCCCGGTGGTAAACAAGTAAGGACCCATGTCTGGTTTTGTTCAAGGGCATTGATTTCTGCATTCATGGCATCTCTCCAAACAGAAAGTTTCACTGCCTGTTTAAAAGTGGAAGGATCAGGATGAATAGTAACAGCATTAACAAAGGAATGATAAGAGAGAGAGAGAGAAGAATATGAAAGGACTAAAGACAAGGGATAACGAGGACTACCTTTGCATGATGATTGGTGAGTAGACGATATGAGGGCACAATGAAAATCCTGCAAATATGAAGGTGGGCGGTGAAGTCTAGTAGACTTACGAAGAGAAGGAGTGGGAGAAGGGGAAATGGAAGTAGAAGGCAAGGACATGTGGGAGGAAATAGGTGACGGTTATGAAACAAAAATAGTAGGCTGAGAAACAATAGGAATGCCATCAAATAAAGGGGAGCAAGGTTGTGGTCTAGGCCAAGGCAAGGTGGGTGTAATGTTGTCAGTTTTAAAGGGAAACACAAGTTCATGAAAAATAACATCTCTAGAGATAAAGATTTAATTTGATTCGTAGACATATCAAGTAAGGTAAAAGCCTTGGAACCATGTGGAATACCTAAAAAAATGCATTTACGTGCACATGGAGCAAATTTGGAGCGATTATGACTTAATGTGGAAGCAAAACAGAGTGAGCTGAAAACTTTAAAGATAGAATAAGTAGGAGAAAAACCATATAAACGTTCAAATGGGGTAGAATTTTGAAGAAGGAAAAATGGTAAAAAATTAATGATATGAGTGGCGTGAAGGACTAAAAAGGACCGATAAGAAATAGGAATGTGAGATTAAAAAAGAAAAGCACGTGCAACATTTAAAATATATTGGTGTTTTTGTTCAACTAAACTGTTTTGATGTGGAGTGGCAACGCCATCGAGTGACTTTTGATGAATGATTATTTTCCGTATTTCAAACCGATTCGCTCGATGCCACCGATAGAAGAATCCATTAAGGAATCCCGCTTTGAAGCTTCTGTGTCTGGATTCCATCAAGAAGCACAGATCTGTGCATTTGGTCCTTGCGTTTGCAGCTGCTGCGTTCTTTTCCCCTCCAATCACGCTCGTCCGGAAAAAAAAAATGGAAGAAGCGTCCAACTAAGGCACAAATCTGAACAAGGGAAGTAGAGAAGAGGTCGATGTAGACGAGCTCTAGTTATCTTTCGTCTCTTTCTCAAAATGAAAGATGAACTCTCCACTCAGGTACGTTTTCCAACCGTTACAGTAGGCTTCAACTGTAATTTTCTCGTCCCTTATGCCTTTTTGCTAGACTTTGCACAAAGTCCACACACTTACACAGAGTAAGCAAGATGCAGCACAGAGAAAGTGACTGTTTGAATAAGAAACAAAATTCGTAAATTCATTTTTAGGCCTCCCAATGTTTTTATCTTGCTATAAAAAGGTTCATCTGGATTGTGAGTGACCCAGAAAATAATTGAATGACTTGAAATCTTCTCTAGTTCCTGTATGGTCCTGTTAAATAAGCACGTGGTCTCTTTCTATGACAATGAATCAATGATTTGGCGAAGCGGGGATCCGAGTCTCGGCATGTAATAATGCAATGCGTGAATAATAATTTTGATATATAATTGATGCAGATTTGGTGTTTAATCACTCAAGGTTGAGGCAAATTTGTTTAATTTGAGTCATGATGATGGATAAATAGAATGTAAGATGAGATTTTATCATAAAAAACTTGAGCTGCTAAAGCAGAAATTTAGTGATATAGTTTTAGTGAAAATCTGAGCTAGAAGAAAGGTAGTAACTTGTAAAACAGTCTGTGTGGGGTAGTGTGGTCCCAATTGTTTGTATCATTGCTCGCCATAAATAACGCCAAGAGAGCTTTCATTTTCCTCTTAATGAGGTCAGATAGGCGTTGAAATCCAATTATTGAAATGGAAAAGAAGGGTAAAGCAAAAATAAGACTATATATGGTGAGTAGATTAGTAATATTGAATTTTTAGTTCACGCTAATGTTGCCTTTATTTTCCCCTTTCCTTAGATGTTCTTTTGACTAACATATCTGTATACCACTTAGTTTTGGATTTTACAATTAATCTTCACTCTTGATTTCCCTTTAATGGAATGCTTATGTGCAGCACCAAGAAGTATTGAGGAGGCGTGGTTTGACTCATCTGCAAAGATTTGACTCTGACTGTGACGATGACTACCAAAGTGTTCCTGATGGTAAATGATTTTGAACTTTTTTTTTTTTTTCAATTAAGTGCATTTGGATTTTTCACTTGTTTGATGGATATAATTACATATAATTGTGTAGATGTATCACTGAATGGGATTGAAGGCAGCCATGGAGGTTGTTTCAACTGATCGATGCAGAAAACTGTGCGATTTATCAGAAGCTTGTAAAAGTTCTAATGTTCAGAACATCAGTTCAGACGACAACGATTCGCATTGTAAACGCGATGGAAGTATTATTATGAATGAAGTGAATCAACGTGTTCCTTGATGAGATCTCCTCGGTGGATGCTAACTCCAACAAGGATGATGGACTTATGGATCCAGCGGCTCATTTTCCAAACATTGCTAGCCTCCTCACATTTTAGCTTTAATTGATCTTGCATAAGTAATTATATTTGAATAATTATATATGTCTTTCTTACACCATGTTATTTCATTTTGTCATGCTAAATGCTATCAAACCTGATTGGGTGTGCTGGCTGAAAAATACAGGCCTGTTTCAGCCACGAGCCTAGCCAGCCCGTAGATACGTGCCAGCTCGTCGAAAAATAGGCACAAACAGCCACAGCCGAGCTCAGCCGCTTTGTTCCTTAACAGGCCAGGCCTGTTAAGGGGGAAGCCTAGCCTGGCCTGTTTCCACCCCTAGTGGCAACACATGACTTTTGATGAATGACACCATGAGAAGCAAAAAATTAAGGCATATGAAATTCAGTACCATTATCGGATCGAAAAATCTTTATAGCAGCGGAAAATTGAGTTTTAAAAAGAGTGAAAAATTGCTTGACATGCATTTGAGTTTCAGATTTGGTTCATTAAAAAAAGCCAAGTATATCTAGAAAAATCATCAACAATGGTAAGAAAATAACGATAACCTTGAATAGAAGGAATTGAAAAGGGACCCCAAATATCAACATGGATCAAATTAAAAGTTTTATTGCATGAACTTGTGCTTACAGGAAAAGGTAAATGTTTCTGTTTAGCAAAATGACAAGCATCACAGGGAAGTATGGGAGATACAGTAATATCATAAACTTGTTTATGCATAATAAAAAGTGTATTGGTAGAAGGATGACCCAATCACAGATGCTAGTTTTGAGCATTTGAAGAGGGGATAGTATTGGTCAAAAAAACCTGAGGTGAAGCCTTAGGGGAAATCATATTTGCAGTAAGGAAGTATAAGCCCTTAAAAAGTCTAGTTGTGCGCCAATCATCAGCGAAGGATGGGTTGAGTGAATCTGACATGATTGGGAAGAAAATGTTAAGAAATAATCATGAGATGCTATTAACCGAGATACAGATAGAATATTAAAAGAAAAATGAGGAAGAAAAAGAACATTATATAGGATTAAGGAATCAGAAATATGAACTGTGCCAAAAAATTGTGCTACAGTCTTAGAACCAGTAGGCAGACGAACATGAATTGGAGATATAGACACATAGGATGAAAACAAAGCTAAGGAACAACACACATGATCAGTTGCACTAGAATCAATGATCCAAGATACAATTGAATTGGACTTAGAATTACCTTCAGTAGGAACAGACAGAGAAGCAGACAAATGGTTTACTGAAGGTGTTGAAGGAGATGGAGATTCGAGAAGACTGAGGAGGCGAGTGTATTGAGCAGTGGATAACTGTGGAAGGACAGCAACTTGTGAAGGAGAAGTCGCTGGAGATGAAACCATAGCAGGGGAAGGTGCTTGAACAAAACCAGAACCAGAATCCTTGGTAGACAGATTATTCACCGTAGACGAAGAACCAAAGGACCTAAACTTGAATCCAGGAGGAAAACCATGTTTCCTATAGCAAGTTTCCTCTGTGTGATGTGGTTTGCCACAATAGGAGCAGAGTTTCGGCTTTGAACCAGAACTATTAGGAAACCGAGAGCTCTTAGCCATTAAAACAGTCGAGACATGAGGAACAAGAGGTAGATGCAACTCATGTTCTTTTTGAACAATCAATGAAAAAACACGAGTAATTGGGGGAAGAGGATCAAGTAGCATAATATGAGATTTTACAAAAGCAAAGGACTCATTCAGGCCTTTCAAGAAACGAATTACCTGATCCTCATCCCGATGAAGCAAAGCTTGACTGATAAAACCACAAGTACATGACTTCAATGGACGAATATTTGTTATCTCATCCCAAAGAATCTTCATACGAGTGAAATACTCACTGACAGTCAAACTGCCTTGTCGAAGATTGCAAATCTCCTCTTGCAGATCAGCGATACGGAAGAGGTCCAATTGGGAAAATCGCGATCGAAGATCACTCCAGATTTCAGCCGCAGAGTAAAACCACAAAATACTCTTGGCGATTGTAGGAGAAAGAGAACGAGTGAGCCAACCTTGAACAAGATTGTTGCAGCGTTCCCATGACGGAAAATTAGATAAGTCGATGGCGGAGGAACCACTGAGCCATCAATAAACTGGAGCATGTTATTCAAGAGGAGGGCTGATCGCATGGACCTGGACCAACTATGGTAGTTTGCGCCGTCGAGAGGAGGAGCGACGAGGACGAGAGCCGGATTCTCGTTTGGGTGAATGTAGAAAGGAGAAGACAGATCATTGACCAGAAGAGGGATAGTGGAAACGACAGAAGGAGAATTATGAGAGGAAGCTTGATCGGAAGCAGAGGCAAATGCCATTGAAGCTGGTGATGAAGGGCGAGGATGGAGGTCGATTTGGTGGAGGCGGAGGAAACAAGAAGATATCGAATAAAGGAAAAGGGAAAAAGTCGAAGGAAAAAGATCGGGAAAAGAAAATGAAATTGGGAGAAAAAAATTTAGGAGGCTCTAAATACCACGTGACTAGATAATTGGGAAATAATTCAATTGATATTATTGATAAGCAATGTGCTTTATATACAAGATGGATGTGCAAGGAGCAAGACAGTTACATAACAAACTATACAACAAGTAGTAACTGAATAATAAGCTAATTAACTACTTACAACTTTATCATGTAATACCTGTCAAATGACCTGATATTTCCTCTGTAACATGAGAAACTATTACCACCCCCGGGCAAAATTTGAGGACTTATATTATTGACATGTGCTTTTCTTACCTATTCACATGGAAAAGATACTAAAGCCGTGCGGGACAAAAACTACAGAGACCGGGATCGGTTTATCTACCTACGAAAAAATCACGTAACTTTCACAAGAGATGACCAAATACCTCTGAGACGCATGAGAGTGAGGTAAGAAAGTGGGTAATGGTAGTCATTCATGCTGGTACCAGAAAACAAGGCTGCTGTAGTTCAGCTTGTTAGAATAAAAGATCAGTAACAATGGCTAACGTATCTCAGTCCATACATCCTATGAGTGCAATTTATGAATCTACATGACTATAAGCCTTGAATGAAAAACCTCTTTGAATCATAGTAAGATTTCCTTCAGTAAGCAAATCTATTAAAAACCTGAGGTCTGAGGACTATGAGGGAACTAATTAAATTCTCTCCAGTGCCTATTTACAAGTTATTTCTTCAGATTTATTTTAGCTCAAAAATTGCTTGCAAAGATATATTTTTCATGGTTTACAACTCCTCATCATTTTGTGTGGAACTCATGAAATTAGCAAACCATCATATATGGTTTTTTACAGATTCTTCAAATATTATAAATTAATTATTCATAATTTACAAAAAAATTTGTCATTAGTTTCTTCAATTGCACCTAATTATCACCTCCCCAAAGAATAACCAAACTTATGGGGCCTGTTTCAGTTAGCATGAAAAAGTACATTCACTTAAATTGAGACAAAACTCTTCTGATAAACTTACCTCGTATACTGTAAATCACGTTGGAAAAGCAGTTTCTACCGCACATATATTTTATGCATATCCACTGATATTGACACCCATGCTTATAAAATTTCCCATGGCCCACCCAACAAAACAATGAGCATAGCTTCAGAATAGATGCATAGCCTCTCGTACAATTTGTCAACTTCAAATAATTTTGGTTTGGTGATTCGCGTCGAAGTTGGAGTACAGGGGAATCAGAAGCTCAAATTAATAATGTACTTGTGCATACCGCGCACTGCATTTATGCAAATAAATAGAAAGGGGAATATATATATTCATTAATTAAGTACATCTCTCTCTTCATCTCCGAGGAAAAGAAAATCGATCGAGAATCATCCGACCATGGTCCTCTTTCGTCCTCTTTGTCGCACTACAAAAGTACAAATTGTGAAAAACACGTTAATCAAGCGCCATATCTTATAAACAGTCTTAACTTCAGACAAATAAGAGGGGAAGTCTAACCTTGCGCCAGCTTGTTTAAGGTGGATGACCATTGCTTGGACGATTTGCGATATGCTGCAAGTATCCGGTCCATCTATCCAGAGAGATTATTATATTATAATGAGTGTTTAATCACTTGTTCATAAAATCTATTCAATCAGACACTGAATCATAGCAGAATTATGGCATTCGCTTCATCAGGAGTTTTCACCCAGTCGGCACGAACTTGTTAGACAAGTCTCAGTCTCAGCGGAGGCCAATGACAGATTTGTTAGTTTTTCTTTTTGCCCATGTTTTCGATATAGATGGGTAAAATATTTTCTTTTGAGCCCATAAAACCTTATCCCATGCCATCTGAAATCTTATTATTTTCTGTAGCCTGGAAATTTAAGCAAGTCAATATTATCTAAAGCGCCTCCATCTTATCCTGACTTCTAATCTTATGAACCTCACAAAACCTTGATCCTTGCCATCTGAAATCCTATTATTTGCTGCTGCCCTGTAGATTTCAGCCAGTCAATATGATCAAGAGTCCCACCATTTTGTCCTCTGACTTCCAATCTAATAAACCTCAATACCCTATCTTCCATTTCAAGTCTAATTACAATCTTTGGAACCCAGAAAATAAAGCGATGGCACAATTATTATGTCTATCTTGTGACAGTCTTTATCATGATTCACTGACAAAAAATGATGTGAAATACACAAAGCAACAATGTCCTTTAAGAAAGTAGGAGAAAACTAGATAGCCAGAAGAAAATTATTCCCATAACATTTTGCTTTTCCGCATTCTCGGCACTTATGACTAAAGAGTTAGTTTGGAAACACGTAATACAGACCATTTTTTTCTAAAAACATTACAGCCAAAGTCTCAGTCTAGTCCAGTCCATACAACATAAAGTAAGGGAATAAAAAGAAATAAAGATCCTATGGAGAACACTCCAACTGGCATTCTAATAAAGAAAATATAAACTCCTCTGGATTACCTCCATAAACTATAGCACATAAGTTAGTACTAAGGGTAAAAGGAAAATTGGCGTACCACATTCCCACATGAAGAATGCATTGAAAGAAGGGCTCTTTCCAAAACATACAGATCAACCGCTTTATCTTCTGGTAGAGTTGAAGTGAAGCTCAAACCAAAGTCAATGAGGACCTACAAAAATTACAATTGACTAGATTCTCAAATATCACATAACTTAATTCTAATGAAGGCACTAGCCCTTAGAAGATATGAATAGAAAATGAACTCACCAACTGATTGGTGCCATTCCTCAGAAGCATATTAGAGGTGGTCAAATCACCATGAATTAGGCCACCATCATGTATTTTTCCAATTGCATCACCAATTTGGGATGCAATATCATCCAACTGCTTCTCGTTGACACTATGTAACCCAAATTCAAGAAATACATCTTTCACCGAAGGTCCCTCAACAAATTCAAACGTTAATGTGTGTGACACAGGATCCACAGCATACAGCACTGGAGTACAAACCCCGAGCCGTCTTGCTTTGGTCATGCACCTGGCCTCCTGCTCCAAAAATTGGTGGAAGATAAAACTCCTTACAACGAACAAAATATTGCTAAAAAGAAGAATTTAACAAGGAAAAATGAAACTTCTTATGAATCTCACCGCATTTAAGCGCTTTAGAGTAAGTTTAGAATCCAAAATTGGATGCCTGTACTTCTTTGAGAAGCGCTCTTTGACAACAGACCTCCTTCCCACAAAATCAGACTCAAAAACCCTCTATAAAGGAATACCAAAATCAGCAAAAGGTTTTACAAACTATGCATGTTAAAGGTAACCAACATAGCAAAACGAAAACACAAGGAAAGTTTAGTGTGGCTTAATCAACAAACTTATTTGACAAGGAAGTTTATAGAGTTAAAAGAAAGTGCCAACAACAATTTGTGTAGATAAAGGGTGTACAATAATATAAAATTTCAGCTTGTTCAGGCTTTAAAATTGTAAAACGAGGCCATATGAGAAAACATGGTTGACTTTTAGCTAGCTCCTAAAAATTCATGTGATGCACACTTACGGCTTCAGCTCCTTGCTTCAGCAGAATTAGGGAGCTACTTCCGGTATCCGCTTCGATCTCCATAAGGAAAGATCTCTAGGAAATGTCTTCTA
This sequence comes from Acacia pycnantha, assembly GCA_025563575.1. Taxonomy (NCBI): domain Eukaryota; kingdom Viridiplantae; phylum Streptophyta; class Magnoliopsida; order Fabales; family Fabaceae; genus Acacia; species Acacia pycnantha. The sequence continues at coordinate 1,268,450 of JAMWYP010000218.1, forward strand.
GTTAAGCTTCTACAACAATTATGTACCAAAGGGAAAATGATGCCACAACGGAAAGTTAGGAGACCCTGAACGCAGTCATCAGATAGAGTAATGACGTTTACAAAGACATATAGGCCTCAACCAGGGGTGAACTTGTTGGCATTTGGCAATAGATAAATGAATTCTAAGGAATAATTAATCTTAAGCTAACAAATATTCAAAAGAATTGAGAAAAAACATATGTGGAGATTAATCAGCTAAACAGAAGAAACCAATTAAAGCAGGATGTCATGTATTAAAGCTCTGAAAGAAGCAAACGTTAAACTTAATATCAAGTAAGGGACAGAAGCAAGATTTTCTATAAAAAAAACAGTCCAGAACTTGACACTATCAAAAGATTTATAGTTCAACATTTCAAATTCACAAAAAAAATATAACTACTACGTATTAAATAATATTAAACCAATTATACAATTTCGACCGAACATAAAAACAGACACTAAGAGAACTATATAGTTGCAAGGAAAGAACAAACGAGCTGGCGATCCAATTATACTTTCACTTCATAATTCTGAGAAGATAATATTATTGACGAGAAATTTTGATGGTCCGCAACAATAAGAAAAGAAAAATAACTTTGAAAGAGAGAAATGAGAACTCTGGTTAACATGGTCGAAGAAAGGAGGAGGCCCAGACAAATACGGAGGAGACTTACCGTGGTGGCGGCAAGATCGGCCGTTTTCGAGGGTAAGTTTGGACTGCTGAGTCCAGTACTCCAGACTTTTTTTTTTTTTTTTGCTCTGAAGTACTCCAGACTTCAAACCGAAGAAACCGGGGGAGGCTATCATTTTATATCGGCCATAAGATTAATCAGACGGTTACACGAAGCCAAGCACATTAATGAGAGTAGAATCAATCCTGGCCGTTAAACCCTTTAACTCCTTCCACTTTTTTTGTGGAAAAAAAATCATTAATTCCCAATTCAGCCTTCTTCAGTTTTTCACTGGCGGGGTTTCAACTTCCATTGGACGCGGGACTGCCAGCAGCTATTGAAGGTCGGAAAGGTTGTAAATTCGAAACTGTGGTATCCTTTTTCATTGTGAAGCATGAACAGTTATTATTATTATTATTTTTTTGCATTTCATAAAGTTTAGTGTTGTGATATCTTTTCTTCAAAAACAGTTCAGGCAATAACAGATCAATGATTTCCATTCCATAATCCAGTAATTTCAACAAAAGCATATGGAATTCCAAGAAGAATCGGTGAGCATGCCATAGCGATTCAATGCAAATACCCCCAAAAAAAAGAAAAAAAAAAGCTCAATCACCTTGCAAGTTAGGATTCGAAGAAGAAACGCTCAACGCCCGAAGATGAACAGCAGCAGAACTGTGAACGGCAAAGCCCCCCACCCTATTGACCGCGAAGGGCGGAAAAAAAATTAATAAACCCAAGCAATGAATCTTATTGACCAACGCAATTTCTCCAAGAAAATCTCATTTAAATTCCATCTGAAATTTTAAAATATCAGAAAGTCTGTTAATATTTAGAAGTGGAAATTATAAAAAACGAACTAAGAAAAATAATATTTATTAAGAATGATCATAAAAATAGTAATTATTTTGAATGATAAAAAATTAAAATAGAAAGACTAAATTACCTTTAGCCAGAAATTATTTTAAGATTTGTCCCCCATCTCTTCTCCCCCTCCTCGTAGTACCGCTCACTCTTCTTATCCAACTTTCAATCTGATTGCGAAACCGTTCACAGGTGAAAATGCTAAATTGAAGTAAAACTGTTTAGGACAAATGTGATGCTATATATGAAACAAAAGTCATCCACGGATTAAACTTGTAAAGGGTATCAAATGCTAGTAGGGCAACTGCTATAGAGTTGGTGTCAATTATTGAGTATACTAATGATCTGCTATGGAATTTTGGTTTTTATCTTAGTATATCTATCATTCAAAGAATGAAATTGATTGTCCTTCTGCTTCGTATTAAAATTTTAGAGTAAGAAGTGAATACTACTTCTGATTCTAACTCTGTTGTGTCATTAACCTAGGAACCAATGTCTGCAAACAAAAATCCAAAATTCATTTTGGTGTTACATTATAGATATCACATTGGCCACTTCATTAACATCAATACTTCTTTTCATTCTCGACCCCATGAATTGATAAAAGTTTGTTTTCCATTTTGGAATCCTGGAGTATCCATGTTAAATCACATTATTTTTCGTGCCATGAACTATTACTCATTGTTTATCTTGGTTTTCATTGTAACAGGTAATGAAGGAGAAAACAACATGTCGGTTCGTGGATCTTGAGAATCTAAACATTATTTTTGGAAGTCGGGTGGAAAAATTTTACACCACCAAGTTTGCTTCTCCACCTCTCTATTTTTCTCTCTCAATATTTTCTTTCACAATTCTATTTTCTACCACCTCTTGCTGCTTGCCTAAATGGTTTCACAGTCAATTTGAAAGTTAGATAAGAAGAGTGAACAATACTATGAGGAGGAGGAGGAGGAGGAGGAGAAGAGATGGGGCACAAGTCTCAAAATAATTTCTAGCTAAGAGTAATTTAATATTTTTATTTTAATGTTTTAATTTCTGATCCTTCAAAATAATTACCATTTTTATAGTTCTTCTTAATAAATATTATTTTTCTTAGGTCCTTTATTATAATTTTTCCTATTTAGAGATGACATAAGGGTTATAGGAATCAAATTGAGATTTTAAAATGTTATAAATTTATCATTACGCTCTCAATTTTTAAATATAAAAAAACAGTGATAGGTTCAAAACCCCACAATATTTATCAAAATCATTACTCAATTGGTTATAACCCAAAACTTTTGATCAATCATTTTACATATATTGTCCGTACTTATTGATTTTATCAAAACCATTAGGCTTTGTTTGGAAGTTCCATTTTGGAGGGAAAGGAAAGGGAAGAGAGGGTTTTGGTAGTCTCTTCCCTTGTTTGCAAGTTTTAAAAATAGGAGGTGGGGGAATCAGAGATTTTTACAAATCCTCCAAAACCCTCATTCTTCTAAAAAATAAAGTTCCCCCAATATGAGGGGTTTTAAGAGGGGAAATGTCATGCCCCGAATCCAATAGGGGTGACTGGCACGGAATATGAGATAATTCACATTCCGTAAGCCTTAAACTTAAAAACATATGATTCAAAAATACAAGGATCTTACCTATAAATTACATGGAGCATCTATCTTTAAGTATTACAAAATGAGCCACTAAACTTTAAATCCTTTAAAAGACTCCTCACTGCTCCATAGGAATGATTCGGCTGCTGAGATCATCTGACCAAAGCAAATTTTCCGGTGAATAACGTCCCATTCTTATAATTTAATAAAATACAGAAGTAAATAATTTGGACATTTTCATCTTCTAATAATATCAATTTGGCCATAACTTCCATTTCTAAAATCATAAGATCATAAATAAAATAGAATTCTATACAAGATATCATTAATCAAATAATTTCAAGTACGTATTAAAACCTTTGAATTAACGTAATCAATTTAAAACATAATTCTCAAAGCGCATCTTTACGTAGAACTTCTTACGAACGAATAACAAGCGTGGCCACACAGTCCACGAGGGTAACTAACCAGACATGGCTCAAGACCATGAAAACAGATATGGACATAGTCCATAAAACAGACATGGACGCATAGTCCATGAGGGTAACTAACCAGACATGACTCGAAGTCATGAAACAGATATGGACACACAGTCCATAAAACAGACATGGACACACAGTCCATGAAACAGACATGAGAACAAATCCCATGAATCAAGCGAGCTCGAAGTTAACCATGGTGCACCAACGACTAACAGTACTGCTGTTAGTAACCAGCGTTCTGTATTCGGTTCTCTTAAAACATTTTTGAAGCATGCATGGGGTCAATTTCTCAAAGCCATAAAAAAAATTCTTCTTTTAAGATAATAACATCTCATACTTCATAATCAATCCCCCAGCATGAAGTTTCACAATCAATATTTCGGAACTTTCCCTCAAGTTCAATCTATCGATAAAATTCTTTTTAAAACATCAAGAACTTGTGTAAAAATATTTCATTTCAAATAATAAATTCTAGCTCATAAACTTTTCAAAATCCAAGATCATTTCAATATAAGATTTATGAAAATATATCAAAAGACTTCATTTCCATTCAAGTGTATAATCATAAATTATACTTTGAAACAATTGGAAGAAAATCCAAAATAACGAATAAAATCATTATTCATTACTCATATACTATCAGCAAATATTCCTTCACAAATCATACTTTTAAATGTGAAAATTAACAAAAAAGTCCAACAATAAAGACATCATTTATAAAAATTAGGGACGCTATTCACTCACCTGGTGCTCCTTCCGAAACTACTCATTTACCAAAATCCTTTGGGTTCCCTCTTCTCTTGAGCCCAAGCAATTGTCAATTCCTAAAAATTTAGAAATTCACATATTTATCAACCTCTAAGGAATTACCCACTTAAATTAAAAATTCTTTAATCACACCTATCATCTCATTTATTTGATTTTCTAAACCTCAATTCTTCTAAAGTCAACTTCAAAAATTTGTATCTCTTTGGATATAGCTCCAAATGAGGCTTGTGACCTATCAAAATAAACCTTGTTTTGTCTACTTTAATTCTGAAAAATTTCATGGCAAAACTCAATCATTTACCATTTCAAAATAGAGCCCAAAAATATCTGTTCACTTCTGGAAAATACCATTCTCCAGTTTTTAGCCTCTAACTTTAGAAATTCATATCTCTAGCTATAGACCTCCGTTTAAGGTGATCTAAAGCTCATTTTAAAGATTATGATGTGTACTAAATCTCCACTAAATTTCAGGGTCAAAGGAGTTCGTTTACCATAGTTTTCCTTACTTAAAGTTTCTTGTTTCAGCTTCAAGTTCAGTTTTTCCAGCAATAACAAAGACATATCATTTGCTACTGATGACACGTCTACTTGTTCATTTACGATTTTCTTTGTAGCTAACGGCCTTTGACTGTGTTTCAACTCCATAAATACAGAGCAACATGCAGAACCGAAACGATACACTTCTCTATGTCATATTCTTAACCATTTAAGCAATCTCATTTACCTTCTAATGGTTCGAGTGGCTATTTGGACGAAAGAAACATGCTTAGTCATACCAAAGTTTCTCTGTTTCAGCTTTCTTGCAGCAGAGTATCACATGCAGATCCAAAACCATATCATTTAAGCTTCAAACGTAGGAAACCGGATGGAAGGCTTACCTTGTTCGAAACTTCAAGCTTGCATGTGACTCGATTTCGTTTCTCTGCGTCTACCGAATGGCCGAATGTATGAACCGAAATGGAGGAGTGCTCGGTCCTCTCCTCTTTCAGCGTTTCGGTGTTCTGTCTCTAAATACAGCACCTTCACGTCCTCCGTGTTTGATCACAACGACTTCACGTCTCCCTTCTCGGTCTCACACTCTGTTTCCTTCTGTTATGGATTCAAATAATGGGCCTACCAGAGGAAGGCCCAATAGAAGGACTCCTGGCGGGAAGCCTCCCGCAAGTCAGGCGCTCCGTCAGCCACCTCACAAGGTGCCGTGACTCCAGCAATTGTGCAGGAATGGAAAGGCGCACGGTCAGGGCTGAGAAGGAGGCACGATCACAGTGGAAGGACTCAAGGTAAGCAAAACCCTAGGTAACCTCTATATATAGGAGGTTATCTCCCAGTGTATGTCCTCACGCCTGAACATTACATTCATATAGTTCTTGTTCCACCGTGCACACACATCACCCTCAGCGAAAGCCACCCACGTAGTACAGAGTGATCTCACGGCGACCGCCGCTATCTCCCCATAGATACCAGTGGACGCTACCTTTGATCCAATATCAATCATACCTAGCCCCAAAGGCTAGACACTTGTGTTCTACCACAGAACATTGGCGCCGTCCGTGGGGATCGTCAACAACTCGATTCCTAAAATCAGAAAGCTATTCGTAACCACTGAATATGGCCCGCCAATTCTCCCCATCCAAATCGGGAGTTACACCGGCACGTGAAGGAATTCAAGTGGAGGGTTTTCCTCATCCTTCTCGAGAATTCCAGGATGGAGCATCGACTTACGCCTGCTTCATAATACGATAGGATCGTTGATCCAGCGTATAGACGGCATGGAATACCGACATGAGCGGCAAAAGACGAGAACACTCGGATCATTCGAGAAGAATTGGAACGTCAAAATATGTTGTGGAGGCGGGAGGAGCGAGAGAAGAGGCCTCATGAGACGAGGGAAAGACAACTCCGGAGTGAAGGTCGAATGGTGAAAGCTCGAACCGGATCGTTGGGTGGATTTTGTGCGGATCAACCAGATGAAAACCGGAGAGGAGAGCATGTCGTGATTGGTGAACAAAAAGACCGAGAGAAGGAAGCCAGTCACAGGATCCACCATGAAACGGTTAAAAGCACGGATACCGTGGCTAAGAGCCGGGTCGCCAAGGAACATATCGACAAGGAACAGCATGTTGCATCCCCGCCTCCCAAAAAGACGTTGGGCGAGGCGGATGAAGATAAAATTTTGGGTCAGTTCACGGATAAAGTTATGGCGGCAATATATCCTAAGGGATTGAATTCGAGGGAGTTACCCAAGTATGATGGAACCCAGGACCCATTGATACACCTGAACAACTTCAAAATGGAGATTATGGTCAAGGAATAAACGGAGACGTGGTACCCGACTTTTGCAGAACGTTCGAGGAGCGGCGCAATTATGGTTTCATTCGTTGCCATATTTGTCTATCCCAAACATGAAGACTTTGGAACAAAAGTTTCGACGCATTTCGCAACCAAGGCGGGCGGCAAAACGAGTTCCAATTGGCTCAAGTTAGGCAAGGATCGGGAGGCGTTGAGCAAGTACCTTGATCGCTTCAACAATGTAGCATTGCAGATTAGGATCGAAGGAAGAGGTAAACTTGCATTGTATAATAGCCGGATTGGATGTCTCATCCCTACAAAGAAGTCTATCATGAAACGGCGGCCACATCCTTGGCCGACTTTCATGATAGGTCTCAACAATATCTTGATTTAGAACAAATGGAGAGGCGGGCAACGCCGAAAAGAAAAGGCCAAGAGCCCACCGCCTTAGGAAAGGGAAAAGCAGGAAAGAAATCACCAAGATTCTTACGGGAAGACTCAGCGTAGTCTAGAAAGCGGTGGTAAAACCGGGAACCTGTGTTCGACAGAGATATACACCGTTAAAAATCTCCCGAGGCAAAACTATGGAAAGAAGTCGGGCGACAGGAAATGAAGAAGGTGGAAAGACCTCGGGCTCTGGTAAGAGAGCAACGCCGACAAAACCAGGTTTTGTGAATTTCACGATCGGCGATGGTCACACAATGAGCAGTGTTGGGACTTGAAGAATACGGTGGAGAAATTCATCCGTGAGGGAAACTCAAAGATACGTGATTGGACCCAAGGAAAGCGGGTGGTGGCGACATGTGGAAGACCGGAGTAGGAGTCCGCGGCTTGACAAGAGGAAAAGGAGCGAGAAAAAGAAGTCGATGATAGCGATGAGAATTCCCGACGCCAAATACGACCGCAATGTTATTAGCGGAGGTTTTGGCGGCGGAGGATTCATCTAGCCAGAGACGGAAGTATTTGAAGGAAGTATTGTCGATTAAAGACGCTCCATCATTTAAGAAGGACTTGAACAAGCCCGAATCTCCTGTGTTATGTTTCACGGATGAGGATTTGAAAGACGTTGCCCCGGGGCATCATGATGGTTTGGTGATAACAGGAACGCTGGTCAATTGCCGCGTGAAAAGATCTTCGTGGATAATGGAAGTGCCGTGGACATCATCCTCTGGGATGCGTTTAAAAGAATGAATTTTGATTCAGACGTGTTAAAACCATGCAGGACCATGTTAACCGGGTTCAATGGCCAGGACACTCGTCCAAAAGGGTATGTAGATCTTAAACTCACCTTGGGGGATAGGAATGCTTTCAAGACAGAGAGAGTCCGATTTATAGTTGCAGACTTTCTTTCTTCTTACAACGTCATCTTCGGGATGACCAACGATTCACAATTGGGATATGTTGGTATCGTCAAAGCACCAAAAGCTTAAGATGATTAGCAGGGAAAAATAAAATTGTTACGGTAAAGGAGACTGTAAAGAATCTCGTCGGTGTTATTTCAACACGCTCAAGAAAGATTCAACCGGCTAACGCACCCGGCCGCGGACACGCGTGGGAAGTCGGTAAATTTGGTCGAGTTGGATCTAAAAAGCCAAATGGGAAGTGGAGGGTTTGCACAGATTTTAAAGATTTAAATAAAGTGTGCCCAAAAGACTCCTTTCCGATGCCAAATATTGACCAGTTGGTGGACAGTTCTTCCGGTTTCCGGTTATTATCATTTATGGACGCATACTCCGGGTATAATCAGATTGCTACTGCACCCAGAGGACTGTGCGAAGACGGCATTCATCACCGAGAAGGCGAATTACGCTATAACGTGATGCCTTTCGGATTAAAAAAATGCAGGAGCCACGTACCTGCAGAATGATGAACCGAAGCCAAGATCGATTGGCTTGGAATGTGGAAGTATATATTGATCGACATGATCGCCAAATCTTTGAAACGAGGCCAACCACATTGACGATTTACGGCGCATATCTCGACAAGCTCGGTAGGTATGGGATTCGCCAATCCGGCGAAGTGTGCTTTCTGAGTGCCATCGTGAAAGTTCCTAGGATTCTTGCCGACAAACAGAGGCATGAGGTTAACCCCGACAAATGCCAAGCGTTTTAGACATGCACCCCCGGAACAAAAGGAAGTTCAATAAACTGACTGGACGATTGGTCCGCATTAACTCGCTTCTTGCCTAAATCCGCGGAGAGCTCTCTTCCGTTCTTTAAATTGTTGAAAAAGGAAGCATCCGGGGATGGATCAATAACGCGGCAGCCTTTTGACAAAATCAAGCGTTGTTTGTCTGCACCTCCGTGCACGACTGCACTCCGGTAGGAGAAAGCTTAATCCTATACTTACTCGGTAGGGAACGAGGTCAGTAAGCGCCGCGGTTGGGTGGAAACAACTAAGGCCGAGTCCTATATACTTTGTAGGAAGAGCTTTGCAAGGCTCGAGTTGCGGTGATCGAAGGTAGAGAAAATGGCATTTGCGTTATTAATAGCAACGAGGCGGCTTCGACCGTACTTCGTGAGCCATCCCGTCATTGTTCGCACTAACCAGCCCATACGGATCCTTCATAAGCCCGACCTAGCCGGACGGATGGTAGGTCGGGCCATTGAGTTGTCGAGTTTGACATTACATACGAGGCTCGACACGCGATCAAGTCCCGTGGCGCTGGCGATTTCATAATGGAGTTGACCCCACAAAGTCGGGAAGATCAGGATACTTGGAAGTCGCTTTGTAGACGCCTCACAAACACCAAAGGGAGTGGAGCGGGGATCATCGTGGAGAGTCCAGAAGGTATTGCTCTTGAGTTATCCCTGCGCTTTAATTTCTCAACATCTAATAACCAAGCAGAAATACCCGGGAAAGGTAAAGGAGGTTATTACGGAGTTTGACGAGGTCACGTAGCACACATTCCAAGAGGAGATAATGTTAGGCCGATGTTTTATCCAAATTGGCAAGCACCAAGAGCCCTGAAGTCACCGCACTATTGTACAACAAAATCTTCGAGAACCTAGTTGCGTGACGCCGATTTCAGATAGCCAAGATTGGAGGAAACCCATTGTAGATTACATTGAGAGAGGAATTCTACCGGACGAGTCATTAGAGGCGAAAAAATCATGAGATCGGCGGCCTCGTATACACTTGTTAATGATCAGCCAGACTAAAAGGAATGCATTCTCCAATGATGAAATGCTTGCGCGAACGAGGCCCAAGATGTTCTGGCTGAAATTCACGAAGGAATAAATGGTCACCACATGGGGCTAAGGCTTTGGCCAGAAGGCAAGACGGGCTGGTTACTTTGGCCCACCTTAGCACCGACGCTAAGACTCATGTCCAAAAATGCGACGCTTGTCAAAGGCATGCTAACATTATCGATCACCTCCCGCCACTCTTCAAACAATATTCGCGCCCACGTCGCTTTTCAAATGGGAACGGATCTCCTAGACCATTCAAACGGCCGCCGGACAGCTTACGATGGCTCATCGCGGGTTGATTACTTCACAAAGTGGATTGAAGTGGAACTCGTCGCCACAATCACATCGCTGTGGTGCAAAAGTTTTTACAGAGAAACATCATAGCACGCTTTGGCATCCCACCAAATCGTTACTGACAACTGAACACGCTTTATTGATAAAAGCTTTAAAGTTGGTAGCCGATTTCCATATTAAGCATCACTGCTACAGAGAGCATCCACGCTCTAACGGGCAGCAGAGGCGCTAATAAGATCATTGTGGACGGGCCGAGAAAGCGGGTGGAAGATGCCACATCTAATCGGGTACCAGCTTGCCTTATACCTTATGGGGATATCGAACAAGTGTCCGTGACATCAACCGGTGAAACGCCTTTCTGCCGACGATGGGTGCGAAGCCATGATTCCGTTGAAATCGAGAATCATCTTGGAGGCGAGTCACTGCTACACAAAACGAAGAAGACAACGGTGATGCGATTGCCGTCGAGCTAGATCTGATAGACGAAGTTCGAACTGCGGCGCATTGCCGAGATTTAGCAGCCAAACAACTAATATCAACACGTTACAACCAGAAGGTTCGACCTCGGGCTTTTGATAAAGGGAGCCTCGTACTTCGAAGGGCAGACATTGGCAATAAAAATGCTGCTGAGGGAAAGCTAGCTCCTAACTGGGAAGGCCCATACCGAGTCACCGAGAACCTTGGTAAAGGCGCTTACAAGCTAGAAACGCTGCAAGGCAAGGCGATAAAGCGAACATGGAACGCGGATAAGTTGAAAGTTTATTATAGCCGAAGCATTCAGACGGATGTCGGCAAACTTCGAAAGTGGCGTGTGTTGCTCTTTTTTCTTTTTAAACGCGTGGCGTTTCGTAAACGTGACGGATGAATAAAGAATGATCGATCACGCTTTTTACGATAGAATTGTCATCTCATTGCTTTGAAAAACATGTAGAAGCCAGGATACCGAAAATCTGGTTTCCAAAATCATGTGTGATAAAAACATGTAGAAATCAGATGCCTAAAAATCCGGTTTCCAAAATCATGTACGATATAAACATGTAGAAATCAGATGCCTAAAAATCCTAGCTTCCAAAATCATGTACGATAAAAACATGTAGAAATCAGATGTCTAAAATCCGGTTTCCAAAATCATGTACGATAAAACATGTAGGAACCGTGATATTTAAAAATCCGCTTCCCAAAATCATGTGACGATGAAAACACGTTGAAACCGGATGTTTAACAATTCGGCTCCAAAATCGTAAGATAAAAACATGTAGGAACCAGATATTGAAAATCCGGTCTCCAAAATCGTAAGATAAAACATGTAGGAACCAGATATTGAAAATCCGGTTTCCAAAATCATGTATCATAAAAACATGTAGGAACCAGATATAGAAAAATCTGTTTCAAGAATCATGTATGACGAAACATGTAGAAACCGGGTACTTAAAAATCCTATTTCCAAAATCATGTGCGATAAAAGCATGTAGAAGCTGTGATACCGAAAATCCGGTTTCCAATATCATGTACGAAGAAAACACGTTGAAACCGGGATATTTAAGAATTCGGGTTCCAAAATCGTAAGTTGAAAACACGTTGAAACCGGGATGTTTAAGAATCCAGCTTCCAAAATCGTAAGTCTAAACGTGAAAAACCCGGGATAGTAAAAATCCGGTTTCCAACATTAAGCATACCGCTTCATTCAACAACACAAGCAATTCCGGATGAAAAGCGATAAAACTACAAGACGTTGAGAAAAATAAGGGTACACATAAAGTCCCCGGTGCTTTACTAAAAGCAAAACCGAGAAGCAGCCTAAACCCGCGAATGTGTCTGGGAAGATGACTCGCATCGCTATCTTCGCCACCAGAGGAATCAACCTACCTTTGCCGCTAACATAAGCCCGAAGATGTAACCCGCAAAGATTCAAATTGATAAATGGGATTGAGCACCGAACTGAGCCACAAAGATTTTCAAAAGATAAACGCCCGATTTGGCCGTATTTTGCAATCTTCGCCGTGCAACGCCACCGTCATCTTTTCTTTAAGAAAGCCTGCAAGGTGCTCATTGTCCGAGATCATTTTTTCTTTAAGAAGCGCATCCTCCCGACAAATATTTGATAGGCGAAGTACCTCGGCTTGGGTAATGGCTAACCCGGCTTTGCTTGGCATCTAATCCAAGTCGGGCCAATTTCAATTCACTTGAGTGTTGGCCAAATTGTTTTGTGAGAAAGACAAGTTGGTTTCAGCAATGGCAATATGTTCCACCGCCGTAACAAATCTTTTGTTAAGGGCAACCAAGTCTCGTGCGCACCTTCTCTTTCTCGCCCTGTTATCTCCAGCCTCCCGTTGGGCTTGGTCCCTCTCGGCAAAGAACCTTGGGTAGATCTCGCATTGCTTTTCAAATTGAGGTTCTTAAAGGAGTTCGTTCTTTTCTTTCCTCTCAAGCTCAAGACTATTGTTCAGCGTGGAAGATTTGTCGCTTCAAGTCATTCACTGACCTTACCAAGAGCATTCGAACTCGAGAGCAAGATAAGGCCGAATTAAGGAAGCCGCCTTGTAGGCTTGTCGCTCCATCTCAATCCACCTGGAGTTTTTCTTCATTAGAAGGCATGGAGGGGCGTACGCTTGAGCAGCAGTGGACGCATAAGGTCTCGAATAGCTCCGTTTACTCCCTCTCGACCAAAGTGCTCCTCTATTCATAGTATCATGGTCGAGGGATCGAAAAGAGGATGGCACCGAGTCATGGACGAAGTAGGTACGGACCCGTGGTAGAGTCTCTAAGGGGCGAGGCCTCGGCAGAGTAGAAGTAGGAACCTCTCTAACAAAGAGGGCGGTGCAGAATCACAATGGTTTCTTCTCCAACAACGTTTTTACTTGGGCACCCGCCTCCTTTTTCATCATGTTTTGATCCACCTTGGGCGCGGAACGCTGAGTTTTTTCACAATGCCGGCTCCTCTCGGGATTGGAGCTCCGCCACTCACGGTGGGCTCATCTCGCTAATGAGGGGGCAAGTGCTTGAGCAGGTTGATGGTCGCTTCGCAGCCGGCGCCGCCAAAGGCTTCAAGAAATTCGTGTCTTCCCATTGGACGCCCCGCATAGAGACAACAAACGATGTCGGCCGTGGTAATAAAGGACAAGATATACGTCTCGCAAATTTTTTAATTACACATAATCCCATACTCTTTGTCCGCGTCTACGAACAAGAACGGTGGGAATGTGATCGGCAGGTCCATCGAGATTTAAGGTGGCCGGAAAGCTCGGTAAGTTTCACAACCGACGCTTCCTGCTTCGTGAAGACTGAGGGGCGAAGTCCGCGGTTTTGAACTTATGGTGGGTATTTGTCCAATACAAAGGGAATACACCTTCTAACTCCCCACACTTATCGTGGCAAGGAACCACTGACACTTAAAAGGGTGGCTTCGACTTTACGAACGCCTTTTAAAATTTTTCCAGACTCGCAAAGGGTTTGAAGAGCATATGTTCGCTTCTCCCGCGCAGCGAGGTCCACCCAAAAGGTCGTGGCAGTGATCGAAACCCGCCGAGTTCCAACTGAGAATAAGGTCATAAATACAGTATCTGCAAAGAAATATCCATTTCCCTACAGAGATTCTCAAAGGCTATGGCAAAAGCCCAACCATTGGGATGAAGTCTGGGGGGGGCTAGATGCAGTGATTCAAGAGGGCAAATTTGAAAGTCCGATAAAGGAAATCTTACGCCGAAATGGACGAAAACATCTCAGAAAAGAAAAAGAAACGGGCACGTGAGGTTGGCTTTTTCTGGCCTGACGGCAGAACCGACTCGGCATCCAGAGGAAGCCTTATTGAGTACCCTTCGCCATCTCTCACGCCAAGGGAAGGAAAGTCCGTGTCGATCAGGGGTGTTCTTCACCCTGGCCACCCTACAATGGATGCTTTCTTGGGAGAGTTGGGATTCTTGACCGACAGGAAGAACTACAATCATCCACTAAGGTGATGATTGCATCTGAGAAGAGGATGCCATCTAAACCTAGATAATGCAAGGAAAGGGCAAGGTTAGCATACAAGCCACACTCGTAGGGGCCAATCATATCAAAAACAAGAGCAGTTTAAAGCTAGCCTAGGCACATTGCATCTCTTGGGAAATGCTATCGCTGGGATCAACAATTCCTCGTGGCGTAAGGAAAATTGGGGATGTAGCAACCAAATTAAAAACCTATCATTGGGACAAAGAAGATGGCAATCTAACAGGAGTAAGGAGCAAAGACTACTCTCAGACGAAAGCGGTGGCACAACGAAGAAATATATAGCTTTTGAAATTGAGAAACTCTTGAATTCAAAACGTCAAGAAGAGTGGTAACCACGCGCGAGAAGGCAGAGTCCAGAGGTTATGTGGATTTCTCCTTTTTGAATTCAAAACGTCAAGAAGAGTGATGGCCACGCGCGAGGAGGCAGGGTCCAGATTTTGTACGAATGTCTCTCTGAAGCGACTTGCGCATTAATTCGGTTCGGTTTTCATGTTAAAGCCGGATGATATATTCAAGCAAGAAGACATTGCGATTTTCGTGGTTTTCTAACGCGGGTTGTTTAGGAAGGCAATACACCGGATACGAGAAAACGTAAAGTCCAAACACTGAAGTTAATTAGGAAATCAAATGCGGAATATGGACATTTGCACAAGAGGAATTCAAAGAATGTATACAAGGATAGCAGGATAGCCTTTTATTGATGCTCAAACAGTAACATGGCTTTCTTACAAAGAAACAAGTTGCCTAGCTCATTAACAAGGACAATTACAACAACACAAGACAACAAGGGGGCCAAAGCTTGTAAAGGACGTTTATGAACACACTAATTACAACAGCTTGATGGTGGCTAGCTATCCATCACGCCTGATGGGTTAGTTTGCGCCGGAGATCGCATTGTTTTTAGGTGGAACCATCTTGTTGCCCGAAGTTCCCACCAAATATGCAGCAGACTTAGGAATGCTTAGAGAAGTCCAGGGAACCGCTAATCAGCTCCTGCCTCCCTTGATGGAGGGAAAATTTCGACTAGAAGATGCTCAAATACGCCTTCCGCCTCCCCCAGACCTCAGACGACATTGAACCAGACGTGAAGACCGGCAAAGGCGTTTGAGATCCCAGCGCCCACCATGGAATATGCTTGAAGACCGGCAAACGCGTTCAAAACCAAGTTTGTAGTCCTTGGAGGGGTTTTTTCTTCTTCGATCGCTGTCTTTTTCCCCACATGACTCAAGAATAAAGGACGCGAAGTTCTCATTGGTAAGCTCATCATCCTTAGCAAGATTTGTTAAGAAAGAAAAGGCGGCGTATCAAATGGCACAAGAAGATGAGGAGTGATGAAATTATTTATAGCCCGTGGGGATTGTAAGGGTCGCAAAGAAGCTTGACGGGACATTTAAGAGAGAGGACGTTTCGCTTCCCATGACGTTTCAGCCTCATGAAAGAAATTATTACTAACGTTAAGAACGTGAGTAAGCAAAGAATGGCCGCAAGCGTCCGGTGGGCAAAACGACAGGCGAGTAAAGCAAGCAAGCCGTTGGTAAAAAGCAAACACGGCAGCGTTATTGCAAAAACGACTAGGGATCGCGATCAAGAAACCCGGTAAAAGACAAAGCCCGAGACTAATCCCTGAGGTCCTGCAGATAAGGCAAGGCGGGAATTAGTTCTTGGAACTTAGCCAAAACCAAGATACACACCACGGGTAGAGCCCGAGATAGAAAAATCTCAGCAGCTCAGAAACCCGAACTCCTGAGCTTGGGGGGCAACTGTTATGGATTCAAATAATGGGCCTACCAGAGGAAGGCCCAATAGAAGGAGGTTATCTCCTGCGTATGTCCTCACGCCGAACATTACATTCATATAGTTCTCTGTTCCACCGTGCACACACATCACCCTCGCGAAAGCCACCCCGTAGCACATAAGTTGATCTACCGGCGACCGCTGCTATCTCCCCCATAGATACCAGTGGACGCTACCTTTGATCCAATATCAATCATACCTAGCCCCAAAGGCTAGACACTTGTGTTCTACCACAGAACACCTTCTTTTTCTGACGACCTTCACACCCACAAATACTCTCAGCCTTCTCTTGGTGCTCTCGGTCTCTCCTCCACGTTCTCACTTCTGTTCTGTCTTCTGTGATGGCCGAAGGAAATGGAGAATGGATTAGAGAATGAGGAATGAATGGGATTCTGAAAGTTTGTGCGTATGGCTGCTGCAACACGATGGAGTGGAGCATGGCTTTTGGAACTCTCCAGACACGAGACATCGTGAAGAATGGGTGCTGCAGACATGCTGAGTTTCAAGGGACTTAGTGGAGTATGGGTATTGCATGAAGGGATGAGCTGTCCTAAAACGCATGCAACAGGTGTGTGTTCAATAATTAATCTCGTTCTCTGTGTTTTGGTGTTGGGCCGAAGAGGAATTAATCAAATGGAGAGTGAATAATAAGGGACGGGAATTGCATAAAAGCTGAAGTGTTATGGACAAGGGCGTTGCGTCTTTGACTGTTCCATTTAACAAATGAATATTAAACTAATGGACATAAAAGCATAATGCTTCATACCCATTCCAAACCCCACGTCATTTATGGAGCCAATAATCTGACTAACATAATGCTTGAGTGGCGTTTGATCTCCAATCTTCGCTTTATTCTACTAATAAATCTCTTTTTCTTTCTAACATTGGGCATTAAACTTCAATAATTCTTTTCCCAAAAATTCAAGGAAAATAGGCCTTAACTTCCAATAATTAAACCCCTAATAATAGTTCTAGATCCTCAAAATAATATTTCATACTTCCCCCTAATTTTCAAGGTCCAAATATAATCTTATATTGTTTCTCATAATAAGCTTTAGACTTTTGGCTCTTACTAACTTAACAGTCTTCTTATCTCAGACTTACTACTAAATTCTTTATCCCAAAATTTGGGATGTTACAGGAAATAGAATAATTACTTTGTTACCTTTATTCACCACCACCACCACCCCACCACTGCCGCCGCCACTACCGCCACCACCAACACCACCACCGCCACCGCCGCCACCACCCCACCACCACCACCACCGCCGCCGCCACCACATAAATAATTTTTTGAATATAAAAATTACATAAATAATTTTTTTAGAAAATTTAAATTTAAATTTATTTGAAAAGTATAATAATTATATTAATCATTAAAGAAAATGACAAAATGGTAAAAATAACTCATTAATCATCCATCTTCCTCCCTTACTATTTTTTAACTCCCAAACAAGGGAAGGAAATATCCTCTATTTCCCTTGCATCCCCTCCCCTCTATTCTCCTTGCATTCCTTTCATTCCCTTTCCTTCCAAACTCTCAAACAAAGCCTTAGGGATTTTGTGAAAACCATTACTATTTTAACAAATCTCATTAGTTAATCTTTTACACATATTGTTTGTATTTACCGATTTTGTCAAAACCATTACAAATTTTGTAAAAACCATTACTATTTTAGTGAATCTCATTAGTCAATCATTTTACACATATTTTCTGTACTTACCAATTTTGTTAAAATCATTATGAATTTTGTCATTGTCATTACTATTTTAGTAAATCTCATTACTTAATTGATCACAACTCAAAACTCTTTGGCAATCCTTTTACACATATTATAAGTACTTATGGATTTATCAAAACCATTACTCTTTTAATAAGCTGGAAAAGCTCGTTGGAAAATTTATAAGCTTGTCAGAAAACTCATGAGCTTGCCAAAAATTATAGAACTTCATCGGAAACTAGTTTCTTGGCGTTATGATGAGAAAGTGAAGAGAAAGAATGAAGTTGAATGAAAAAGAAGAAGAAGAAGCTCTACCTGGTTTAGATCGACGCAAGTGAGGGTAGGGAGGGGCTTTGATGAAGAGAGTAAGGCTCCAATAGAAGCATTAGTGAGAAGAGGGAGGAGCTTAACGACCCAGGTGAAAGGAAGGAGGGGCTTCGGCGCAAGTGAGAAGAAGGGAAAGCGCCAATGTAAGGCATGGGGTGAGGAAGAGATGAAGAGAGGGAGATGAGAGAGAAAGAGAGCACGAGAAGAGGAAGAGAGGGAGAGGAGAGAAACAAAGGAGTATGATTTTATATTATGTGAGGGGTATTTTAGTAAAAATATTTAAATTTCAAATTTGTCCCAATCACTTCTTTGTTCTTTTAATTTTTTAACAAATCTTTTGAGTTTCTGAAATTTCATATGGTATTTAAATGAGATTTTCCCTGATTATTATTATTATACTGTTGTTTTCTTATTAATTGACCTGATTTTTAATATATTTTTATTTCAAATCTATTTAACTACTTTCATTTTGGTTCTCCAACGTTTTAATTTTAATAATTAAAAGACTAAAATTATTATTTTTTTTAAAAAAAAGAACTGCTTTAATCAGAACTTTTTTAAATAAACTAAATTATCTGCCTTTTCACTGGTAATATGCCTTACAACTGTTCATATGTTTTCATGTTAGAGGTTAGCAGATAATTGATTATTCATCCTGGGTTCATAATAGTTACCCGCGCTTGACATGTTCTTTTTTTCCCCCTTTAATTAGCCACAAGCACCACCATAATGATGCAACATTGTGCTCAGCATCCACTCTTGCTTGATGCCAGTTTCTAGAAAAGACGCTTTTCAATTCTTATCATCACTAATTGGATTATGTTCAACTCGACTACATCATCAAGTAGCATGTGATTCAATAGCTTGTGCCAGAAAATTTTCCTGCAACACAAAAGCTTCTAACTTTAGAAATTAGTACACCCACGCATCTTTCACACATTGTTCCAGCCCTCTGATTCATTCTTGGTGGGGCTGGTTTTGCATGCGTGAAGCATGCAGCTGCATGCTTCAACTGCCTCTTTTACTGTTAGATGTATCCATTTCTGCCCTATTTCCTCTATGAACTTGGCTTTGTTCAGTTTCTTCATCACCTCACCTCCAGGATTGACCAGAACAAGCTGTGCAAATGAGAAAAGTGTTACGTAGTAAACCCAATTAAAAAATTTGAAGGGGAAACACAGCCTCAAGAGAATTACTTGTAGTCCTCTTCTATCTACTATCTTCTTGATCTCTTCAAACATGCTTATTCCACTAGTGTCGATGTTCCCAACGGCTACCAATGAACTTACGGTGAGTTGGTAATTATGCTATAAATAATTTGTATTTTTCTTCAAAAATTTCACATGCATTACGTACCAGTCATATCCATTATAACATACCGCAAGCTTGTCTCCTCTGAACCTTTAATCCTGTCTTCCTCTTCATCAATCCACCTTGTGATCCTATTAACAGTGATAGTATTTTGTTTCTAAGCAGGTGTTTAGAAGGCAAGAATTTCTCTGAGGTGAAAAATCTAAAGGCCAATTAAAGGTAGCACAAGAAAGTTACCTCTCTCTCAAATAGCTTGCATTAGCAAAGTATATGGGTGCATCAATCTCAAGAATTAGAATCCCAGGCACGTGGATTGCATTTGGATAATGTTCAACATTTCTATATACCTCAGAATTTGGAATGTTGCCTAAAACAGATGTCCTTGGCCTTGCAACAAAGAGAAGTACCCTAAGTACAGATATTGCAACCTGCATATTTACAGAAAAAAGCATTTCAAGGCTGTTTTAAATGAACCCTAATTAATAAGAGACTAATATAGATAGAGAGATAGATACCGCTATGACAAGGCCGATTTCAACGCTGCAAAAAACGACGCCAATGTAGGCACTAATGCACACTAGAAAATCACATTTGTCAATCTTATAGAGATGGATGGCTGCTTGGTAGTCTATGAGTCCAAGCATTGCTGAGACAATGACAGCTGATAGAACCACCAGGGGAGTGTAATGGAACAAGGGTGTCAGGAATAACAGCGTCAACATAACTACTATTGCCATGACTATATTTGATGCTGCAGTCTGGCATCCAGCATTATAGTTCACAGATGAACGTGAAAATGGCCCTGAACAAATGATTTTAATGTTCTACATATCTGTCAGTAACTCGTGAAGATCAAAACTGCGTATACAGGCATTTGGGTGAATGAATTACCTGTGATGAGGTAGCAAGAGGTGAAAGAACCAACTATGTTCATGGTCCCAAAAGCTATCATCTCTTTGTTGCCATCAATATGGTAGTTCTTGTACATTGCAAAGCTTCTTCCTACTGCTATTCCTTCCTGCCCATCATCATCCATTCATTCAAATTTCAGGACCTCGATGTTGAAAAGTACAGACATGTGATAATTAATTAGACCCAAGGCCTGTGTCTCTTACAAAAAGCTTTCACCACTTTATCCGAAAAGAGAAAACAGGTTTGGCACCCAAACCTTATCAACGTTATAGGTGTCAAGTGTGTTAGGTCGTTAGGAAATATAACATCCGACAGGGTTAAAGTTTTTGCCGTTTGTACATGCATGTGTGTTCTTTCAGTGCCAAACATATATAAGAAAATTGAAGTAACCATGATAATACTAAAAAAAAAGCGAAGCCATTGACGGTCATGTTAGTAAGGAAGCCAATTGATGGTAAAGCCAAGTTCTAGTGGTTGATTTTGCCATTTTGGGGTACGTGACGTGTCAAATTCGAATTTAATTAGACTATGAAGAATTGAGAGTGATCGGCAGGCAGGAGGATAATGAAGAAATATAATACCGCAAGAGCTATGATGCCACTGATAAGACCAGTCTTTATAGCAGTGCTCATATACGGCGCCACAAATACCAGCTTTGTGAGGGAACCGGGATTTAGCCCCTTCTTCAGGTCTCCTATCTGGACGAATAGCGAACAGATGTCAATAATGGTCACGAGGGCCCATTCAGTGTGGGGCCCAATTGTGACTGTGGCATAATTATTATAGTTGCGTGGCCCAATGGCAGGGGCCTAAAATCATGTGAATGAGGGACAAAGTATTCAAAAAAAAAAAAATAGGGAAAGACAGACAAGTTCGGGGCTCACCACTTGGACACCGTGTTTCTCCGCATGAGTGACGTAAACCAGAATGCTTCCAAAGATAACGGAAGTCAACGGCGCCATTGCGGACACCCAAAAGAATTTTGGTTGCTTTTTGCTCTGCATTTCGTTCATCGTCAGCTCTTAATTACCTTAATTTCACTAATCTTAAAACATAATGTGCTCGATCCAGTAGTGGAGCTAAGATTTTATGATTTTGTTTGCACAATTAGTTGAGGGGATTTTGGGGGTAGCGTATCTGAATTTTTTTTAAGGAAAGTTTTAAATGCATTAAAAAATAAGAATATAGACCAGAAAAAAAAAACTTTAACTTAATATAAAAAAAATAATAATCAAGAGTTATATTGATAACACTTGTAACCGTATCAAAATAGGAACCCCAACGAGTATCTCCAGATCACTTTAAAGTTGTCTCTTGATTTAAATATTTTTCAGTTGGTATTTCACCGCGAGAAATTCTTTGAACTATTAACTCATATTGATTCATTTAAAGAATTTCCTTTCACTTGCATGAACCCCTTACAACGGTAGCCATCTTTTGAAGCATGCAAAAAAAAATTGAATCTTTTTGTGATGTCTTGCATCCTTCACAAGTGTCAATTGTAACTAATGAACACACAAATTCTTAAATTCTTACTACACACAAATTTTGTAGCAGCAAAGAAACCAATGAGAACTCTTTCTAAAAGAAAATCCCTCAAATTAAATCAATTATGTGTTTCAAAAAATCATCCCCATTAGGAGCACCGTTTACTTTAGGATATTTCACAGACACACTCAATGTTGGGGTCTAAGAGTCGTAGCTCATGTGCGCATGTGCTACAATCCTATCGGGTACAAAATCAGTAGGCCACAGCACAATGGCCTGTGACACAACAGAGTTCACATCGATCCTCAAGTGAGCTTTCTGAGACACACCAAAAGGGCCCCACTCATTCACAAAAGTATCTAGCTCAACAGTCATCTTGAGAGGGAAAAAAAAACAGCCACAATTTATGTCTGTACTTACACCCACCTGCAACAACCTTACACCTGCAACAACATGGCTTCGCCACTGGGCCTCTATCTATTCATTTTAGTGAAAAATCAGAATATGGCATGCAGTCTCGCACGCAACCTGAATAGGCGTTGTTTTTATGTAAGAAAAGCAATGACTAGGAGACCCAAAATAAAGGCATGCCTGTTTCTTAGTTCAAGTTAACCAAAACGAGATTAATTAGGATGTAGTGCATTCACTTACGAAGAATCTGGTGATGAGGAGGAAGAAAATGAAACAGCTTCCTAAAGCGGCGCTTTCCCACCTCCACTGTGCATTTAATGAAACGAGTTATAGTAAGTACATTTCTTGGAATGGGAGCAATAATTTGTGGACAAAAGCTGCAGAAAAAGACGACTAGATGTCAGAATGATCAGTGTGTGGTGGGTAGCTGCTACCTCTTGCGTTTGGGTAAAAACGGATCGCATGACGGAGACGAGATCGGCTTCGTGCGTGAAATGCTGAAGCCCCAGAATGGATTTTAGCTGTTGCAAGCATACCACCGTCGCCGCTCCTCCCATGAACCCTATTATTGTTGCGTGTGACAGAAAATCCACGATAAACCCTAACCTGCACTAAAGTTAACCCATCCTATTATAATATGTTCAGAATTCAAGAGAACATTAGCAGTATTTTTTTAATTAGCGCGCGCATACACACATATATGTCTATCCTTGTGCTTTCATCATGTGAAAGCAATGGATCCATCCCACTGGCAGGCGAATCTTGTGGCGGATCGGTCCATGCATAGTTCTTCAATTCAAGAAGACAAATTAGCAGAAGAGACAACTTCCAGCGCGGCTACTTATCCCGTTCACTTAAATAATTGGCTATAGTAGACATTATTTCAGTGTTGCTATTTGCTTTGTTTCCTAGCTAATTGTACAGAGAGTACATACATGGCTCTATATGTACGCATAAAAGCACCGGTGAAATACCTAAAGAGGCCGAGAGCAGCCTGGAAAATGCCGGCGAAGAAAGTAGCAGTGAAGGCGAGGTGAAGAAAAAGCTTGGGGTTGTCGTTGTGATTAACGACACTGCCCAACATGGAAGCCATGAGAAGTGATCCAACGGCAACAGTACCTACCGCCAAATCCCTGGAGCTTCCCATCATCGCATAAATCAATGGCGGTATGAAGCTCGAATCTGCAGTATACAGGAAAAAAGACAGAAATGAATAGGATCGGAATAGTTAGAGCAAGGTGATAAAGAGAGAGAGAGTTTGATTGAGAGCTGACAGAGGCCAAGAATGGGAGGGAGGTTGGCGAGCTTGGCGTAGCTGATGCCCTGAGGAATAGCCAGGCTGGCGATAGTGATGCCGGCGATGACGTCAGATTTGAGGAAGTGGAGAGAGTAGCGAGGAGCCCAGTGGAAGATGGGAAAGATGTATTGAAGGGCATGGAGGAACCTGGTTGAAGGAGGCTGGCTCTGGAACTGCCTGAAGGGATCATCAGGAAAGAAAGTCTCCTTGAGAGAGCACTTGAGCCACTTGAGAAATGGCTTCGCCGGCGGTAAGGCCACACGGACGTGTCCACCCTCCACATTCATTATCCTTAATGCAGATCTGGGGAAGCTCAAGTTGAAGGAGAAGCGAGAATGAGGGGACAAGCAAAGCGAGGGTACTGAGGAGGGCGTTGTGAAGTATATCATGGCCAATCATGTATATGTATATATGAGTGAGGGGTGAGGGGGAACTAGTTAGTGTGAGAGAGCTCATTTATACGGATGAGTTTTGGACTGTCTAGATCTATTTTTTTAAATTTTTTATAAAAATAATTTAATGGATAGATAACTTAAAATAAAGTTAATCTCTAAACTAACATTTTTTTTAAAATAATTTTTTTATATAGGAAAAATAAAAACAAAAATAAAATAAAAAAAGTCTGTAAAGTGGTGGCAGTAAAGTAAGTGCTCTTTCTTCAATAGTCAAGTGGTGGGAGGAGAGGGACCCACGCATTATGCAGACTGTAGAGTGTGGAGAAAAGGATAAAGCCAAATGGCCGCCTCATGTTTCTTTTAATTTGGCTTTTGACGTACACTGTTTTGCAGTTATTAGAACCGTTTTCCTGCTCGTCTAAGCGCGATGTCACGGTCCTAAACGAATCTCTTCAAAAATTGTGTCGGCCTTAATTTGATCACTCCCTTGATCTTGGCTAAGTCAGCCAAATTCTCACAAATAAGCAAAAAACACAAAGACAAAGAGAACTTCTAGAGAGAGGAGCAAACTCTTAGAGAGAGAAGCTCTGGAATACTAATGGCTTGTATTGCTTTTTGGATGCTTACAAATCAGGGAGGCATCTCCTATTTATAGTCTGACACCTCCTCAATATTCAATACATCCGACGGTGGAGATTGGTTCTCTAGAACATTCTCCCAAAATATCTAGATATTTCTTCTTTACATAAGAGTTCTAGAATTTTCTATACATTTCTATATCTATGTACAAGTATCTACAACAATCTTGAATCATCTAGAAACCTCTTAGAGTGTCTTGAACACATAATATCTGGCGTTCCCTTCGTTCTGTGACAGAGAGCTCCTCCTTCACGGAGCATTTAGCCGTTCAGATCTCCATATTTTATTTTTAAATAAAAAAATCATTTTCAAAAAATATTAGTTCAAATATTATTTTTATTTTAGATTCCCTTCTTATTAAAATATTTTTTATAAAAAATAAAAATTGAAATCTGGACAGCCCAGATGCTCCCCTAAATGAGGAGGAAAACATGTTCCTTAGGTCTTATGTTCAAAAACAAGGAACCAGTTTTTCTACTCATCCAAAGGATGAATTGGGGGAGCTATTCCTATTTAGACGGTTCAAATCCCATTTGGATAGTCCAAATTTAATTTTTTTTAACCGCTGATTTTTAAATGAAAATTATTTTGATGAGTAGAGAATCTAAAATAAAGATTATCTCTCAACTAACATATTTTTAAAAATAATTTTTATTTAAAAATCAGCAAATAAAAAAATTAAATCGGAACGATCAAGATAGAAAGAGCTCCCGTGTGCCCATCCAATTCTGCCGAGTAGGGTTAAAAGCTTAGTGTGCTGTGTGTGTATATATATATATATATAGAGAGAGAGATGTCGACGTACGCTTCAGACTTTTTAAAGTTTACGATCGCTTATTAAGGATGTCATTGGTTTTTCACGGATAATGTTTTTTAAGAAAGAAAAAGAAAAAGGGAAAATCTTATATAAAACTGCTTAAAATGGAGAAATTCTAAATTAGATTAGTAAATTCAATAAATCCCCAATTTAGAATTTCAAAATTTAGATTAAATAACGTTATTGTCTTCTCATAGTCTTCTCTTTCATCTTTAAGGGGTTTCAATACTTTTTAACTTATTTTTACAATAAGTGTAAATATATATAAACATTAACATATAATAAAATAAAACATGATTAACTTAGATTAAAGAAATTTTATATTTTGTAGAAGAATGATCAGGAATAATTCAAAAAAAGTATCAACCCCAATATTAATTAAATGATTTATAGTTGAATATTGAGAATAAAAAAAATTATTTTTTACTTGATTATTTGTTCATTGAGGAAAAAATGTTAATATAAAAAATAACTTGTTTGATATAGCAAACAAGTATCAAAGATTTTTATTAATAATTTTTTAAAAGAAAATATATTTATTAACGTAAAAAAAAACAACCTAGAGATCCCACATAAGTAAAATTGTGTGATTAATGAATATTGATTTAGATCAAAGAAATTTTATGTTTTGTGGAAGAATGACCAGAAATAATTTTTAAAAAAAAAGTATCAGCCCCAATATTAATTAAATGATTTCTATTTGAACATTCAGAATAAAAAATATATTTTTTTACTTGATTATTTGTTCATTGAGAAAAAAATGTTAATATAAAAAATAACTTGTTTGATATTATTTTTTTGGCCGAAAAAAAAAATATCAAACAAGTTATTTTGATATAGCAAACTGCATATCAAAGATTTTCATTAATGATTTTTTAAAAGAAAAGATATTTATTAACGTAAAAAAAAAAAAAAAAAACCTATAGATCACATGTGTGTGTGTGTGGGTGTGTAGAACACAAATGTCTAGCCCTAATGGACTAGTATGTTGATATTGATTAGGACTTGACCTAAGAGCAATGCCTAGGGCCTACGTACCCTGTAGAGGGATCAAAGTCCACGTAGTTCGAAGATACTGGAGGCGTTTAGCCATAGGGGTGGTGTGTGTGCTCTGTGACAGCTGAATTGTAAATAGCCAGAGAGAGTAGAATGTGTGTACCTTTAGGGTTTAACTCCTATTTATAAAGTGTACATGTTGGTCTTGGGCTCATGGGCCCTCTATTTGCGATAAAGATTTCCTTTGATTATCTCCTTGATTGTAGGTTAGTTATGATCTTATATGATCCGTTAGTGATTATGATAGATCTGCCTGTTATTGGGCCACATCACTAATGGACCTTATATGGATCCGTAACAGTTGCCCCCAGCCCGGTAGTCCAGGTCTTTGGGCTGCCAGGGTGCACTTATTGTTTGACCTTGCTGGGGTGCGTTTATCGTTTAACCCAGATTTCGTATCCGAGTTGTTCCAACTTGATTTGCTTTTGTCTAAGTCTTGACAAATTTGGCTTCGTCCATATTCTGCTACCAATTTTCCTGTTTAGGCGATAGGTTTTTCCCAAGGCGGGATCTGTTTGTCTTTCCCTCAATCTCGGTTGATGGCGAACATGCTTCTTCACTAGCGACGTTCAAGCAATCGGGATAGCATTTGAATCTGTTATTGAACCTGGATATCATATCCGAGGTGCTACAACTTGTTTGATTTTGATAAAGTGTCTATCCGAGTTTCAAAGAACCTCGGAGTTACTTGTATTCTGATTGAATTGCCCCCAAACATGTAGCGGGGTTAATTTGGATCGAAACTTCGTCTGTTTCTTTTCACGATCATCGAGATCTCTTCTTCATCAATCCTCCGGGTTTCTAGGTTGTTTGCTGCAACACCGGATTCCCCAAATCCGAATTATCCTGAAGAGAAAAGGACTGCATTTGCTTATGTCGTTGACAACTTCAGTGCACCACACTTGTTGCCCCCCAACCTGGCAGTCAAGGGCTCTGGGCTGCCGGAGTGTATTGATTTGTTAACCCGGATCTCATGTCCGAGTTTAGTTTTCATTTCAACAATAATCCAGTGTCTTACGGCAGGCCATCTTTCAGGCACATCAACAGCCCCAGACTAATCCAGACCGAGACCGGGTTGACCCCTTTCGAGAGAAAGCCTCTACCACCCACGCACGCTGCATTCCCACGTTTCAAACTTAAGACCTGTGGTTTAGTTATGATAGTCCCTTATCAGTTGACCTAATTGTTTAGTGGTAACAAAGGTATGGCATTAACCCTTGGCTTGGAGAACTTCACTACCTTGAAAGGAATGCTTTCCCTCTGGCTTCCCGTGCCAAGCTGTAAGCATAGCGAGTTAGGTATGGGCTGCGTTAAAGCAGATACAAGAAAGAATGCAAAAAGCATTCTCCTTATAGGAAGAAGCTACCCATTCTCAAAATGAGCTTGAACAACGCAAAAAGGAGGTAGTTGCTAATTCGAATACTCATGTTATCAATTGTAATATCCTAAATTTTAATATTGAAGTTTAGAGTTAAGTAAGATCTAGTTATTGTTGAGATTGGAGGATCAAGAGATGGAATTTGTATGTGTGAGACCTAGAAACTCTAAGGATAATGATGGGAAATTATATATCTTTGGGCTTTTCGAATAGTTTTGAAATTTAAGAATTTTTTGGAATCAAATAATAATGTTTTTAGTGATTATTTTTACACTATAAAATATACATTTTAAACTTTTCATAAAGTCTTAATTTATAATTTTAAAAAATATGCAAAATTAGATATAAATTTTTAAAATTAAAAAATTATAAATAAACACTGAATCCTTCAAAGCAGCCGGGCGGCCATATGTTTATGCAGTACATCTGGCCTCCGCATCTTATACTAAAATGATTTAATACTGACTGGTATGACTTACATTACAATCAAGGATAATATATATATATATATATATATATATATATATATATATATATATATATATATATATATATATATATATATATATATATATATATATATTGCTCGAAGGATAATATATATTCAAGACATATGAATATGGAACATTGATTAGGGTAATAAAGTACTCCCTCCGATCCTAATTATAAGAACACTTTTGTAGTGCAAATTGCACTACAAAAGTATTCCTATAATTAAGAACGGAGGGAGTAGCATAATAGAATCCCACAAAGTGTAAGTTACTCCCTTCCTTCGATCTTATTTATATAATTAATTAGGTGGTTTAAGAAAACAATTAAGATTAATTAAAAATAATTAGTATATCTAAAATAAACTTTGTTTAATAAGCATGCTTTTATTTATGAGAGAGCAAGTAAGAAAAAGAAATAAACTTTTACCAGATTTTGGGGAGATTAAGGAGAGAAGTTAAATTAGTTAATTATAATTATTTTCCAAAAATACCCCTCTGATTTTCATAAGGATTTTCCCCCCTTTTTTTATCTCTCTATTCAAATATTACACCGTTCTGTATTTAATTTTTACGTAACTTAATTATGTGTTGTGTCTCACTCACCCAATTTATGATTTATTTGTTTCATATAATTCTTATTTAGATTTGATATTCAAGTCACTACGTATTTTGTTTGAATTTGATATTAAATTTGACATAAAATAAAATAAATAGAAAAAATTAAAGCATTTTCAAAATCAATAATTTTCTATATTTTAAATTCATGAAGGATAAGTTTAAATTTTTGTCTATTTTATTATATAAGAATTAAAATTCATGAGAACTGCAGTATATTAAAACTAAGTATTTAATTAAGTAAAAATTCATGAGGATGATATGAAGAATATACTAAAACGTAATCCAAAATTGCTCTGATTTCGTCAACTTTATCATATAGGTGTATTATTAAATTATTATTGTCTTTAATTATTATTAAGAAATTATAAATAGGGGTATTATAGGAAAAAAATGACAAAAAAATTAAAACTTGCTCTTATAATTAGGACCTAAACCAACTCTAAAATTTGTCCCTATAATTAGGACCGAAGGGAGTACCAATCTTTTAATTAATACAATATATATAATTAATGAGAGGTAAAAATAGACAAAAACTTATTAAATGTCCAAACAATTTTTATTGAACTATTATAAAAAAGAGTACGACAATTCAAATTTTAAGTTCCTATAAAAATTAGTTAAAATGGAGGCAATAAATTGGCCGTTGAAGCTGAATTATTGGTTGACTTGCTGTGAAGTGGGAAGCATAATATAATGGAGTACTGGTACCGTGGATTCATTGACCAGAGATATCCGTAACAAGAAGGTTCCAAAGGTGAAATGAATATGATTGCCAAAACGTATACTACTAAATAGACATCCTATACTGTAGCCACACTACCCATTCCAGCCTTCAATACCTTGGAGCCAGTAACAAAGCATGAGTGGTGCATCATTAGAGAAGCTGCAGATTGCGTCAACAACCTAATAATTGTAATTAGCGTCATGATTGACGTATATACGCATATATATACAAGCCAAGAAATTGTTAAGGTTGAGTGTATGTACTGTATGTTAACAGTTGTGCCACGTTAAATTAAGAAAGTTGTAAACAGTTTGTATCGTTTAAGCAATGTCTCAAGTTCGATCCTTATGAATACAGAAAAGCCCTGTTGCGATTTACCCACCATAGAGGTGCCCGGGTTAGATTTGAATTAGTCAGGGTAAAGCTCTGAATACCGGATTGGCAACCAGAAAAAAAAAAAAAAAAAAAAAGCATTGACGTTGTCCCTTACTCCCTTTAATGTTTTTTATTTTAATTTTTGAGGATTGGCCCCCGCAGTTAATGGAATACTGTTAATTATTATGTTATCAAAAAAAAAATATATCCTGCGCCCGCAGCTACAATTACAAAAATGCGTCCAAGGTATACAAAGCTAGCCATACCGTATACACATACTGCTAACCACAAAATCCACCACGCGACTATTACGTTTTTCACTAGTTAATTTGTGCGCAACATATTTTTATGATATCGAGTTCTCACTGAAATTCTTGAACGACTTCATCTGTCTGTAGCAGGGAGAGAACAGTTTCCTGGATATCGTGTGGTTTTATGAACAGAGTCAGTTAATGACGATCTGTTGTTTATGCAACAAATGGATGCACGAAATGTGTATCAACTGCTGTCGCAATAAACGTACGACAGGATATTTGAGTACATTTCATCCTTCTTATCGAATTCATTCTAAGGTATAACGTGCCCACGCCCTTTTTTACTAGAAACAATTCTAGGTGACGTGAAATGCGTGCACTGTCATAGGTTGCGACTATAATTGGAGTTGAACACTCTGCTCCAAACAGAGAAACGTACGTAGGTAGACATGTGGATATGATTTTGTGAAGCCAAGCACTACTTAATCAGTCCCACATTTCCTCACGTTCTCATTTAGCGACCCCCCTATTAAATTAGTCTTGATCGCGTTATGATATCTAGTTCCAGTCTTCCAGATATGAAAAGTCTAAACCTTCAGGCCATTCGGACAAGTTCTTACAGAGAATAACTAGTTCTTGAGTTATCTTCAATATATTCTCTCTCCGGTGTTATATAGAACAATTAGGCCATCGAGAGATACTTAATACGTCGAGTTACTTACCACACAAAGGCCACGGGGATAAGATGACCACACAAAAACAGAAAATTTCTCCCCATCACCAACATTTCAAAACCAGCAAGTGCAAAAATGTACATTTAATTTCTAGTTACTTACCACATCCACAATGTGAATGTGATGCAAAACAACATGTTTCAATTGTCAGTTCAAGTCGCGAAAAAAGTAGGTTGTCAAATTGCGATTGCCAGTAATAATAGTCATAATAAGAGCACTGATATTAGAACAAAATCAAAAAGAATGAGGAGACAATCGTATCGTATGTGCATTTACATTTTACAATTCAAGGCAAGCTTTCAGCTACAAACATGATACTTGCAGGGCGAGTCCTTGATTGACAATTATCCTCTGTCGCGTCATTTCAATATATCCAACAGCCAGCGATGCTCCCTGGTTAACTCTCAGATGCTCTGAATATCGTAAGCAGAGACAAGAAGAGATTGATGATATCCAGATACAACGACACAGACGCCCAAATGTATTCATCATAGGAGAACCTCTTGATAAGGTTGTCTGTATCATATATGATGTAACCACAAAATATAATTGATGCTAGGCACCCATACACCATTACTGATATCTTACCCAGTGGAAATAGTAACTGCAAGAAATCAAATCCACTTAGAAAAAGGATTCTATAGACTATTCACGAGGGCTGATAAATATCAAACATAAATGAAGATAATCATACCTGAATCAGAGCAAAAACCATTAGCACCAGAACAGCACCGAACAAGAAAGGGCCAAGAAAATTGAAGTCATGGCCTCTCCTCGCGGCCCAAAATGTGTAGAGAGTCAAACTGACCACCACCACGGTTGTCAATATCACAGATTCCAGTATAACTTTCCCTGTTTCCATTCATCACAAAACTTTTAGAGCCGTGATAAAACTGGGCAATTCCAACACGTCAGCCATGACGCTAAACAATTAACAAAATATGCTGCCCGTTTCAAAATGTTCGCCAGTATAATTAAATTGGATTTACCTAGTGATTTACTTCCCTTTGTCCGATAAAACCGTAATAGTCAAAGATCGCACACCTCAACTATCCTTTGTATTTTCAATGAAAGGATGTTGTGAGTAAGAATTGGTCCACAACATTTAGAAAACGAAGATGACTGGTAACAAATGAGTTGAACAGACTACTGAATCAGAGGATACTCTGAAGTATCAGAAGGAGGAGAAGAAGAACGCAGAGAGACAGAGACAGAGAGCGAACAGGACCCCAATACTATACAGGACCCACAAGTGCGAAGGGGACCACCACTTAACTCCAAAAGATTGTAGGATCAGATGAGAAAACATTTACATGAATGATGAAAGAATACCAGCAGGTCCACACCAAACAAACAACTTATAAGTAAAAGAGACTTCATTAACCTTATGCCCCAACAGGACAGAAAAAGAAAGAGAAACAGAGATAATTCATTCTTACACTATTGGCCCAAAAAATAGAGGATTAAAAAGGAATTCAATCTTACCGCTAGTAAAGGCACAGGTCAGTCCAACAACAAAAGCTAGAGAGATCGTGAAGATTCCTAGGAGGAGATAATTCACCGGGTGCTTCTGGTGATAGTAGTACAGCGGGCATAACGCTGGAATTTTTGAAAACCGTAAGAAAAACAATAAACAAGAAATAATAATACGAGAAAAGAGGGGGCATGAAGGTAAGGAACAGGGTACATACTGATAAAAGGGGTGATGATGAGGACGATGAAGAGGGCCAAGCCGGCGCCGGAACTGACGAAGAAGTGGGCAATGGGATGAACGAAAACGACGACGGAAGCAACGGCAATGGTGGCGAGCAACTGAAGGGTAATGATGGAGTAGACTTTGCGAATAAAGGACCACCGGAGCTCGGGGCTCTCAAGCATCGTCGGGTAGAGAGGCCTAGGTCCGGCCTCGACGTCAGATTTGCGGTAAGGCTGGTTCCACATGGTGGCGGAGGGAAGAAAACAAGAAGGGAGGCAAAGATTGAAGATGAGGGGGCTAATGAAGGTTTGTATATGGAAGATTCTTAACGGGAGGGAGAGGGAAATTTAAATAACGGAAAAGGAAACTTGTGGAGAGATCGCGTAACCGTCTGGGAAGAAACCATGGATAGCTCATTACGCGAGGCCCTCGAATCTCGCGGAGTGTTCTGGACTTCTCTCCACCTCACTGGTTTCGAATCTTGCCTTTCGATGTGTCCTCTTTTTTTTTTTGATATGATGTGTCCTCTTTTTTTGTTTTATATTTTAAGCATATTACGTCTTAAGGAAGAAGGCCCATGAACAATGTCGGCCTGTGGGCTTCCAACATGAGCCCAGCACTTATTACGTTACCGACTGCCTTTTGGTTGTTGAATATTTGAGCCAGAATAACCAAATAAGTTTATATCAAAAAAAGAAAGAATAACCAAATAAGTCACGTGACGTTGATTGTTCCGCTTCAGACTCGGACACGCATGTTGCGTAAACAGAAATGCAAAACCAAACAAAAGTGCAATGATATTACTCGCCACTCGACTTCAACAAAAGATAGGACTACTCATATTTATTTTTTACAGTCGGATTTGAATGGAGTAAAGGATTAAACTTAAATATAGTTAAATCTAAAAGTTGAGGAATGAATGATAATGCTACCCCATATCACGTTTAGGCCACCCGCAAGTGGTGGACAGACACATGTTGCCCAAGGGCGGAAGGTAGTTATGAAGGCACTATTAGAATATTCTAGTCTATTGTATTTGGTTGTATTAGCTGATGTGTAAATAAGGAATACTGTTACTATACACAACCACGGTTAATCACAGCTGTATTGTTAAGTTGTCAGTTAGTAATCTGTTAAAGTACACGTGCATGTATACCACCCACACACTCTCTGTAGAGAGGTCATCTATAGTTAAGCCTATATATGTAACACTACTAATCAATACAGAATAAGATTAAGATACAATTCCTTTTCTCCACTTTCATATCTGTTTCATCTATTCGATCCCTTCTTTCTGGTATGGTATCAGAGCCCTGACGACCACCGTCGACCTCGATTCCGGCGACCAGTCTCCATTGTAAACAAAGCTTAGTGATCTCCATTCTCTGTTTCGAATTGATTACCTGGAAAATGTCGATCGCAAACGGATCAGCAGATTCCGCCGCAATGTCATCTCATGCAACCTTTGCGAGCCGTGGCTTCTCCAACAAGAAGATCACGATCAAACTCAACGACAATAATTTCCTCCTGTGGAAACAACAGGTCTTCTTTATGGTGAAGCAGCACAGAGTTCACTCGTTTCTTGATGGCACCGTGACTCCACCGCCGGCTAAGGTCAGAGGTAACGATGGCTTAGAAATTGTTAATCCTAACTTTGAAGAACATGAATCTCTTGACTCTGCTCTAGCTTCGTGGCTATTAGCATCAGTTGCTTCTAATATTCTACCTGATCTAGTTGGTCTTAACACTGCGGCTCAGATTTGGACCAAACTTAGTCAACTATTTTCTAACAAATCAGATGCAAAAATTCTTTCCTACCGTAATCAACTAGCAAATCAAAGGAAATGAGACCTCTCCATGCGTGACTACCTAGCCAACGTGAAGTCCATCTGCGATCACTTAGCAATGCTAGGTGAGAAAATCGATGATACCACCTGTGTATCACGTATTCTGAATGGCCTCACTGCTGAGTATGAACCGGTGATAGTTGTTATCAAAGCATCCAAGCCACGGTTCAGTCTTGAAACAGTCTCTACCATGATTCTGGATTCAGAGTCTAGACACAAGATATTCCTCTCAAATAGCAAAACTCACCATGTCAATCTTGTCACTCAACCATCTACCAAAGGCTCTTCCGCTGCTCAAGCCACTGATGTGTATTCAGATGATTACAGTGGAGATGAATCATTTACAGTTGTGTGTCAAATACAAGGAGGACCTGGTTCAGGACAAGGTAGTAGAGAATTTCGTCCTTCCAATCTCTCTCGTGGAGGAAGTCGTAACATTGGTCGTGGACGAGGCAGGTTCAATAATTGGCGTCCACTCTGTCAGATTTGTCACAAGGCAGGTCATCTGGCAGATCGGTGCTACTACAAGTATGAATACCCAAACTCTCATGGTTCACCATCTGAGGTTCAAGTCCATTATGCATCTGGTTATGGTATACCAGAGTTCTACTCACCTTTTGAGTACTATCCCATTCCCACTGAATCTGCTGTATCTGATGCTTCTTCACACTCACAAGCACCAAATCCTATTTCCGCTGCTGCTAACTCAGTGACACATGTGTCTGCTAATCCTTCCAACAAGCCAACTACTAAAGCTATATCTGCTAAACCACCTATGGCTCAAGCATTCCTTGTCACACCTGCTACTGTCTCTGACTCGGCCTGGTATCCTGATTCTGGAGCTACTAAGCACATCACTCATGATGTAACTTGCTTAGCACCAACATCTGTTCGCCAAGGTACAAGTACTGTTCAAGTAAGAACTGGTGAATTGTCTTCAATTCAAGCCATTGGTAAAACTTCTATTTCCAATACTCAGTCTCAGTTCACACTAAATAATGTCCTTTATGTTCCAAAAATGATAAAAAAAATTACTGTCTATTGCTAAATTTACTCAAGAAAATAGTGTCTCAGTTGAATTCTTTCCAAAAAATTTGTGATTAAGGATCTG
The DNA here is from genome assembly GCA_025563575.1 of Acacia pycnantha. Classification (NCBI taxonomy): domain Eukaryota; kingdom Viridiplantae; phylum Streptophyta; class Magnoliopsida; order Fabales; family Fabaceae; genus Acacia; species Acacia pycnantha. The sequence goes on from JAMWYP010000218.1 coordinate 1,304,001, forward strand.
AAGACTGGCCTTCACTTGATGTCTGGAGTTGAAAGCCATGGCATGTATCCTCTGTTGGCAACTGTGAAAGCCACTGTTGCTGCTAAGCCCAACAATCAGTCTTCAACTTCTTCAGTTTCTAACAATGTCAAACAACCTACATACTCTCATGTTCTTTCTAGACAACACCAGGTCTGCACTGTCTCAGCTGAACCATTATCAGTGTGGCATCAACGTTTAGGCCACCCTTCGTTAGTAACTGTGAAAGATGTCCTTGATTGTAATTTCATTCCCTTTTCTGCTTTAAACAATAAGACTATGTGTTTGGCCTGTCAGTATGGTAAAAGTCACAAGCTTCCGTTTCATGCTTCTAATACTGTGTACCACAAGCCCTTACAACTAATAGTAATGGATATTTGGGGCCCTGCACCTGTTCAGTCATATGGATCAGTCTACTATCTTGCTTTTGTTGATGCTTATAGTCGTTTTACTTGGATCTATTTTATGTCTAAAAAATCTGATGCCTTGTCAAAATTCAAGGAATTCAAGCTGTTTGCAGAAAATAAATATCAACAAAAAATACAGCAAATACAATCTGATAATGGAGGCAAATTCCTAATGTTTAAGTCATTTCTTGCTGAGTGTGGCATTGAACAACGTTTTAAATGTCCACATACTTCTGAACAAAATGGCTTAGTTGAAAGACGTCATCGATCAATTATTGAGATTGGGCTGACTTTATTGGTACATGCTTCTTTATCCATGTTTTTACTGGAAAGATGCTTTCCATACAACTGTATTTCTTCTTAATAGACTACCTTGCAGGGCTTTATCTAAAAATGTGACCCCATATGAAAAATTGCTTGGTGTCAAACTTGTTTACTCAATTTTGAGAGTCTTTGGATGTTTATGCTTTCCACACACACGGCCCTACAATGACTACAAACTCGAATTTAGATCTGTGGCTTGTGTATTTCTGGGATATAGTCCACAACATCAAGGATACAAATGCAAAGACATGGCCACAGGAAGAATCTACGTATCTCGCCATGTAAAATTTGATGAAACCAGTTTTCACACCAATGGCAGTCAGTTTGCTGTCAAAACAACATCATCTAGTCAATGTTCACCTTCCAATATTTCTTCTACTATACCTCACCATTCAAAGCCTACTGTGCCTTTGACCAAGACCATTAACAAACCTAATTCAGTGTCCTACTCCCCTTCCACATCAAATCACACATCACAGGCCCTTCCACCTTCACCATCATCCTCAACCACATAGCCTGTTGCTGTTTCTGATAGCTCACAACACTCTCTAACAGTCTATCCCTCCTCTTCTCCCCCGGACTCAAGGCCACCTAAACCATATTCTAATATATTGCCTTCTAATAATCATTCAATGACCACTAGAAGCAAAGCAGGTATCCATAAACCCAAAGCCTATTCAGTCAGTATACACAAACCCAAAGTCTATTCAGTGCCCTCAGATATTATTCCTCCTGCCAACATTAGACAAGCTTTAGCTGACTCTGCATGGAAGCAAGCCACCTTTGAGGAGTACAATGCTCTTCTTAAATTTCAAACCTGGGAAGTAGTCACACTGCCTTATCACAGACAGCCCATTGGGTGCAAATGGATATGGAAAACAAAAACAAATGCCGATGGCTCTCTTGCTAAGCGAAAGGCTCGACTAGTTGCTAAAGGATTCTCTCAAGAAGCAGGTATAGACTATGTTGATACATTTAGTCCAGTTGTCAAAGCTGCTACTATCCGGATTTTGCTTACTGTTGTTATTTCCTTTCATTGGAAATTGAGACAATTAGACTTTAATAATGCATTTCTAAATGGAGACCTTACAGAAGAGGTCTATATGGATGCTCCACCTGGTTTTGATTTTGGTTTCTCACCTATTGATAACAGACCCCTGGTGTGCAAACTAAAGAAATCAATTTATGGCTTCAAACAGGCCCCTAGAGCTTGGTTTCACAAACTACATACTGCCCTTTATACATTAGGCTTCATTGCTTCTAAGTCTGATTCTTGTTTGTTTATCATAAAAACTCAACAACATACAGTGTATTTAGTGCTCTATGTAGATGATATAGTAATTACTAGCTCCAATGATGAGGAAGTCCAGAGACTTATCACAGCCATGGGTGACTTATTCTCTTTGAAGGATCTTGGACCTCTTTCTTACTTTCTAGGGATTGAGTTCTATCCTACTGCTCAAGGTTTACTGTTATCACAATGGAAATACATTGAGTCACTACTTGTTGATACTAATTTCCTGCATGCAAAGCCGCAGCCCACACCAATGGCCACCAATCTTCACCTTGCTTCTACAGTTGGCAATCGGCTTAGTGATCCTAAACTCTACAGAAGCATCTTAGGTAAATTACAATATCTATGCTATACTAGACCTGAGATATCTTATGCTGTTAATCATTTAAGCAGATTCCTTCAAGATCCCCGTGAACCACATTGGGTTGGCATAAAAAGGATTCTCAAATATCTTGTTGGTATTGTCAACTATGGTCTGCATATTCGGTGTCTCCCTCGTCTCCAAGTTCAACCATTTGCTGATTCTATTGGGCCACCAACAGAGAAGACCGCCGCTCTATAAGTGGGTACTGTACATATCTAGGCTCAAACCCTGTTATCTGGGTTTCTAGATGCCAACCGGTTGTCTCCAGGTCAGCTACAGAAGTTGAATACTGTAGCTTAGCTGATGCTTCCTCTGACGTGGTTTGGGTCATGAAATTACTCCAGGAAATGCATGTGCAGATTCTGGAAGTCCCTACAGTTTGGTGTGATAATTCTAGTGCAATTGCACTTGCCTCAAATCCTGTTCTTCACTCAAAAACAAAACATGTGGAGATTGATATTCATTTTCTTCGTGAGAAGGTTGCTGCTGGACAAATTCAAATTGGTTATGTTCCTTCAAGGGATCAGGTTGCTGATATTCTAACAAAACCTTTAGGAAAGAGCATGTTTATGCCCTTTAGAGATCGTCTACAAGTTTTAGACATTGATTGTTCAAAGGAAAAACAAGTTGCATAAGGAATATTAGAGTATTAGAATATTCTAGTCTATTGTATTTGGTTGTATTAGCTGATGTGTAAATAAGGAATACTGTTACTATTCACAACAACGGTTAATCGCAGCTGTATTGTTAAGCTATCAGTTAGTAATCTGTTAGAGTACACATGCATGTATAACACCCACACACTCTCTATAGAGAGGTCATCTGTAGCTAAGCCTATATATGTAACACTATTGATCAATACAGAATAAGATTGAGATACAATTCCTTTTCTCCACTCTCATATCTGTTTCATCTATTCGATCCCCTCTTTCTGGTAGGCACCAACTAGCCTTCTAAAATCTTCTAAAATTTGTTAAAATATATGTACTGAGTATATAATATTTTATTTTGGCCACTAATTTGGCTCCAGCTAATCTCTTATCAAGGTCCCAACCGGCCTTCTAAATTTTTTAAAAATATATGTATTTATTATATAATATTTTATTTTGGACAATAATTTGACCTAATTAATCTCTTATCTTCTCTATAATTTCACTATCTCTCTCTTTTTCTTTTTACATTTTTCCCTGTCTCTGGCTTCCTCCACACGCGACGCTTCCCTTCCCCACTCACGTCTCCACTTTGTTCTGACTTTGTCACTCTGACTCCTCTCACTACTCTCCACGAACACGACTCCACCGTCCACCCTCAGTCTCCATCAGTCCCTCTTCCTCCGAGTCAGCAAGTGTTCGACTAACCAACCGTCCAACGTTTTTGGGGTGCTCTTCTATATTTTGAAATATGATTTTGTTTTCTCTAGTTATTTATGATAGGGAACAAACCAATCTTTTATTTTTACGACAATATATGGTGAACCAAGGTTGTTTCAACCTACTGCTAAGTGTTCTCAGTTATTCATCTGCAGATTCTTGTTCTTTGTAGGTAGATGTTGTTATGTAGGCAAATGTCTTAGTTGCTCTGTTTGACTAAATTTTGTTATACTTGCTTATCAATTTTTTAATGTTAGTTTCTTGAGACCATGGATTTATATATATGTGACATTTACTTTTGATATTTGTAAAGCCAAATATAGGAGACAACTAGCACTAAATGTCAACTACTTTTTGGTCCTCTTTCCTTGTTATGATTTCCTTTAGTTTTGCGGATTAAGTAGTACTATAAGAATTTATGTTTAGTAACAAATTTATTATAGGTTGAAAAAGATGAGTAAGGATAAACAGAAAAACATAGATGAGTTCTTTAAAAAGAAAGTAACTTTAGAAAGTGATATTTCTAAAAAAATAATTTCTGAAAGTGATAAATCTTGTTTTGATTTATAATTATCGGTTATTATTTATTTGTATTTTCAATGTTATGTCATACTATCAATATGCTTATTTTTTTGGCTCGGGCTAAAAAAATTTCTTGGTTCCACCACTAGCGTTGCCTGCCTGCCTATTCACGTGAAACATGATGTAACGTCCTCAAAATTAACTTAACATAATAGCTAATTAAGGGTTCATTAACAACTAAGTAATGCTCCATCATTTACCAAAATATTCAAAAGTAAATCAGAGTATGCAAAATGAGCCCTAACGTGACAATATACAATCATCCAATATAAACCAAAAAGACAGATGCACTACTTTTAACAGAGTAGCCTAAGCTCCCGAAGTCTTCCCTGATGGACCCGCACGAGAACTATCACCTGAAAAATGTGGTAACCATCAATCCAACTTATTACGAATACTAATATGTGTTAGTGAGGTGCCAAGTGGAACAATTTATATAACAAAGTACGAAAACTATAATTCACCAATATCCACATCACAAATTTTCATATCATAATTCTATATCAGAAATTTATGTATCATAGTTTTCATTAACACAGTTCCCAAGATGCCTCCCACCAATCCAACCGAACCGCCTTATTTCCTCCGACTAGACCCATGGGCTAAGTTACATCCATGTTACTGGTTACTCAAAAGCTCACTGGTCAAGTGACGAGGACCGGCCAAAATCCTTAGAGCACATGTCCCAGACCATGGGCATTTTCCCCTCATTGAACTAATGGGATGTCGTAAGCCCTCATTGAACTAGTGGGCTAGTCCCTCATTGAACAAGTGGGACAATAGAAAGCCTACCATCATGCATTAATGGTGGCCTCACCACGTGGTGGAATAAACTACTCCATCTTCCCAATTCAACCCTTTCCATAATTATCATAATAAATAACTCAACATGAATTTTTCCCAGACACATAAATATATGTATATATTTCACAATTCAAATCATAAGGTTCCACAAGACAATTTCTATTAAGATATTAATAATCATTTCACAAAATACTCACAAACAACATACTAATATACATAATAAGTGGAAAGTGGTTACCTCTCGCCAAAGCTCTCCTAATCCAAGAGCTCAAAATACACGCCAAAAATCAATCTACCACAACTAATTTACTAACAATTAATAACTCTTCTAAAACTCTACATAAAATTATAACTTAAAAATTCATAAAAATAAATAAATAAAATAACAAAAAAAATACAAATTATAATAATTAATTTGAAATGCATGAAGTAGGAGAATTATAACGGGACTAAAAAAAAATAGTGAGACCATTGCAACTATTAATTCTCTTTCTATTTATTACTAATTAATAATACCACTTTTCCATTTATTATTAATTAATTAATAATTTCCTTTATTATTTATCCTTTTTTTTAATAATAATAGAAATAGTAATTATTTATTTATTTATTTTATTTTCATTATTATTTTTGTTGTTTATTTATTTAATTCATTATTATTATTATTATTATTATTTATCTGCAATTATTTTGGAACTCTCAAAGGCTATCCTAACTCCTTAAATTAGGAATTAAATAAATGATAAAATATGCTTCACTATATATATAAATAATTCTGTAAATAATAATATAAGTGAAATAATATAGGATTTAGTTAGATTAGATTCTATTTTATAGGAGTTTATAAATACTAACCACATAAAATATATTTTATTATGATATAGGTATATATGTACATACCACACAGTTTTCTTCTTTCTTTATATTTATATAAAGACATAATCTCAACTACCAACAAAGATCATGCTTCCTTTCTTTTCTTTATATATATATATATATAATACTCATAAATATCTATATTAGATATTGCAGCGCCTTTTTCACGTTTAATGCAGCAGCAAATACCTACATATATATATATATATTTAACCAAACACACAGTAAAATCTTTTCCTCCTTCTTCATGTATACACAAACAGCATCGTTCGGCACGCACACACATCTACAAACTCTCTCCTTTCATTTCTATATATATATATAGGGAATAACATATCTGCATTTACTGCAGATATGTCCATCTGCAGCAAGCCTGAAACACTGCCACGTTTCTGTTTTTTTTTTCCCGCAAACGTATCTGATTCTCGCTGTGATTTTATATCTGATTTTGCGCGCTAACATATCTGATTTTGCGCTCTTTATATCTGTCATTCCATCTGTTCAGTAAAGCCTGAAACACCTATTTCAGACCTAGTGCGCAAACATATCCAAAGAGAAGTCTACGATTAAAGCTCTGGAGATACATGAACTCTGTATTATACTGCGCTTTTTTCTCAACTGGGTCTTCTACATAGAGAAAGAAGAACAAAGATATTGCAAGATGGAACCCAACTCAAGGAGGGCATCGTAGATTCCATATCGGTGGTTCATAAATTTTGATTTAAACAGAGAATATAGTGCTGGAGACTTGCAGGAAGCCACGTCTGTCATTTTATGCACGACATACATACACATATTGCAGTTCGTCCATTTGTATTCGTTTCATTGTGCACCAATGTTCACGTGTTTCAAATCTGTGCAAGGGTGTATTAGGAAAAATATGGAAAAGAAAAATTAATTACAGTTTTTTAATAAGATAGCAGCGAGAATCAGATATTTTTGCGCAAAAGAAAAAATGAAACGCAGTGCTTCAGGCTTGCTGCAGATGGCGTATCTGCAGTAAATGCAGATATGTTAGTCCCATATATATAACGCATGACCAGGAGCATATTGGGGGCTAGTATATATATATATATATATATATGACAGCAGTAACATATATACATGACAGTAAGCAACGATGATCTTCATATATATCAGCAAACTTTCAGATTTTTGGCTGACTTTAGAAAATCATTTCTCTCATTCTACACATCCGTTTTGCATGTTCTTTGGCTCGTTTTAAACCTTAGTATGTCTACTATTTGCTGTAAAAAAATTTCGTGCAAAAACCCACACGTTTTCTATAGAAACAGAAACTCACAATATTCTCTGTTTTGCTGGTACGGAAACAGGGGTGTTTTCACATGTTGCACCGATAAACCAGAAGGAACAAACTAGTGACTCACCTTGGATAGTTTCGGGTTTTATTTTGAATGCACGATCTGACACCCTTTCCTTCGACTTCCACTCTTGCTTTGGTTCCTTGTCGTTCACTCCGTTGCTTCTTGGTCTCACAGAACTCTTGTTGAAAACAAACAACTATGTTTCGATGTTGTTTAGCAGAGGAGGATGATCCACTTTGTCTCAGTGCTCTAGCTCTCAATCGTCTATCTCCCCACTCTTGGACACACTCTGTTTTTGGTTGCTAGAGGCAGAGAAATGCTAGACACTCTCTCTTCTCATTCTCTCTTTTCTCTCACAATCTATCAGCTCTTTCTTTCTCTCTCGGTGGAGTGCACTGGTTCTGAATGAGAACCAAAGAGTAGCAACACGTATATAAGGACCAAAAGGGTCCAGTTTTGAAAAGAGAATACACAAGGTTCAAAGCATTGAGATTGAGACCATGGAACGTCGCTGCTGGATGATCTCACGTTGTGATGCCATACCGTGTTTGACCGAGATATAAGGCTGAGGAGATGGTGATTTTTCTTCTGCTTTCACTACAAAAAAAATTGATTTTTGCTACGGAAAAAATCCGTAGCAAATCGATTTTGCTACGGAAAAATGCCAAAATTCCGTAGCAAAATCGATTTGCTACGGAATTTGCTACGGATTTTTTCCGTAGCAAAAAACCCCGTAGCAATTTGCTACGGATTTTCAAAATCCGTAGCAAATTGCTACGGATTGAAAATTCCGTAGCAATTTGCTACGGAATTACAATCCGTAGCAAATTGCTACGGATTTCATTCCGTAGCAATTTGCTACGGAATGAAATCCGTAGCAAATTGCTACGGATTATCAATCCGTAGCAAATTGCTACGGATTTAGAATCGTAGCAATTTGCTACGGATTTGTAATCAGTAGCAAATTGCTACGGATTGATAATCCGTAGCAATTTGCTACGGATTTCATTCCGTAGCAAATTGCTACGGAATGAAATCCGTAGCAATTTGCTACGGAATGAAATCCGTAGCAATTTGCTACGGATAAAATTCCGTAGCAAATTGCTACGGAATTTTAAATCCGTAGCAAAATTAATAATTTTTTTTTTAATTTTTTGAATCTTTTTAAATTTTAATTTTTTTAATTTTTTTTTTCAAGCATCTCCTGCCTCATGATGTCCTGTTGCTGACTCATCGTGTTGCTTGTTGCTCCACCAACGCTTTCATCTTCTTCACTCATCTGCAAATACATTATGAAGTACATTTATTATTTGTACTTCATTTGAATAGACAAGAGAATGGAAATTATCAATATGAAATGTATTACGTGTACGGAGAAACACCTTCATCTTGGATGAGGAGCGCTTTGATTGCTTCATCGGCCAACAGAGGCACCGTATCCAAAGACTCTCCCTTTCTTGTTAAATCCGCTGCGGCCTCAAAGAATGAGACTCTCATTGTCGGACCGAGAGGATGCGGGGTCGACCCAAGCCGCGACCCTCTCTCGCGACGCCTTCGAAAGGTTTCCTACAAGCACAAAAATACATAGCTTATTAGACATGTAAAATAAAATAAATATGGTGGTGCATAAAACAAGTAATAAAGGCAATAAATGTCTAACCGCTACTTGCGGCGCCTTTTGGTTAATCCATTGTCTCTCACTCCTTCGACCGTCGGGAATGGGTCCGCTCAAAGGTAGCCCACTCAATTGATCCTTCGGGGACTTCCCCGACTCTACCCGCAAACGCGGATGAGAACCTTAATTAATTACTTCAAAGTATAAAATATCAAATACCTAAATAGAAAATAGAGTGTACTTACAATTTTCCGTCGATGCTCACTAATAGGAATGCGGCCGCCAAGATATGACGGTCCTTCCATTTTGGCTCTGTTTTGCTTATTTTTCGTGCTCATGTTTTGAAACTTTTCATTTGTGGCCCAATTCTGCAATAATTCGTCTACGGTGTCTGGGAATCCAGTCTTTCTTGCCTCTTTTATTTCTCAAGCCGTAAAGCTTTTGACGCAAAAATTTGCCTCCATTATGATTATAATTTGCTTTCAGTTCTGCACGATGTTCAGGCAACGTCATATGCTGGCGCTGAAAATCAATAACGAACCATTAGTGCTCCAAATTTTTAAAGTACTTAATTAAATAACCATAAAACAAAAAACTTACCAAGAACTCATCGAACCAAGCATCTCGAGTAGTGCTAGGAATTTCTGTCCACTTGGCCCAAGGATGGTTGTAATTGCGGAATAATTGGGCCGAGATGAAGTCCCTTACCTCATTATGAGGCTCAAATCTGATGAGAGATGACATCATGCAAATATTACCATACAAACCATTTACATAGAGAAAATTGTAACATTACTGGTAACTTAGCATGACTTACCCGACGCCGTCGGGACGGATCCAAAGCTTCCGTGTCGAAGGATCTCTGGAGCCCAGTTGGTGGATCGGAGGAACTACCTTCTTCCCCAACGTGGCTATGAGGCGACGCATTGTGCTAAAGAAGGAATGTGAAGTATTGAAGATAAACATATGTAAATCATATGTAACTAAACTTATGTAAATCAATCGAAATTATATTGTAAACCTGTGATCCCCCTTGCTGTGGATCAGTGGGGGGGGGGTAGACGGTGATGACGACATATACAGCGACGGTGATGACGACATATACAGCGACGGTGAAGATGACAAATATGTAGACGGTGAAGATGACATATCAAAGGATGACATATCTGGGGAAGCGCTGGACCCTCTACCTCCATAAGGAGCAGATGACGTCGCCCTACCCCCTCTGATAGGACGGGGTTGGGCTCGACCACTACCCCGTCCACTACCTGAACGTCCAAATTCTGTTGTTTGTTGAATGTGTACGGCGCTCTAGGTTTGGATGTCCGTCCCGTGCCACTCCCCACCAAATGTAAAGCAGGCCTTCTGCATATCGCTTCTATGTCCCGTCTTGCGTTGACTGTGTCCTTCGTCTTGCCCTTGGTGTCCATCACGGTGTATGAATGTTGCAAAACACATTCCTCTCAATATGCATGACATCGAGGTTGTGTCTTAACAATTGATCTTTCCAATATGGTAGTTCCCGAGAAGATGCTGCGTTTGTTCCAATGATGATCAACGCCGTATCCCTCGGAGTTCCAAATGGTCAGTTCAGCATCATCCTTGTAATACAACATACATCCTCTGGGGCAGCAATGGATTTTTTCACATCCAAGCCCAAGCTCTTTCACCTTTTTTTTTGCTTGGTAAAAATCCTTCGGCAAATTAGTGTCTTTGGGAACAACCTTACTCATGATATGCATCATTTCGTTGTAATTCCTCTCACTCATATGGTGATCGGTCTTCAAGCTTAGTGTTGCCGTGGTAGCCGATAGCGATGAATATTCACTACTATCAAAGTGTTCGCAACCTTCCCATAACGGACGTTGGGCTTCTTGAAGCATTTTGTAGAACCTAGCGGCTTCCGGATGAGGATCCTCACCCATGTATGATGGTTGGGTATGTGTACGGGTCTCCTCTCCCATGTATGACGACTCAGCATGAGTAACAGGATCAAAATATTGGCCGATCGACGGTCCCGCGGCATCCATAACCAACTGCTCATATTGATTAAGGTTCTCTCGATGACTACTGTCCCCGTAATAACCACTCGGTGTCTGACGGACTTCGCCATGACATTCCCAACATTCATAATCTTTCATGAATCCCTTTTGACACAAATGAATTTTGACATTGCCCGTATCCCTAAATCTTAAACACCTACATTTGGCACACGGACACCTGATCTCCCTACTTGAAGTATTTGAATTCGCTAAAGCAAATTGGATGAACTCTTCCAAACCCGCCAAGAATACTTGCGTTAGTTCTCTTCTATCAGTTAGACGATTGTACATCCAACTTCTATCATAATTGTGTTCCATACTTCTTAGCTAGTTCGATTACTAACCTAATTAACATCTCAACATGCCACAAATATGTAAATTTATATATTAGTGACCAATTTATAAGAACAAATCAAGATTATATAATATGCAAAAGGAATTTTATATTTTGTATTTATAATTACCTATTTATCTAAATAGTATTTATAATTTAGTTTTTGAAATTATCAACCTTTATTTATTATATAAATTGTTAAAGATAAATTGAAATAATGAATGTAAATGAGATTTTTTTCATAAAACTAAATAGTCATTTTTTTCTTTAAATCTATATACCCAAATCAATAACTATAACATTTTAATCTACATACGCAAATCAATGTCCATAATAACTACATTTTCATCTACATAGGCAAATCAATATTTATTAACAACTACATTTAAACAATATCAATATTTAATCTATCTACCCTAATCAATATTTAAACATTTAAACATACTAATCAAGATTTATTTTATCTATACTAATCAATATCCCCATCAACTATATCTATACTAATCAATATTTAAACATACTAATCAACATTTGAATCTACATAATCAAATTAATATTTAATCTATCTATACTAATCAATATCAATTACATATTAATCTATATACAATAATCTATCTCAAACATTTAAACATACCTAAACCGTGAACAAAGGGAAGAACAAAGAACGTTGGAAAACCACCACCTACTCCGACGAGCAAGCGAAGAACCACCACCGCACCAATACAAGCAAGGAGGGCGCTGAAATCGCAGTGGAGCCGGAAATCGCGAGGGGAGGCCGGAAAACGAGAGAGGGGAGGCCGGAAACGAGAGGGGGAGGCCGAAACTAAGGGCAGCCGGAGAAATCAATGGGGAGGGAGGCTGCGCGGAGGGGGAGGAGAGGGGGAGCGTGCGCGGGAGGGGGGAGGAAGACGCAGAGTCTCTTAAATGAGACTCCGCGATTTGCGACGGACTCCCGGTCCGTCGCAATTTGCGACGGACCGGGACGGTCCGTTCCGTCGCAGTTTGCGACGGACCGACCGTCCGTCGCAAAAAAAATTGCGACGGACGGCGTGTCCGTCGCAAACTGCGACGGACAGCACCGTCCGTCGCAATTTTTTTGCGACGGATGGAGTGTCCGTCAGAACTCGCGACGGACAGGCCCTGTCCGTCGCAAAGTTTGCGACGGAATGTTTTTCCGTCGCAAATATTTCTTTTTTGCGACGGATAATATTCCGTCGCAAAAATCCGTAGCAATTTTGACTTTTTCCAGTAGTGTTTCACCGTGATTGACGCTGCTCGGGTTAATGTGTTGGGTAATGGGAATTATGGTGATCTCACTCTCCTGTTTTGCATTTTCATTCTGATAGATTATGGGCTGGGGGAATTTATTATTATTATTTTTTAATATAATTTTTTTTTTTGATAGGAATTTTTTAATATAATAAAATAAAAGGGGTTTGGGTTATGTTACAGTTGGGCCAAGGAGAAAGGAAATTGGGTCAAATGGAGATTGAATGCTGAAAGTCCTGTTGGGCTAGGCTGAAAAAAAAAAAATGAATTGGGTTTGAGGATTTAATTGGTTGAAGTATTCTTATTTGTAAATTAGGACCATGGCTTATACAATTGTAATTATTGGAAAATAAATAAATCCTTAATCCCATATAAGGATTTTCCTTTTTCCCAGTTAATATTTCTAGGCCTACATTATTCCTTAACTTAATTTATTCTTTTTCCCAAAATAAATTAAGGGAAAAATAAGCATCACTTTCCAATAATTAATTCCATAATTCTTTTAAACCAAAATCACATAATTAATCTCCATAAAATATCCAAATTTCAAATCCCAAAATTTGGGATGTTACACATGAGATGATAGTCCTCTTTTATTCATTGAGCAAAAAAAAGTCCTTTTCTTTTATTCCTGTTATTCCTGCTGAAATCTTTGCAGGAGTATATTTTACTTTTGAGAAAAAGACACTTAAATACAATTTAACTTACAAAATTTTAAAAAATCCAGAAAAACGGCATGAGAAGAATTTGAATTTATGAAGTTTATGTGTTCGTACCAAAATCATCTACTACATGCGGGCGGGAAGGATAGGTAAGAACAGAGGTAGTTCAATTCAATAAAAGACGTGGCTTAAAATGTAAAACTCATGAGATAAAACCTCCACCAACAAACGCCACTCATTCTCATTCCCCTTTGTCAAGTCACATACAAAGCCTCTCTCAAGACCGAGAACAATGGCGGCGTTGTTGCAAGCTCAGCCAGTTGTGACCACCACAAACGTCTTTCAACCCGGAGGCATCGAATGCAAGTCATTAAAGGTTGATTCCTCAGCCCCAAAACCATTACTAATCTTCACGCCAACCGTAGCCGCCGAATACCCAGTTATAATGTTTTGCCATGGCTTCTGCGTTACCAACAGCTTCTACTCTGATCTCCTCCACCTGCACATAGCCTCTCACGGATATATAGTTGTCGCTCCTCAGGTTAACTCACTCCGTCATATCCATACTACTCATTTCACAATAGTCTTGCTCTTTAACTTGATGCGAATTAATAATGATGAAATCATTTCACACTCCAGTTCTGTATGGGCTGCGAATGGATACCCATGGGGCAATATGGTGAGATCAAGTGTGCGGGATTAGTGGCGGACTGGATAGCCGAAAGCCTTCAATCTGTTCTTCCAGAGAACGTAGTACCAAATGTGAGCAAATTTGTTATTGCGGGGCACAGTAGGGGTGGGAAGACGGCATTTGCAGTAGCTCTTGGGTATGCCAAAATGAAGCTCAGCATCTCAGCGCTTGTAGGCGTGGACCCTGTGGCTGGGCTTAACAAGTATTGCAGAGCGTCTCCTTGGATCCTAAAGGGTCAGGCCGGGTCTTTCAAGCTAAGCATGCCCGTTGCTATAATAGGGACGGGGTTGGGGCCAGAAAAAGCCGATTGTTGCTGTTCGATACCGTGTGCTCCTGAGGGGGTGAATCATGAGAATTTCTTCTATGAGAGCAATCCTCCGTGTGCTTATTTTGTGGCGAAGGAGTACAGTTAGAAATAATTTATATCTTGTATATTCTTTTGTATTCTATTTTCTAGAATAATCTTGTAAGGACACTTGTCCATATATTATTGGTTGTACAATTATATATATAGAAAGATGGAGGCTCAAGCTAATCATTGAGCTTGACCTAATTTTACAAAACCTTATCTTGGTATCAGAGCCAAGTCCAGCAAGTGTCTGTGTAATGAGATCTGTGAGAGACAACCGGCAGCCAGCGAGTGTCAAGTTGTCTGAGACTGACTTCACTTTTGCTAGGTATTCCTTCATCTTAAGGGAACCTTTCTTGAGTTGTTGAAACTCACTCTTTAGGAAGGTGATACGTGATTTCGTGTTGGCACCCACGAATTCTGTAATAGCCTTCCAGAGAGAAGATGATGTCTTGCAGCCTGTCATTTGGCTTGCAATCTCAACTGTCATCGTGCCAAAAAGCCAACCGAGTAGAATCTGATCAGTGGCAAGCCAGTCTTCATAGACTGGATTTGAGCAAACCTGGTCAGCTGAGTCGAACACATACTCTGGAGGGACTGATTGTGTTCCTAGAATGTGACCATCAAGACGATGCCCTCTGATGATAGGCATTATAGTTGATTCCCAGGTGAGAAAATTGTCACCGTCCAACTTGACGGGACTCCCCTGATTTAATGAGCTTAACAGGGGGGTGGATCGAATGGGAACCTGTGGACCATGGTGAAGCATCGAAGCACCGGGAAACTGAGGATGGTTGAAGGACGATTGAGCCTGTTGAAAATGAGGGAAGGTCGATGGTGATGGAGTGTACGGCGGGAAGCATGTCGAGAGAGG
The DNA here is from genome assembly GCA_025563575.1 of Acacia pycnantha. NCBI lineage: Eukaryota > Viridiplantae > Streptophyta > Magnoliopsida > Fabales > Fabaceae > Acacia > Acacia pycnantha. Next base: position 1,319,201 of record JAMWYP010000218.1, read on the forward strand.
TGGAATGACGGTGGATGAAAAGAGGGAGGCCGACTGAGTTGACGGAGGAGGTGGAGTGGATGAAGTCGTAGCCTGAGCGTGTGCGGCGGAAGTGGGGATCGGAAACTGGGAATATGGTGGTAGATGACGAAAGAAGCTTGGATCGACAGATGGGAATGGCGGATATGAAGGAAAAATTGGAATTGATGAAGAAATTGGAAAAGTCGAAAAAGAAGACGGAGGTTGGAATTGATGATAAGGAAAGATGGATGGGAGACTTTGACCAGAGGGTAATGACGTGGGAAGCACTGTGGGTGCAGCAGTGGACTCTCTTGGACTAATAGAGGAAATAGGGTTAGGGTTTTCAGATAAGGAAGAAAATGTGGTCGATTCTGATTGAGAAGAAAAATTCCCAGATGCTGCCATTTCTGGCTTTTGTGCTTTGATACCAAGATAAGGTTTTGTAAAATTAGGTCAAGCTCAATGATTAGCTTGAGCCTCCATCTTTCTATATATATAATTGTACAACCAATAATATATGGACAAGTGTCCTTACAAGATTATTCTAGAAAATAGAATACAAAAGAATATACAAGATATAAATTATTTCTAACTGTACTCCTTCGCCACAAATTTCTAACTGTACACTCCAATTGTGGTTATTCTGTCTGAAAAAGAGAATTTATCTTGGTCTGACTTACAATCCAAGCTGCTTACCTTTGAGTCTCGACTGGAGCAGCTCCACACTTCTACTACCACAGGGTTGTCTCAAGCATTTGCTGGTCTCTCCTTCCAATCTGACCATAGTCAGTCAACCAGCGATAGAGGCAGAGGACGTGGAGGTAGAAGGGGTAAAGGTCGGTCAAATAGAGGAGGCAGAGGCAACTCATCTCAGTCAAAGTCTGATCGACCTTGGTGCTATTTATGTGACAAACCAGGCCATGAAGTGGCGAATTGCTTTAAACGCTTTGACAAGAATTTCAAGCCTCCCACACGCAAGCCTGAAAACGCGTCTGCTTATGTGACTACTCCAGAGACAGTTGCTGACCCAGCCTGGTATTTGGACACCGGAGCCACTCATCATGTCACAAATTCATCAGATGATATTGGATCAACTGTGAATTCAGGTATTAATTCCATCTCTGTTGGTAATGGTTCCCCTGTACATGTGGTTGGTTCTGGTAATGCTAAACTATTATGTGATAAATCTGCTGGACTGAAAACTCTGGATCTTAATAATATTCTTATTGCCCCTAAGATGTCAAAGAAACTGATAAGTGGTTACAGATTGACTAAAGATAACAGTCATATCTCTGTTGAAATTAATTCTCGTGGTTGCTTTGTGAAGGACAAGAGTCTACCTAGTGTTTTGCTGCAAGGAAAAACCACAAAAGGATCAACCCCAGGTCTCTATCGGATTGACAATCCTGTTATTCCAGTGAAGAAGAGTCTTGCTGCTAGTTTTGTTTCTGTTGGTAATGGTTCAATTGAGTCAAGTAGGAACTTGTCTTTGTCTGAATTTTGGCATAGAAGACTAGGCCATCCTAGTAAAGTTGTTTTACAAAGAGTACTTATGGATTGTAATCTTTCATTGCCATCTAATGAAAATTTTCAGTTTTGTGAATCTTGTCAATTGGGTAAATCTCATCGACTTCCTTTTCCTACTAGTGACTCACGAGCATCTTGTGTTCTAGATTTGATTCATACGGATCTATGGGGGCCTTCCCCAATAAAATCAGTTGGGGGTTATCGCTTTTACATTAGTTTCCTTGATGACTATAGTAGGCATACGTGGATTTATCCTTTAAAAACTAAAGGAGATGCTTTAGCTGCTTTCAAGGTTTTTAAGAACATGGCTGAGAACATTTTTGAAAGGAAAATAAAAGTCCTTCATAGTGATTGGGGTGGTGAGTTTAGAAGTTTTCAGAGCCTTCTTGATGATCATGGAATTGTTTTTCGACACTCTTGTCCTCACACATCAGCTCAAAATGGTAGAGTTGAGAGAAAGCATCGTCATATTGTTGAGACAGGATTGACACTTCTAGCACACGCATCTATGCCCAGTTTTTATTGGTGGGAGGCATTCTCTACTGCTGTTCATCTGATAAATAGATTGCCTACGGCTGTTTTAAAGAACATTTCTCCTTTTGAAGTCCTTTTCCATAAGAAACCAGATTATAGGAACTTCAAAATTTTTGGATGTGCTTGCTTTCCCTGTCTTCGTCCTTATAACCAGAATAAACTTCAATATCATAGCATTAAATGCACCTTTCTTGGTTATAGTGGATCTCATAAAGGGTTCAAGTGCTTAAGCTCTACTGGCAGGATATATATCTCCAGACATGTTGTTTTCAATGAGGCTGATTATCCTTTTGCTAACGGTTCTTGTGTTTTCAGAAGCAACAAGCTACTGAAATTGTTAATTTCTCCAGCTTGTCTCCGTTTACTAATGGCCATGAATCTCTGGTCGAATCTGATCACTTGGTTAATCCACCCAATACATCTGTTTCATGTCTTGGCTCCCCAAATCACCCTTTAGCTGTACCACCTTCATCTCCATCTCAAGTCTCGGCCTTCACACCCCATTCCTCACCTGAACAACTCTTGGCCTCTCCTTCTTCCCCTATTTCCGCCACCAGATCAGCATTGTCCCCACCCACATCATCACCCAATCAGTCTCTACCAACTTCACCATCAATTTCACCTTCACCTTCCCTTATATCATCTCCCCAATCAGATTCCACCTCAGCCTCTGATTCAATCCCTATACACCAACCTATAGACACTCATCCTCACTCTATGATCACCCGGAGCAAAGTTGGGATTTCCAAACCCAAGTTCCCTTATGTTGGGTTAACCATTGCATCTGATTCTACACCACAAACAGCAAAGCAAGCTTTAGCTTCACCTCCTTGGAAGCAAGCCATGATTGAAGAATTTTCAGCTCTTCAAAGAAATGCAACTTGGACTCTTGTCCCTAGACTCAAGACTCAGAACATTGTTGATAACAAATGGATTTTCAAATCCAAATTTAATTCTGATGGTACTCTAGCCAAGCGAAAAGCACGACTCGTGGCTAAGGGGTTCCAACAAAGTGAAGGTATTGACTTTTATGAGACATTCAGTCCTGTAATTAAAGCATCAACTATCCGCATTGTTTTGACTCTTGCTGTCTCTTTGAATTGGGAAATTAAGCAACTTGATATAAATAATGCTTTTCTCAATGGTTTCTTGTCTGAACCTGTCTTTATGAAACAACCGGAAGGTTTTATTGACTCTTCCAAGCCTAATTATGTATGCAAATTGTCAAAAGCTCTCTATGGTTTAAAACAAGCACCAAGAGCATGGTTTGATAGACTTCGTAATGTTCTTCTCGCTTGGGGGTTTGCAAATTCAAGGAGTGATATATCTCTATTTGTTTATTCTGATAAGACTCAGATTCTGATGATTTTGATATATGTGGATGACATACTCGTGACTGGTAGTAATCCCTATAGTCTTAAATGTTTTGCTACCAAACTTCATTCTATTTTCTCATTGAAGGATCTTGGTTCGCTTCACTATTTCCTTGGAATTGAAGCACATAGAGATAGCACAGGATTGTACTTAACTCAAGGGAAATACATATGTGACTTGCTTGATAGGTTTCATATGAGTAATGCTTCACCATGTCCAACCCCCATGGTAGCACACAAATCTTTATCAGCACTCTCAGGAGAATTACTCTCCAATCCAACTGAGTATAGGAGTGCAGTTGGTGCCCTTCAATATTTATGCAACACAAGGCCTGATATTAGCTTTAGTGTTGGTAAGTTGAGTCAGTTTTTATCTCAACCAACTACTGAGCATGAGTACGGTCACATGGACATGTTGAATGACCATCTAGAAGGAGTGCTGGGGGGATTGGCGAGCTGTTTGTGCAAGAATAATGAGGTGGATGATAAGGATTGCATGAGAAGAACGGTTGGTGGCTTAGTGGTTGCGTTCTTGAGGGCTCATTTGGACCTACAGAGTCAGGATCTGGACGCCATTGTTGCCAACCCTAGTCTTGCTCCTGCAAAGCTCGATCCTGCTATGTATATAAAAGCACCCTGAACGAATCGAGCGCTTCATGAATCTCCTTCGCTCTTTTGTCTTTTCCTTCAAGGGTCGTTCCTTGCAAATAAATTAATATTACATTCTCAATCAGTATTTTTTATTTTCGGCAAAAGCTTCCTAGTATCATGTCATCAACCTTTGCGTACTGTTTATTGTGAAATCGTTATCAGTATCTCGACCCAACACTCGTCTCCCTCTGCTAGGGTTTTCACTTTGCGCTCTCCCTTGTCTTCTCCATCTGGCTCCTGTCTCGCCGGCGGCGAGCCTCCTCTCGCACCACATCCGCGGCAAAAGTGTAGATTGGACTGTGTAGAGTTAAGAGCAGCGAGTTTTAGCTCGGAACAGAGACACAAAGCGGCGACCTTCCTTCTTCTCTAGCGCCGGCTTTCCTCTGGTCTCCATCCTCATCGTCTCTCCAGCTCCGGTGTCCTTTTGCCTTTTGGGTGCAGTTGTGGTCCTCTCTCGTCTCTGGCGGTGGGAGCTTTTGTTTGGTCATCTCTCTCGATGGTGGTCTCCGGCGTAGCGGTGGTTTTCGGCCTGACGGTGGTCTCCGGCGTGGTGATTTTCTATCTTTTTCTATTATTTTTATTGTTTTATGTTTGTATGTTTCTGTTGATGTTGTTGTGGATTTGTGCTTTTACGGTGGTATTTTTTGTTGTGGTTTGGATTTGCGATTTTGGAGGAGGAGTTATATTGATGGTTTATAGTGTTATGCGCCATACTTATGAAAGGATCATTGTGAGCATTGTTCGATGGTGGCGAATCCTAAGCACTAGTATTAGCCAAAATTTGTTCAGTGAGTGGTTAAAGTCACCTGATTTGCTTCAATGGAGGAGCAAAAGTATTATTCAAGATTTCATTTGTCTTTTTTTGTCTGAGGTTGAGTTTTCTTTGCCCTGTGCCCCAAGTTGGGGTGTTTATGTAACTGGCCTATATGCAGCTTTTGCTTATAAGGAGGTGTGCTCTATAGGGTGTGTTTTTCAACCAACACCTTCTTTCATGTCACTTCTAACTTTGGATGTTCAAGAAGGAAGCCGATGAAGTCTCTGATGTTACTTTTATTCCCACATGTATTGTGGTCATTAATTTTTCTTACATTTGGTTTGTTCTTGTTGTATTTTTTAGCCTTCTTGTTCCAGTTTGTTATCATTTAGTGTCTATTTCAGTTTGTTTTTGCAATATAATCTTCAAACTTTGGTGTAACTTTTATTATTAGTATTAATATAATTTCCATTTGACCAAAAAAAAAAAAACTTTGCACTGTTTAGTGTTAACACGCTATCGGCTAAGCTTTTTAAATCTCAGTTTCAACCCCGTCACTACTGTTTGACAAAAGATGCACACAACAAAAAGAGAAGTTGAATACAACAATGATGCAATAATACAAGCTATAATGTGAGATCACAAAACTACGTGCTTGAGCTTCTTCTTTTTTTCATGGATCCCAGTGGGTGTTGGTTATGTGCTTGAGCTTTTTTACCCTCAGAATTTGGTAAGGCACATTCGTCTGTTGTGATTGAAGGGCTATATGTGTATGTTTGAATATAATTAACGGTAGAGATGGCGTTTTCAACATAATTTACAATACATGAGGTAAATTGGTGAGATGAGTTTTATTTCAACTTGCGTGAATATGTTTTTCCAATGCCAAACTCAAACCGACGAAGCTAGCTAGATGCATTATATATGTGTGTATTTGGATAAAAACAAAAAAATTACACACATATGTATGTATGTATGTATATATATATTTAATTGTACAGTTCGTAACAGCTTTGGTGAAAATGGTTAACTTTATTGGGACCTCATCTTTATGTACGAACTCTGTTGTTTTTGGGTGTTTGCGGTATAAAGGGTCAACGAGGGTTACGAAAATAAAAGAGATCGAAAAACACGTCTGGATGAAGACGAAATTTTGGATGTTTGAGTAGCATCGAATGTGGTTCTAATCCATCGCCCAAAAAGGGTGAGGAATATTTCACTTCCTCGTTACGTGAAAAATTAAGATTGGACTAAACAGAATTCTGGAGTACACAGTGAAAGGGGCAAAAAGAAAAGAACTTTTCCAGCGTTTGCAGATGGGAAATCAAGTTGTATTAGGAATAAAACTAGCTTGAATATTTTGGAGTTGGGGGTGTTCTTGATTAACATTCATCCAACGAAGAAGCCAAGGGGTAACTTAAGAGCATCTTTGAATCATGAATCTGTACTTTGATTTTAAATATAAGACATAGTTTGTAATACAATTTTACAATATAAACTATGTCCTATATTTAAGACCTGAGGAGTATTATTCCATCTGGTCCTAATTATAGGACACATTTACCTAATTTTGTAGAGATTAAGGATAGTAGTTAAATTTGTTAATTATATTTGTCTTCCTAATTAAAATGTCATTATTTTAAATTTAAAACGATATTCAATTACTCTGATCCCTTGTTCTTTATCGGATCTCTCCTACCTCACACACAACTTATCCAAGCTCTCAAATAGTTTGGCATCGTCGATCTCCCTCAACAACTTCCAGTCTACCCTTGAAGGTTGGAAAGTGTAATTTAATAGTGATGTAATTATTAAATATTACAAAAAATTCCTTAAAATTATTTTATTAAAAAGATAAAAAAACAGTAGAATTGATGTGTATGTGTCATTAATGAGTTGTAAGTATTATTTATTTCATAGAATATATGGGTACATTATTAAATTATCACTGTGTTTAATTATTATTAAGAAAACATCAATATAGGTATTTTAGAAGGAAATTGACAAAAATTAAAACTTTATCCTATAATTTTGATCAAGATCAATTTTCAAATATAGTATTATAATTAGAATCAAAAGCAGTATTTGAGAAGACATGGGAGAAATGTTCCGGCCAGTCTTAGAAGTTGGTATATATGCCCTCACTCGTTGCACATCTTCATCGAGCCCTCCAGCTCCAGCCCCAAAAGTTATTTCTTTTTCTTTTTTTAATTTCAAAATCCACAGTTATTGTTCTATCACGTGTATATAATTTGAACCGCTGTTTGCTTTGATCACATTAATAATTGTGTGAATATGGCACTCTTCTCTGTGATTGAGTGGATATCATATAGTGCTCAAATTTGAACTTAATGCATATCCAAACAGGATAGATATTGACAAAAATAGTGAAATGGGGGGTTTATATTACATGCTTATCCCTTTAATTTTTTGGGGTGAGAGCTTTATTTAGATTAAATTATATGATACATTTGTTAACAAAAAAAAAGGAAAAATCCTCCTCAAGGTCCAAATAATAAAAAAAGACCAAAAAAAAAAAAATCACATGTCAAAATAGGCCTAGGATATTTTTTGATATTATTTCATAAACGTTAACAATTATATCAGTACAATATTAACAACTAAATCAGTATGCGTTAACAACAATATCTTAACAACTAAATCAGTATACGTTAACAACTATATCAATACAACGTTTTCTGAATAATACCAGTTGGGGCCTTTTTTGACAATATTTTTGTAACTTGGGTCATGAGGAGGATTTTCCTAAAAAAAAAATAAGCTGTATTTTTGTACATAGTATCTCAAATTAATTAATTGTTTGTCCAGCATTAAAAAATATTTTTCTAATAGCACCTAATATCTAAAATATTTGTTCAAACCCTTAGTATCTTAAAATAATTATTTTGTAGTGTATAGAGTTTTTTTTTTTTTTAAAAAAAAAACCCTTTGATTTGAGAACAAGCATGAAAGGATGAACATGAGATGTGGTTTGGAAATGAGGTCGCTTTGAAATAACGCAAAAGTTGTCAACTTTGCCCTTCATTTGTTGATTCCCGGCTTGCAAAAATGAGACGTGTTCATCTTCAATCTTCACCAATCTGCTCAAGTTGAGACTTAGACTTACTTACATCGATGTTTTCTTTTTGGAATCGACGAGTTTATTGACATTGATTCATTTATTCCATTAACAAATGTAAGATGAAGATTGCATTACACGCCATCTATCGAAAATGACGCGCTTTTGTTTATTGGCACTGTAATCATCTTCACGCTTCGCAATTTGTTGGGGGCAACTCTTATACCTTTTAGGATAACAAATGCTTCAGCAATCAACACGAAACTTGTGTCGGAAAAAGCCTTCTTTCACGCCGAGTTATGTATTGGGCTGCTGCCCAACCAAAACATTAATCAGTCCGTATTAAACCACAATTCACATTTCTTAATTTTGTACTAAATAGAAGATAAAATTATCATTTTCTTAAAATTAAATAAATTATTTAATTATGTATCTTTAGATTATATATCAGTTTATAAATTAAGAAAAGTAGTTTAAAAAAAATGATAAATATAAATATTCTAAAATAATTTCATTAGTTTAAAAAAGAATAAAGAATAATATATTGCTTGTCAGGCTACGTCCACAATTTCGGTGAAGTTGACCTTGGATGTTGTATGTGCTGTGTTCGGTTGCTGTCTACTGGAGAAATAAATTAATTAAAAAGGAAAAAATAAAGAGAAGCTGTTCATGCGATGGGAAGGTTATGAGGGGGACAACTGACAAGGGACCTATATTATCATCAATTAAACATACTATATGTCGCAGAATAATCACTCAAAAATCTGTATCTACATCACATAAATAAACGTATATTTTTCTGGATATTGTTTTAAGATGAAAAAATTTGAGAAGTATTTTGTTTAGATTGATCAGATATATCTAGTCTATTGGACCAGTATGTTAATATTTGATCCAATAGCTCTTTTATGCTTATCTATGTGTTAACATATGTGATTAGAGAAGATAATATGTAGAAAGAAGATGAAGAATCTCATTGTATTATCTCAAAAACAATATGCTCATACAAATGTAATCCACAAGGATTATCTCAATAAACCCTAACTCTAGGGATCTAGGAGGACTTCCCTCTCTAGAGAGAGAGACTCAAATTAATCTCTCTCTAATATGGTGAAGGCTCCACACCTAACACCCTTGGTGAGAGCTCCACACCCAACACACCATTTCATTAGTTTAGACCCCTTATATAGACTAGGGCCCTAACTAATTCACTAACCACTCAACTAACCACCTAATACTTCTAACACTATGAATTAGATACCTATGAAAATAGTAGATCACTGTGTACGAATGAGATAGTTTTAGCTAAAGGGGGTGATGTGTGTATACAGTAATGATAGAATAGTAAATTGAGAAAGAATCCTCATATCTCTAGAATTTAGCTCTTATAAATAAGAGTTTACTTGGGTTAGGGTTTGGAATTACAGGTATTTGTACCTCCAAGCCCAAGTGTTATATACCACCATGCCTAGGGATTACCTCTTATTGGATCATTCATTAAATCAGCTTCATATGAGTCTGTAACCGGAGGGATCAAAAAGCTGTTGTTGAACATACATATTCAATAAACTCCTAGTGATACAGGATTGGGTATAATCCATGGTAGAGTAATTTTAAAGACATAAGTGGCCAAGTACCTTAAGCAAACCATAATTAAGACCGTAACGCGAACCCCTTTCATCATTTTCTGTAATGATTGTTTTTTTGTCTCATCGTATTCATTTCCATGCCGATGTTACCTTCTTTTGTTCTTGGGTATATGGCCAGTGATGAGCTTCAGGACCATCCCTTCTGAACTTTGTTCCTTTTCAGATTTGATTTGTAAGTATATTTATAATGGTTCGCGCTTAATCCATTTAAATATAAAAATGGAAAAAAAAAATCTTCCTCGTGATGTTAGCATGATTATAATTTGTGATACTTTACTTTCTTAATTTTTATTTTAATACAGTCATTTCCCTATTATAAATTTGTTTGGTCTCAACTGTAACATAAAGACTACTGGACAATTTAACTGTTGCGATCCACATCACTGTATTAGGGAACAAATGCTGAAGTAGGACAACGAACAAGGTGGAGTAACAAAACTTTGTCCAAAAAAAAAAAGGTTGAGTAACCAAACGATAGGTAGAATTGTTTAATCTTATGTAATGGTTGTTTAATTAATAAAATCGGTCCAAACTGATGAGCTCTGACGTCTTTTTGTTTTGACCTTACTGGGTTTAATTTAAGTTAAACCTTTGCTAACCAATAAAACTAATAAGACAATAATTTTTAAAGTGGCTATTTGGGAAGATAATAATGTAATAATGGACAGATTGATTACTATTTACTGGTAGCACCACCAGCCGCTTTCAGATGAATCAACTCACGCTGGTTTCTACATTTGTTGATCTCATTTTGAAACGACGGCAAGCTCCAGCCGTCACCTTTTATCGTTTCAACTTTCCACTGTTTGGTCCATTTTTATTTTTATAGTCCAAGTCTAATTTTTTTGCACCCCCACCAAACAGTAGCTGCAATTTTCATGGTCTCCGACTCCAACGCAGGGAAAGCGAGAAGAAAAGAAAAAGAAAATTACTTTCCCTTTTACCAAACAAAAGGAGAAAAAGAAGAGTTAGTTAAAGTCGGAATTTTTCAATTTGATTCCCTCACTTCGATCTCCAGGCCTCTGAACTTCCGCTTGTAATCCGTTACCTGCGTCTGTAGATTCCAGCCTCTTGTCAACTGGCTCTCTCTCAATCTCTCTCTTTAGTCTTTGACATTTTGGCATTTTCTGTGTTTGTCTGAGTTAGCCACAAAAATGTGGTCATTTTTCTGGTAAAGATCTTTCTTAGCCATGTCCTTCTGGTTGCTCTTCACTAGATTATTGCTTGTTTTACTGATCAGTTTTCCACATACTAGGTTGAATCTTTGAGTGGATTTCTTTAAGGAAAAAAAATATAGAAGATAAAAGCTTGATTTAGCTGCTGTTAATCGGAAGAATCAATTGATTTTCACATGTATCCTTTCGTTCAAAAGACCGTGGTCATAGGTTGAGTTCCTTTTCTTTGATTGTTCTGTTTGTTCAGAAGGGGGGCAAAGGAAAAGGAGGTGTTGCTTTCTGGGGGATTGAAATAATTTAGCTGATAGTGGAATGTGACAAACAAGCGGTGGTTGGTCTTTCTATTAGTTCTTGTACTTCCTTGTTCACTCCAGTTTGTAAAGGTTGATTAGCGCTATTGTGGAGATCTGGGACTTGTTTCGTGTCCTATGCCCCATGAGGACTTTCTTCGCTTCTGACTCCTGTAAAGAAATGCAACCAAATGTTCTAAATCCACAGTCCTGGCTCCAAGTTGAAAGAGGGAAACTTCCCAAACTGTCATCTCAATCCTCTTCTGCATCAATGTAAGTTTATCTTCTCCACAGTATCAGCCTGATTTTTTTTTTTTTTTTGTTCAATTAACTCATGACTCTTTTGTTTTTTTCCGGGGGTTTGATGTTGACCATTGTAGCGAGTCTCTAATCAAGGTCCCAGAGCCATCTTTACCACCATTCTTTAAACCTGTTGATTATGTGGAAGTTCTAGCTCAAATTCATGAAGAACTTGAGTCATGTACCCCACAAGAGCGATCAAACCTATATTTATTGCAATACCAGGTCTTTAGGGGCCTTGGGGAAGTTAAATTGATGCGTAGAAGCCTCCGGGCAGCTTGGCAGAGAGCTAACACAGTTCATGAGAAGATAATATTTGGGGCTTGGTTAAAGTATGAGAAACAAGGGGAAGAGCTTATTGCTGATTTGCTGAAAACTTGTGGTAAATGTGCAGAAGAGTTTGGGCTAATAGACGTGGCATCTCATATTCCTTTTGATGTTGATGAAAGTTTGCAAGAGAGATTTTCGGTGAATGGGAACCACATTTCACAATATGTTATATTTACTATTGGAAATGATAAGATAATTTGTGACAGACATAAAATGTCTGAACTTTCAGCACCATTTCATGCAATGCTAAAGGGATCTTTCAGTGAGTCGCTTTCTGAGACCATAGATTTGTCTGAGAACAATATCTCCCCTTCAGGCATGAGGGCAATAAGTTACTTCAGTCTGAGAGGCAGTTTATATGACGTTCCTCCCAATCTATTGTTGGAGATATTAGCTTTTGCTAACAAGTATTGTTGTGAAAGACTCAAAGACGCTTGTGATAGAAGACTAGCATCTTTAATTTCCTCCAAAGAAGATGCTGTGGAACTCATGGATTATGCTCTTGATGAGAATTCTCCGGTCCTTGCCGCATCTTGTTTGCAAGTCCTTTTATGCGATCTGCCAAACTGTTTGAATGACAATAGGGTGGTAGGGATATTTACTTGTGCTAATAGGCAGCAGCTGGAAGTTTTGGTTGGGCCTGGTTTATTTTCACTTTACTGTTTATTAAGTGAAGTTTCTATGAACCTTGATCCTAGTTCAGATATAACAGTTCAGTTCCTGGAACGATTGGTGGATTTTGCTGAAACAGACAAGCAGAAACTGCTGGCGTTTCACCAGTTGGGCTGTACAAGACTCTTAAGGAAAGAATATGATGAAGCCCGTTGCCTATTTGAGGGTGCTTTAAATGCAGGCCATATTTATTCTGTCGCAGGTTTAGCTAGATTGGATTTTATAAAGGGTGAGAAGCATCTATCTTATGAGAAGCTCAGCTCAGTAATCTCCTCTGTAATCCCAGTGGGGTGGATGTACCAGGAAAGATCACTATATTGTGAAGGCAACAATAGGTGGGAGGACCTTGAGAAAGCAACCGATCTAGACCCTACGCTTATATATCCCTACATGTATAGGGCTGCCAATTTAATGAGGACTCAAAATGTTCAAGCTGCCCTGGCAGAAATCAATAGGATACTTGGTTTTAAACTTTCATTGGAATGCTTAGAACTACGATTTTTTCTCAATCTAGCTCTTGAGGACTACAAAGCAGCCCTCTCTGATGTTCAAGCAATTCTTACTCTGCGGCCTGATTATAGAATGTTTGAGGGGCGAGTAGCTGCATCCCAATTCCGTATTCTTGTACGTGAGCATGTTGAACATTGGACTACAGCAGATTGCTGGGAACGATTGTATCATTGTTGGTCTGCAGTTGATGATATTGGGTCTCTCTCTGTTATCTATCAGATGCTTGAATCTGATGCAGCAAAGGGTGTCCTATACTTCAGGCAGTCATTGCTTCTTCTTAGGTATGTTATGAATGTCTGGTAATTCATTTTTGCAATCATCAATCATTGAAATGGTTAAAATTTGACTTTGCTTTACAATTGAACTATCGAGTGTGATAGGAAATTCGATGGAACAAATTGTGTTTTTATACATGCTTGAGATACTAGATATTTATTGCAATGATTAAAAGTACATCAGTTTTTGCTGCTTTCAATGTGGTGGTAACATATACTACCTCCGGTCCTAATTATAGAAACACTTTTGTAGTGCAATTTACACTACAAAAGTGTTTGGACCGAAAGAAGTATAACTTATTCAATAGTCTCGGTATCTGTGTCTGTCTTAGCTCTCAATTGTCAATCAACTCAACTGCAAAGGAGGAAAGGAGCCCTCAATGGTCTACATGCATTGGTTTCTTTTTTATGTTCATATTTTTATGTGAATTGTGTTAGGAAAGGCATTATCTTCCTGGTCCTTGTATTTAAAATACTAACTGGAACATATGTTTACTATGGACGACAAGAGCCTGACATTTTTGCCCCTATAGGCTAAACTGTCCTGAGGCTGCTATGCGGAGTTTACAATTAGCTCGCCAACATGCATCAAGTAAGCATGAACGACTTGTATATGAGGGGTGGATCTTGTATGATACAGGTCACTATGAGGAAGGGCTCCAGAAAGCTGAGGAATCTATTAGTATCAAAAGGTCCTTCGAGTCTTTCTTCCTGAAGGCCTATGCATTGGCTGACTCTAGCCTAGATTCATCGTGTTCTTCAACTGTTATTTCACTTCTGGAAGATGCATTAAAGTGTCCATCAGATAATCTTCGCAAAGGTCAGGTATGGTTCTTCAACTGTTATCTCTGTAGTTGCGTTTTCCACCATTCAACACTCATTATGCTTCTGTTGATGCTGTAGTCAATCTTGATAGCATTGTGCCTTCAAACAAATAACCATGATCTTCCATTTTGAATGTTTCTCCGCCTTGTATTGTGGTGGTTGTAACTTTTGGATTACATCTATGGCTTGATCATGCGAACTTAGAAGTTCTGATGTTTGAGCTGTAGGTAATTCTAAATTTACAGTTATAGCATACAGGTATAAGAATGTTAGCACATTGGAATGCCTTTTTTGCCATTATATATACTGGAAAATATGTGGTATGACATTGGTAGCATGTAATCATGCAACTTTGTGCAGAATTAGTTTCTTGTTTGACTACTTATGCGTGTGTTAATTTATCAGGCCCTGAACAATCTTGGCAGTGTTTTTGTTGACTGCGGGAAATTAGATTCAGCAGCTGATTGTTACATCAATGCCCTTAAAATCCGGCATACCCGAGCACACCAGGGTCTTGCCCGTGTTTATTTTTTCAAAAATGACAAGGCTGCTGCTTACAATGAAATGGCCAAGCTTATTAAGAAAGCAAAAAATAATGCATCTGCCTATGAGAAGAGATCCGAGTACTGTGATCGGGAACTTGCAAAGGCTGACCTGGAGATGGTGACTCGATTAGACCCACTGAGAGTATATCCTTACAGATATCGTGCTGCAGGTAATTTGCTTATTTATTTTTAACCCTCCTACCCCTCATGACCTGCATGGTAAAGGATATACATTATGCAATAGATTGAACTATCCTACTTAATTCTTTTAAAATTAAACTCTCTAAGAGATAGCTTGTGCTTGCTCATGTGCCATGGAGTCACGGATGATCACTGACTATTATGACAGTTCTAGCTCGCTGCCTTTATTGTAAATATCTTGAGCTTATTCTAATTTTATTAAACTGGGTTTGTGTTAACAGTGCTGATGGACAATCACAAAGAGGAGGAAGCCATTGCGGAACTATCCAGGGCAATAGCATTTAAAGCTGATCTGCACCTGTTACATCTACGAGCGGCTTTCCATGAACACAAAGGGGATGTATTAGGTGCCCTCAGAGACTGTCGGGCTGCGCTCTCGGTGGACCCAAACCATCAAGAAATGTTGGAACTTCACAGTCGAGTTAACAGCCACGAGCCATGACTCAATCGGCATGACTTTTCTGAGTGGGTTTACATTGAAAACTATTAAATGCCGTCTAAAATGGATGTTGGAGTGATCAGACAACATAGCAGCCATCAGCTATATGCAAATGACGTCTGTGGAATGGATGGTTAAATCATATGATCACTGTCTATAGTAATGAAGGTGTGTATTCCTACCTTCTTTTCCCCCCTCCTCTTTTTCACTTTTATAAGGTGGTGGGGTGCTCCAAATTTTTGTAATTCTCTTCTCTATTTTTTGGGGGTATATTATGAATGTCAGATATGTTACTGTCTATCTTCTATTGGTATTCTGGTCAAAATTAGATGGTACGAGCAAGGTAGTATATGGACTTGTTTATCTCTCTTTGAACGGTCGAATCTTAAGGGGAAAATATAATAGATAGAATAGTGCAGGGTATGGTTTTTTTAACAAAACACGAGGCAACATGAATTACTTGATACTCAAAAGGGAACAGGGAACTAGGGAAGTGAGAGCCCGGAGACGGCGATATGCTCCCCAAATGAAACCCACAAAGATTGCAGTATACAGGGTGATTTTTGCTTCGATGGGTTCCGAAGAAGGTCTGGCCTAATTTATTGTTATACTCGATTTTAGTCATCCGAAGATGGTCCAGTTCAAAGTCGATGCCCTCGTTAATTTCTTGCTTGTGATAGTCAGGTTCCTTCTTTCAGCAATAGAAGGCTTTTTATTCCTTGGTTTGATTTCTAGCTTGCAGTAGTTTAATTTAGGTTTCCGATTTCCGTGGTGGAGGTGGTTCTTCAGAACTGAGGGAGTCGCTTTTTTTTTTTAATGGCAAGGTAAATTTAAGATTATATCTCGTTTCCATAAATATATCACGCAAAATTTGAGAGTCTGCTTCCAAATCTTGCAAAAACACACTTTTTTTTTATTTATCAAAGCTGAATTACATAACTCAATAAAAGGAGTACAACAGAGCTAGGAAAAAAAACTGCTACACTAAAATCTCGGACAACAGAAAAACAGCATTCTTCCCTTCATCATCATCATCATCGGAGGATGATCAAGGATGCAAAAATTGTCTAATAACCTGAGAAATTTGCTAGTCTATTATCAGCTAGAGGAATCTCTTCCCTAAGGACATTAAAGACTCTAACCGACCAATCCCTATAAATAAGCATTCTAACCTCGTCCACCAAGTCTTTGAAGGGGTAATCAATATCACATCTCCTGGTGGCAAGATTAATTGCCTCAATATAGTCCGAATAAACAGATACATTTCTAATTTCTAAAACCCCTATTCCAATACATATGAAGGCCATGAATAATAGCAATCGGTTCTGCGGTAGCAGGGGGAACAACAACAGACAATTTACAAGAGAAACCACAAATCCATTGTCCCTGAGCATCATGCAGCACCCCTCCACATCCGCTTCTGCCATCCCTCAAGACCGATCCGTCCACCTCCAATCTGTACGCTTCCGTGCCATGTTGCCTGCTGGTTAGCAAAGACAGTTCAATCCAACTAAACCGGGCATTAAAATACCACGTCTCATCTTCAAATCATCCTCCAAAGTCCCCAAAAAGAAAAATAAAGGATGCGGCGGGCATATAAAAACATCAATTTTTGTCTATATACCATAATACAATATACAATGGCACGATCCTGATTTTCCCTCTATATATATACACAAGACTATTCGCTTCGTTTGAGCCGCAAAACTTCTTGATGACAATTTAGGAGAAGACTTCGGCAACCGAGTGAGTAATTTTACCATGATCCCCCCCTCCATTTCACCCGCTCCCTCATCTGCATCGATCGGGGCCTGGATTTTAGTTAAAGTTAATGGTAATTAAGAATTTTGGTTCACATGAATTATTTTATAAACTTGAATTAAAAAGTTTTCCAGTCAAGCCTTGCCGTTGAGATTTTAAAGATTAGTAAAAATGTTGGATGGAAAATACGCACCCAGACATGAATAATTTGATTGTGGCTTCCCATGGCCTCCCTCAGCCAGTTGGGGGAGGTTGAAAATAGGGGTGCTGCAACGCCTCGTCAACACTCGGTCGATCTTCCTATGATTATTTAACAGGAGCTTTTATTAGACTCGTGATATATTGTAAAAATTAATCAAGTCTTTTAATTAAACAGTGCTAAAAAATTAGAGAGTAATTAATACAGATCACAAGACTGACGAGACATTAAACTTAATCAGGAAACTTACTGGGTCCCATAGCAACAGATGACGCACCAACCGCATAGCCCAGATGTTTGAAAACCTTCAATAGTAAGAAAAATTTATGACAGAACAGAAGTCAGCAAGATTAGTTAACATAACATAAGCGAAAAGCATGAAGGCATCAGAAGTCAGCCGACTAACCCTAATTTGAGAGGATCCCGACTTTTAATTTGACGTGAAAAGAAATCCTCGGAGCATTTCCATGATGCAGGTGGGACTCCAACCTGATTCACAAATATGAAAGTTTCATTAGGTGTCATGTACATTACATAGCAAAACGTCAGACAGTAGACTTACTTGCTTTCCTGAAAGTTTCATTAGGTGTCATGTACATTATATAGCAAAACGTCAGACAGTAGACTTACTTGCTTTCCTGTGTGATACTGTTTGAAGGAACTGCCAGAAATCCCAGGGATTAATATGCACAATTCCATGAACGATCTAAGTCTGACAGAAGAAATATAAAACAACAGCTAAAATCATCAGTCCAGGTATTCAAGAGAATTAAATGAAGTTTAATTCCTTCACGGACAAAATCAACCTCACAAGTCCACAGGCAATCATACTAAAGGTTAAACCATCATCATCTATCTTATCAACGCAGGCTTCCCCCAAAAGCTGGTTTCAAACAAATACTTGCCTGTCTATTTATTCGGGAGATTAAACAATTTTTTTAATTCCTAAAAAGCAACATAAAGCCTAAAAGATTATGGAGAATAACCTCTGAAGTTGGGTATATGATTTATATTTGATAAACTGAAATGCAATTTTAAACAGTGAGAATGACAGTTGCAAATTGCAATCCCAGATGCTCCATACTGAATCTCATAAAAAAACCCTTTCCAACCTTTTTCTTCATGTTTTGATAAATGGAAGATAAAAAGGCTGCCTAAAATAATTATAATGGGAACAGTAAAATTCTTGATTGTAGATGTGTGGACTTCTGCAGGGTGCACTTACTTGTACGCCAGCTCCATTATGCCTTCATTCCAGCCCTCAAGATGTCGGTCCAAAAGAGTACGTGTTAAAGAACTTATCTGGAAAACATTTGGCGTTCCTAAGATCAACTCCAACATCACAACACCAACACTCCACATGTCATATCTGTTAATGTAAATAGGTTAGGTTGCAATCTTGCAAGTAATTTAACGAAACAGAGCATATTGTCCGTTTTAAATCAGATGAAACCTAGAAACAAAGATGCACTTTGATTTCATTCTTACAAAAACAACTTCGAACACAAGATGTTGAATTTAATTTTAAAAAAATATTACATACTTCAAAGTTGAGCTTGTGGGTCCTTGATACCAAGTAGCATTTAGCAAAGCTTCAGGAGGCATATACTCATAAGTTTGTTCAGCTCTGAAGAAACAAACAGTTTATTTTTATCATGATAATTAGAAAACATTTAATATTATAGTAATAAGAAAAGTGAGATACCGAGATGGCCCAGTAGATCCGTACAAGTTCTTCAATGTAAACTCATCAATTCCACTGCCAAAGTCAATAATACGCCTGAAAGAATTGGAAGAAAGCATTAGAATTTTATTGGGCATTAGAGATAAATTACATGTAACCTATTCACCCAAAAAAAATATTACATGTAACCTATTCACCAAAAAATATATATTACATGTAACCTAAAAGGCCCAACAAAAGTATAAAAGATCTGTAAAACACAGAGACACATAATTGGATATCCAGAACAAAATTTTAAAATGCATGATAACCCGGTGCTACTACTGCCAAAGAAAACTCAAACCAACCATAATCAGACCTGGGACTAAAAATTCAGAGAGAGAGAGAATGATATTGGCTTTGGGAATTAGACAGCAATGCCTTGACACCTAAACTTATTATAGATCGAAATAACAAGATCTAAAGAAGCAAATTTGGATTGATTATACGTCATGTCACTGGGCTGTCTGAATTTCATCAGATAAGAAAATCTGAACACTTTAATAACTAAGCGAATTTTGCATTTCCACATAAATATAGGGCAGAGAATCATTTTGAATAACAAGTATTTATCCCTAACAAATGGGAGATCCATCCTTACAAAAGAACTAGGAGGCCAGCAAGAACAGTCATATCAATAAATTTTATCTGAAATATTAGTATCTGAAATGGTGATAAAAATGTCAATAAATAATTTTTTCTGCACATCAAATCAACTCAAACAGCTTCAACCACTTTCATTATTGCTGAAATTTCAGTCAGCATAATTTACAGAACAGAGGAGCAACAAATCAATATTCAAGTGGCGGAGAATTTACAAAAGCAGAATATTACCCAAAAAGTGAAAAGATCTAATCAATGCTAAGATATGCTATTCAAACCCCGCAATTGAAAGAAAAAGAAAATAATAACTGAATTCAGGAGTGGTTTCCAAAATACCTATATTCCAAATCTTATGCATAGTGTGGAAGTTTAAAATGTTCAACATCAGAAGAGAACAAAAAAGATAAAAAGCAAGAGCCTATAATGAAAGAAAGACAATATACCATACAATCGTACATTTTGGTAGAGATTGTCCTATTAATTGTTGGAACCTCTTTTAAGCATCTTCCAGTCTCCTGATCTTCAAAGCATATCACCATATTCTCTTCCAAAATAAATGCCATGAACCAGTCAATATTTCCAAAACAAATTCTTCCATTTGAACACCACGTCATATAGAAAAACAAAATTTAACATACAAGCAACCACACCAGATGGTCATAATTTTCAGGCTTTTAATGGACTATGGAGTATGAATTAAGGGCTGCCAACATAAGTATAGCCTTTAACAACTAGACATCCTTCACCGAAAAACAGATGGTAAAACCATAATATTAAAAATGTTGAAGATTTTGGCTGCATTTTGTTGAAACAAATTAAGAGTCCAAAAGCAGACAGAACGGCTTAAACAATGGACTTAATGTACAGTAAAATATAGATATCTACCTAAAAAGGTGACAACTAGGCAAAGTGAAATACAGGCTTTGGTATCAAAGTATACTTCGATAATTTTTTTTTCAACGAAAGACTAAGAAAATAATAGAGCCAAAATAAATATCTGCAGGTATGAGTCTCCATTCATCTCGAAATTGACAAACATACACATCACTTTCAATGACAAATTGCCCAACGTCCTTACCAGGTTTGATATCTCTGTGAGTGATATTCCGATCATGACATGACTTCAGTGCCATTAACTAAGTAAATGAATAAGACAATTTGTCAAGAATATAGAGAACAGCACAAGGCAAAAAGAGTAAAAATTGAAAGATGCCATAATCCATAAACAGAGGCATAGAAAATTTTCAACGTTTTTGAAGTCATTGTAATTGGTAAATATTCAAATTAATAAATTCCCAGATAACATACCAGAAAAATGAAAGGTTGTAACATAATAAGGGTTCAGGACTGATCTTTTTCTTTTTTCATGGAAAGGACTGATCATTTTAAAAAGAAAAGAACCAATTATTTTCTCCTCTTTTCTCTTTTAAAATAATCAGTCCTGAACCCTCATTAGGTCTTAATAGTGTTCTTAATATTAACAAAACTCAATTATGTGATGTCTATTCAACCTAATTTGTTCTCAATGTCGCCAAAACTCATTCACGTGACAACATGTGAAGCAGGTTTCATAAAACACTGAAGAGGAGACAAAGAAAGATGGATGCCTCAGGACATAAGAATATTTTCAAGATATGGTGCGTTTGAGTTCTGTTGTTCAGATATACAAATGTAGACACCTTATTTTGATGTGTAAACGTAAGTCCTTGATTTTGCTCTTTTAAGAAAAATGGGGCAGCATATCTGCAAAATTTAAAAACAACCATATCTGTATTTCTAAATGAATTAACAAATAGGAAAAACCATTGAAGATAGGTTACTATTTCAAAAACAGAAATTATACAGGATAATAGGGCAGTGCACCCACAGAACCTATATTGAAGACATACCAGCTGCCATATAATGTTACGCATTTCCTGTTGCCCTTCTTCCGTTGTCTTCAACCAATGCCACCACTTTGAAGGACGTAATATCTGAACATGCTTTGCTTGCTCAGATCTTTCACTGTCAGCAGTATCATAAGCTTCTTCCACAGTATACATAAGTTTGGACAAAGATATGCCTTCATAATGAAATACAAGCCACAATTCATTAGATCGAGATTCAAAAGATTCCACATATCTTGCAATATGGTTGAGACCCTCTTCATGGATGGCCTTTTGCAACTGGAATTTGTTTGTAAATAAATTCTCAGAACCCCAAGAGTTTCTTATATAATGTAGCACGGAATCATTGGTTTTTGATTGGTCGTAAGACCTGAATTGTGCATTTTTTTGGATACAGTTTGAGTTTCCAGCTGAAAGTAGATCTCCAAAGCACGTGGAAGCATTCAAAAAAACTTCTCCAAAATACTTCTCCCTCAGACCACTCAAGTAAACAGCAGCTCCTCTCTCTACCTGTTCAGCTTATTCAATAGTTAGTTATTTGAGCTACATGTTCTTAATAAGCAAAAATTGAATATTCAGTGTCTTATTCGACGGATAACTTATCATTCCCACTAGTTCTAGTTGTATAATTCTTGACACACGAAAGAGACAAAAGCCTAATGCACTTGAACAGTAAAAAAGCCTTTTACTAACTAGATGGATTACCATTATCCGTTTCAGAATGTACATGTTGATGTTAGAAGGACCGTTCTGGCAATCATGAGTACTTGAGCTGCTGTTTCTATTGTATGAATCAACATTGATAAAGCTAAGAGAGAAATTATTGTTATCCTTGCTTAACTTTGGATCATTGTCAACTTGACAGTTCCAATGAAAGGCCAACCACACTTCACCATATGATCCACGGCCAAACCTCTCTTTCAAAACATACCTAGACACCAAAATGTATATTGACTTAGAAGTCAGATTTAGTGAATAACACGCTTGAACATCAATTTTGTAAATGGTTAATGACACAGCAAAAATACAAATATCCTCTCAATTTTTGCCCTCAAACAATGAAACATCCTGACAGTCACAATATTATGGAACTTCAATATAAAGTTCAAAACTCAGAAAATTTCAACATGGCAATGATAAATCAATGAGTGATTCTTTTCACAGGGTGTATCCCTACCTTGACTGTTACAACTTACAAGGAACTAAAGTTGCTTGTAAATGTTAAAGGTAAGATCAAAGAAAAACTTAAGCTTGGATGTTTACCTCATATCAGGGAATGAAGAATCAAAAGACCCATTATCAGAACCAGTATCATGTAAAGGAATTGATTCAAGCAGCCCAATAAAACTAGCAAAGGATTCAGGATTTATGCATTGCTCGTTAGCTCCATTGACAGTCATGCCAAGGTGAAAGCAAAAGTTTTGGTTGTTGTACAAATTTACAGGACCACCTACAGCCAAAATAAAGTCATCACCAAAGAGTATTGGATTGCCAACATATGAATTAAAAAATTGATGAAAGAAACACATGACCGATACCATCGGTGCACGAGTGAAAACCTAAACCCAGAAAAATCACAGCAAACAGCCACACAGCTAAAAGAAAGCTCAAAGTAAAACAAAGAACTCACACCCATCCTCACAAAGTAGCATTTGAGAGGCCAATCCTCTCCGTCACCCATTGCCTGAACTCACTCACACCTTAGCCTCTCCTATATTCTCCTTGTTAACAGTTAGTTACGATTGGTTTCTCCCCCGTCCCTCTGCCAGCTCACTAATTTCTTTTTCTCTTTTCTTTTTCTCTGGTATTTTTGCATGGGTTGGGCCATATCAGGCCCGTCAATGACAGTAGAAGCAGCAAGAAAAAGCACCAATGTCAAGTGATTATATATTTATACAGCCCCTTTTCTTACCAGAATGTTGATGAAGAGCGTCAGGCAAAGGCTCTGGTAGTTTATATAAATAGTTAAACCAGTTGGTCTCCGTAGCAGGCTGCTTATAGTACATAGCTTCACCAAGATTTTCAGATAAATAAAAACATCCAACATCATCATCTTTCACTTCAACCTATCATAAAAGATACAAAGGTAACCATTCAGATTGATGGTAGCCAGAGGCATCTATGCTCCAAAGTGAACGAATAACTTTTGAAGGTACCGAGTAAACAAATAATCCAAGAGTTACAACTTCATTGCTAAGCACACAGATAAAGAGTGTGAAAATCTCAGAGTATGAGGCAAGATATATTGCTATGAAAAAGGGGAAAGCATGTGTCATAATGCTAAGGATTAAAAGTAGAAAAGTAAAACAAACAATTTCTTTTCATAATATATTCACAAGTTTCAGCAACGGTGCTTATAATCAACCCTGTCCCCCCCCCCCCCCAAATATGACTGTAGCAACAAAAAAAAGGAAAAATGAACTAGTGACTGGATCACATTTGACAAGCACCAGAACAGAGAAGCTCCCAGACTTGGCCATGCAGGTTCAGCAATAAACTTACTCCATGACATTATGCTACCAGTCCCTCAGAAAAACCAATTCAAGCCTTTGCAAATGCCCTCAAGATATTCAATAATGAGCAACACAAGCAAAACATAGAATAAAATTGACAGTGATAGACCTCCAAGACCTTCAGTCATACCAATATACGCTCAAACCCGGTATCCACTGGACGCAGATGCTCCAGTTGCATTGGATCTGATGTAATGCCATTAACTGAGGAAGAAAAAGAATAGTAAATTAGCTGAAAAGTAACAGTCTTTTTTTATTTTAAACTAAAAAAAGTCCTTGCCATATAAATGACAATATCAAAGAAATCTATTATTTGACCATGAAAAGTCTTAATGTAGAAGCATTTAGCCTTCTCATGCTACATTTTATTTTCATCATTAAAGTAGGCTATGGTAAAAACGATTAAAAGTTATATATGCACGTCAAAAGTATCAATTAGAAAGATCTATTCACAACGTTATATACGAGTGGAACAAACACATGAAGGTAAGGCATGCATATTACAAAACGTAGGAGTAAATATAAAAGCTACAGCATCTTGCAGAAATTACAGACTTTTTATTTATTTTCCAAATATACTTCAATCCAATTGTAACTATTTGACAAAATGCCCTAACATACACAACTTAGACATAAAAACTAAAAGATGATGGAAGGACAAAACAGCAGATACAGGTATACAAGGTTGGTTTAAATGATGAAAAATGATTTTCAATTGTTCCCTAGTTAACAATTTAATAATATTGCCATTTTTGGAAGAAAAAACCAGCTATGAAACAATGTTACAATGACTAGTGCTGAATCTGCAGTTGAATCAAAGACAATTTTTTGTGGATGTTCTCCCAAAACAACCAAATTAACCCAGCTGATCTTCCAGAGTTCACAATTATGCATAACCTTTTAGTGCCTGTCTGGAGGTTCCCAAAACCTAGTTTTTGGAAACAAAATCTAGATTTTGTCACAAGTCTGCCAAACACCCATTTTTTCAAAAGCTATTCTGCATCAAACCTAGGTTTTGCAAAAGTTTGTCAAACACCCATTTTTGTCCTGTTTTTAGAAGGATAAAGCATACTTTATTAAACTCTGTTGATAAAAGTGAGTACATAGGGGCCTTTATATAGGCAAACCTAGGACTAACCCTAGAATCTAATCTTATCTAAATGATTAAGATATATTATCATAAGATATAATATATCCATATCTTTATCCTAATAAATATCAAATAATAATAACATAATGACTAATCTAAGATAATGATTAATCTAAATAATTCCTAATATTCTAACAAGTCCAAAAGCTATTTTTCAAAAATCATTTTTACCTCGTAAATCCTAAAACCTATACTCCAAAAGTCATTTTTGCCTCGTAAATTATGAAAATCATTTTTTCAGTACCAGTCAGTATCTTGAAATATTTCATGATCTTAAAAATTTATTTTAGGATATTAAAAAAATATTTCAAGGTAACAACTGCTCTTGAAAAAATATTTCAGGGTACTGATGGGTACTAAAAAGATTCTTAATACTAATGGTACTGAAAAGATACTTCTCATGCTCTTAAAAATTTATTTTTAGATATTTAAAAAATATTTCAGGGTAGTGACGGGTATTAAAAAGATACTTAATGTTGATTGGTACTGAAAAGATACTTCTCATGGTCTTAAAAATTTATTTTAGGATATTAAAAAAATATTTCAGGGTAACAACTGGTCTTGAAAAAATATTTCAGGGTATTGACAGATACTAAAAATATACTTAATATTGACTGGTACTGAAAAAATACCTCCCATGATATTAAAAATTTATTTTAGGACATTAAAAAAATATTTCAGGATAACAACTGATCTTGAAAAAATATTTCAAGGTATTGACAATCTTGAAAAAAAAAATTATGGTACTAACGGTCCTAAAAAGATATTGAAAAAATATTTCCTGATCTTGAAAAAAAAAAATCAGGGTAATGACTAATCTTGAAAAAATATTCCAAGGTACAGAAAGGTACTAAAAAATATCTTAAAGATATTGACTGATACTGAAAAAATACTGATGATGGCATAGGAGAGAAAAAAAGCTTAAAAAAAACTAGCTTTTCACAAAACCTAGGTTTTGATGAAGAATAGTTTCTGTAGGTGTTTGGTAAGGTTATGACAAAACCTAGGTTTTGATGCCTAGAAAAAATAGGGGTGTTTGGCAAACTTTTGCAAAACCTAGGTTTGATGCAGAATAGCTTCTGGACAATTTTGGGGTGTTTGGAAAACTTTTGTCAAAACCTAGGTTTTAAAGTTATCCAAACACTCATTTTTATCCAAAAGCTATTTTCCAAAAATCGTTTTTACCTCGTAAATCCCAAAAGCTATTCTCCAAAAGTCATTTTTACCTCAAATGGTGAAAATCATTCTCCAAAAGCTACATCCAAACGAGTTCTATTCACAAACCAGATAAAGGAGCATATCTCAAAGTTTCAGATTCTGTAAGGAATTACTTCTACATAAGATACCACCATCTAAACCCAAAAGATACAGAACATACCGGAGCTTCTGGAAGCAAATTCCTGCAGTCCAAGTAGCGGGCTATCAACATCACTCTTCTCAATACAGCTTCCAAATGAGTTATCAGAAAAAATATCAGATTCCAAAGGAACCACAACTGCTGCCACATTATCCATACTTCCCTTTTTCAAGGCAGTCTTGACAATAAAATCTGCCAGTGAATAGGAGCATGATGGGGAAAACTTGGATCTTGGGTTACCGTAGCTATGTACTTCCCACAATATATCACATACATCCTGTGAGCTCATCTTCTCAAAAACACCATCAGATGCAACCACCAAATAGCTATCATTGGCAGTCAGAGGCTGCCAATCTGTCACCTCCGGTACTGATATAACACCATAACTATTGATAATTCAAAAAGAACTGCATTAGAATTTCCACATAAAACTTTGAAATTGTCAAGAGAAAAGTTAATTAGCCATCCTAAAAGCTTGAGTTGTAAACAAAAGACGAGGATAAATCATTTTGATCAATAATTTTGAATTTCAAACATGAAAAGTCTCATGAAAGGCCTTTGGGTTTGAAGTGTAAACAAAGGATAGGCCCACCACTGCCAGCTTCTGAAATTTAACTTCAAGACAACAGCGGGGACCCATTTTTTATTTGTCTCTAAAATGAACTACATGCATACACCTGATGGAGTGCCAATTATTATGGGATAATCGGCGATATAGGGCGCTACAGAAATATCAGGAATAAATATTTATTTACACTATTTTAGATACTTTCTATTTTATTTGGGCTATTTTTCTGTTTTGTTGCGTGGTCCTCAAATTAAGTAGTGGGTCATGGTGCTTGCAGATTAAGTTAGTAATTTTATTTTATTTATTTTTTAGGTAGTTATTCCCCATTATCTGAGTTATGGATTAATGTGAAGCCTTCTAGGAGTTATTAGTTATTTTTCTGTCAAAAAATATTGAGCTGCACTGCATGTAGAAATGATCTGGAAATTAAAATATTTGTTTTTATTAGTGGAGATTCTCCTCGAGCTTTATTAGTTGTATGTGTATAACATCCTTGCTCATCTTCTAATGAAGATTTTTCTTCATATTCATTAATTTTTTAAGTTAGATTCTGACTTCATGTTTTAATAAATACTTTTTCTCCTTCTTTCTCTCTACCTATATTTAGAGCTGGGGTAAGAAAAATATCTGTTTTTCAAAGCCGAGCCCAAGAGTACCAGGGCCGGCAGTTACTATTCCAAGTTTTAACTATTTTTCCTCCTTTTTTTTTCCAAAGAAATATAATTAGTAAATTACAACAATTAAAGTTCTAATTTATCAAATAAATGTTGTCAACATTAATATCTAAACAATACGAATCATCCAACAAATAAACACATTCACTAATTTGTAATCAAAAGCAAACTATTGTCCACAAATAACTCACATAAAGCATAAGAAGCATACCTAGGTTTTAAATTTAAACTATTATACAATATTTCTATGACAAGATTGACCTATGACTTGTGATGAGAAGGTTGCCAATATAAGGAGCAAGCTGACTTTCATTTTCAATAAATATTCAAATGTAGGGACATCTCTTCCAACTCTTTATTAAATTATTTTTTAAAACAAAATTAACCGGGCCTAATGGGCCAACCAGATGCCCTGGGGGCTAGCTCTTTTAAGCCCGAGGCCCCTACAGGGTCAATTTCATTTAACTCCTCTAATTTTCATGCCCGACCCTTAAAGGTCTAGGGCTTAAACGGGCCGGCTCGATTTCCCGACTCTACGCTATATTAGATCCCATCAAAACCACATAAAGGCATTGCTGTAAATAATGTGCCATAGTTATACTTATATGCTTGGGGTTTATTGAAAGGATATTTCATTAAACTTACCTTTTGAAGGACACATCACCAATAGCCCGTGTAATAGCTAGCTGACCATTTATGCGAGGCACACCTCCCCTATCAGTAACTTGACCACCAGCTGTTTCCACCCGAACTCTTTCATCTTCTCTGTCTGGATGATGGTCACTGGTTAATTCCGTAGCTGCAAAGTGAGTGAATCCAAATGAGGAAGCTAATTTATACTTTTCACGATCCCAGACATGGGAAACAGAACTATGACCCTCATTCTGCCTGTATAACTTTAATAACGATGCTGCAAATCAGAAGAAGCCACAATTGATCAACCTTTAAATAAAAAATAAGATTGTCATAAGAAACAAACCACTCATCATATTTAGGAAATACTACAAAAAGAAAGGAGAGAAAATTATAACAAAGAAGCATTCTACATCCTGACAAACTTGAATGTTAAATGTCAGACGTGTTCACTACATGTCAATGCCTTTTTCACCTTTAGCCTCTCTGGGAGACTGAAACTTCTCAGAACACAAGAAGGCCTTAGAGTCTCCAATATTGGCAACCAAAATTTTATCATCTGCAATTAATACAGTGGTTGCTGTAGAGCCTGAATCGAGATTACTTCTAGATGCTTCCTTCAAAGTTCAATTGAAAGATGTCAATTCAAGAGCACAAAAGAAAAAGGGGGGTACATTTATGCAAAGTTCCACAGACAGCAAATCAAACTTGCCTCAGAAAATTTTGCATCAATATCATGGATTGCTCTCAACAATGCTTCCTTCAAAATTTCCAAGTGAAAAGAATCATCAAAATTTGCCAAAAGTTTATTCTCAAACCTGAAAAGAGATTTTTAGTTGAAATAGAGACCGAGATGACAGAAATAAAAAATATGTAAAATAATATATGCTTTCTAGAACATGCAGTCCAGTAGAAAACCAGCAAAATATTTAAAATTAAAAGTGTTTTCAGAAACAATAAGTCACTTGTAAAGACTTATTGAATGTTCGTCTGAACATCAATTATTAATTTTAGGCCAGAAGTACCTACCTCTGGTTAATATATACTTGTTGCAAGTTCATACAGGGAAAGATTAACAGGTTCCATGTCCCTTTGTATCCAAACTTTGCATAACAGAGAGATGTGCATGACAGACTATAGTCAATGATGAATCAATGGTATTAGTGATGGGATTGGAAAGCATTACACTTCAGGGTGAAAATGCTTTCCAGTGTTTCTTTCATTAGGGTAAAATGTTCACAGGGTAGAAAATTGAACAGTCGCTATCAAAATCATATTGCACAAGAAAAAATATGGATTAGATATTCCCCCCTGGTAGTCTAAAAGTGTATGCTTCTAAAAAAGGTTTGCATACTAACGACTGATATATGATTTTGTCTCAGGAAATGTCAATCTTGAAAACCAAAAATTAGTGATAAGAATACATTTACTTGAGATATAAAAATACCTTCCAAAAAGCAATTCATCCTGACCAAGAATCTCTTCCCACTTGTGTAGATGCCCTGCTTCATCATAATCTCTCTTATGAGGCAATCTTCCTGACAATGTCTTCAATAGAAATGAATATGTTGCATCCAAAAGAAAATAGGTGTGCAACACAAAATACTCCACCAAAAGATTGGATGCCATCTCACTAGCTTCTGCGCCATTATGACCATCAAAAACTGCTACAATTCCAACCATAACCTCCTTAATTCCCATTTTACCTGTTTCAGAATAAAAATTGAACATTTAAGGATTGCTAAAAAGATGCCTGTCCAAATGCATAAGCATCTCCATTTGTTTCAAAAAATAATAATAACTATAATATATATAATATAATACAATTTATAAATTAGCTTTATTTCTTCCTACCTTCCAATAAAACCATCATTCTAAAACTATAAAACTCACTAGTTAAACCCGTGATTCAATCAATATAAAATGCAAAATCTACAACGAGTAATGTGTGGATCCTCTCAGGATCACGGGATCATTTTTACTCTTTCCATTTTTCTTCACACATTTCATTGGACTCCATGGAACCTTTTTTTTTCATTCCTTCTAT
Source organism: Acacia pycnantha (assembly GCA_025563575.1). NCBI lineage: Eukaryota > Viridiplantae > Streptophyta > Magnoliopsida > Fabales > Fabaceae > Acacia > Acacia pycnantha. The sequence goes on from JAMWYP010000218.1 coordinate 1,349,444, forward strand.
CCTTTTATACATATTTCAACAATATTTAAATACTAGAAAATAACACAATCGTCTAAAAATTTATAATTATTATTTATCCCGCACAAAAAATATATATGTAGCTTTAATTTTTCTTTAAAAAAATGCGACGTCCTTTAGAGGCGACATTATCTTTTCTGAAACATTGGCACACTTCAGCTTACAGTCCAGCCTAAAGCAGAGAACAGTTTTCCATCTTTTCATGCTGAATGAGGTCAAATCCTGATTGCAACTAGGAAAAGTCTTGGAGCAGAAGCATAAGAAAATAAGAAGCTCTGAAGCACGAGAACTAATGATGTCAAATATATAGTGCAGAAATGGACTGTGATATTCAAGCCCGAGGGAGTTTCTGTTTTTGAGTCACATACAAAAGGATATGCATATCCGCATACAAAGCAAATGCGAGGAAAAGCAATAGATTAGATACCGGGGAAGGGAATGCGAACATCAAGGACACAGACAGTGCGGTCTTCCTGAGATTTTCTTCGGCCCTGAAGCATCGCGTGCTGACAACGCGCCGGGGTTTGGGAACGGGAGCCGTAATTGAAGAGATTCCAACGGGGGCATTTCGGGGATTGCAAAACCGCCGGAGCACCACCATTCTTATAGACAGTCAAACAGGTAGACGATTCCCCGTGTGCGACCGGAATTATGAAGGAAATCAGAAAACCTAAAGCGAGCAGCTGCCAAAGTGCGAGATCGTGAACCATATCCGCGAACTCTGAAAGTCGCTGATAGCTACATTACTGTCGCAGATAATTTAGGTTTGAGCAATGTTTGCCGCGTTTTCTAGCAGAATCGAAATTCGCGACCAAACGAGCCTACCTAACCTCGCAAAGAGAAGTGCCGTAGATTTTTATAGCTTTTGTATCCCTCCATCATAAATTCCCGGGAAGGCTGTAATGGAAAGTATTTTGTTATTTGGACAACCGACTTTAAAAAAATAAATATAAAAACTACCAACAAATGATTACATTTTAATATAAATTAGATAGATTACTGTCATTACATTTTTTAATTTCAATCAAACAATAAGTTGTGAGATCATTTAATTTTTTATATGTAGCTAAAATAGTAATGCAGATTAATTAGAATGTCCCTAGATATAACCATATCATTACTAGTTTATGATTATCAGTGTAAAATATATAATTTGTAATAAATTATCCTTTTTATTTTTCAAAGTAATATGATTTCACTCTCGGCCTACGAGAACTAATAATCTATATATAATGTCATAACCATAACCTTGGGATGATGACAAGAACAAGGAGATCAAGTGTGAGGAGTAGGAGAGGTTTAATTTATGGCAGTGTGATTTCATGAGAGAGAAAGGAAACTTTGTTCTGTGGTTTGTGTTTTTGGCAGTTGGCAATTTGGTCTAGTCTAAAGCATGAACCTAATTTATTTTTAAAAAAATCGATTTTTTTTTTATAATTTCATATTAATAATCCTGAAATATTAATTTTCTCATCAGATTAGCCCCGTTTGATACCAGTCTGACTAAATGACCATTAACTCAGTACCTCGATGTCTTACCAAATTACCCTTGCCAAAGTAGTGCCCCACCCAACGTTAGTCCTGATTAATTGCTACGCAAACTATGTGCGTGTACAAATTTATACTCCCTCTGATCCTAATTATAGGAATACATTTTGGAATTGGTTTTGATCCTAATTATAAGAGCAATTTTTAAGTTTTGTCAATTTTTTCCTATAATACCCCTATTTATACTTATTATTAGGAGCATTTATATGTGTGTGTGTATTTATGTAGATATATATGTGTGTGTGGGTGTGTGTAGATATATGGGTGTGTGTGTGTCTATATATGTGTATGTATGTAGATAGATCTATATGTACACACATATATATTTATATAGCAAGTCCATTATTTCAATTAGAGAGTGTGTGGAAATGAAAATTGGTCGAAGAGATATGTAGTGGGGTTGTAATTCACTTTTACTTATGTCATTTTAAATTTATTTAAGGGCATTTTAGGAAAATAAGTAAAATTAACTAATTTAACTTCTCTCTTTAATCCCCAAAATCAGTTAAATAATTCCTATAATTAAGACCGGTGAGAGTATATCTGTCTAAATATGCGCGCGTACAAAGCAAAATAGTGTCGATCGAACCATATTTAAGTTGGACGTCTCCTTGCTCGCATTTCAGCTACCCCTCACCTTACACAGCAAAAATAGGAATTCATAAAAAGATAATTGTGTCTTTGACATTAGAAATATGTATAACATTCATTTATTAATCTTATTTAAGACGAAGATTCATTTTTTTCCCATGGCTCTTCTTTTATGGGCATCTTCAGATTTTTTTGTGCTTTTTAACATTAACAAATACAGTAATATATTTATTTAAAAAATGATTCTTAACTCATTCTGAAATAAAAATAAATAAATGAGCAAATTATTGACAATTTCCTAAAAACTTAAAAGTCAAATTCCAAGAAGGATAATAACTCACAACATTAATATTGAAGCCTTTTATGATCTGCCCACTTGGACATTTTTCTTTGTCCATCCGGTATCCAGAGTTTCGCTCTGACTAATTCGAATCCGATCCGGGTCGAGCACCTGACTATAGTGGGAGGCGGACACAAGGGGGGGCTAGGGGTGGCCCCCGCCCCCCTAAAATTTAGAAGAAAAAAAACAGAAAAAGGAAAGATGTAATTTGTGAGTGCATACTTGTTGGAGCCAAGCTTGTGACCTGTGAGGGGAAAGTAACATGTTCTAACCATCAAGCCACATGAATGGAGACCATATTATGGTGCAATTTGATATATAATTATCTAAGTTTACTTTGTTGGATAAACATGGAATTGAACATATATTAAATGTCTATTATTTATTTATTTATTTTGTTTTATATCACCTTATAGTTTTTTTGAATGATATAATTTGATATGTATATCAAGAGATGACATTTAATATATCTCCAACCTTTAATATATCCCAACCCCATCGAAATCGAGTTCATCTTCTTCCCCTTGCTCGCTGCTCATCCTCCATATATTTTTTTCAACAGCTTATTTACAAATTTTAAGAATCAGTACGGTATTTAAAATCATTTCTTTTCATTAAATTTCCTTCACAAAATTTATTATGCATGCTTTTATTTTTTCTAATGATACTACTTTTAAACTGATTAGAAAATGTTTTAGGGTTAGAATTTTAGATGAGTTTTGAGTTTTATTAAAATATGGCTATGAGAATATAGATAATGACTTATAGTTAATTTTAATCATTTTACTTTTACTATTTTTTTTTTTTAAAAAAAAATCATATTGGTCATGAAATAATTCATGCTCTTTCTCATGAATACCAATTTTTTTATGATTCTTTGATTACATACATTGAAAAAGACCAATTTCTTGATGATTCTTTGATTACATACATTGAAAAAGATTTTTTTTTAACACGGATTCAATTATATATGAGTTTAACAATATGAAAACACATAGAGTAAGAGTCAAGTGAAGCAATCTTAATTTCTATAAAAGATTGTTTTCAATTTTTTGTATATTAGGCCTGTATCGTATTTCAAAAACTTTTATTTATGATGTAACATTTTTTTTATTTTCGCCCCGTCAATAAAATTCCTAGGTCCGCCCCTGGTCTCCCAGTGGCGCTTTTTCGTATTCATAAGGGTCGAACTCGAGACATTGCTTAAGTGACACAAGTCGCTTACCACTTGTGTCAACCCCTGTTGGTCCCTCCTTGTATATTCTGAATTAACACCTTTGTCTTTTTTTTTTGGAAATACGATGTTATCCAAAATACGAACCTTTCGTACTTTTTAATTATTTCGCGCAATTATGCGTTTTTTTTTTTGGGCCAGACATGCAATTGGGCAGTTATTACTAATCGGGGCCACGAGATGAACGCACTAATGCCATGAATCTCACCCTAATGATGAGCTTGTGATTACAAAATCCAAGCTATGCTAATCAAGCAACTCGGGACATGTTAAAATATGATTATAATAGTATCTGTTTTGATTAGCGGTAGAAATAATTTTTTAATTTGATGTGTTTTAAGATAAGTATGTGATGAGAGTTTTATTTCGACTTTCTGTAAACATGTTTTTCTAATGTTAATTCATTCATATTTATAAAAGTCTCAAGTTTGAAAATGGCCATTGGGAAGTCACGGTCAGTGTACTAACATTATTGTTACTATATGGGGATGAGGATGTGTTTCAGGCTTTTGGTAACATGGGAGATGGAGATGGAAGAAGTGAATCAGTTGAACCTTGAATAGCTAGATGGTTGATTTTTGGGCTAAGAATGTAGATCTAAAGATAGAAAAGATACATTCTATATCTGAATCCCTTATCGTACCTTGTGCGTTACAGTCCTTTCATAAATGACTTTGCAATCGCTGATGATTATGTTGGGGTGATTCTACGTTCTGGTCTATAACTAGTTTGGTGAATACAATAACGGTTTTAAGTGTAATTTTGCTATCTTTGATTTGAAGATTTTAAATGTGTTTTCGTTTTTGCTCATGATCATATAGCTTGGAACTACGTTGAGTCTCGACACGCTTCTGAAATTATATGGAAAGCTGCTCTTTTAATTTATTCGTGGCAAGAGACATAAATGTTTTCACGAATCATGAGAATATAAAAGAAATAAGTTATCAAATTAATAAACTTTAGACTCAACCTCCCTCACAGTCAACCAACATTCTATTTCTACTAATCACCGAAGCCTTGCCAAACAAGTATGTTTACTAAATTAGTATTTGGTTATTATAATCAATGTCAGGAATTAGTATATATAGCCCATTTGGGTTAGAGGTAGGAGAAGTGACTTATTTTCTATCTTAATTTTACAGAAGTAAAATAAGATAAAAATTATATTGTAAATGTGATTTGTGTTTAGATTGATGGTGACAGAAGTGATTTCTTTTCCAAACTGAAACATGTTTCGATTATTATTTAAAAAGTCAGTTGAGATAGAAAATAACTGAAAATAGCATGAATCTTATTAAAGACTACATATATTGATATTAACTGTATATATTCTGATAATTAAAGAAAAAAATTAAAAAAAAATTAAAAAATTAATAAACAATAAAGTCATTGATTAAATTTATAAAATTATATATAAATTAGAATGCATACAAACGTGGTAGAAATTACCTTTTTTTTTTTTCAAATAGAAACTTGTTCAGATGATTACTTCAAAATCAAGTTTAGATAAAAAAATTACTGAAAATGACTTGAATCTTATTAAATGATATATATATATAGCTTTAAGAAAAAAATAGTTAATTATTATTGGATCAAACTTGAAACTACTAAAATACTTAATTATAATGAATATGAAATGAGTATTATATTGTAAATGTAGGCATAAAAAATATGTATTATAAATAATAAAAATATTAAATTTTTAACTAAATAATATTCCCATATAATTGAAATTAAAAACCATTTTGTTAGATATAAAAAACCAAATATTTTTTCAGAAAGATTGGACAGTAAAGGAAATGTTTGTGGGATAGAAGTCGCTCACCGTCAAAAGTAAGGGTGAGTGGCTTTTGATAGAATACTACTTTTTTTTTTTATTAATCCGATATCCAGAGTTTTGTCCTGACTAATCTGGATCCAACTTGTGTTGCGCATCTGGCCATAGTGAGAGAGTATCCCAATAAGGATTTTTTGCATCCACAAGGCTCGAACTCAAGACATTATTTAAGCGATACAGGTGGCTTACCACTTACACCAACCCCGTTGGTAAAATACTACTATTTAAATAAAAGTAAGATGGACAAAAAGCTTTTTCAAACAGAAAAAAAACACATGCAGTGGGCTTCTGCCATCTCATGGCATGTTTGGGGCTCGGCAAGGCTTTCCCAAATAGGCCGATGGTCTAATTTGAGATATAAAGGAGATTGGTCTTTGAAGGTATCCGATTTCCATAGCATATAAACGAACGGAACTATAAATAAAATTGCTATACATTTGACTCCGATGAAACAACATGTCAATCTAAGGGGGAACAACGGAGCCTACCTTTTTTTTTGCTCGAAGCGGAGCCTACCTGAAAAGCAAAACACACACACACACGTGTCCGTGGATATAACTAATGGCTGTGTTTATAATCACAATTAGATCACAACAGAACTTGGAGATTAATTAAATCACACGCGCGCATATTTGTTGGTGATCAGGAACACGTCTAGAAGGAGCGAGTGTCGATTGTGAGTCCAAGGTTTTGTGTCCCATGCAACAAATTGGAGACGACACAAATTATGGACATCAGTACACATCACTTGTCGCAGGATGAGATATGAAATAATATCGAGGGACAAATAAAAGAGAGGGTCACCAATAATTCAAGTAGCATGTGCTGCTGGGCGTACGAATATAAGATCTAGTAGCTTCGAGAAGGTTATAGAAACTTCACTGGAGTTCGATCATCTCCAAAATACTATATTTAATTAAGATATTTGTTTCTGGATCATAGCTTGTGAAAGCGTGTCTTGACTGTCTTCGAACAGCGGAAAATTATAATATATGAGCCTATGTGTAAGAACTCCCCCATTAAATTATTATTATCTTTACTTTGAGGATAAGAGCTTATAATATTCAATTGAAACCAGGCAATAAAAAAAATGATATGGCTCCCACCAGTTTAAGAATAGACAGATGCAAGTTGCTCCAAGTGGGAACCCAAGATGCTTCTGGGCTTCCGCATGCACCACCGCCCACCCACTATAGCTGACTCTCTTACCGAGGCCGTGCGAAATTCTGACGTGGACTTTGCTTTTATTCAATTTAGCTCACTTTTTAGTTTTTACATTTAATTTAATTGCATTTTAACTAATCTTTTTTATATAAAAAAAGAACGTCTTTGATAGAGTGTAGTAAATTAAAATAATATTAAGATAAATATAAAGTTTTTTTTTTATAAGGATATGCATTTTCCCATTAAAGGCAATTAGTCGGCATCCGACGTGAGCACTAAAAATATAAAGAAGTTGTATTATTTGATGAATTTCAACCTGCTACCTAATGATAAGCATAAAATATTTTAATGAAATAAAGTTAGAGGTTAAGATGTAATTTTATCAATAAAGTTGTTACTGATGAGTGTAAACCACAAATAAATTTTGAAAGGAATAAAAATACCAATAAACAAATAAATTCACATAAACAACTAAATTTCATCAAATGTCCGTTAGGTTTCACTTGAAATTGCAAATTCAAAAATTATGAGCACCATAATTTTCTTTCAAGCTGCGTGTGATATACAGGATCTGAGATCTCATTCAAAAAACGCTAACATGCGCAACAATAAAATAATGGGAAAATTAAAATAAAGGATCTAGAGAAAATAATATTCATTATAAAAAACCATAAAAATTGTAATTATTTAGAAGGACCAAATATTATAATATAAATTTAAAATTACTAAATTGCCTCTAATCAAGCCTCCTGTGTTATCTCTTGCATTCATATTTTTTTTTTAAAAACTAAAATTAAAACTAAAACTTATCGTCATGATATGAACATATCTTCTTTTTTTTCAATATATTATTTAATTAACAACTATTAAACTCATATTTTTCACCAATTTATATCATCAAGTTGCCTGATTTACATTATCAAGGTTGATATCACTTAAACTCTTTTTATAAAAATAAAAATAAAAACTAAAATTATTTCATATTTTTAAGGATATAATAGGTTAATTAGATTTTTTTTAATTTTATAAACATTACATGAATATTTTAAACTGCTTCTAAAACAAAAATAAATCATACAAACTTTCTTGATTTAACATATATGATAAATAATAAAAAACCTTGACTTTTATTAAAATTATATAATTCCATTTTTAATTAATTTTTTTGTTGATTATAAGAAAATTATAATTTTTATTAATTGAAGAATACGTAATTTTTTTTTTCATAGATATATATTCAAGTTGTGAAAAATGAAAATTAAGAAAACTGTTATTTAATTTAATGAAACTTAGAATTTTGTATTAGCTTTAAAAATGGAATGTGGAAGAAAATGTAGGAGGGAATGTATAAAATTTTGATAGGGGCATTTTAGTACTTTTAATTTTATATTTTATATTTGGTCCTCCGAAATAATTAAAATTTTTATGGTCATTCTCCATAAATATTTTTTCCTATACTAAAATAATTGAATGGATATTGAATTTCAATGTAATACTTAATGTTTCGCGGTACTAGAATTGTAAATGTAAAAATTGCAGTAAGTTAATTCAATTGTTTCATTGGATTTGGATTTAATCCTTTGCGGTTACGATCCCCTGCCGTCCACTGCGTAAGAAAACGCTAATTTCTCTCTTCTTCTTTTTTAACAAATATTTTATGATACTGTAGGTACTAAAAAAAGATATTTCAGGATACTGACCGATACTTAAAAAATACATCATGATTTTTAAAAATTATTTTAGAATATTGAAAAAATATTTCTGGGTACTAACTGGTACTAAAAAAATACTTTAGCATACTGACTGAGGATATTGGTTGGTATTGAAAAAATACTTAATAATCTTGAAAAATTAAAAAATACATCATGATCTTTAAAAATTATTTTAGGATGTTGAAAAAATATTTCAGGGTAAACTAAAAAAACACTTCAGGATACAGACTGAGGTCTAAAAAATTATTTTAGACCTAAAATAATTTTTCAAGATCATTAGGTATTTTTTCAGTACTAGCCAGTATCACCATTCAGTACCCTGGAATATTTTTTCAACATCCTAAAATAATTTTTCAATTTTTCAAGATCATTAAGTATTTTTTCAGTACCAGCCAATATCCTCAGTCAGTATCCTGAAGTATTCTTTTTAGTACCAGTCAGTATCCAGATATATTTTTTCAACATTCTAAAATAATTTTTAAAGATCACGATGTATTTTTTTTAGTACCGGTCAGTATCCTAAAATATCTTTTTGTTAGTACCTTCGGTATCCTAAAATATACTATCTCTAGTCCTTATTATAAGGCACCAACTAGCAAGTTTATTTGATCCTTTTTATAAGGCACTTGCTTGTTCTCAATTAGCATTGATTATTTTTTTCTATGTCTACTCCTAATTAATAAAGGTAATGAGTGAGAGTAATAATTAATATAATATAAGAGTTTAGTCTAATTTAGTAGGGGTAATATTGAAAATTACTTAGATTCTAGGACAACTTTATTGACTTTAACTATTTTTATTGGTTTGTAAGAAAAGTTGGTTGGTGCCTTATAATAAGGACCAGAAGGAGTATTTGTTAAAAAAGAAGAAGAGAGAAATCAGTTTTCTTGTGCAGTTGACGGCAATGGACCGTAACCGCAGGGGACTGAATCCAAATCCCGTTTCATTGGGCAACTTTAGTGGTCAATATTTCAACAGGAAGATTTGTAATCATGACTTGTTGGGAGAAGAGTGTTTCTACTTATCTATTTTCATTTTTCCTCTATTGAATTTCTTTAGTATTAGATTATATTTAAATGATTGAGATATATTCTATTTATTGAGGTAGATTTACAAAATTAATTATAATAAAAATCTACCATGGTATATAGAATAAATCTTAATCATTAAAATATAATCTAACGGTAAAGACATTCAATTGAGAGAAAATGAAAAAAAAAAAAAATCAATTGAGATATTCCCCTCCTCTAATTGTTGGAGACATATTTAAAACTAGACCAATCAATACTTTAAGGGCTAATAATTAAGGTTCAATGAAGGGTTTGACTAGTATAATTAAAATAACATATTTAATTTAAGGGAAAAACACTTCTCATGTTGTAGGAGAAGTGTATTCTCATGTCACATACACATGAAATAGTGAGATATATATATATAGCATATATATATATATATATATATATATATATATATATATATATATAATATATTTATATTATAATCATTTCATGTGTGTGTACATGAGAAGTTTAAAGTTTAAACCCCTTAATTTAAATATATAAAAATATTTACATATATGATCTAATTATGAAAAGAGTAGTATCTGAACATAAAAGGTATTAATCCAAAAGTGTATAATGTCAAGAGTGCCTTACATGGAGTGATCGATAAAATGGGATCATAATGCCTATAAATACAAATAGTCCAATGGGGAAATTACACATATCCCCATAAAAACATACTCTATCCGATCTTATATTTAAGGAATCATTATTTTATGTTTTTCTTTAAGTGTTTTTTAGGTGCTTGTTCTCATAAAAAGTACATAAAGAAATATTGATGACATTTTTTAATATATTTTATTTATTTAAACTAAATTATATGCTACATTCTATAATGTTTTTTGTATCAGTATTTCAAATTAATTAATTTATAGGATACTATGTTACAGAAAAAATATTTCTGAATGTAGGAATGAAAATTAATTAATTTAAGATACTGAACGCAAAACATATTTCAGAATACAACATATAATTTAATTTAAATAAATAAAATATACAAAATTTTTACAAAATATCATCAATATTTTTTATGTGCTTTGTAAAAACTAAAAAGACGTACAAACACCTAAAAAACACATAAAAAAAAATGCAAGAAACCCATTAGAAGAGGTTGGAATTTGTAGTGTCTGGGAACGTTCGATTTTTGTTATCGCGAGGTCTTATCCATATTCTGTGATTCTTTCCGATTTAAACGGCGTCGCACGATAATTGCCGCGAAGAGCTTATCTCGCAGGCAAATTAATTAAATCAAATATAATAAATCAGTATTCCGCGCAACAACGCCCTTTTCGAAACATCTAATGCCCATCGCCAATTGGCCATACCGGTGTGCCTACGTCTGTAACTTCCAGAATCTTCTAAACTGAATGTCTTCTCTCTCAGTGCATTGCTATATGAGGAAAGTATACAATTAAATAATCCAATAGTGCTCCTCAGATGTCTAGAACTTTCTATTTTTTCTCCTATTTAATTCTTCCATCTCTTGGCCGTGCCTTCTTCGAATTGGGGAAGACGAACGAAACTCACAACTGCTCATTATAACTGCCTGAATGACTTTCCGGATAAGGAAACCCGGATTCTTCATCTTTTCCGGAAAAGAAGAATCCAAATCTTCGCTAATCATCATTCCCCGTCTTTCTACCTAATCTCATTTCAATTCCATTGCAGAGTTTCCACTTTTATTATCAGCTTTTTTTTTTTTTTAGAATCTTTTCCCTCCCCTGTTTCTGGATTTGACCTCACATCAACAGTCCAACCGTCCATTTTCTTTCAAATTTTTGTTTATTTCCCTTTCCTGTCCTGGATATTGTAAGCTTATCTAGTGTCAGATTCTTCATTAGTTTTGCATCTGCAATTTCCGCATAGAAGGAACTTTCTTGATACTGACTCGAGCTGTCTTCATTAGAATACTCTGCATCTAGGTAGAAAACAGAACTAACCAGAAACGTCTGAATCATATTGCGGAGGTATTTGTGAATGGATTACCCGTATCTAGTGAAAGAAGAGTATCTGGAAGCGACTTCATCTCATTCAGGAGGTGAAGCATCAACAATCCCCCCTCCGCAGCCAATGGAGGGGCTACACGAGCTGGGGCCACCACCATTTCTGACCAAGACATTCGACGTGGTGGACGACCCAATTACCAATCATATGGTTTCTTGGAGCAGAGGGGGCACTAGTTTCGTGGTTTGGGATCCACATGCCTTATCTACGAGCCTCCTTCCCAGATACTTTAAGCACAACAATTTCTCAAGCTTTGTCAGGCAATTGAACACTTATGTAAGTATCCTCTTCAACTGTGGTTTCAACCGGAGCTTTATCTGCGTTTGATTGTCCTCGAGAATTTTATTCGCACAAACCGATAAATGGATAGTGTATTTCAATGCTTTCTTCGAATGGGGGGCTGGGGGGGAAGAGAACCGTCTTCATTATTCAGAATGCTTTCTCATGGGGTTTCCCCTCGTGATGTTTTCTCTTTCTATTTGTCTTTCTCCTCGCGACAGTTGTACAACTTGTTGTAGGTAGGATAGCCTTTCCCTCCCTTTTTTATGAAATGTATTTAATTCAAACAGTTTTCTCGTTTGGAAATACGAAGGATGCTTCCCGGGGGTTCTTGACCTTCTTACCTTATCGTTTCCGGTAACGAAAGTAAATTATTAATTGCGTCCAGGACATTGATTTTGTTTTTCAATTTGACCTCAATCTTTTCAGCTTCCATTTCTGCTGCTTTCACAATTTCACTTTGTCTCCGTGATTGCCTTCAACCTTTCTTCTATCTTCTACAGCTGGAGTCTTCTGTTAGTAGTTGCTACCCCAAAGACTGAGGGGGAGTGACTGTATAATGCGTGGTTCAGTTTTACTTCTACAATTGCTTTTCTTTCTCTTTCATTGGACTACTCTATCTAAAGTTCTGATTGGTTGAACACTCTCTTGTTTTGAAGTTATCGGTATTTTGGATCTTTGATATTGATTGTGGGATTCAATTTTTACAGGGATTTAGGAAAATTGATCCAGACAGATGGGAGTTTGCAAATGAAGGATTTCTGAGAGGTCACAAGCATCTTCTGAGGAACATAAGGAGAAGGAAGGCACCTGCTAATTTGAGTCTTTCCCAACAAGCACAACCACAGGGTTATTGTGTTGAGGTAGGAAGTTTTGGACTGGGCGAAGAAATTGACCATTTGAGGCGAGACAAGCAGGTTTTAATGATGGAGTTGGTGAGGCTTAGGCAGCAGCAACTGAACACTAGATCATACCTTCAGGCAATGGAACAAAGGTTACAGGGCACTGAAAAAAAACAGCAACAGATGATGGCTTTCTTAGCCAGAGCCATGAAAAATCCAGCCTTTCTCCAGCAACTACTCCAACAGAAAGACAAGAGAAAGGAGCTTGAAGAAGCCATAACTAAGAAGAGGAGAAGGCCAATTGAGCAAGGACCAAGTTGTGTTGGGGAATCAAGCAGTGGAGGTGAAACAATGAACACTATAAAAGCTGAGCCTTTAGAATTTGGTAACTATGGCTATGAAGTGTCAGAACTGGAAGCGTTAGCCATGGAAATGCAGGGTTATGGTAAGGGGAGAAGAGAACAGGAGGCGTCAGAAGAACCACGGGGGATGCTGGGAAAAGAACTTGATGAGGGTTTCTGGGAAGAACTGTTCAGTGAGGATTTTGGGGGTGAAATAGACATTCCAAGCCCTGAAGGTGAAGATGAAGATGTCAATGTCTTGGCCAATCGCTTAGGCTACTTGGTTTCGAGTCCTAAGTAAACCACTGAATGAAGAAGGCTTAGTTTGAACTATGAAGGATCTTGATGGGCAAGATGCAACGCAAATGGAGAAATAATTTTCTACTTTTTGACGTGATTTTAAGTTCTAACCCTATCTATCTATGTCCTACAGTATGATTTTGTAAAACCTCACTTTTCTCAATGTTGATTAGGTAGGTTGAAGCCGGTGCTTGCGCAAGAAATCTGGTAGTCATAGCGTTCATAATAATGATCTCTAAGGTTCAGCTTATTTTTAACCAGTCACATCTCATGTAATGGCATCAAAGCCACATACATATTGTATCTGCCTCTTGTAATTTTACTTTGTTGGACCATCTAGGGAATGTAGATTATGATCAGATGCTGTAAAGTGGACAAGAAGTAGCTGAACTCCGAGAACCAGTCATAACTGAATGTTGCTTTTGAATCCAGAGCCGGTTGATCATGGTTGACTTGTCGGTTTGATTTTCCCCCTTCTACATTTTTATGTTTTGTGCATTGTCATTGTGGTTAGAAATGAAAATTGGGTCCACAGTTTGTCAAATCTCATGATGGTACGTTTGTGCACGGAGATATCTTCCACTCTCTTCTTGATTGGCTTCTTTTCAGTATTTTTAGTGGGCTCTTAGTAAAAGACGTGTCATCCTTAGCTTTTTTTCCTTTTTGGCCGGACAAAAGTGGTACCCTTAGCTTAGACGGAGAAAGTTATCTAAGAAAGTTATCGAATGGAAATGATATATGCGAAGAATTCCACACGGCCAACCGGTTTTTGTTGTTGTTGGTCTCCTAAGGCTTACACCCCACCACGAGTTTGCATAAACCTGTAGAATGGCAAACTTTAAGTACAGTTTCTTTTATTCTTCATTTAGTGGGGTACATGCATGGCAAACTTTAAGTACAGTTACTTTTATTCTTCTTTTAGTGGGGTACATGCATGGGGGGTTTTGTAAGGGGCTAAAAGTGCAAAGCAATGAAGAGAAGGAAAAAGGTGCGAAGTGAAGTGAATTAGTTGAATGAATCTGGGATTTATGAATGCGGAAAGGGAAGTCGTGGTCAAGTTTAGGAAGTGTAGGTAATAATTTGAGAAAACTGGAGATTATGAGAAGGAGAAGGTGTTGCTAGCATATCAAAGCGGCGGTAAAAAGGCTGAGTTTTTGTGTACAAGTGGCAAGAGCTTTTGTCTAATTCTAATTCTCTCTGAACCCGCAAAGCAGCGGTTCCAGGGGGAGATGTGGAAATATATGAAGTGATGGTTTATTGAGGAAGGATATGCTTGGCAATTCTACGTTCTCATAAATTGTGTTTTCTCCCAACTTTTACTTCATGCTTCCATGATTCGCGGGTGAAAAGGGATAACATTTTTGCTAATTAATACATTGCCAGCACAGCAACTAACGAAGTTGTATATGTATTGTTTTGTAGTTGATGCATGGCAGCATCCAAGGACTGTAAGGTGGCAAACCTGAGAACAGGGACCGGTGCAGTTAATTATTATCAGTACCATGGAGCGCCCCCCAGAAGCAGATATATTTTGCCCATCACTCTCTACCCATCCCTCTCCATCTTTAATCATAACCGTCGAAATCTTGATCCAAAGGCCTAGAACAATTTTTAAAAAAACCGCATGCGGTTTTAAAAAAAATTATTCTGAGCCCTTGGATCAAGATTTTGACGGCAAGGATTTGCTGATAATGAGAGATGGGTAGAGAGCCGATAATAAGAGGATCCGGACGACTCGGAATGCCCCATCCATTCTTAGCTTGTGGCCACGATGGATGCTCTGTGTTGCACGCAGACAAAGTTGGGAGTTTGGAGGACTGAACACCCGGGTTCGGATCTTCTCATAATCACTTTTTTCATTGTCTCTCATTATCGTTAAATCTTGTCCTTTCAATATTTGATCTAACGGGGTTCAGGAAGAGACACATCATATTTTTTAAATTACCACATGCGGTAAATTTTACCGCATACAGTAGTTTTGAAATTTTAACAAGTACACGATGTGTCTCTTTCTGAGTCGCTGGATCAATACCTGACGACTATTATTCAAGGATGATGAGGGAAGGGACAGTGAGAGGATCCATTTCCTGGAACACACTTCTTGACTGCTGCATGGTGATGATCAACAAGTGTTGTTATTATTAGTCTATTTTTGTTTTTCCGATGCTATTGATTTTACCCTTTTTTAGTAAAAATAGGTATAAAAGTTCTGTTCCTGTCCACGCAAACCAGAGGGCAGCAACTGCCAACTGCAGGGATTGCTTTCTACTTTATCAGAGACATGCGATGGAGGCCTCGTCCTCTTATAGGTGAGTTTTTGTAATTTTTCCTTAACCCAAGCTTCGGTTTGCCTCTTTGTACGCAAAAGCAAAAAAAGGGAGGGCAACAACTGCCTGACTGGTGTAGGATCAGAAAATGTCCCATCAACATAGGCAAAATGAATAGTTTTGGGACATTTTTAAGTTAGGTAAAAGTAGTTAAGAGCTCCGAAGCTTGAGAATGCTAGTTGAAGACAAAAGATTTCTGGGGGAAAATGTTATGAACCAGCTTGTTCAGTCAGGAATATAGTGCATTACTTCCAAAATTCAAAAGTACTGAAGTTGAAAATACTACGTACACCTTAATATTGTGCTTGCCTACTTGGGGTAGTCTTTAATTCTCTGTTGGTTGAAAATTTGCGTGATCAGCGCCATTCACTTATGTAGTGATCTTTCCCCTGGGAATAGTGAATTAATTTTACCTCCGCATTTAAAAGGGAAGAACTTTATTTTATGATCAACATTTTAAAATTTTTATGTCACTGAATCAAATAGTTTAAACGGTCATTTTCACTTGAATTAGATAGAGAATGGCCCAAACCGACTATCAAGTTGATCCCTAAGAAGCTGAAGTCTGAAAGGGTGGGGCGAGCAAATCAATCACTCATATTATGCAAATTTATGTTTAGAAATTTATTGAATATAATTTGTCGCTGAACCAACGCAAATTTATAAGTGAACAATGAATGAGTATTTATCATTAATAGTTTTTCATAATAAGAGATTTGTGAATTTTATATTAACCATAATTATTCATTTATCCTTTTTGCCCAAAAAAAAAATCCCATTTCCTTTTTTTTAATCCGTGCAATATATGAAAAACACGCTGACAAAAATTCAGGAAGAGACTACCTATGAAAGCACGTATAAAAAAAACGTGAGGCACGTATAATATGAAAAGGTATGCAGACATCTAAAATCTTGTGGAGAAAATCGTCCAAATTTTATATAATTCATATTTTGTGTATTTCCAATTTTATGAAAAGAAAAGGAAATGGGGAAAAAAATATATGTATGAGAGAAGGAAAAGAATGAGAGAGAAACGAAGCTTTACGTGTCAGTATTGATAAATCGGCGTCTATGCATTTCATTACTTGTTGGATTGAGCTGAAATTTGCCAAGCCAGTTGGTTCGTCATTTTCAATAGTGGGATCATCATTTGAAGGCCTTGTGTAAGAGAAAACGTAGCCGTGATTAGGGACACTATTTTTTTGGACTACTTTATTATCTATTGTAAGCTTCTAACTTTTGTTGTTTGGCAGGGTGATTGCACTTGTCCATGCAATTGTTTTAGACTCATCTGTACCATGTTTTGATCATAATGAATCATATTTTCATTATTTCAAATGACCTGTGGATTTGAGGGTTTTCCACATTAATAATTTCGGTGTTTCTTTATTAATTTTGTTATATATTATTAGCAAGCGATGAGAATATTTAACATCTCGCTTCAAAACCTAACAAATCTTAAACTCAAGCTATGATGCTAAAATTTCAAATATAATATTCCTCGCATAAACCTTGAAAGTTAGCACCCATTGGTGGTGTAACTTCTTTTCCCCGTGGGAGAGAAATAAGTCTCAGAAAGAGGTGGATGGATAGGCACAAAGCGACGAAAATATCTGAAATTGATAATATTTTCATAGCCAATAAAGTGAACGTAGCATGGTGAGGTTGACTCGGAGTGATTGATGAGAAAAGGGACCGAGTTACACAACGTTGGTGCTTGGCTGGGCAATAGGAAAGACTAAAGAGAGGCTTCCTTTGTGTTCAGATCCAGTGGAAAGAAACTCACTTACTATTATTCCATCGTGACATCATGAAACTTGTCGTTAAAGTCAAAGTCAATAATGTGAGGCTGTCCCAACATGATCTGACTCCTTTGGTATGGTCGGTGATGGTGACATCTTGTCGGCTTCGTCATTCCTAAATCACATTCAGCTCGTTCATGGGCTACAAAATGGGCCCACATATTTTTATTGGGCCTTCAAAACTATTAATGAGACCAAGACAATGGGCAGTAAAAGAATTAAATTTTACTGACTGTAATATGATATTGCCGGGAGGCCTCCCTTGTGGCTCTTTAAAGCACTTAAATGATGGGGTAGCTTTCAAAGGGAAAAATTAATGGGAAGTTTCATGAGAACACCAATTTGGCAACTATGTCTGCCCACGCAGAGAAAAAAGGTGGCCCATATATTATGACTTTTCTGTTTTTGTCAATTCTCATAGGTCTCATAGGTCTACTAGACCTATATTATTTCTGCCTCGAATAAATTCCACTAACCACTTGTTTGTTTCTAATTACTCTTCAAAATCATAAATAAATACGTGCCTGTTCCTTATAAATGTAAACAATTTGGTCGGATATGGGACATAACGTTTAATATTGCATGATTGAGAATTTTAATCTGCTGTGAGCTGAGAGGGAGAGATGATCTCTTGTAAATTTGGTTCCCGAAATGATCAAAATTATATTGGTTTATGACAAAGTACGTAAATTCATGAAAGGTGCGGAGACTTGTTTTAAGTTCATAAAAACAATCACATTTTAGATGGCAACACGCATTCTAAATCAACATGGATCAGATAGAAACCAATATATAAGAAAGTATATATACTAGACAAAACGTATAAAATAAACCCAAGCATAAAACATCAAACCACAAACGCAGCCAATGGCGGAGCCACGTTGTTCCATGTGGGTGTAAATGTACCCATAAAATTGTGGCTATTGAGTTTTTTATTTTATTTTTCCTGTCTGCTGAGTTACTACATATCTTAGCATAAACATCCATAATCCCCCTCAAAACATTGGACATTATTATATAGTGCTATGAGGCCTATCAATGGTTTTATTTTTATGGCCCCCAAGTTTTACTACCCGCTGTCAGAGCCAACGTTTTACTTTTTTAGTATGACGTTTTTTTTAATAAAACCATCTGATTAAATTAAATATAAATATTATCAGACTTTTTTAGCATTTGTTATGCTCCTTTACTCCTTCCTTGATAGGTGACTTTTTAATATCCTATCATATATGACAAACCATAATAAATTTTCCTTGCATGTTGCTTTGGAATTTGATTGTGTAACATCTGGGTCGTATGTCATGAGATTAGAGTATATTGTTCTGTTTAAATTGATTTCCTCGGAAATACTTTTCAATTGAACTCCATTTCTAGTTCTAAACTTTACGAAGGAGTGGCTTGCCTTTTATTCTTCTTAAAAAAAAAATTGGGGGCAACCCCCAAATCTCATCATTAATTATGCACCCACAAACTTAAATTTCTGGCTCCGTCACTAAACGCAGGGTTGATACTCCATCTGCATAATATGAGTAAGCGATGCACTCTATATATGAAATGCTCGTATCAATTCAGTTATGTCGCATAGCGAGAAAACCATATCATCAAGAAGGATCAGTGAAGAAGTTCATGCCAGACCAAGACTGCACTCTCGAAAGAGGTGACACGTACAGGCATCTACGTACTCAGATTATGTTGGAAAGATCAATGAGGGTATAAATTCAAAATTGAATCGCAAGTCCCATATCGATAGAGGGAACACTAACAACATTTGGAATTCCACCATGCAAACACTTGATCATGATGAGTCTATGTATATATACTCTAAAACATGTAAGAAACAAAAAACAACGACACATAAAATAGTTAAGAGCGATTTCTCAATCATTGGGGGCGCAGCAGTATCGCCCACTGTCGTGGCCCCACATTAACCTGAAATGATGAAACAAAGAGATCAATTATATAAAATTATACAACAAGTGAAGGGAAAACTTTAAAGCCTTATAAACTCCGCAAGTATACGGGCCGTATCAAGTAATAAAGTAGTGAGAAAAGATCGTCCCACGAGGACTAGTATTTCAGCCACTAATTCGTTATCTCAGCTTTAGTTGGACCAATGAGTAAAAAGGGTGAGTTGTAACCTAATGAATTTTTAAGGAGTTTAATAGAAAACACGCATTCAAGATGAAGAATCTCAAAGACGATAGTTTAGAAAAGTTAATCAGTGGAGAAAAATGTAGCTAGGGCATAGAAATCCCCCTATGTTCCTTCGAGTATTTGAATTAAATCCCTAATTGACTATTATTCCCATGATTGATGATCAATTCTCTAAAATTAGACTAAGTCCTAATGTCTTGACGCTACCTTAGTCCGTTATCTTTGAAAACAACCTAATGTCTTAGTATTGTTTGGAAAGATCATTGTATTAAACCAGAATTATGAGATCGCATAAACTCGTAAGCCTATGTCTAGGTCATGCAACTCTATGATGAATTAACGGTTCGATTAAATGCACCAACATCTCTATTGTCATACACCAACCTATGAACAATCTAAAAGGTGATCAATCTTTAAGAAAGCTTTAAGCAAAGATAATTCAATCAATCATGGTAAATAACTTTCAATCAAGAATTCAAACAAATACTCAAATTCACATAGGGTTCATCCTCGCCCTAACTACTAAAGAAAATTAGCCGAGCATGGCTAGGTTAACAAAATAGAAGAAAAGAAATGAAAATTGGAATTGTTCTTGCATCCTCTTTCTTCCTTCAGCCGTCTCCTTCGTTTCTTCCTTTGTCCTTTCTCTCTAAATTAAACCTTTGGTAAATACCGAAGTTTAGAGAGCATAAGGATGTTATTTTCTCTCGTGTGTACTTTGGTTGCTTCTGCGTCTTGTCTCTCTGTTGTGTTTAGTGTGTATCTCCCTTGCTCTTTATATAGAAATTCCCTTAGGCTGACTTGGTCGTGATCGATCCTATCTTAAATACAAGATATGCAATATCCTTTGAGATCTCCAATCATCTCCAAATCTTTTGCAATCCACTCTCTCATATCACACAATTTATTCAAATTGATTTCCTTTTTCTGCTCCTTTCTCAATCAGCTAATAACTCCTGCAAGATATATAAATAGTAATAAATTTAATCCAATATATCTCAGAATTGATACTCATTTAATTATAAAATCTGCACTTATCAACAGGTCCGGAGACTTGTGGAAGCAGAAGAATCCTTAGCTTTCATTTAAATACGTTGGAGTGTCCAAATGTCTAAGGAGTATAAGAATAAGTGATGAAAAAGAAAGTAACGCATAATATTTTCAAGATGTGAGTAACACTTTCCTTTAAACTTAATTCACCTTTGCTTTTACTACGATTTTGGATTGACGGACAAATTTTCGGCATGATATAATGAAGTCCCTTTAGTATAGATTGCACTTCCGATATTAAAGTAAAGACGGTTAAGGTGCAGAAATACACATGTGTTTTGGTCAAAGGAGCGCCCAGTAGCAAATGCTTTTTTTAGGTGCAAAAGTGATTATGTGGTTACGAAATTGGAACAAAAATCACAGAAATTGTTAGAGGGAAGGATGTTGACTGTTAAATTGGAAGGTTTGACTAAAATTGATGACGTGTATGCTGACTAGGACTGTGTCAGAGACAAGTGGAACTTAAATCGCTGAGTAATTGATGACTGAGAAAAATATAATTTATTATCTGAAAAAATAAAATTTATTTATCTGCCAAAAATATAATTTATTATAAAAAAAATATTTTATATTGATGCATTGTATTTTTTTAAAAATCAAAATAATAGCGATAGATTTTTGTTTTTTTAAAATTAATTAGATTAGATATTCTAATATCTTCCCCAAATTCGACTTCATTTCGTATTTCTCATATCATCACTTTCTGGTTCGTGATCCGCCTCGTTCAACGGGGAATAGCTTCCTCAAGGCCATCAGCAAGGATCCTTTAAGATAATCTACTCGAATCCATTTTCGTTCAAGTCTCTAATACCTGCTCCGACTTGCTCCGTGCTGCCATCATCGGCGTCGCCGATACACCCTACCACGACGCTCTTTTCTTCTTCGACATCGCCCTCACTGACAACTACCCTAGTGAGCCTCCCAAGGTTCATTACCTCTCACACGGGCACCGGGTCAACCCGAATCTCTATAGCAACGGCAAGGTCTGCCTGAGCCTACTCAACACATGGTTTGGCGGAGAGAGCGAGCTTTGGAACCCGGAAATGTCGACATTATTGCAGGTTCTGCTATCGGTTCAAAGCCTCGTCCTCAACGAAAAACCCTATTACAACGAGCTTGCATACCACGAGAAACAAGTATTACAATCAGGACGTGTTCTTACTCGCCTGGAGAACTACAATTAACCTGATTCAGAATCCTCCAAAGAACTTTGAACCCTTAATTAAGCACTAATTTCACCAGCGAGCAAATGCGATTCTAGTGGCGTGTGAGGCGTACGTGAACAGGCGCATGATGGTCGGATTTTACGGGTGTGACAAGGCGGCTCCAACGCCGGGTTTTAAAATTTGGGACGGAAGTTTCAGACGAGTATTAAGTAGGGAGAAATCGCGAAGGAAAGTAGTTTGTTCAAATAAATAAATTTTATTTTTTTGGATAAATAAATTTTATTTTTCCCAATCATCAATTACTCAGCCATTTAAGTTCCAGTTGTCTCTAACATAGTCCTAGTCAGCATACACGCCATCAATTTAAGTCAAGCCTTCCAACTTAACAGTCAACATCCTCCCCTTTAACAGTTTATGTGACTTTTGCTCCTATTTTGTAACCATATAGTCACTTTTGCACCTAAAAAAACATTTGCTACTGGGCACTCCTCTAACCAAAGCACACGTATATTTTTGCACCTTAACCCAAGTAAAGACAACAATAGCTTTTATAAAGTGATAATTTGATTTTATCTTTTTGTACACTAAATAACAAAGACAATGAGTTTAATCTATTTTTATTGCGGGATTTTTGACATAATTTGTATGTCACAAATGAAATGATGATGTAGGGTTTTTATAGACTATGAAGTGATGTTTTGAAGTAGTGTCACACCTCTTCATTAAAAGTTGTGTTAGATTTATGAACCTTTTTAAACTAACATAACTTGCATAACCAATAGTTATTTAAAGTAACATTTAAAAGAAGACCTGCCCCTTCCTTTATAGTATGTAAAGTTTTTTTAAAATCCAACATAAACTTTCGCCAAAAACTTTTAGTCATAACCCTTTTATATGTGTCTCTAAAATAAAAAAGATATAACTTTAGTGACTTTTAGTGTTATAACTTCTTACACAACTTTTTACATAAATCCTTTAATTTAATGAACATGTCTTTACAATAAAAACACATCTCTTCGTTTTAAAATATTCCAACAAAATCTTGAACTCACAATGATTGATAGCCCATCATATAGGAGACCGTCAATATTGCAGTTAACAATAGTTATAAAGTTGAATTCCGAACTTCGCTAGTATGAAGTTTCACGTACACAACTACACATACACCAACACAGACAAATCACACATAAAAGCTTCGTTTGTATGAGGTATATAAAACTGATAAGAGAGAATCCGGGAATAGCCTATGATCAATATTCTTTTCGGTCTTAAATATAAGACAAAATTGACTTTTTTTTTGAAGAGATTAAAGAAGCTAAAAAAGTTATTTAATCATATCATATGTTGTGTATGTATCCTTAAATTATATATCATCAATTTATAAATTAGACAAAATAAATTGAAGAAAAAATGACAAATATAAATATTTTAAAATAATTTAATCAGCTCCCTTAATCTCTTAAAAAAAATCAACTTTATAGGACCGTAATATATATGCCTAGCTAGTCCCCATTATATATATAAAGCTTCCAAGATTATACCTATAAAGGCCGATATAGAAATTATTTATGTCTTGTTTTTAATCATATCGGTAAAATCCCTTATATACTATGTTACGGCAAAGTTTTGAATTTTCTTTCACTATAAAAGTTAGGCGCCCTCATTTGACTAATTGAATATACAACACTAGTTGATTAGTCAAGAGATCTACATTCTAGAGCTAGCGGATCAAGAGTCAAGACTCATCGCACATTTTAATTTACATCGTTAGAATGTAAATTATAAACTTGTCAGATCAGATTACATGACGAATTATACTCGAGCATGCATGTTTAAAACCAATCGCTGAAACATTCCTCACCATGTTGCCGGCAAACCTAGTGAGTGGCAGAGCTCAAAAATTTAAAATTTTATGAACATAATAAAAGATTTGAAGCCAGGTAATTAACATTATCAATACTGCACTAAAATATGGCTATTACACGTCTTTTTTCTTTTACCTGAACTATTACACGTCTTTAAATATCACTTAATAACAGTTATCTTTTATAGTTAATTATTGTATAGAGGCGTATATAATATCTTACTTATGAAAAAATAGCATGCCTTTTGTTTTCCGATTTCATTTTGAATACCAAATCCATGAGGTCTAACTATTGACCGGCAAAATGAAAAAGAATTAACAAAAGCCTCCAAAAGGTTTGGTGTGGACCCTATTGGAGTATAGGCTTAGGATCAATGTTGTTCTGAAAGTTTTTCTTGTTTCAATATTGCTTTGAAAGTTTCAAAACGTAGCAATGTTGCCCTATTTCGTTAGAAAACTAACATTGACTGTAAAAAAAATTGACATTGACCGTTAATTTTTAATGAAAATAGGCAACATTGTTACGTTTTGAAACTTCCTAAGCAACATTGAAATAAATAAAAAAAACTTTCAGGTAAACATTACTCCTTAGCAAAAACTTCTAAAGTAAATTTGTTACTTACCCTTTAAAAAATATACTAATGAAGAGATTATTTTTATTTTAGAGTTTTTACCCATTAAAATATTTTTTTTAAAAAATAAAAAGTAAAATATTTAAATCTAAATCGTCCTGTGAACAGTATCTCATCTGAACAATCACGATTCACGACACAAGACTGACCTTACCTGACTATCCAAAAGAATCCAAAAGATTGGCAGGAAACGCGGTCCACCTTGCTCCTCATCAATCATCTTGATCTCTCTTTCTATAAACTTCTCAGCCTCTTCCTCCATAGTCTTATTATCACCATCTCCCTCACTCTCTCATATACGCCATATTTAAAACACCAGAGACCCTTACTTCATATACATACAAACTTCTATAACATCCTTATCCCCGCTACTTCTCTCTCTGGAACCATTAATATTTATCATTGGAAGAGAGAAAGGGGACAAAAGTAAAGGGGAAGAAGGTTAATGGGTAACATAATTGCTCTGAAGAAAAATCTCGCTAATATCTGTCTCCCCCATGTTTGATTGCATGGTGGATCCTGTAGGGTCTTGATGAATTGCAGAGAAAAAAGATATATATTTATATATATATTCTTGTAAAATATTGATATTGCAGAGAGTAGCTGAGACAAGCTAAGCTAGCAATAATCCACGGCCTAGAAAGAAAGCGACTTGGAGAATAACCCATCATCGTCATCCCGTTCACGAGACTAGTTTTGCTTTTTGGCTTCCCCAGTGAAGTGAATGATTCCTTTCTCTGCCACGTCCTGTTCACTACGCTAGGTTTCTTCTTCGTTTCTGGGGAAGTCGCCTTCTGCTAGTTTTGTTGCGAGGTGCAAAAGTTGCCCTACAGGATTCCACATAATCGGGCAAATATTGTATCATCAGAATATATATCGCATCTCTCACTTTTTCACTTTTGCTTTGGAGTTTTCTGCAACAACAATGTTTTCTTCAGCCATGTCCAATTCTGCTTCTTTGTCTGAAGACGAAGCCACTGTCTCTTTCTCTTCTGGTACTAGACTCCAGAACTTCACCGAACCAAGTCACATCGTTTCGACCATCCCTGACCCTCCTCAGCAGTCTCAAAAGATAAAGAAAAAAAGAAGCCTCGCTGGTAATCCAGGTAATTATTATTAATGAATTCTTTAGTTTTTTACTCTTTTTCCTCAAATTTCTATTATACCAGCTATGTGCTTAGGTTTTCTTAATTTGTTATTTCAGACCCAGATGCTGAGGTGATTGCGTTATCCCCAAACGCCCTTCTGGCCACCAATAGATATGTGTGTGAAATCTGCAACAAGGGTTTTCCGAGAGATCAGAACCTTCAGCTACACAGGAGAGGGCATAACCTTCCATGGAAGCTGAAAAAAAGGAACAGCAAGGAGGTGAAAAAGAGAGTCTATGTTTGCCCCGAACCTTCTTGTGTTCACCACAATCCATCCAGAGCTCTGGGTGATCTCACGGGTATTAAGAAACACTATTGTAGAAAACATGGAGAGAAGAAGTGGAAATGTCACAAATGCTCCAGAATTTACGCTGTTCTGTCTGATTGGAAAGCTCATTCCAAAACCTGTGGAACTAGAGAATACAGATGTGATTGCGGAACCGTTTTCTCCAGGTAATTAATTTCTCACCGACTTGGTGATTATTTCAAGTTAGTTAATAACTTACTTTAACTTCTCTTCTCAACTGGCTAATAACTTGGTTTAACTTCTCTTCTCAACTGGCTAGTTTTACATAGATGGATTAATTCAGGTGGTTCAGTGTGTGAGTCATCATGCTCTTGCTTTTGACTTCACCACACGGTCATATATCAAAAGAGGGCTTCTTTAATATTTGATTTCGAGTGGTTCTCTGTTTTCACTTTTCACACACAAGAATGGTAAGATCTATACTTGGAATATATATCTGCTGCTCTAATGCAATGTATAGCAGGTTGCATGAAAGTGGAGACAGCTAATATACAAGTGTTTGTTGCCAGCTGAGGCTTAATTAATTAGTGCGCTATATATATTATATTTAAAAGAAAAACTGAACAATAATCTGTTCCTTAATCCTGAAACTGCCAAATGAATGTGCGGCAACCACAAAAAGCACAATCGATGTGTCCATCGGTTGTTTGCATTACTGTTTTGCCCGTGAGTCGTGGCTCATTAGTAATTTTGTTTTTTCTTTTAACCTGACCTTATAAATCTGGGTCCGGCCGGGCAATGGATGCATACCCGTATTCATGTAAAACATACCAATTTATTGTTGTAGACCACACTAAAAATTTTCGGGCTTCAGAATTCAGATATAGTTTGCAATTTCACTATGGTGAAAAAAACAAACAAAGAAATTATGGCTAGCTTCATCATAAGCACGCATCTCTTCCGCGTCAAGTTTCTCCAGCTGTAATATATTGTTAATCGAAATGAAGTAGACGTATGATGTTTCTCTTTTTACATTTTAACTGAGAATGGAATTATTTGCTGAGAATTGTCTTCAACCTGTTCATCATTGTGATTTCTGATAAATCTGCAAAAATTTCTGACATGCCAGTTGCTTTCTTGTTTGCTTCATCAGTAGGGGATAGGGATACGTATGGGTTTGTTCAGTTTTTCTATTATATTACACATCTTCACGACATGCATGAGCTCTTATTTCGAAAGACATTTTCGTCATTATAGCAATTTTCCCAATAATTTATCAATATTTGATGAGCCATGCATAAAGCAAGCATCCTCCATCTAATGGCCATTCTCCTCTCTCCCCCTGCAACATAAATTATTTATTATTGTGACATTACTATTGTTTGTAGATGATTAATAATTTAATTAAAACTTTTAATTCGATTGTGTGTACGTAAAAACCGCAGGAAGGACAGCTTTATAACTCATAGGGCATTTTGTGATGCCTTGGCTGAAGAAAGTGCAAGACTCGCTGCTAATCAACTAGCTGCTTCCACAAACCCAATGTTATTTCAATCTCTCTTCCCTTACCAAAATCAAATCGTGATGAATCCCTGGGACCCATCTTCTCAAGAAAACCCTAACCCTAGTAACATGGATGCCGTCCAAATCAAGACGGAAGCTCAGAGTTTTGAGGTCCCATGCCTCTCTTCTCCGGCGCCATTTCTTCAAGTGCAGCAGCAGAATCAGAAGAACATGATAAACCCTTTCTTGGGAACTCTCCATGTGCCCTCAAACGCCGCCACGTCGGCCCACCTGTCAGCCACTGCGCTCCTCAGAAAGGCTGCAACTGTGGGCTCCACTGCCATCACAGCAGGCCCAGGTGCTGCCGCTGCAGCTGATGGTGGTGGGCCCCAGGCAACGATGCCTCACGTGACTCAGCCAAGCACGGGCGAGTTTGGACCTCCGACTCAGCAGACCGACTCGGGGGGTCATGATTACGTTGGAGGGCTCATGACCCGGAATCAGAGTGAACGTCTGACCAGGGACTTCCTCGGCCTGACCGCCTATGTAGACGGCGGAAGAAACGGTGGTTCCATTGACGTTGGCCTGAACGCGAAGGATATGCTGGTGTTCACTGGGGGCGTAGAGTATGATCCGTATCTTCCATACGATCACCATTATCACTCACTCTTCAAGTCCCAACAAGATTTTGGATTTTTTGGGACTGTCACTGCCCCGGCGACGTGGGGGAGCTCTTGAGACAAACAAGAAAATACATTACAAAACAAGGAGGCTAAAATGGACAACCGAGATTCTGCTTTAATTTTGTTCTAAACTTGTCAGTTTCGTTTCCCTATGTGTTGTTTATATATTTGGATATTTAGTGATTTTTTTTTGTTCATCAGGAAGTGTAATGCTTAATTATATATACAAGATCAGCTTCCTCTTGAATATATAAGCCGAAGAGAGAGATCAAAGGAGAACCTGGGAATTCAATAAATTATACATCATAGTTTCAATATATGTAATATATATAGAATGAATCTGTCACTTCAATCAGAGGCAGGGGACAAAATAAAGGTAGGAGGAGACTGTGTGCATGTCTGTGTTGCATGCAGGGAGTTAGTGTACTGCGGGGCCTTTCATTTCTTGTCTATTATATTTTTAACCGATGAAATGTCACATGCAATATTATGACGATGAATTCAATCTTTCATTGTTGATCTGCCTTGAGCCCTTGACTAATGGTACTATTTGGGTTGCATTTTCAAAAAATACACTTCCGTAAGTGAAGATAAAACTCCTCTCACATACAATATAAGTTGTGTTGGAAAATCAACTTCTATCACTAATTCAAACATGTAAATTATAGTTTAGTTTTTATTTTGGTCAACCTTTTCCCTCTAAGGTGAAAGTTTAATCATCGATCTCTTGTAGCTAGAATCTAATTAAATGCCAGAGTGGCAATTCAAACATTATATAGCAAGCTTCTGTGTATGTGAATCCCGAATCCTAGTCCGTGAGGCCACCAACTTATTATAATGCCGCCCACCAGGCCACCACCAACACATTTGAACCGTACAACCTGTCTATATATCATATATGCATGGGTCCCTTCAACTAGTTAATTAGGGGTTGGGAAAGGTTAGAAGATAGTGCAATCGAGAAGACAACTGTACTTAAACAAATTTCTACTACCTACGTTGGGGCTAATCTTTTTTTTCTTTAACGTATACTTGCATGAATGTGTCCTCGTTTAATCATTCTTCTTTGAACCAGACTGCAAATTAATCACCAACAAATATGGTTGAGAAACTTTAGGAAATATATAGTAGTGGACATACTTTATATATATATGTATACACCCCCAAAGCATTGTACTCAAATTCCAAGAAATTCGTTTCCTCTTCGCTTGTCATCCGTTTCTTTAGGGAGCTAGCTTTGATCAAACAAAAGTAAATAGGGCCTTTTATAAATTAAAGAGGAAGGTGTGTAATTCAAACCTGCTAGCTATAAGCGTGGATGAAAAGGTTTCATGGCCGGCCATATGTGTATTTGTGCCGAAGTGGCACTAATTAAACCAAAAGGAAAGAGCAATGTCAACACGTACGGTCATCTATGTAAGGAAACTCAATGAAATTAACTCGAAATCAATGAATTACGTTCCTCACAGTTGCTTTATTAAATTATGTGCACACCTCCCATTTCGTAGTTCGTTATAATTCAGACTCTTACTGCTTAGCATTATATGCCTTGCATAATATATTTTGGCACTTGATTTTGGTTATTTTGATGCCAAGAGAGGAAAGTGAGGGACAAAACCCAAAGGCATGTATGTATAAACCGCTGATGAGAAGATACTAGTATAGTTGAGCTCTCAGGCTCAGCATCTTTGCCTATCGAAGAATGGGGAAATTAAACTGTATTGTCACTGGAAAATAGAGAAAGAGCCTAGGGATTAACAAAAGAAAGAAGGTCCAATAGCTTTTCAAAAGTACTTACGTACACTTATAATTTTTAAATTTATGACTAGTTTGCATTGCTAAGGCTATGTAAAAATATTGCTTCTTTTCATATATTCTCTTCATTGCACTCATATATAGACAAACCAAAAGACTCTGTCCTCTTCCCTCTCTCCGGCATGCTTGTCTATGTCGTCATCTTCCACTCATGTCTCGTCCCCTCTTCAAATCAAGCCGTCCACTTAGGATCAATCACCAACGACGACTGTCTCTTAACTCCACTTTTTTGTTTTTTTGGCTAACGCATTAGTTGCATTAAACGGTATCCGGCCGGGTTGGGTTTCTCTCCTTATCTTTTTCTCATTATCCCTCATTATCCTTAAATCATATCCATTCAATCAATCACAATACTACTTTAACTTTTCTCTCTTCTTCCCAATCAACGGCTCAGATGAGCCTATGAGAGAAAAGGAGAAATAAGATCATGAGAATATCCTCTCCCGTATCCGGCCAGACTTACAGATAAAGGTCAAGAACCTTTAGAAAAGAATAAAAAAGCTTCCCTAGGAAGTTATCCAGTTCACTACCACGTATTTATCAACACCATTCTTGACTCTTGAGTATATATCTTCCCTGGAAGTTGGATATCTTGAATAATTAGCTTTAATTTACCGTGATTTTCCGGTGCATCGTCTGCTTGTTTCAGAACTAAAAAAAAAAGGTCTCATGACCAACAAGCATTTGTACTGTACTGTCTCGTTTTTTAATACACAAGAAAGTGGAACAAAAGGTCTTGATTAATGCAAGCGAGGAATGGTGAAAAGTAGAGACTCATGCCCTGAGAATATGAGATGGCAATGATGACGCAGAAAATTGAAAAGAGAAAGCATATGTCATCATTAAATTGTATGTAAGCAGCCTGACCATCTCAGTGGGGTGGAGGGAAGAAAAAAAGAAACACTATAGTCAAAATTCTCCGGATCACTTGTGATACTAAGACATCAAAAGCAGGTATAGTTTGGTCAAAGGAGCATAATAAAAATTGGACCCAAATAAAATATGACGCGTGAGAAAAACTGTCATGTATACATGTTGATGTTCTAGTCAAGCTAAGCATGTTTAATATGAAAGGTTCAAAATACAGGGTCAAAATATAAAAGAAGAAACTTGAGATTTATATATGAAGGCTAAGTGCATCTTTTGATAAAGAAACTGTTTTTCAAATGTGATTGATAATGAATATTATTTTACTTATTTGTATCTCTTGATTAATAAATTTAGGAATGTTTAATTAATAAATAATAGGTTTTTTTATTTAATTAGATTTTGGGCTTTTAATTGGATTTAATTTATTTTTATGATTAAATTATAGATTTACAATGCTTCACTATTTTTGCCATAACTTTTGATCTAGATATCCGACTAGCCTAATTCTTCTTTCATTTTTTAGATGATTCAGAGAGTTACAATTGATATGAAGACTTGAAGGCTAATTCGGACAAGAAGATAGACAAAATTGGAGTTAAAGAGAGACACATTTTTCTGGATTTTTTATTGGGCCCGAATTTTGTAATAAAAAACCAATTATTATTAGAGGCTTCCATATTGGGCCGGGTTTGTAACCCTAGCCGTCATTCCCTTTTAGGTTAACTTAGATGGCGGCTACAAACATATTATGCATAACGTTTTATGAGATTTTCGGATTAAATTATAAACTTTTTATTTTCTCTGAGTTGTTCATCATGTTCATGGCATTCTTCATCTTTTCATATCGTTTTGCCCAGCCATGCTTAGCTAAGCTTCTGTACTTGACCCACGGATTGAGGATTCCACGAATTCAGAGGACCCGCACTTCAATCAATAACGTAATTCGTTTCTGTTTATTTTAATCGGATCCGATTATAATTGCAGATTGGGTGTTAGATTTAATACCCATATTGATATCCCAGAGACATAGGTCAGACCAAGTTACAAAGAGCGTTGTGCGATCGCATGGTGATCTTGCCACTTGTTCGATCAGATGCTAGCCGATCGTCTAGTCGAGGGAGTTTCTGGACAAACGCAGGTCCAAAATCAATCACGAGTTCAGGTATTATGTTTTTGTCTAATGAAGATTATGGAATCTCAATTCTGGGTTAATCATTTTTAATCTCATTAATCTCATTTTCTTATATTATGTTTTAACTTTGTTTCGTTTAAATTAAATTTAAAAACTCCCCCATTTTGGTTACTGTTTTATTGTGCTTACTGTCGATTTTAGGTACTCGCTGTGAATTCTTTGAGAGAAACGATTCAGGTTCTCTATACTGCAATTTTTATTGAACTTGGTTTGCTCGACAAATCTCGTCAGTGATTACGTTATACTCCCTCTGGTCCTTATTATAAGGCACCAACTAACTTTTCTCACAAACTAATAAAAGTAGTTAAAGTCAATAAAGTTATCCTAGAATTTAAGTAATTTCCAATATTACCCCTACTAATTCCACTAAACTCTAATATTATATTAATTATTACTCTCACTCATCACCTTTATTAATTAGGGGTAGACATAGAAAAAAATAATCAATGCTCATTGGGAACAAGTAAGTGCCTTATAAAAAGGACCAAATAAACTTGCTAGTTGGTGCCTTATAATAAGGACCAGAGGGAGTACCATGTAAGTTTATAAAATGAGTTTTGTCTCAACTTGCATGAATGCAGGGGCGGACCTAGGGGCTAGGGGTGCCCCCTTAAATTACATAATAGAACCCAGATGTTCATAAAATTTCACTTTAGTCCCCACTAAAGTTTAGTGGAGGGACTAAAATGAATTATTGGAATGTTTATAGGAGCTGAAATGTAATTTCATGAATATTTGGGTTCTATTCTATAATTTTTGCCCCCTAATTACAATTCCTAGCTCCGCCTCTGTGTGAACTACTTTTCCAACGCCAACTCAAATAAACCATAAATAATAATACAGTTATAATTGCCTCAAGGATATTGACATATTTATGTGTTGGACGGCAAACAAATTGAGGTGATTTTTCTCGTGTGACTTCACAATCTTTTATTTTAACAAATATACACAATATATATCTAAACGAAGATATAGTATGCATTTAAAGAAAAAAAGGTAAACATAGATAGAAAAAATCTCTTTAAAGTCTCAAGGAAAAAAAATGTCAAAAATGTCTCACATAATATTTTGATGTAAAAAAAGTCTCATTAACAATTCATTTAGTATGTGATTAACAATTCCATCTGTAAATTTTAATAACTCTTTATGACCATTTTGACATCAGAATTCTTGTAGAATTTTTTTTGACATTTTCTTTGTCTTTGGGACCTTAGAGAGGGATTTTCCCATATAAATATACCCCCCCCCCCTCTCTCTCTCTAACGTAACTCGGTCACTTCCTATTCGAGTGGACTCACCATTCAAGCATGGAAGTGGGAACCTTCGCGACGTACAGTTCTGTTTCCCAATGTTCGATGGGCCGATCCTAGTCCGAACTCTTCAAAATTCATGGGCTCAAAGTTGAACACGTTGTTTTTCCCCCTAAAAGCCCACAATTTTCGTACAAAAATAATAAAAGGTCACAATTTCTACGAGCTTCCCAATCCCAAACTTGGTTTGCAAATTTTGAAAATAAATCGGCTCCAGCTAACTGGCATTGTAATTGGGGGCTGGAATTTTTTTTTTAAAAAAAAAATCCTATTTATGCTTACTTGTTTTTTTTAAAAAAAATGGAACACGAGGCAAAAAAAATAGAGAACATCTTTAAAAAATTTATATTTGAAGGAAGAGGAACGCGAGTTTATAGTTGTCGCGCGAAGTAAGGAGCTGTTTAAACCGCTCAATTCCAGAAATTGAGCCACCATATTTTCGCACTTGATGATTCAGCTCATGCATTTTCTGTACAAATCCAGAGAACAAGTGACTCTGAAATGGATAGAAGGAAAACGTCCTGGTTTTCGACGATCCACACGCTAGCATTGGTGTTCCTGGGGAGCATAATCTGCCATGGATCCGCCCTCTCAATCAGTCTGATCGAAAGGGAATGCGTATCGGAGAACATTTTACACGACGGCGACACCGTTTCTGGGAATTTCGTGGTGATGGACCATGACATCTTCTGGAGTTCTGACCATCCCGGAATTGAATTCACTGTAATAATTCCCTTTCTCCATATGAATCATTTAAGAATGATTTCAGATCGATCGATATTATTGAAATAAGCGATAGGTATGGTGCTTGTGCTTGTGGTTGAATTGTACGTAGGCCACGTCTCCCGACGGTGTTTTGATGTATGCTTTGAAGGACACATCAGGGGACAAGTTCGAGTTCAAAGCCCGAGAAAGTGGAATATACAACTTCTGTTTCAAGAACCCCTCTTCAACCCCCGAGACTGTTTCCTTCTACATTCACGTCGGCCACATCCCCAATGAGTCCGGCTTTGCCAAACATGGTCGCTTCCACTTCCTCTCTCAATTAATTATTGCAAAATTGTTTTATTATTATATACCGTCGTCATCTTCGTCTTGTTACCCAGTTGCATTATCTTTAACCTCCTTTGTTATGATGAGTCGTGTGACTCATCGATTGTGGCTGTGACTTCAGAGCATTTAGACCCTGTTCAGGTGAAGATCGCCGAGTTGAGAGAGGCATTAGAGGCTATTATATCAGAGCAAAGGTATTTGAAAGCACGTGAGGCTAGGCATCGACACAGTAAGTTGCTTTTGTTCTCCCACACTAATAGTAATAATGTTCTTCAAATCATTATACATTCAGTCCAATTAGTGTGTCGCGTGAATTTTGAACATTGATTTTGCTGTAATTTTGTTTCCTTGTTCGATGAATTTGGGAGTGCAGCAAATGAAAGCACTAGAAGACGTGTTGTATTCTACACAATTACGGAGTATGTTTTATTTGCTTCAACGAGCATCCTCCAGGTGATATATATTCGTCGCCTTTTCAGCAAGTCATATGTTTACCACCGCGTATAGTCTTCACTTCTTCGTCAATCATCCTTATCATTCTGCCTTTCTTGTACTTTTGCCGTATGATGTCCCATTGAATTTTTGGGTCAAGTATTTGACGTTTGACCATCGGATAGGTAGGATGGTTCCAATCATATTTTTCCCCTTTATTTCACATTTTTCATGTTTACTTCAAGAGGAATGTGGGTATATGTGTAGTTCGACAATGTTGATAGGTTTGTGCTGAAAGAAACGTACAACGTTGAGTCATACTTTTTTTGTTGTCATCTACGTCTTTTTACATGCCTTAGTTTTTACTGACGGATTGATGTCTTTAATACTCCCGACTGAGGAAAATTCGCGACAGTGATGAACGTGTGGAAGAATTCTGAAGTATTCTTCTTCTGATTCAATTTAACACCTCCGTGTCACGGAATTATCTTGAGAACTGTTATCACTGATTTACTATAACGAGTGATCACGAGCAGTTTCCTCCGCTCATATTCCGTTGAACTCATAAAATGTCTCACCAGTCTCACAGTTTGCATAAGAAGAGGGTGGAATAGAGAATAGCGGAAAGGGAGAAGCCACACCCCTTTCAGTATTTTCTTCATTGTACTTTTCACTTTTTTTTTAAATAAGCACATGTATCCTCTGAGATAATCCCGTTCAATACACTATTAAACACTAAATATGTCCACCTCTCTCAACCTTGAATCACCTCTTTGAGGAAATAATATCTTATGCTGTGGAGACAATCATATTTAAGACATTGTCGGGCACTAAACTTATCCACCTCTCCCAATTCAAATATTGATTCATCATGTTGTGAGGAGATATGATGAAGACAATCTTGTTCGAGACAATCGTGCTCGAGTCACTATTGGATTCTAAATATGTCCACCTCTCCAAAGTCCAACTTTGATTCCTCGCTTAACCCAAACCTCTCGGCTGTACGTTTCACTTCTTCCTTAACATGCCTCTTCTCCAAAGCCCGGTCTAGCTAGCCCATTAGTGTCCTTTTTCTTTCTTTCTTTTTTGTATCCCACCCGATTCACCGGAACCTTCGGTTCCAACTAATCCGGATTTCGCTCCGCGTTAGGCCTATGGTTGTGAAATAAGAGCTTCAAACACTATTTTCTCTATTCCCACGCCTCGAGTGGTGGAAAGCAAGCCCCTTTCCACTTACTCTCAAGGAATGTTGATAGCCCATTATTTTCTTGTTCATTACAAGTTCTTGGAAATCATGTCTAAAGGATCCCGTATAAAGGAAACAGACTTTGGACACAATCATATAGTGAGAATACATCTCAATAATTACCATTACTTTGGAATGGGCCCAATACACACATGGGCCATTTTATTCTCATCCACTGTTATTTACGTGGTATTTTTTGGGCCCATCATTTGGGCTGCAGATAAGAATCCTGAGTTTTTTTTTTTTAGTAAGAAGAATATTGAGATCTTACATGTATGTCTTTCGATTCCAGTAAGACATATTTTTGCTTCAAAAATTTGCATGAAGACATTTTTTGCCTCGAAACTGC
Organism: Acacia pycnantha; assembly: GCA_025563575.1. Taxonomy (NCBI): domain Eukaryota; kingdom Viridiplantae; phylum Streptophyta; class Magnoliopsida; order Fabales; family Fabaceae; genus Acacia; species Acacia pycnantha. The sequence continues at coordinate 1,385,558 of JAMWYP010000218.1, forward strand.
CCTACTGTGAAAACTTTCAAAATTGCCCCCCAACTCTAAAAACATTAATATATCAAAATTTCATAATTATTAATGGGGCATAACGTCATTATTGTTGGTAAACAGAGGTTTGGATGAATTATGAATTAGCGAATGGGAAGGAGCTGAGATATCGTGAAGAGAAATCAGAGAGTAGTTAATAGCCTTCCATTGAAGACGAAATCAGTTGATGGCTTGTTATGGTCAAAAACCGGGACCAGGTCGAAGTCCTCGTTGTAATTGAACTATTGAAGGCTTCAATTCAACTCCAGGGCAAGTGCCCTGGACTTCCTATTTAATACCCTCCGCCCACCGTCGCATGACATTATTTAAAGTAAAACGTGTTTTTGTGCGGCTGTTTATAATTCTATGGTTGTCAGAGTTGGAAGGAGTCATTTTTTAAGAAATATAATAGCAGGTTGTATTTAAAAAACTACTGTCTAATGCCATGAATTTAATAAGTTGCCCATGCCGATGATCGTTACGAGAACTCACGCCGTTTGGTACAACGGAAGTGGATTGCGGGAAGGGAAATGGGACTGTGGGAGGGGTTGGGAGCTTTTCTCAATCTAACATTTGGCTTGTTTGATGTCAACGTTTTCAGGAGCGTGGGAGCGTTTGCCATCGAATTAATGGGCTATAAAGAAAAAACTCAACGTGGTGTTTTTGGGTTGAGCTTTAGGTTCATTGAATTTTAAGTCAAAAAAAACTCAAAAAGTCAGTTAAGGAAAAAGCTACATCATCTTTTTCCAAAAAGCTGTCGAACTTTTTTTTTTATAATAATTTTTTTTTTTAAAGCCAGATAGTTTTTAAGTCACCGTTCCTATCGTCAACCCAAATATGTCAATTATATTTTTTGTAACTTCTGAAATCATAATTTTAGAAGTTTTTAGCTCAAAGAAAACTCATTTCATATATTTACTTTGTAAATCGTAAAGGTAATTTTTTAAAAACTAATCCAAACACATTTTAAAAATTTCTTACCTTCTTGGTAGGGTATATCGACCGTCATTGCAGTTGCTGACCCTTTTGTTGGCGTTTATTTCCCTTCATTTAGTCTTATGTTCTCGCTGGAGTTTGTGCCTTCTAGTTTGTTTGCTTCATTTCTAGAGATTTCATTTGTCTTTTGTTCATTAAGTTGTCTCTATTTCTATTTCTGAGACTCTTTATCTTTATTTAATTGCATTATACTCCGTATCTGTATGAAAAGAAAGAAAAGAGAGACAAAGTAAATTAAAATATTATATTTAAAATGAGAGAAATTCTTGTGTCTAGCTTCTATATGCAGTAATGGAGGAAGTTATTTTAGGTGACTGATATTAAAACACATAACCGTGGTTAAAACGTACGAGAATTGGAAAAATGTGGGGAAATCCAGGGAAGGAGGGGCAATATAAATTAGCAATTATGTATTTGGGGAGAAAATATTAATTGAAAACTAAAAGCGACCATTGGCTTGATCCCCGGGGAGGGAATAGAAAAGTGAAGAACGTGATCAAAAAGAAAAAAGGAAGAAAAAAAACGAGAAACGGAAAAAGCGAAGAGGTGGGGCCTCCGCAACTGCCGCCAATTCCGAGTTTGAAGTTTAAACTTCCATCAACACCAATTCATCAACTATGGGCCTTGGGCCCCACCTTCACGCGCTTCCCCATTGCGGTCCCACCCCACACCACTCTCTCCCTTTCTTTTTTATGCTCGGTAGGGGGAAATAGACTATCTTGCTTTATTTTGTCTGGGTTCTTTTTTAGCGGTTGAGTTTCTCTCATCATCTTTTTCTCATTATCCCTCATAATCTCTAAATCACATCCGTCCAATCAACACAGTACTACTTTCATTTTTCTCTCATTTTCTCAATCAATGGCCAAGATGTGGCCAATGAGAGACAATGAGAAGAAGGATAATGAGAGTATCTCCTTCCCTTTTTTAGGTATGAGCAGGGTGCTTCAAAGGGTTAATAAAGCCTGAAACTTACAACTACTTAAAATATAAACCTTTAAAAACTATTTTAAAGCTTATACTTCTAAGTTTATATATAACTCTCTTTTATTCTTATATACAATCCTACAATATGTCTTAAAAGCCTAACATCTATTTTCCTTTAAATGTAAGGGCTTAATAAGAAAAAGAAAATAATATGTAGTAACAATAGTTGTCCAAACAAGTAGGAAAAAAAAAACTAATTGTATGTTGATTAATGAGATATATTTCTTAAAATTGCCCAAGCATAAGAATCAACATGCAAAACTAAATTTTACACTCTCTCTGTTTTCTTTTTTTCTTTTTTACTTTTCCATATAAATTGGGACAAACTCTTCCTACTAAAACTATAATATTTCATTTGGCAATAAAATATACTCATAGCAATTATTATACTTCAGTGGATAACATAAAGTAGAGGAGAGGGTGTGAGTCAGCATTGTCATCTTAAGCGGTAAAAGAGAATAAAGGTAGGGGTGAATGATTAATGAGAAATCAATGGTTGAGGGTAATGACAATGTGATGTTAAATTTAGGATTAAGGTTAAATTAATAATTTATAAAATTATTAAGATGATATTATAATAATATGATTTAAAAAATGTTAAATAGACCAGGCTTGTAGGTTATGCCTTATAAACATAGGTCCAGTAATAAGCTTGAGCCTAACCTATTTATTAAATAGACGTGGTTAGGCTTTATCTAATCTAAGCTGTAGACCCATACATGTTTTTACCCTTAATCCAAGCTCATGATTTCTTTTCTCATTAGTATTTAAAATTTATATTCAATATAATATAATGCAGTGCAACATCAATATTACAGGAGCCTACGGCCTATTTTTACTGCTACTCCAAGCCTATGATATTTTTTTTCTCGTGATATTTAAAATTTACATTCAAAATAATATGATGCAATGCAACTTCAATATCCAATACAATGAATGTGATAGATTCTCATTGATCTATGTTATAGAAAAAACCATTGCTGGCTAAAAGCTTGACAGCAAAGGCTGTGGTTTGTACGTTGAGCGTTGATTTCATTTTCAAAGCTGTCCATTTGAAGCCCATAAATATCAGATCCTCATTCCCACCGCCTTCTCTGATATTTTCATTTCGGTTCTTACCTCTTATTCCCATTTATTAGTATCCCCATCATTTAGCCTGTGTGTTTGAGTGACGTAGGAGCCATCTTAAACTGACTTATAGGTCCGAAAAACTTTTCAAACCCAGTTCTAGATGGGAAAAAAAAAATATGTTTAGCATAATTTTGAAGGTAACTGACTTTTCACTCGAAAAGTCAACTTAAAGTTGAATTAACATTTTCTTTTTTTTGTTAAAACTTTTTTTCTGAATTTGAAAATTATTTTTAATATATCATCACAACAAATTTATTTCAAACTTACTTTTCTCATAAAAGTTTATCCAATTATACTTCATCTGGTCCTTACTATAAGACACCAACTAATTTTTCTCACAAACCAAAATAAAAGTAGTTAAAGTCAATAAAGTTTTCCTAAAATCTAAATAATTTTCAATATTACCCCTACTAATTGCATTAAACTTTAATATTATATTAATTATTACTCTCACTCATTACCTTTATTAATTAGGGGTAGACATGGAAAAAAGTAATCAATGCTCATTAGAATCAAACAAGTACCTTATAAAAAGAACAAAATAAATTTGCTAGTTGGTGTCTTATAATAAAAACCAGATTGAGTAAATTATATTACACTAAATGGCTTTTACCATTATCTCAAGGGAAAATTCCTTTTAGGTCCCAAGGGACCAAAAATATATCAAAAAGTCTCAAGAAAAATTCAGATATAAAAAAGTCCTGTTAACAACTCATTTTATAAGATTAACAACTCTCATATGTGGGATTAACCACGTTACGTTTTTGATATATGAATTTTTTTTGGGACTTTTTTGACATTTTCTTAATTCCTTGGTACTTGGAAGGAATTTTCCCTCATTTCAATCTACAAATGTTAAATAAATTAAAAGTTACTTTTACAATTTCTAGTCCAATCCCGTAACTCATCACTACACTGGGGCAAGGACTGAACAAAAAAAATGAAGTAACTATTTAGCTTTACCAAAGCAGCAAAAGTGGCAACACCGAGTCAGAGAGGGAGAAATGTCATGAAACCGAAACTGATGCTACTAAGTCCAATCTTCAGGTCTAAGAATGCATCTGTTACGTAGATTCCGTGAAGTACATGCTTATCAGTTTGTAGAACGAGCTCTGTTCTTGGTGCTGTTCCCGTGTGATTATAAAATTCTGAACATCGATATTAACCTAACCACTAAGCTAATCAAAGCACATCTCGTCGTCTCAGCACTCCAACTACCCCAAAATTGCGTTCAAATTGAAATATGTCAAGTTTCTTCATCTCAAATACGCGTCTCCTTCTCACCTAACTCCCCTGTTCACACTTGTACTTGATTGATTGCTTTGCCGCGGAGCAAAACCAAGTTCTCTTATTTGACAAAGTCGATCTCTGTTCACTACAAAGTAATCCCTTCTTCCTTTTGATTTGGTCTCTTGTCAACCTCTAACCAACCTTTTCCTTTATTACCTTCCCACACCCCTTTCTTTCCTCTTCGTAAACCATTGGCTTTTCCTTTTCTAGTCTACATGAGTTTTCCCCATCTTTTACTTCTTCTTTTTCTGGCAATATTTTATGCCCAGCTGCCATTAAAGAGATCGAAGAATAAAGCAAAAAAATTGACTGCAATTTAGAATTCAATTCCATCGTTCAAAATAAATACGTTGAGCCGTGTAGATAACACAATATTTGAAGATGATCACCGAAAGCCACGTTCCTTCATACAATATAATTTCATTTTGGTCAACTCTTGGCAATCAATCACAGGAGCCATGTCACTGCCATCGAGCGGGGAGTTTGTGCATGTCACGTTGCTAGATTGGGGAAGACGGGCAAGATTATAAAATGCGAATGAAATGAAATGTTTTTTTTTAAGCTTGTAGACTTCTTCTTCTTTCCCTGCTAATACATTTGCGAAATGTCAAATGTGCAAATTTGAGTGGATATATAAAAGGAAAGGAAAGAAGATATTCTAATAAGTATGGTAATTAACTATTGTACGTTGTAGGAGGAACTAAAATCTGATACTCTCATCATCTTATTTTTTTATCGTCCCTCATGAACTTATCTAAACTGTTGATTGGAGAGAGAAGAGAAAAGTTGAAGAAGTGACAACTTAATAATACGACTCATTGTGACTTTTTATATTGATTGAATAGATATGATTTGTAAACTATGAGATATAATGAGAGAAACCGGACCCAAGTGCTATATAGCTATACCACTCTGATCCTATTTATAGATTTATTTTGACCAAAAACTTTGACCCTTATTATAAGTCAAGTTTTTAAGTAATAAATGCATTTGTTATGTTTTTTTCCTATTATTTGCAATAAATAAGAATAATTTATCAATGTTGACTTTTAGAATAAGTCATAAATAAGTGCAATATTAAAAATTTAGCCAATTAATAATGAGTTAACTAACTCTCTTTGGTATGTGAGAATTAATTAATCTAAACTTATAAATAAGATCAGAGTAGTAGCTTGGGCTACATCGCTGCAATGAAAATATTGATTGTTTTTTATAGCTAAATGCCCTTTTTGATGAAATTTTTTAGCTAAACGCTAATACATGCTCACACCCCTCCGATATAAACTTCATTCAAGATATTTGGTTTTGCTTTGACTATAAAGTTCAGCTTCATCTTGTACCTGTATCAATTGTTCTTCTATCATCATCATGGTGTTGATTGTAGCATAAGTTTTGATAATTCAAACACAATGTCATAAGTTTAAGATCATATGAATACAAAAATTGTATTCAGGAGAGTGACGTGCAAAAGAGGAAATGGTGCTTTTTAATCCCAGTATTAACGTGGCTCCATGTTAGCAATATTTTAAAAGACAGGGATTGAATTGATGGTTCTGAACGGTAGGGATTGGGGATTGAGTCGATAGTCCATAAAATTACACAAACTATTAATTACTATTGTTTTTTTTTTTTTTTAAGATTCTGTTTCGTTCAGGGATGCTTCTATTATATATTTATATTTAGGGTTTATGTGCTAAAAATACCTTAAACTCTCATCAAAAGCGTAAAAGTAACCATAAACTTTTAAAATTGGGATAAAACTGTTAAACCTAACTAACTTCCATCTATTATAATGAGAAAAATTAATCTTTTGGCCCTTTAAATTCTGACTTACTTATAACCCAGTCTCTGAATTATTGATTCGCTTGCAACTTAGTCCCAATGTTTCTGAGTCATCATATAAGGCAAAAATATGTTAAAATGTCGTTAAAACTTGCTTAGGTGGATTTTACATAAACTAAAATTTAAAAAACAACGCCTCCGTCCTCGCATCCCCTCCCCCATTGTTTTCTAGAAACCTCGCTCGGTAACAAATCCTTATTTTGTTATATTTTTTCAAACTTTATTTGGAATTTTTGTTATAATTATTGAGCTTAATATGACTTTAAAAAAAAAAAAACTACAGCGTTATTCAAATTAAGAATTGTTCGTAGTAGTGAAGTATTATCCAACTTTGAAAAATTATCTCACATGCTTGTCTGGTCGAACAAACAATATTCACGAAAAAGATATTTTTGAGTCAATACTAAAATGTGTAGTCCCATTTTTGTATCCCTCTGTTGGGGAACGAGACTGAACTTTGCCGAAAATTTCACCAATAAAAAAAAATACTCTAGTATTGAGCACTGACCTCTTTTAAGTTTTACTCATATAAACCCATTTCATAATCCACCACCAATTAGTCAGAGGGAGGAACCAACCATGAGTTGTTGCACTCACATTAATATTATTGGGTGTTTAGTTGTAGGGTTGGCATGTGGAGTGTAGTTGGTGATTATGGCCCTAAAACTTGTGGGTTTCCTGCAATTTTTAACAACATTTTAACATTTTTTTTGCTATATAGGATGACTATAAGCATTAGGGATTGAGTTGCAAGCGAGTTAAAAGTTTAAGAACTGATTTATAAGTAATCCAAAACTTTAAGGGCAAAAGGATTAATTTTCCTCATTGTAATAGATGAAAGTTAGTTGGGTTTAACGGTTTTACCCTAATTTTGAAAGTTTATTATTACTTTTGTTCCAAAAAATAATTTATAGTTACTTTTGCACTTTTAATAAAAGTTGAATGTTATTTTAACACTTTATATTTAAGTAAGAGAAAGAAGCATGCTATATATGGTGCTTGCTTACTTACAAGTTCATGCAAACCCATGGCAAGGATCTAAACTTGGATTATGAACTCTAGTAATAAAACTGTGAGATTCCTTTTATGGATAAACAATTATTAAAAGTACATAACTAAATAATAAACATGTAAACAATGGCAACAACTAAGTTTAAATATAATTTAAATTTTAATAATTAAAATCAAAAGTTTGTCAACATTTATGATCTATTGTACCCAATAAAGAAATCTCCATTAAGTTTATAAACAAAGTCATTGAATATGACCAAGTCAAAAAAAAAAAAAAACTAACATGAATTTAATGAATGGTGAGTTAACATGACTTTAGAAGCTATAAATGTAAAAACGATAAATTAGATGTGTGAACTTATAAGTTTAATTGAATCTATAGCTAATACAAGTGTAAGAATAATTTGACACGATTTCATAAGAACATAAAAACACTAAACATAATAAATTTAGAGAGCATGTGGCAAGTTTAAATGTTATGGAGAATGACATATAAATATTATATGAAATTACAAAACTCCAAAACATTTGTTACAAAAATTTAAAAGACATATAGGCGATTGATAGGAATATGAGACTTTAAAATTTAAGTGTTTTTACAAAAACGCCCCTCTATTTCTCATCCTCTTCCCGTGCTTTCTCTCTCCCCTTCTCTTCATCTCTTGACGGTTGTCGCTTTGTGCTCCACCTGGGACGCTTCTAAGCCCTTCTCCTAGCTCAATAGGTATGATTTGGAGAGAATGAGAAAATGGGAGAGAATGCTTCTATGGAAGTGCCGACGAGAAAGCTGAGTTAGAGCGAAGGTGGAGTAAGATTGAAATTGGTGTTGTTGGAGGAAGCCAAGAGGCTGATGAAGAAGAATGTGAAGAGTAAAACGAGCTCAATGGGCTGAAGAAGAAGAAGGTGAACAGTAAAACAACTTCACAAAAATCATAATGAGATTGACAAATTTAATAATGGTTTTAACAAAAGTAAAAAGGAGGTTGAGGAAGAAGGAAGTGAACATTAAAACGACTTCACAAAATTCGTAATGAGGTTGACAATTTTAGTAATGAGTTTGCCAAGAATTGTAATGATTTTGACAAAAGCGTTTACTGATGAAAACATTCAAGTCAGGATTACTGCTTTTGTGAAAATCATTATGAATCTTGTCAAATTTATTATTGTTTTTGTTGACCCCATTACGAATTTTGTCAAAGACCACAAATGCTAGAAAATTCATAAGCTTGCCGGAAAACTCAAAAACTTGCTGGTAACTAAATAACTTAGCCGGAAATTGAAAAAGCTCAGTGGAAAACTTTGCTCTACTTTCACTTTCATTCCACCATCATCGTCGCCGTCTTCGCTTCACAAAGAGAGAGGGGCGTTTGGAAGAGGAAGAGAGGGTGAGGAGAGAGAAATAATACATGAGGGGTATTTTAGTAAAATCATTTAAATTTCAAAATTTCAGATTCCTCCCAATCATCTATGTGTCTTTATAATTTTTTTAACTGATATTTTAGGGTTTTAAAATTTCATATGGTATTTAAATGACATTTTCTCTAAATCTTATCCACTGCCTTCGTTTTTTATACATGCTTTTGTTTTTTAATACACATTTCACCGGTATTTTCTTATACGGGCTGCACTCGTATCATATCCTGTCATGACAAAAATCGGCGATTAATTAAAGGGTTAAGGAGCAATAATACACATGGGCTTTGCCTCAGGGAGCGCCCAACACCACGGGCTTTTTTTTGGAGCGAAAGTACACACGAGGTTACATATTGGGAGCAAAAGTCACACTAGACCCTCAGTTGACGGATATTGACCGTTAAGTACCCTTAGTTGACCGTTAATGATGACATGGACTGACAAGAAGCCAAATGGGAAGGAAAAATGCTGACTAGGATTCAGTGGAAAGTAAATAAAAAAAAGGAAAAAAAAAAAACACCCAAACTCCATTGCGCTTCATTCATTCGTTGGGAAAAGAGGAGTCCACGTCGTTGATCATCACCAGCCACCATCCGGCCCGGTATCTTTGCATCTGCAGAACTCTATCGCAAGTGAGAATTGAAACTCAATCCTAATTGTAATGATTAAACCCACCTTGCAATCCCACAAGCCTCTTGATTCACGACACTCCATAGATTCCTGTATGTTGCAGCTCCATAGTTGGAGGCCTTTTCAATCCCAAACTACTAATACCAAGATCCTAGACTCTGATTCCTACATTAATGCTAATAAAGACGATTATTGCAGCGGTTCTTACAAATTTAACCAAAAAATCACTAAATAAATTTACAAAGTGCAAGCCAAGCATCAGAAAAATCTTCCCATACAAAATCAAACAACATCAGCTCGAAGGAGCACCACCATGGGGTAGAATTTAGAACCAACCCCAAGATCAGAACAAAGGTTTCAGGAGAAATGGAAACTCTACAGCCTAAATCAGATAAGAATTGCAGAACAAAAGAAAAGGCTAGGGCATTCGAGAATGGGGAAATGGGGAAAAGCACGACTTCAGGCTTCGGAAGAGAAGAAAAAAGAGACACACGAACCACCACCAGCCACCACCTTCTCCGGATCCGCCGAAGCCAACCACGCCGACAAGACTTCCGACAGTTTGAACGACGAAATGGCGACCGGAACTGCTTCAAGATTCGAAATAGAAGAAAAAAACAAAAGTGTTCTAACCACCCCCTTCTCCGGATCTGCTGAAGACAACGACACCGTCACAATCTGGAGCCGAAGACCACGCCAATTGCACTCCGATGGGAAGATGGAAAGAGACAGGAAAAGAGGAAAGCTTCGGGTTTTTGAATAAAAGAGGGTGATAATTCCAATTTTTCTCTCTCCAATTCATCATCCAGTCAGCACATAACGGTCAAAAAAACATAGTTAACGATCAACATCCAGATTGTGACGGAAGTGTGTGACTTTTGCTCCTATAAAGTAACCACATATCTACTTTTGCTCCAGAAAAAAGCTCATGGTGCTAGGCACTCCCTGAGGCAAAACTCATGTGTATTATTGCTCCTTCACCCTTAATTATGGATGAATCCAGTGTCACATCGAATTCAAATTCAAATAAGCAAGATGATAAAGCGAATGCAGGGACTCGAGGGGGAAAAAATGCTGGGAAACAAAAAACCATCTACAGATCCTAACGAACTAGGAAATGGAGCAAAGACAGAAACCATAGACAACCCAATTAAGAATTAAGCCCATTTTACGGTCCCAAAATAGAAATAGAATTTTTTTTTTTTTTAATAGAAATAGAAATTTAAAAAACAACTCCTTGACTCTTCTGGGAACTCAATTAACGGATGGTGCTCCAGCGAGGGTGTGCAATCCTCGCTGACGTGGTATTGGTGCGCAAAAGAGAGTACATATAGAGAAGCAGGAGCGACCCAGCAGCATGTATATTCAGCGGAGAGACACCCCCGTCTGAAACTGAGCTGAAACTATAAAGAGAGAGATTTTCGTCTTCTCTCAATCTTTGTATACTTTCTTTCCCTTTTTCTCAATCTTATTTGGCATTCCCTCTATGACTCCATAACTCCAGCTGGCTATTCGCGTCGATTTGTTAGCTCCCCCCCTGCTTTTAAGGGCCGCCAACACCGAAGCATCTTCCGAGAATTTATAGAACTCCGAACTTTTGAAAAAAAAGAGAGGTCAAATTTAGGAAAAGGGGATCACAGAGCATCACGAGAAGCAGGAAGCGAAACTCGCATCTCTGACACGCATTAACCTATTAAGTAAATTGGAATTGGATTTTTTTTTCCAAAAAAGATGAATTAGAATTTGGCGGATCTTGCTGCTCTCGAAATTCAAGGCCATTTTCCCATCGGCCTACTTGCCTACATTTGCAGCTATAAACACAGCTCATTCAAAAGTATTTCTTATACTTCGAATCCCTACCCCCTCGAGGCGGGGGAAATCGGGAGGCAACAGATTCGGCGGAGGCCGGAGGTTATCCTCGATTTTTGTGGGATGAGTTGGATCGGGTGAATGGTGATTGGATGAGAGAGCTCTGTATGTGTTTCAAGAGTTGAGCGGGGAAACGATGAAATGGGTAACATTGATTAAGGACTTTAAAGAGAAGGTTGGTTTCAGTCAAGCATCTTCATCTGCTCCTACTACCTCTGCCTCTTCAGTCTCTTCAGCCTTATCTTCTTGGGATTACAATGCTTTTTCAGATTCGCAAAACTTGGCCTCATCTTCTGCCAGGTTCAATATTTTCTGAGTTTCATTTATTTTACACCGATTCGCATTTTTCAGTTCCCCCCCTAACATTAAGTTATCTGATTAACTTCAGCTAATGAAAATGGTTTTCTTAATGTTCGAGGGAGATTCTTTGAGTATGGCATTGTCAAGTATTATCTATAATAAAAAAGAAAAGAAAAAAGAGGAAGGCTATGTGGCGCTACTTCCTTGTATCCCATCTCTACTAGGTTTTTTTGGCTGGGATGAATGCAATTTTCTTTCTTTCTTTCTTTCTTTCTTCTTCTCCCTTTGTTGATACTTGATATTGCAACTGCCTATATCTGCTTCTTTTTGCCAGTAGTTAGAAAGTAGATGAACGTACACAAACACTTTCGCACCCACACAAAGGAAAGACTTAATTAAAGCCCCAGATTGTTCCTTTGTTAAAGTTTTTTAACTCCTATTTCTCTCAGATGATAATAGTTTAGTTCAGACAATGAAAGGGATATGTTGCGGGAGAATGCTACATATTATTGAATCTTCATGAAGTCTCTAGTGTACTGCGCTTTATTTGTTTATTTGCTTTTTACAATTTTTTGCATCCAGTGATGTATCATGTTATTGTGGTTCTGAATGTGATTGTATATCTGATGTGCACGAATGTCTACTGACTTGCATCTGGGCTCTTGGTTTCTTACCCTACTATCTTTTAAGGGAATGTATAACTGATTTCATTTCCATGTCAGTAATCTTACAAAATACCAGTTAGATTTCTGTTTTCAGAGGGTGTGAGAGCAAGTTACACATAAATGGCTTTTATGTGGCAGTTGGCTTATCTACAACTTCATAAGGCTCATATCTATTTATTTATAGATGGAAATGATTGAATGATCTGAGTTAGTGAAATTACACCAATTAATATTCTAACAACCAAATCCATTTGATTGTAGAGAAAGTTAATGTTGGATGCTATTTTCTTGTTGCATTTTGTTTTAAGACTTTTTTCTGCTAAATATATTATGACGTATTTTTCTTATGATACTACATGTGAGTATGACCTTTTGAAGCTTGAAATCAGGGACACACATGAACTGGAATTGGACTTCAATAGATTCTGGGAAGAGTTTAGGTCATCCAACTCTGAGAAGGTTCTTGCTTTCATTCTTGCTTGATTGATCTAATATTTTATGTATCTATGAAATGGTTAATACTACAAACACAAAATGCTGCTTGTTAATGATTTCTACGTTCCTTGCAGGAAAAAGAAGCGGCCCTGGATCAGACTGTAGATGCATTTTGTAGATTAGCAAAGCAGCATGTTAACGTAGCTCAGTTATTTGCCATGTAAAGAAAACGATTTTTCTTATATTTGCATTCCATATGCCTCCAATTGTTTGAATCAGCACAGTTTGGAATTATGATAATACAGTAGCTAATGTGGTCGGGTTAAATAAATTTGCAATGGTAATGCTGTTTTGTCCCAAGTTTTTCTGCCGAGGAGAAAATGTTTTGTCTTCAGTTGATAGCAAGTCTTGGTATCTTCCATGTGATTAAGGCCCCATAGTTATGTTATAACCAGAGCAGTTGAATTACCTCTGACAAATGTTGGTTTTGAGTCAACGGAATGATATTCCAAACACATGATTTGCAAGTTTTGATGAGTCTTTGTGCTTTTCTGCTCTCATGTTGCATGGTGAAGTAATGTTATTCATGTGGTTGACTATTCTGTTGACTGTTCCAGTGCTTGGATATATTCATTGGTGAAGGTGAAAATGCTAAGCGCTGATGTTCATATCGTTGTAACTGAGCCTATGTTAATTAGTGGACATTTGTGTGACTTAATGAAATTTGAAGAAGTGGTTATTGCACTTTGCGAACCACAAGATTAGTGTTTTATGAAAATATAGACACAGCTACTACATGTTTTGAGGTGCAATATCATAAAATGAAAATATATACATGGCTACTACATGTCTTGTACATGGGCTCCTCTCGTCCTGACGTTTTCAATAAAAGTCATAGGACTAGACCCTTCCTACTTTAAATGTTTGTAGTTCTAAAGGAATTGAAATGATGATAAACATGTTCTTACTTCTGCTTTGACATTACCATCTCTACCTTTATACTTTGGGGTTAACTATGGTGTCAAAAAATGAATTATACGTGAAGAGAGCTATTAAGGATTCATGGGGATGCTAATTGACCAGTCAAATCCTAGACTGTCTAACTCTTCCGTATGATTTTTGTCATGTAACACTGCTATCTGATTCTTAAGTGACATTTATTGCCATTTGTAATTGATTATAAGCTCTGTTTCTGCTGTTACCTCGTGAGAATAATCATTATCAAAACAAGTTCTGGATCCCTTCTCTTATTGCTCTGGCATTTCTCATTTTCTTAATTCATTTCTGCATGCAATGTGTGAAATTGATTGCTTTCTATTCAATTTCAAATACACTCCATGTTAAAGCTTCTCTGACTGACTTTGAGTGAGGTTGATGATTTACAGGTTAGTTGAAACACATCTATTCTCCTTTGTTGTTGGAAGAGCATTTGTAACAGATATAGAGAAGTTAAAAACCAGCAGAAAAACAAGATCTCTGGATGTAGCTCAAGTTTTTGAGTTTTTTTCTGAAGTCACAAAGGTTTGTCTGAGATGCTTCTTCTTTGATCTTGCTATTGCTTTGCTGGTTATCTGTTGTTTTATTTTTTAACTGTGATACACTCTGTGCAGGATGGGATCACTCCTGGATCAAATTTGTTAACTGCAGTGGAGATCCTTGTATCTGGGGTATGCTTTCAAAGTCTTTTGTGCTAAGTTGCCATATGTCATTGACTTCTGTTTTGTGTTGATGGAAATCTTATTTATATAATAACGGCAATTTAATGAGGTTTGCCTTACTTCATACATTGGTTTCTTTCTTTCTTTATCTTTTTCTTTATTTAAAAAAACTACAAATTACACTTGCCTGCAAGTAACGTGTTAGTGGCACAAACAAAAAGTGATGGCTTATGCTTATTCTGTGTTGTGGTAGTACTCGGGGTTACCTAATATAATTTGAAACTTATCATGCTTGTACAATTCCAGTTTTCTTTATTCTTATTGTTTACTCAAGAGGATCAAGCAGTAGTTCTTGTGTGCATATTTTTTTGCAGCCTGTGGACAAACAATCTCTGCTCGACTCTGGGATATTCTGCTGTCTCATTCACATTCTCAATGCCCTTTTAGATCCTGATATATCCATTCAAAGGCCTAGTTCTGCTACCAATCATGAAGAACCTGTGGCGTCAGAAATAGGTCATGATGGTGATGTTGGAAAAGTTCGCCAGCTTGAGGTTTTGCTCCTCTTCTCTCCATCATTTAATCCATTTATCTAAAACCTGCAATTGTAGCTACGGGAGGTCTGATTCCATGCTTGTAAATATTATGGTTTAGGATACATGCACGTATGTGGTTGTGTGCTTAATTGCTTGTCACAATTTTACGGAGTTACTTTGAAAGACTTGGCTATCACCCAAGAGGGGGGGTGAATTGGGTGTTTGATTAAAAACTTAGAACTTTAAGAAACTTTCTGCAACTTATTGAAAGTAGTTTGAATGATAATAATAAGTTATAAAGTGATAAGCAATCATTCAAACATATATGCTGGAATGGAAGAGATAAGGGAAGAGAATATGCAAACTGTGATTTATACTGGTTTGGCCCAATCCTTGACCTACGTCCAGTCCCCAGCTCCACTTGAGAATTTCAATCCACTATCTTCTTTCAACTTGATTACACGTTCGTACTTGAAGTAAACCCTTCACTAGGATTGACTCCCCTTACAAACTATAATCAATACACTGTTTGATTACACACTCGCACTCAAGTAATCCTCTCACTAGGATTCACTCCCTTACAAGCCGTAATAAACACAATGTGTTTCCCACTCAAGATCACCCAATCTTGAGTAACTCACGAATATAAAGATAGGATGTTTACAATGAATCTTATTTCTCGAAGTGTATGGATGAACACCTGAAGTACAATACAAAACATTTCACTCTCTATGATATATAGACATTGAAAATCAGAGAGTAAATGATAAGCCTGATCCTCTATTTGACGCGTAAGATTAATGCTTTTGATTCTTTCCTGGCTGTCATCAATTTACTTTATTTGACTTTAAAGCAAATTCAAATCTGTCCCATTTCTGAAAATGTGCAGCAAAGTTCATCTTCACACTTTTGATAGATCTTGATTTCTTTGAAGTTCTGACCCAAATCTGAGATTTTGAGATTTGCTTCTAATCCTTCGTTTTAATCATCTGAAACATGTACACAAATGATATAAATGATGTTAGGAAGTATTATAGATCATTTGGGTAATCATCTGGATGTTCTTGATGAAAACGAGATTTTCAAACGCTGATTTTCAAGCAGAGGTGCAAACTTGAGTTTTGAATCACAAACTCGAGTTTTGAAGATGCTCGACGTTGGTTGCTCTCGTGTGATGGAAACTCGAGTTTCCAACTTAATGACTCGAGTTTAGGTCTTTCCCGAAATCAGATTTTGCTCTCTGTCCCCGACAAACTCGAGTTCCAACTTAATGACTCGAGTTTGCTTCATTTGATAGCAACCGAGCAACATTGTGAATAAACAGTCAACTTTCGAGGACATATCTCCTCGGTGTGAACTCCGTTTTGTCCGTTCAAAGCTTGACGAAATCCCTTTGAGTCTTCTTTCATATGCCACCGATTTCATCTCAATCGGACTTGTAATTCGTGAGATATACTCAAAACATTGAATCTTGGTTTTACGTGTGACGTGAATATCACTGTCAACTTTATAAATTCATAGATCCTTCATATGAACTCCTTTGGACTTTAATTATATATCAAAATGACGCATTTTGAGTCTAGTTTCATATGCCACTGGTTTCACTTCAATCCGATGTCCGGTTTGGGAGATATCATCGAATTACTGCACCTCGCCTAAGCTAAACGTGGAACAGAGTTCTGAAATGCTGAAGACGCTGTAAACTCGAGTTTGTACTTATAAACTCGAGTTTGCTCATACCTGAAGGAGCAAACCATTGTAGCGAAGTAGGAAACTCGAGTTTGGAGATCTGAACTCGAGTTTGCTCATCCCGAACTGATTTTTGCTGGTTTTAACTCGAATTGATCCGTTCAGCTTCCATATGATCTTGGAGACTTCTAGCATCAATATAAGAACTTGAATAAAGATGTTCCACTACATTGCAAGTTCTTCATTCTTCAATTTCTTCTCTCCTTCTAGATTATCCCCCAAAATCATTTGATAACTTCTTGCTTTCTTGATTTTATGATATTCCCATTATATTGTGCAAGAGCTTCTTTCTTCAATCAACATTCTTGATAATTCTCCATCATTCAAGTATACTCCATTGTAGCTCAAATAGGATGAAGCTTCATTCCAACTTCTGTTTTAAACTTTGCATCTACATTAAATATAAGAATTAGTCAAAGTAGAAGATAAATGTAGTATGCAACCTTTTTGCTCTTAAGAATGACATCTATATAGGACATCATCAAAACTAATCAAAACCAACATACTTAACTATTTGTCAGGGAGGAAGTTGAATATATTAAAATCTGTTTGGAGATCTGAATCCTCATTGTTATCATTGTATATTCTTTATAAGGCCTTAGTGAAAACTCTTCGATAAAGCATAAAATCTTGAGATAATTGCTTCCTTTGTTTTATAGTTTGGGTCTTTCTGGGGTCTTTCAAGACCTTATTTGTCCACTTTGTTTATTTGCAGTCAAATTATTTATGTGCAGGTAGAAGGAAATATTGTGCATATCATGAAAGGACTAGCAAGCCATCCATCAGCAGCACAGAGTTTGATAGAGGATGAATCACTTCAAATCCTCTTTGAGATGGTTTCAAAGGGATCTCTGATAGTTTTCTCTCGATACAAGGAAGGACTTGTTCCATTGCACAACATGCAACTTCATAGACATGCTATGCAGGTAAAGTGTGGTATACATTGTGCATGAAACCATCGTATATACATGCTATCCCATGACAAGTAGTTTGAGTTGGCATTTTAACTCTAATGTTTGAATATTCATATTGCTGATGCTTAAATTTTTTTAGATACTTGGACTTCTTCTGGTCAATGACAATGGAAGCACAGCCAGTTACATCCGCAAGCATAATCTGGTTTGTCATTTACCTTTAAATCTAATCTGTGCTAAAGAACTCCTCTTGCTACTGTAATATTGGGCGTTTGTTTGGACGTTATTATCCATCAGTCCGTGTTCAACATAACCACCTCAATGAATTGCACTGGATGTTATTTTGAAAATGTTGCATTTTTTCATCTTTCCCAAGATTATTGTTTTATCAGAAGGCTTTTGCTTTAAGGGTTAGGGCGATGTAGATCTAGGACTACTACTTATTATTATTATTATTATTATTATTATTATTCTCTTATTGTCAATCATCTTTTCCATGCAGATTAAAGTTCTTTTATTGGCTGTGAAAGATTTTGACCCTGATTCTGGTGATTCTGCCTATACCATGGGCATTGTTGACTTGTTACTTGAGTGCGTGGAATTGTCAAATAGACCGGGTAATTTGCTAATAAGTTATTTCCTGTATAACTATTATGTAACAGCAGTTAATACTTTGCATTTTTATGGAAAAAAGCTAGAGGAGAAATAAGCAAGGTTTTCATAAATTTAAGACAGTGATCACTGTTTTAAATCTTGTCAGATATATTTCATTTTAAGCATGGGGACCCTTAATTAAATTTTAAAGATTTTTCTTTCCGGATCTCCCCCTTGGGCAGTGCTGATTTGTCGTATGTTTAAAATGTAGATGCTGGTAGTATAAGACTGAAGGAGGATATTCATAATGCCCATGGATATCAATTCCTTGTTCAATTTGCTCTAACTCTATCCAAAATGGCAATAAGTCAAGGCCTTCGGTCTTTTCTATCCAATTCATTTGCTGACCAAGATGTTGCTTCTGATGGGTCCCAAACATTTGATGATGGAGGACAAAATTCTGGTGGACAGGAGAATGCTACCCTGCAAGGTCTTTCACCCACATTATCAAGGTTGCTTGATGTTCTTGTTTGTCTAGCTCAAACTGGATCAAATGAGTCTTTACAGTCTTATGGAAGTAAGGGTTCTAAATCTTCCCAGAACAAGCCTAGTGGTTATAGCAGAAGCCATACTTCATCTTTTGACTGGCGAGGTGATGAAGCACGGGAGAAGGATAAAGATAAAATTAAGGACCTTGAAGCAGTCCAGATGTTACAAGATATTTTCCTCAAAGCTACCAGTCGGGAATTACAGGCTGAAGTATTAAATAGGATGTTTAAAATTTTTTCAAGTCACCTCGATAACTACAATTTGTGTCAGAAATTACGGACTGTTCCACTTTTCATCCTAAATATGGCTGGCTTTCCTTCATCACTGCAAGAGATAATCTTGAAAATTCTTGAGTATGTTGTGACAGTAGTAAATTGTGTTCCTGAGCAAGAATTGCTTTCACTTTGCTGCTTGTTACAACAACCAATTACGTCTGAGTTGAAGAAGACAATACTTTCTTTCTTTGTTAAACTCTTATCTTTTGACCAACAGTATAAGAAAGTTCTGCGTGAAGTTGGTGTGTTGGAAGTTCTGTTAGATGATCTGAAGCAACACAGGATTTTGGGCCCAGACCAACAGAATGTCATCTCCAATCAGTTGGAAAGAAAATCCAACTCAACCAACGTCAAGAGACATCTGGACAACAAGGATGTTATCATTACTTCAACCAAACTTGTAAAATCTGGTTCTGGGACATTCCCCATTTTTGACTTGGAAGCTACAATTCCTGTTGCATGGGATTGCTTGGTCTCTATAGTCAAGAAATCTGAGGTGAATCAAGCTTCATTTCGATCAGCTAACGGTGTGACTGCCATACTGCCTTTTCTGGTGTCTGACGAACACCGTCCTGGCGTTGTCAGGATATTGTCATGTCTTATAATTGAAGATGTTTCACAGGTTTGTTGGCACTGGTTTCTTCATTTCAATCTCAGCTAGTTGAGCTACCGATGATTTTCACCAAATTTTCTGAGTTCTAAATTTTGGTTGGGTTTGACCATATATTTACTTGTGATAAAGTTTATTATTTAACAGAAGATAACTTTTTTTTTTTGCCTTTAAATATCTTTGTGCATCCTGCATATGAATAAGTTATTGTTTATGTTGTTTTATTATTCATTTAGACCCATCAGGATAATTTTCTAATATGAAATTTACCAGGCTCATCCTGAAGAATTGGGTGCTCTGGTCGAAATTTTGAAAAGTGGAATCATAATTAATGCTTCAGGGGCTCAGTACCGACTTTCAATTGATGCAAAGTGTGACATTATGGGAGCTCTACAGCGGATCCTGGGAACTAACCACTCTGTACAGAAGGTTTTTGGTGAAGCCACTGGTTTTTCTCTTCTGCTTACTACACTACATGAGTTCCAAAGTGAGGGAGGGGATCTGGACCAACCTTCACTTAATGTCTGTATCAAGGTTTTTACATATTTGCTGCGTGTTGTAACTGTTGGAGTGTCTGGTAATGCTGTTAATCGGGTGAAGTTACATGAAATTATATGTTCACAAACTTTCTCTGATCTTCTCTCTGATTCTGGCTTACTCTGTGCGGAGCACGAAAAGCAAGTCATCCAGTTGATGCTGGAACTTGCTCTTGAAATTGTGATCCCCCCTTCCTCAAAACCAGAGGGCCAGGCTGTTGATGTATCATCTCATAATCTTTTATTAACCTCATCAGGTCCAGTTAATCTTACTAAAGCACGAGTATACAATGCTGGTGTTTTCAGAGTTCTGATCAGTGCATTGATGCTTTTAACTCCGAAGATGCAGTTAGAACTTTTAGATTTAATTGAAAAACTAGCTAGTGCTGGCCCCTTTAATCAGGAAAACCTGACCTCTGTTGGTATGTACAATATTGTTTACTTTTACACAATTCCCTTTGAATATTCCATTTTTGTTTTTAATGTTTTTATTTTTGTGATGTCCTTAGGCTGTGTAGAACTTTTGCTGGAGACAGTCCACCCTTTTCTTTTGGGTTCATCTCCATTACTTTCATATGCCTTGAAAATAGTGGAGGTTCTTGGTTCCTACAGGTAAACTTCAGATTGTTTAACTGTTCTCTGATGTTTGTTTTTCCCATTTAATCTTATCCTGTATTTGTATTTAACAACCAAGTTTCTGCTAATCAGGCTTTTCTCATCTGAACTCCGCACACTGGTCAAATATATTCTGCAACTGAGGCGGAAAGATTCAGGTCATATAATTATTGAAATAATGGAGAAATTGATTCTCAAGGAAGACACAATCTCCTCAAATATTCCTCTGGCACCCTTTGTGGAGATGGACATGAGCAAGATTGGGCATGCTGCCATTCAGGTTTCCTTGGGTGAAAGATCATGGCCTCCAGCAGCTGGTTATTCATTTGTTTGCTGGTTCCAGTTTCAAAATTTTTTAAACTCACAGTCAAAAGAGGCAGATCTTTCCAAAGCTGTTGCTTGTAAGAAGCGGTCTGGCTTGAATGGAAAGCAGCATGCGCGGTATTTCTTAAGGCTTTTCTCGGTTGTGGCAGCTGATAATGACAACACAACCTATGCTGAAGTTTATCTGCAGGATGATGGAGTTTTGACTCTTGCAACCAGCAACAACTCCTTTTTATCGTTTTCTGGGTTAGAACTTGAAGAAGGAAGGTGGCATCACCTTGCAGTTGTTCACAGCAAGCCAAATGCTCTTGCTGGGTTGTTCCAAGCTAGTGTTGCTTATGTGTATCTTAATGGAAAGCTAAGACACAGTGGAAAATTGGGATATTCACCATCTCCACCAGGGAAACAATTGCAGGTCATTATTGGGACTTCAGCTGCTAATGCAAGAGTTAGTGACTTGACATGGAAACTACGTTCTAGCTATCTTTTTGAGGAAGTGCTTCCTCCAGGAAGCATTTGTTTTATGCATACACTTGGTAGAGGATATAGAGGGCTCTTCCAGGACACGGATCTTCTACAATTTGTACCTAACCAGGCCTGTGGTGGTGGTAGTTTGGCCATCTTGGATTCTTTAGATGCTGATTCAAGTTTGTCTACTAATGGTCAGAGGCTTGATGCTAATAGCAAGCAGGAAGATCAGAAGGTAGATGGCAGTGGAATTGTCTGGGATTTGGAGAGATTAGGAAACCTCTCTTTACAGCTTTCAGGAAAGAAACTTATATTTGCATTTGATGGAACTTCTACTGAATTCATTCAATCGACTGGGTGCTTTTCAATGCTCAATCTGGTTGATCCTGTGTCAGCAGCTGCTTCTCCTATTGGAGGTGTGTAACAATCTACAAGTTTCAGTTTTCCTTGGTTTCCCAATCTTATTTCAGTTTCATTGTTGTATTTCTGGTTGCAGGTATTCCACGTTTTGGACGTCTCTATGGAGATACTTATATTTGCAAGCCATGCATGATTGGAGAGACCATCCGTCCTATTGGTGGGATGGAAGTCATTCTCGCCCTTATTGAAGCAGCTGAGACAAAAGATATGCTCCATATGGCCCTTACATTACTTGCTTGTGCACTTCACCAAAATCATCAAAATGTGAAGGACATGCAGATATATAGGGGCTACCATCTGCTTGCACTTTTCTTGCGTCGAAGAATGTCATTATTTGACATGCAGTCTCTGGAGATCTTCTTTCAGATCGCTGCCTGTGAAGCTTCATTTTCTGAACCAAAAAAGTTGGAAACTTCTCAGGGTACTTTGTCAACTGCTGCATCTATGCTGGAAACCAGTCCTGATGATCACTATTTGCCAAGGTTTCATGATGAAAGTTCTTCACTTGGATCTGATGGGGATATGGATGCTTTTTCTGTACAGAAAGATTCGTTTAGTCACATTTCAGAGCTGGAGAATGCTGATATTAAGGCTGAAACATCAAACTGCATTGTCTTGTCAAATGCAGACATGGTTGAACATGTCTTGTTAGATTGGACATTGTGGGTGACAGCCCCCGTCTCAATCCAAATTTCATTACTAGGGTTTCTTGAACATTTAGTGTCCATGCATTGGTACAGAAATCATAATCTTACTGTTCTGCGGCAGATTAACCTTGTTCAACATTTATTGGTGACTTTGCAGAGGGGTGATGTTGAAGTTCCTGTCCTAGAAAAATTGGTTATATTGCTTGGAGTCATCTTAGAAGATGGGTTTCTATCTTCTGAGCTTGAAAGTGTTGTTAGATTTGTGATTATGACTTTTGATCCTCCTGGTTTGGTTCCACAGCGCCAAATTATGAGAGAGTCAATGGGAAAACATGTAATTGTCAGAAATATGTTATTGGAGATGATTATTGATCTACAAGTGACAATAAAATCTGAGGAATTGCTTGAACAGTGGCATAAAGTTGTTTCTTCCAAATTAATGACATTTTTTCTTGATGAAGCAGTTCATCCCACAAGTATGAGATGGGTCATGACTCTTCTTGGTGTGTGTCTTACTTCTTCTCCAACATTTGCACTAAAATTTCGTACAAGTGGAGGTTATCAAGGTCTGGCTCAGTTGCTTCCAAGTTTCTACGACTCCCCAGATATTTATTATATTTTGTTTTGTTTGATATTTGGCAAGCCAGTTTATCCTAGGTTACCTGAGGTCCGCATGCTGGACTTTCATGCCCTAATTCCTAATGATGGGAGTTATGTAGAACTGAAGTTTGTAGAATTGTTGGACTCTGTGATTGCTATGGTGAAATCTACTTTTGATAGACTGATCATGCAGTCAATGCATATCCACCAAACTGGTAATCTTTCCCAGTTTGGTGCAAGCCTTGTGGCTGAGCTTGTGGACGGAAATTCAGACATGGCTGGCGAACTTCAGGGGGAAGCTCTAATGCATAAGACCTATGCTGCTCGCCTTATGGGTGGAGAGGCATTGGCTCCTGCTGCTGCAACTTCGGTTCTTAGATTTATGGTTGATTCGGCGAAGATGTGCCCTCCTTTCACAGCTGTTTGTAGACGCTCAGAATTTCTTGAAAGCTGCATTGACCTATATTTTTCTTGCGTGAGGTATGTTTTATGATGGCTACTTTGCTTCTTTTGGCAGTATGTCTGCTTGATATTCTACCTATTAACTTTTAGCTTGCTTCTCATGCAAGTTTTCTGTTACATATGACCTTAGTATGACTGAAATTTGGCCTTTTTTATTGTGCTAAATGTTTGGTGCCTTACAGGGCTGCGCATGCTGTTAAAATAGCGAAAGAGCTTTCTGCAGGGACAGAAGAGAAACCCTTGAATGATTGTGATGACACGTGCAGTTCACAAAATACATTTTCTAGCTTGCCCAATGAACAGGAACAGTCAGTCAAAACCTCCATTAGTGTTGGAAGCTTTCCTAAAGCATTGGTAAGTACAAGTTCTGAAGACATGGCTGCACCTGCAAATATTGTGGCCAGTGAGAGATCAGAGAATCACGCTAGTACACCCCAACTGGAGTCAAATAATCCTGATTGCCAAGATGTTGAAACTGTTCAGAGCTTGGATGATTTCAATACTGATCTGGTGTCAAGCTCCTCTAGTGCAAATGAGTTCAACTGCAGTATTAATGACCCTTTGCACACTCTCCAGCCCATAGATTCCCAGAGTTCTGCATCTTTTACTTTACCTAATTCTCCCATTTTGTCAGAAAAGTCAAACTCTAGAGTTCCTTTTGCACATTCAATGCCAATTATTCCAGTGGCATCCTGGCTGGGAAGTTCAAACCATATTGAAGCAAAATCTCTTATAGCAGCTACTCCTTCTGATTTGTCCATATCTGCTGTGGAGTTGGATCCATCCTCAGAATTGAAATCTAGCTCTCACGATCTATCTACCCAAAATGCCGAATTTGCTGTCACCTCAAAGCTACTGTTAGATATAAATGATTCTGGATATGGTGGTGGTCCATGTTCTGCTGGAGCAACTGCTGTTTTAGATCTTATTGCAGAAGTTCTTTCCGATTTAATGACAGAGCAGCTGAAAGCACCGCTGGCCATAGAGAATATCTTGGAAAGTGTTCCTCTAAATGTTGATGCTGAATCTGTGTTACTTTTCCAGGGTCTGTGCCTTACTAGATTTATGAATTTCCTTGAAAGGCGGTTGCTGCGTGATGATGAAGAAGATGAGAAAAAATTGGATAAAAGTCGCTGGTCATCAAACTTGGATGCATTGTGCTGGATGATAGTGGATCGGGTATACATGGGTGCTTTCCCTCAACCTTCTGCTGTACTAAAATCTCTTGAATTCTTATTATCAATGCTGCAATTGGCAAACAAAGATGGCCGCATTGAAGGAGCAACTCCTGGTGGAAAGGGATTCTTATCAATCACAAGAGGAAGCAGGCAACTTGAAGCTTATATAAATTCAATTCTTAAAAACACAAATCGAATGATATTATTTTGCTTTCTTCCATCATTTTTAATCAGCATAGGGGAAGAGGATCTCCTTTCACGCTTGGGTCTGGTCAGTGAGCCTAGAAAGAGGTCATCTCCAGCTTCTCAGGAGGATCCAGGGATTGACATTTCCACTGTCTTGCAATTACTAGTTGCTCATAAAAGAATTATATTTTGTCCCAGCAATACTGATACTGATCTTAATTGCTGTCTATGCGTGAATCTTATATCCCTTCTCTGTGATGAAAGGCGGAATGTACAGAACATGGGAGTTGATGTTATTAAGTATCTTCTTGTACATCGGAGGGTTGCACTTGAAGACTTACTTGTTTCTAAACCTAGCCAAGGGCAGCAGCATGATGTGCTTCATGGGGGTTTTGACAAATTATTGACTAAAGGCTCATCTGAGTTTTTTGAATGGTATCAGAACACAGAAGAGATTGTAAACAAACTACTGGAGCAGTGTGCTGGCATTATGTGGATGCAGTATATTGCTGGATCAGCAAAGTTTCCAGGAGTGAGAATCAAAGGCATGGAAGGCCATCGTAAGCGGGAAGTGGGAAGAAAATCCCGAGAAGCTGCAAAATTGGATATGAGACACTGGGAGCAGGTAAATGAGCGAAGATATGCACTGGAATTAGTTCGTGATGCAATGTCTACTGTGTTGAGAATTGTTCGGCAAGATAAGTATGGATGGGTTCTTCATGCTGAGAGTGAGTGGCAAAGTCATCTTCAGCAACTTGTGCATGAACGAGGGATATTTCCACTTTGTAAGGCCTATGTGTCAGAAGAGCCGGAATGGCAGCTTTGTCCAATTGAAGGTCCATATCGAATGCGCAAAAAACTTGAGCGCAACAAACTTAAAATTGACTCCGTAGAAAATATTCTTGATGATCAGTTCAAATCAATGGAATCTGAGTTATGTAGAGGAAAATATGACAATGGTCCTGATACACGTGAACTACATTCTGAACATTGTTTTCAAGGTTTGACTGATAGTCATAAACAGAATAATCTTGACGTTGGGCTTTATGATCCACTCTTCAATAAGTTGGATGGTGTAAGAGATGCAATTCCTGATCAGAATGAGTGCAATGATGACAAAGCTAGTAGTATAAATGAAGCAAGCCTATATTCTGCACTTGAGATTGGTGCCAAGTCTAGTGCAGTGTCAGTTCCAACAGCAGCACAAGAAAGGTCTGATCTAGGATCTCCAAGGCCATCTGTGAAAGATGATGATGTTAAGATTGCAGGTGATAAATATGATAAAGAACTGCATGATAATGGTGAATTTTTGATCAGGCCTTTTCTGGAACCATATGAGAAAATACGATTTAAATATAATTGTGAACGGGTTGTTGGTCTGGACAAACATGATGGTGTATTCCTGATCGGTGAATCGTGTTTGTATGTGATCGAGAATTTCTATATTGATGACTCTGGGTGTTTCTGTGAGAAGGAAAGTGAACATGAACTTTCAGTTATTGATCAGGCTTTAGGTGTTAAGAAAACTGGTAGCAATAGTGTAGATTTCCAACCAAAATCAAATCCATCATGGAGCACAACAGTCAAGTCCTCTGTTGGGGGCAAGGCTTGGGCCTATAGTGGTGGTGCATGGGGAAAGGAGAAAGTGCATATTAGCGGGAATTTACCCCACCTTTGGCGCATGTGGAAACTTAATAGTGTTCATGAGATTTTGAAGCGTGATTATCAGCTCCGTCCTGTTGCCATTGAAATATTTAGCATGGATGGATGTAATGATCTCTTGGTTTTCCACAAAAAGGAGAGAGAAGAGGTTTTCAGGAACCTAGTTGCCATGAATCTTCCCCGAAATAGCATGTAAGACTGTCTCCTCTGATGTTGTGCTTTATGCCTAAACATTTTTCTTATCAATTTCTTTCCCATTTATGATGTATCTAGTAATTACTTTGCATGATTGTTGATCTGCTTCAATATTTGCAAACTTAATTTTCTAATCTTGAAGCTCTTGAAGCTAACACATTTTTTCTCTTCTTAATTAATTGTCTGCATTGTATCAGGTTGGACACAACTATTTCAGGATCATCAAAACAAGAAAACAATGAAGGCAGCCGCCTCTTTAAAATGATGGCCAAATCATTTTCAAAAAGGTGGCAGAATGGAGAAATAAGCAATTTCCAGTACCTCATGCACCTAAACACCTTAGCAGGGCGTGGATATAGTGACCTCACTCAATATCCAGTCTTCCCCTGGGTCCTTGCAGATTATGAGAGTGAAAATCTGAATTTATCCGATCCAAAAACATTTCGTCGGCTTGATAAACCAATGGGCTGCCAGACACCTGAAGGGGAAGATGAATTTAGAAAAAGGTTGGCTGTCATGAGTTCTTAGTTTCTTCTTGTGTTACTAATTTAATTTTCTTTTTCTTTCGTCATTGAGTTTTGTTTTGAACTGTCTCTATGTAGTTCATTTTTAAAATGTTTTTTTAAGTTCCTAGGAGCATGCATGTGGTGAATCACTAGAATAGGGTTGGCTTGATGGAACTTAAAGTGTCTCAAAGGCATGGGAATATTATACTAGGGCTTTGCATTTATAATATTTGGACATGTTCTTAAGATGTTGTTACAATTAATCGAAAAAGAAAAATAAATAAGAGTATCTATGAATTTTGATCTTCCCCTTGTCTTATGCATTGTACTGCTTTAACTTTTTTCATTAGGTATGAAAGCTGGGATGATCCAGAGGTTCCAAAGTTTCATTATGGATCACATTATTCTAGTGCTGGAATTGTCCTCTTCTATCTTCTCCGCCTTCCTCCTTTCAGTGCAGAGAATCAAAAGCTTCAAGGTGGTCAGTTTGACCATGCTGATCGTCTTTTCAATAGTGTGAAGGATACTTGGTTAAGTGCTGCTGGGAAGGGAAACACATCTGATGTGAAGGAACTAATTCCAGAATTTTTCTACATGCCAGAGTTCTTGGAGAATCGGTTCAATCTTGATTTGGGAGAAAAACAGTCAGGGGAGAAGGTTATCCTAGTGCCTATCTCTTGCTAAAATTTATGATATTCCAAAAGCCATTATGCAGTAGGAAATTTAACTATTACATTGTTCTTTCAGGTTGGGGATGTTATCCTTCCTCCATGGGCTAAAGGTAGTACGAGAGAGTTTATCAGTAAGCATAGAGAAGCTCTCGAATCTGATTATGTCTCTGAAAACTTGCATCACTGGATCGACCTCATTTTTGGATATAAGCAGAGAGGGAAGGTGGGTGTTGTGGTAAATTGTATTATTAATATTTAATTTATGCAGTACAAGGCCTTATCCACCATCCCCTTTTGTGCACTTGTGTACCTGAAAGGTTCTTTTCTGGTTATTCCTGGGACATGACCATGATTAAAGTTGTCTTTATGCTTCCTATTATTTTCCAAATAAGGGAAAACAATCTATATGTTTAGCTCCGCTTAACCTTCTGTAAATAATCATTCATTTGCATCCATTCTGTTGGTCGTTTTCTTGTGCTGTGAGTTCCTAAAGCCTACATATTTGTGAGGTAGTAATCACTGACCTGCTGCTACCCGTTGATACCTTGGCTAAAACTGAACTTTTATGATATTAATGTATTGATTGATAGGCACAAGTGAAATGGTCACAGAAATATGCGAAATTATGTGAATATGACCAAATTAATTAGTATGTTCTCCACCCATGTATTAGTCCCCCCCCCCCCTTTTTTGGCCATAGCCTATGTATTTGTTTGTCATCCATATATCTTCCAGGAACATATCTTTTCTTCTGTTCCTAATACCTTTTCTTTTCTTGTGCAACTGAAAAGGCTGCTGAAGAATCTGTCAATGTGTTCTATCATTACACTTATGAAGGGAGTGTGGACATAGACTCAGTTACAGATCCAGCATTGAAAGCATCCATTTTAGCCCAAATTAATCATTTTGGACAGACGCCCAAGCAGCTCTTTCTCAAACCCCATTTGAAAAGGCGAATTGACAGAAAACTTCCCCCTCATCCTCTCAAGCATTCCACTCATCTTATGCCACATGAGATTCGCAAGAGTTCTTCACCTATCATGCAAATTGTTTCTTTGAATGATAAAATTCTTTTTGCGGGTACTCACAAGTTGCTTAAACCAAGAACATATACAACATATGTAGCATGGGGTTTCCCTGATCTTAGCTTAAGATTTATGAGCTATGATCAAGATAGACTTATTTCAACACATGAAAATTTACATGGGGGTAACCAGCTTCGCTGTGCTGGTGTTAGCGATGATGGTCAGATTTTGGTTACTGGGGCTGATGATGGACTGGTTAATGTGTGGAGAGTTATTAGGTTTGGGAGCCGTGCTTTGTGGCATTTGCAGTTGGAGAAGCCACTTTGTGGGCACACAGCCAAAGTTACATGCCTTCAAGTTAGCCAACCATACATGCTTATTGTGAGTGGATCGGATGATTGCACAGTTATAATATGGGATCTCAGCTCCATGGTCTTTGTTCGGCAGCTCCCAAAATTTCCTGCACCAGTTTCAGCAATTTTTGTCAGTGACTTGACGGGAGAGATTGTTACTGCTGCTGGAATTCTCCTGGCAGTTTGGAGCATTAATGGGGATTGCCTGGCAATGATCAAGACATCACAACTGCCTTCTGATTCTATTCTCTCAGTGACAAGCAGTACATTTTCTGATTGGCTAGACACAAACTGGTATGTGACCGGTCATCAGAGTGGAGCTGTCAAGGTTTGGCAAATGGTTCACAGCTCTGACCAAAGTAGCTCCCTTAGCAAATCAGCTTCTTGCAGAATGAGTGGGTTATATGGTGGTGCAAAAGAACCGGAATACAGGTTGGTCTTGCACAAAGTTTTGAAGTTCCATAAGTATCCAGTTACTGCCCTTCATCTCACAAGTGACCTGAAGCAGTTATTGAGTGGGGATTCAGGTGGGCATTTGCTTTCCTGGACACTACCTGATGAGAGTATGCAAGGTTCATTGAATCGCAGGTGAAAAACGGTACATGATCTTTGATTCTGATGACTGAAGCTCTTGGCCAGCCTTTAAATATTGAGTTCTGGTCCGTGTTGATTATCCATGAAAATGGTTAGAAGAACAAATGCTGGCGTTGCATAGCGCATCGAAACTCGAAACAAAATGAGCAAGGTTGACTAGGGAACAAGACTTCTATGGACCTTAGTGTTAAGAACCTACATCCCGAAGAGTGCCATGTGTTAACTTGGTGGGTGAAGCATCTGATCAAGAGTCAACAATTAGATTTCGCCAGAGAAGCCCCCTGGATGTCTGGACTTCCTTTGATGGGAGAGAAAGGATAAAGAGGGTTTTGACTGATGCCTTCGGTTTTGGGATGATGGAGGATATTAGGCTTTGCCAGAGATGTCCACTGGGGCTCCTTTGATGTACATATACGAGGCAGCTTATAGTATTACTGTTTACTGGGTAATTAGAATGTATAGTGAAAGGCGTGCCATGAAAATCAGGCCCCAAAAAAAAGGTGAAAAAAAAAGGTGCTGTGAAATGGAATGTGATTTGAATGAGAGGTTTGATTTTTATATATGTATCAAATTTTGGGACCGTCAGGGTGAGGGTAATCCTTTATTGGAGTATCTTTTTCCATAGTGAAGGCCACTGTTCTCTGCCGGGTAAAGAGAGACTATTAGAAACTACTCCCTTTGGTCTTTATTATAAGGCACCAACTACCATTTCTCGCGGACCAAAGAATGAAGGTTAAGTCATTAATGAGGTCTAAAAGTAATAAATGTTTCCAACTTTACCCTACTTTAATGATGTAGGTTTAAATGAGTTAGTTAAAAATGAGGGCATAATGAAAAAATAGTAATAAATGAGTTAGTTAAAGTAAGTTGGTGCCTTATAATAATGACAAAAAAATGTTGGTGGTTGGTGCCTTATAATAAGGACCAGAGGGAGTAGGTATTTGGCAATTGATATAAGACCTAGTATCTAATGCTAACAAGTACTAGTATCATTTTAAGTGTCAATTTGGATTAGTGATAGAAGTTGTTGTTTCAATATGTTTTATGGTATATGAGGTAAGTATCTGAGAGTAATTTTGTTTCGACTTACGTGAATATGTTTTTAAATTGCTAACTCAAACTAGCACAAGTCTTGTGAGTTGACTATTTCAACTGAACATGTTGCCTAGCCACCCACACACATATGATATGGTGAAATGGTTTAAGAAAAATTGACGTATAATGCACGTATTCAGAATTAATAATTTGGCAAAAATTGTAGTTTAGTAAGCATAGTGTTAATAATTAATCTCATTAGCAATTTAAATTTAATTTTTTAAATTATTTCTTATCCTTAAACTCCAAAGTACTACCTCCGGTCCTAATTATAGGAACACTTTTGTAATGTAATTTGTACTACAAAAGTGTTCCTATAATTAGGACCAGAGGGAGTAATAATATAACAGCAAATGGTTTTTCCTTCCATTTATGATAACATCATTCCATTCATTCATTGTGTTGCCTGTTCTCTATTTCAATTCCATTATTTTAGTTTGGTGGTTTTATTTGATTATTGTCCATCAGTTTCCTTTCTTTACAACATAATTTCGATCAAACTTAGTTTTCCAATGGTTAGTCTGAATTTCATTCATAAATAAGTTTATTTTTTTTTTATTTGTTAATTATAAATAGAATACGTCTTAGGGCTACCTTCACAGTTCACACACACCACGCTTTTTTCATTAAGATAACCAGCGTTGCAGGTGAGACTATGAAGTTCATTAATTAATTGGTCAAATTTCAAGCGCTTAAATAGCTAGTTGCTTAATGTTCGCGTCCCTCTTCTAAACCCTAGCAGACGCGGCCGCTGCTCACGCTCTCTCCACAAAATCATTTGGCTTGTCTCATGGCGGCATCTTGGCCGCCGGCGAGCCTCCTCTCTAACCACCTCCACGGCAAAAGGGCAGATCGGACCTCAATGAGTCAAGTGAAGGCGGGTTTTAGGTCGGAACAGAGATATAGAGGGGTGACCTTC